>CM060890.1:14863764-15515847 GCA_030762935.1 Hymenopus coronatus
AAATGGCGTGTTATTTGTGGACACTTTTTAACTACTGTGGTTCTCAGCGTGAGAAATTGGCGTGAAAAAACCGCTTAATTTTGCTCTGAGGCCTCTCAATCAGGCTGGAGGTTCTCTTACGTACATCTATGACACAGGACCAACGACTTTACTTCCCTTCCGAAGGAAGCCATACTAAGCATTTTTACACCCAAAAAATCCATCTTCTTCCGCTGGGTTTGAACCCGTGACCTTGGGTATATGAAGTTAGCATGGTAACCATTACACCACGGAGGGCGACACTGATGAAGTGTGTGTGTGTGCGTTTGAGTAAGAGAGTGAGAGTTAGAGAATGTATTACAAGAGACGCTGTTTTTGATACTGTTGGTGTGTGTGTGAGAGAGAGAGAGAGAGAGAGGGAGGGAGAAAGAAAGAGAGTTTAAGAAAATATGAACAAGTGACACTGTTTGTAAAACTGATGATGTGTGTGTTCACGAGAGAGAGAGAGAGAGAGAGAGAGAGATAGAGAGAGAGGGTGAGAGGGAGAGAGACAGGGGTTAGAGATTATATGAACAAGAGAGACTGTTTGTAAAACTGATGGTGTGTGTATGAGTGAGAGAGAGAGAGAGTGTGTTAGAAAATGCATGAATAGAGACACTGTTTGTAAGACAGATGGTGTGTCTGTATCTGAGAGAGAGAGATAGAGTTAGAGAATATATGACAAGAAACCCTGTTTGTAAAGCTGAAAGTGTGTGTGTGTGAGAGAGAGAGAGAGAGAGAGAGAGAGAGAGAGAGAGAGAGATAAAAAGAGAGTGTTAGAGAATGTATGGTCAAGAGACACTGTTTATAAAATTGATGGTGTGTGTGTGTGTGTGTGAGAGAGAGAGAGAGAGAGAGAGAGAGAGGGTGAGTGAGAGAGAGAGAGCGCGTAAGAGAATCTATGAACCAGAGAATCTGTTTGTTAAACTTATGGTGTGTGTGTGTGATTGTGCATGGAGAGAGAGAGAGACTTAGGGAATGTATAAACAAGAGACATGGTTTGTAAAGCTTATGGTGTGTGTGTGTGTGTGTGTAAGAGAGAATGAGAGAGACAGGGAGAGAAAGAATTAAAGAATGTATGAACAAAAGATACTCTTAGTAAAAATGATAGTTTGTATGTGAGAGAAAGAGAAAAATAGAGAGAGAGAGGGAGAGAGAGAGAGAGAGAGAGTTAGAGAATATATCAACAAGAGACAGTGCTTTTAAAACTGATGGTTTGTGTGTGTGTGTGTGTGTGTGTTTGTGAGAAAGTCAGTGAGAGAGAGAGTTAGGGAATGTATGAACAAAAGAAACTGTTTGTAAAACTGATGCTGTGTGTGCTTGTGTTTGATAGAGAGAGAGAGAGAGAGGGGGGGGTTAGTGAGTATATGAACGAGTGACGCTGTTTGTAAAATTGATGGTGTATTTGTGTGAGAGAGAGAGTGAGAGAGAGAGAGAAATAGAGAACGAATGAAAAAGTGACACTGTTTTTAAAACTGATGGTGTGTATTTGAGATATGGAGAGAGAGGGAGTTAGAGAATCTGTGAACAAGAGCCACTGTTTGTAAAACTGAGGTGTGTGTGTGAGAGAGACAGAGGAAGCGAGAGAGAGAGAGGGGGGGGGGAGTTAGAGAATGTATGAACAAAAGACATTGTTATTTAAACTGAGAGAGAGAGAGAAAAAAAGAGAGAGGGAGAGAGATAGAGGGTTAGAGAATGTATGAACAAGAAACACTGTTTGTAAAACTGATACGATGTGTGTGTGTGAGAGAGAGAGAGCGAGAGGTTGTATGAACAAGTGACTCTCTCTCTCTGTCTCTCTGTTAAACTGGCTGTGTGTGAATGAGAGAGAGTTAGGGAATATATGAGACACTGTTTGTTAAACTGATGGTGTGTGTGTGAGAGAGAGAGAGGAAGGAGAGGGGAGAGTTAGAATATGTATGAACAAGATACACTGTAAAGCTGATGATGGATGTGTAAGAGAGAGAGAGAGAGAGTAAGAGAAGGAGAGAGTTAGAGAATGTATGAACAAGAGACACCGTTTGTTAGACTGTATGGTGTGTGTGTATGTGAGAGAGAGAGAGAGAGAAAGATCGTCAGAGAATGTATAACAAGTGACACTGTGTGTATAAACTGACGGTGTGTGTGTGTGTGATAGAGAGAGAGAGTGAGAGTTAGGGAATGTATGAACAAGTGACACTGCTTTTAAGTCTGACGGTGTGTGTGTGTGAGAGAGAGAGAGAGAGAGAGAGATTTAGAGAATGTATGAACAAGATACACTGTTTGTAAAACTGTTGGTGTGTGTGAGGGAGTTAGAGAGTTAGAGAATATATGAACAGGAGACAGTGTTTCTAAAACTGGTGGGGTTTTTGTTGGAGAGAGAGAGAGAGAGAGAGAGAGAGAGAGAAAGAGAGAGAGAGTTAGAGTATGTATGAACAAGAGACTCTGTAAAACTGATGGTGTTTGTGGGTTTAAGGCGAGAGACAGAGAAAGAGAGGGAGAGAGAGAGAGAGAGAGAGAGAGAGAGAGAGAGAGAGAGAGAAAGTTAGGGAATGTATGAACAAGAGGCACTGTTTCTAAAACTGATGGTGTGTGTGTGTGTGTGTGTGAGAGAGAGAGAGAGAGAGAGAGAGAGGGAGTGACAGAGAGAGATTTAGAAAATGTATGAACAAGGGATACTGTTTGTAATACTGATGGGGTGTTTGTGTGTGTGTGAGAGAGAAAGAGAGTGAGAGAGAGAGAGAGAGAGAGAGAGAGAGAGAGTTATAGTATATATGAACCAGAGACACTGTTTGTAGAACTGAGGTGTGTGTATGTGAACGTGAGAGAGAGAGAGAGAGAGAGAGAGAGAGAGAGAGAGAGAGAGAGAGAGAGAGAGAGAGAGAGAGAGAGAGAGTTAGAGAATGAATGAACAAGAAACTTCTTACTACAAGTTACTTTTCCTTTTGGAAACACAACCAGCAGCTAGAGCAGATAAAATAAAGTCATCTGCTTAGGAATAATTACACAAACTCATATAGAATTATCTGCATATGCAGAAAATAATCAGAATATCTTAAGCCAAACAACTATTATAAAACGTATTTTGTAATAAATATAATCAGGAAAACCCTTAAATTGGCTCAAAATATACAAATGACCTTGTATTGTTGTTCAAAATGAAAGATTGCTCGCCAAGTTTCTATGCTGGGACAAACTGATTAAGGGTAAAGTAACCCGAAAGGCTTCATCTTTAGCACGAGGTTTGATAAGAATCAAAAACGAAATTTACTTTACCCAAATAGGTAGCAAAAATTTCAATTGCCCAAAAGCAGTAGAGTCGCTGATGGCTATATGGAGAAAAACTACTAGACTTACACGCGAGCAAAAATAAATGACTTATAAATTCAACAGCCTGGTTTTCAATACACTCGGCATGGGATGCGAAACAAAATGTGGCTTTAGAACCTTATTTTAAACAGTATAAAAATACATAGCATAATAATGTATATTAAAGACAAATAATATGTATATTTGGAATTTTCTGAGAATAGCCTCTCTGCTGGAAGAATTTTACGCAATTTTGTTATACGTAAGAGATGGACCACACAAAAAATGTATAGCACATTAAAACACACAATTTATGTCATATACTTTTTTTCGTAGAGTTGATCGTTTTTTAGATATTCCCTGTTAATGACTTCAGCTTTAAAAAACGCATACTTTTCTCATACAGGAATTTGTCAACTCCTGTCCATACAAACAAAGGAACTTCAGTCACATAGCAACCAGTTTTTGACCATCACCTTAACTTACGGTACTCCCTTATTTCGGTTATGCTTACAAGAAAGCAAGTAATAAGACTATTTCTGCTAATTTTTCTTGATTATCATGAAGTAAATAGAAGAATACGATTTTTTTTTTCAACAATAAATTACAGTAGTGATATAAACAAAGTTACGTGAATGGAACACATCAGATTTGTTTTTGAATTCAGGGGGTCTCAAAACGTATATTTTGGTGAAATCTCGGTATCGAATTTTTGGGTGCAATACAATACTTCAGTATGTAACGTGTAGAGAAAGTACAAAATCTTATGTGTTACACTCACATGGCTATTTCTAGCTGCTCCACAAACTAAATTCTTAACATCCTGCTAATCGAGATAAACATTAGCAGAATGTACTTATTAGTTCCTTATTACAAGAAGGAAATTAAAGAAATGCGCTATACTAAAATGATAGTCAAATGTTTTAAAAGCTATCGTTATGCGATTGTGATTGCAAATCACTTTTCTGTTTGGCCAGGAGTAGAATAAAAGAAAAACGGACACTTCCTGTCTGGGAAAAGTATAAATACTTTATAATTGAAACTAATCAGACGGCATATCTCGGAAACGGTTACCTCCACAGCTAAAACGTGAAGGACATAAATTGTGTGTTTTGAGGAGATCAACATTTTTTGGGCTGTAAGTTTTTTGCTTTTGTCTTTTTTTATTTTAGCTCTTCCGATCTAGCAGATAGCAAAATTCGGCTAAGTTCATCCAGAATAAAGAGGTCAAATATCTTTAATATACGGGATTTTAATCAAAATCTTTACAGCTTATCTTAGAAATTCAACATTTTCGAAATTTTTTCCATGTATAGGGTAGTTTGTAGTGAGGGGATTTTTTTTAAAATCTTCGTGCCTCATCCTTGGAAGATACTAAACCTAAATACCAAGTTTGGTATTTAATGGTCTGTTCGTTTTTGAACTATGCTGTCCGCAGACATACATACACACACACAAACAAACGTGGACCTTTTTCTAAAAATGCTTTTTCGGACTCATGGGACCTCAAAAGATATATTTCTGGTGAAATCTCAACATCGAATTTTTGGGTGGAATACAATACCTTCTCTATCCACTATGTACATTGAACATGCGGGCTAGAGAAAGTAAAAACATGATGTTTGTCATTCACATGAATTCCTCTTCTCTTCCATGAACAAACCACTCTTACAAAATCTACACAAGTAAATCGAGATAAAATTAGCAGAAATTGTCCTACTGCTTGTTTGTTTGCTTGCTTGCTTGTAAGTAGAAGGGAAATAAGGGAATAACTACTCTAGGCTAAAGCAAATCTTCTTAAAGCTGTGATACAATTGAAATTTGGTTCTCTTTTACAAGGCCAGGAGTAAAATAAAAGAGAGATGAAACTAATGACTTCCTGTTTGAGATAAATCTAAGGATTAGAACATTGCAACCATTAAACAATATTTCGGAAACAGTTTACAAATATGTAGATCACAAATTGTGCTTTTAACGAGATATACCTTTTTGTGTAACAAAGTTTTGTCTATTTCTTACGGTTTGCTAGTTATATAAAAGTTATCCACAATGCAGAGATCTCAGAAACCTATTCCTCGAAAATGCAAGATATACATTTCGTTTGTAATAAAAATATCTTAACCTTAAGCAAGTTTAATCAAAATCGTAAGAGTCATTTTTGAAAAAAATAAGCATTTTCCAAAAATGTCCCATGTAGGTACACGATAGTTTAGGTTAGGTGTGGTTGGGGATTTCTTGAAAATCTTTGTGTCCTTGGAAAATATTTAACTTAAGGTTATTTATTATTTAATCGACTTTTCGATTTTGAGTTATGCTATTCATAAACACACAAAACCCTCTTTCTATTTTTTAAATCAGGGGATCCTAAAACCTTTAGATAAGGTTTCGAGTGAAATAGTGATATTACAGTATCAAATTTTTGGGCGGAATGCAATACCTATGTACTACTAAGAAGAGAAAGTAAAAAGCCCCCAGGACGGGTGTCGCCCTTAATAAAATAACCAATAGAAGTTATGTGTCCTTGAACAACGTAAGTAAAAACGAAAAGTCGATTAAATACCAAACTTTTATATTCAAGTTTAGCGTCTTCCAATGATGATTTTCAAGAAAATTCCCCACCAAACTGCATTGAAAATGTTTCAAGTATGTTTGATTTCATAAAAAATGACTATTGCATTAAAACACCTCAAGCTTAAGATATTCATGAATAAAGAAAGCATACCTGTCTCAAATTTTCGTATCGTAGCCTTGAAAGATGCTGAATTTGGAAATGAAGTTTGGTGTTTAACGGACGTTTTCTTTTTGAGTAATGCTAATAAGGGTCGCGCGCGTATCTTTTTCTAAAAATGCTTTTTGCTTTTTTACTTTATACATATTATGTACATTATGTATAGAAATGGTATTGTATTGCTCCAAAAATTCGATACCGAGATTTCACTGGAGATACATGTTTTGGGACACCGCTAAAACAAAAAAACAAACAAAATAAAAAAAAAAAAACATTTTCAGGAAAATGTCCGTAGGTGTGTGTGTGTGTCTGTGGCTAGATAGCTCAAAAACGAAAATATCTTCAAATAGCAAACTTGATATTTTAAGTTCAGTATCTACCAAGGATGCGACACGAAGATTTTCAATAAAATTCCCCCTCCCCAACTATCCTTTACATGGTAAAATTTCGAAAATTTCGATTTTCTCAAAAATGGCTCTAACAATTTTGATTAAAATCTCTAATATTTGAAATATTTACATGACAAATAACATGATATCTTGAATTTTCTGGGAATTGCCTCTGAAGACCTCTTTATTCCGGATGATTTTTTTTTTTTTTAAATTTTGTATATCAGTAAACCGTATGAAGATGAATAAATCCTAATACCCCCCGTTTCAATAAAGTAATACATGCTCGAAGCTGTTATTGAGATAATTATTATCTTTGGATGTGTTTGTAAAAATTAATGTTTATTTTAATGCAAGAAACAAGTCAAATATTACATAAATATAAAAATAGAAATCAATTAAGTTATTTTTATTTAATTATAAAAACATTTAGTATTTCTAATTTTAAAGCGGACAGACAGAAACTTACAGTACAAAAATGTAGAGCTCGTTAAAACTCACAAATTTATGTCATTACATATGACATTCGTGGAGTTGATCGTTTGTTATTTATTTCTCATTTGGTAACTTGTCAACTCCTGGCCACGCAAAGAAACGGATCTCAATCCTTTAGCAATCACATTTTAAAACATTCAATCTAGCCTATTCCATAATTTTCCATGTGTTTAAAAGGAACTAAACAATACGACCAGCAGCAGCTACACTGGGTTACGGCAGAACCACTACCAGCCAACACCTCTACGGCCAGACTCCGGATGGTACACGCCGGCACAACCTCATAGCGGCAACGCAGTGGGCTTAGCACCCCCTAATAGCTTGCCGTTCCGCCGCGAGAGTGCGAGCGGCCTTCACCACCCCCACCGACGGGCAGTGGACTTTGATCCCCTGCTAGCCCGTTGGAAAAAGGCCCTTCCTGGCAACAAGAGCGGTAGTCCAAGAACAGGTCTCCCCCTATTTCTTACTACTCTTTCACTATCATCTATCTTTCCACTTACTGTGACCTTAAGACCGACTGACCACGAGACAGCGGGTCCACAAGACCACAGCCAAGGGTTAGGGCCTCCGGCCCGACACCTCGAGCCAATAATGGCTCGCACAGGCGCCTCCGTAAAAGAGGTCCGGTCCGCTGTGGAACGCCGGAGGGCACCCGCACCACTAGACCCAAATGACGGGCAA
Source organism: Hymenopus coronatus (assembly GCA_030762935.1). Lineage (NCBI taxonomy): Eukaryota > Metazoa > Arthropoda > Insecta > Mantodea > Hymenopodidae > Hymenopus > Hymenopus coronatus. The sequence goes on from CM060890.1 coordinate 14,871,364, forward strand.
ACACCTGGTCCTTCCACCTCACCGGAGGCAGAACCTACCAGGAAAAGGAGGAAAAACACTCCTCACAAAGTGTCAGGCACCATCCCTCGGGATACCCCCTCCATTCCCCCTCTGCCTGAATCGGCGGACGAGTTACCCCAAGAACCCTCTACGGACGGATACACTGTCGTGGGGAGAAACGGTAGGGCCTCTCCGGGTCCCACCGCCTCGGCTCACACAGTTGCTGCACCCCCACAGGGCACTCAAGCACACCTAACCAAGAGGGGCACAAGGCTACCGCCAATCATCGCGGACTCCTTCAAGGATCATGTTGGAGTCATGCGATGCTTGGCGTCAAAAATAAAAGCCGGCTTCGAAGCCAAAAGGAAGCCCAAAAAGGTCCACATCCAGACCAACACCCCTGAGGATTTCGAAGCGGCCAAACAGACGCTTCGTGATCTCCAGATTCCTTTCTACTCCTACTCCCCTCAGCATCCCCATATGGAGCGTCGCATTATTAGAGGACTAGACTCCATGTGTTCCCCTGAAGAGGTGAAACAAGCGCTTCACCAGGAACACGGCATTACCGCCGCTTCCGTAGCACAGCTACGAAAGACTATACAGACAGACGAGGGCGCCGTCAAAGTGCCGATGCCCCTTTTCATGGTCGCCGTGGACAAGGTGCCAGGAGGTGCGGTCCAGCTAATAGATAGCATCCGTGTGCTGTTCCACACGGTCGTAAAGGTGAAACGCTTTTACGGCCAGGGTGGAGCAGTACAGTGTCACCGATGCATGGGCTTCCACCATTCCAGCCAGGTGTGCGAGGCGTAAGCTTGCGTGCCTGCGCTGTGCTGGAAATCATATTGTGCAATTCTGCCCAAGCCTACCAGAAATAAGCAAGTGTGCCAACTGTGGGCTGGCACACTCCAGCGTATACAAGGGCTGCCGTACTCGGCAAAGAATCATCGACAGTCGCCGTCAAGGAGGCCGTGGGGTGGAGCCAATCCCCCCCGGGGCCTCCTCGGCCGCTCTCACAAGAGCTGGGACAACGCTACAGCTGGCACAGACTACAACGGAGGCAGCACCACCACAAGCGAGGGAGGAGGCACCACCAACGACAACTGAGGCGGCGCCCATAACGCAGACGACAGTGGACGCAACGACAGAGACCCCGGCGCAAAGGAGCAGGGGTACACATAGACCAAAAAAGTCTCAAAAGAAGGAAAAGAAGAGCAGGGCCCAGCCTACCGCTCGGCCGGGCCAATCACAGGTCCCGACAGCAGCAGACACAAACCACGCCCTCAGCGGCGCAACAAAACCAGCCGCCCGCCGAGCAGCTTGTCACTGCAATGGCGGACACTGGCAGCACAGCGGCGACGCTCCAAGATCCCGCATACTTTCCCCTGCCGACCCATGGCGAGGCAGTCTCCCCGTCCGATATGGACGAATTCAGGACCCTAACCTTGTGGTTTGGGGATTACATTAACAGGGCTCTTCCAACTCTTTGGAAATGTAAGCAGCAACTGTCCGACCCGAGGCTTAGTCCCCTGGTCAAGCACAAAATCCTGCTTGACACGTTGGAGGTGCTGTTCCCTAATTCCGCAATGTAATGGCCTCCAGACTCGTCAGGAGACCATTACGAGCCGCGTTTTGGAACGCAAACGGAATTAGGGAACATTACCCAAGCTTGCTTGAGTTTGTAGAATCCCACGGGGTTGACGTCTTACTAGTCTGCGAAACACACCTGCATGCTGGTATAAATTTCTCGTTGCCAAGTTACACCACCTATCGGTCGGATAGAATCGGCCGACAGGGTGGGGGTACCACTATATTCATCAAAAACCACATTACCCACACCCCTTTCCCTCTCCCGCAGCTTCAGCACGTGGAGGCGTGCGCCATTCGGCTTGCCATTGGTGGACTCGACACGCTGCTGATAGCTGCTTACGACCCTCCTCACGCCCGCTATTACGAGGCGGATTACACCGCCTTGTTAAACCTGCATCCTGTTGTCTGCATTGCAGGCGACTTAAACGCAAAGCACGGGCACTGGTATAGCCGTGTTTCAAACCAGAGGGGCCGCGGACTCTACCGCCTCATCAGCGGAGATCCCAGCCTCCATGCGCAAGGACCGAGAAGGCCTACGTTCTACCCGGCCCGCGGCAGGCCGGACGTACTCGTCATCATGATCACCAAAAACATTCCATTCCATCTAGACCTCTCAGTGGTAAATGAACTGGATTCCGACCACGACCCAGTGCTGGTCGACTCCAATGTTCACATACCAGCCCTGGCAATCCCAGACTGGTTTAACGAAGTCGACTGGAATGCAGCAGTTCTAGAACTCACCCAGACCATCGACCCGCAGCCTCGCTTCGACTCTGTCGAGGCGCTGGAAGCGGCGGCGAGGGCATTCTCCCAACAGATCCTGAAGGCGGTACGCGCTCACACACACCGCATCCCGTCTGAAACCTCTAAACCTCGGATCATCCCTGATGAACTCCGGTGGCTGATAAAAGCCAAAGCGACTGTCCGGAAGCTGTGGCAACGCTTCCGCCATCCCAGGATAGGGGCAGTATACCAGAGGTTCAAAACCCTGGCAAGGCGACTGCTCCGAGCGCACAGGAAACAGGCCTGTGATAACCTGATGCAGACCGTCAACCTGCAAGAAAAGAAACCGTGGCGGATTATCAAGTCCCTAAGGAAGGACAAGACGCAATACCAGCATCCTCTACATGGCACTCGTGGGGGTCTCGCTTTTGAGCCCTGCGAGAAGGCCACAGTGTTTGCAGACTACCTCGAGAGTCACTTTGAACCACGGGAGGACCCCCAGGACGAGGACTTCAGTGACCTTGTGGAGGCGACGGTGGACTACCTCTATGAGGAGACGCCGCCGCCACACGACGGGATCCAATTTCCTATAGTCACCCCGAAAGAGGTGACTTCCGAAATTCAAAAACTGCACCCAAGCAAATCCCCGGGGCATGACGGCGTCACGGCGCCCATGCTCCAACACCTACCCCGAACGGCTGTGATTCACCTGACCCGGATTTTTAATGCATGCCTCCAATTCCGTCACTTTCCAACGAGTTGGAAGGAGGCGCGGATGGTATGCATTCTAAAGCCCGGCAAGGACCCGGTCTTCCCATGCAATTACCGATCCATCAGTTTACTCCCGACCGTCTCAAAAGTTTTTGAGCGGTTGCTCCTCCCCCGCCTCGCCCCTCTTTTCGAGGAAAGGCACCTCCTACCGGATCACCAGTTTGGTTTTCGTCGAGGGCACTCTACGACTTTGCAGCTACTGCGTCTCGCCGAGAATGCTGCCCTGGGCTTCCAGGGCAACCTCAAGACGATCGCGGTGCTGCTGGACATGGAGAAGGCCTTCACCACTACCTGGCATCAGGGGCTCCTCTACAAACTCAAGCAAGCAGGCGTCCCTCCCCCCTATCTCACCCTGATAAGCAGCTTAAGCAGCTTCCTTCGGGAACGCTCATTCCGGGTGAGAGTGGAGGGGAGACTCTCCACCGTCAGACCCATAGCAGCGGGAGTGCCGGAGGGCAGTGTACTGTCCCCATTACTCTTCGCCGCCTACATGTCTGACATCCCGACGGAACCCCGAACTGTCCTGTGCCAATATGCCGACAACGTCCTCATAATGGCGCAGAACAAGAACGCCCGTTACTGTTTCCCCCCACTACAGCGACTGCTCCGGGCCATTGGCCGGTGGAGCGAAAAGTGGAGGATGGCCATCAGTCCGGGGAAGAGTTCGGCTCTTCTCCTGGCGAAGGTCCGTCGCTGGCGGCCGTTGCGGCCCCTGAGGTTGAGGCGGCGGCAGATCCCATGGGTCACCGCCGCCAAATACCTTGGGGGCCTCCTCGACCGCGGGCTCACTTTCGCGCCACATGTAAGGGGCAAGGTGGGACTAGGCCACGCCGCCCTCAGGCAGTTGTACCCGGTTTTTAAATCCGCCATGCCTAAACACCTCAAACTGCGATAATTGCCCCCCTGATCCTGTACGGCTGCGAGGTCTGGGGATCAGCGGCGCCGTCCACAATCCGCAGACTTCAGGTCGTCCAGAACAGGGCGTTAAGGATGATCTACGATACTGGGCACAGATTCCCATCTCACATCCTACATACCTACTCCGGAATCCCGTATATCATCGACGTCGTGAGGGAACGAGCCCGCACGTTGTATGATAAACTTCCCTTTCACCCTAACCCTCTGGTGCGCACTTTGGGCGACTACGACCATAGGGCGCCAAGATGGAGAAAATCCTACCCCCTGCCAAGGGACGCTCTCGGGCCACTGGCCTGAGAGACTGCCATCCCTTAATCCAAACAAGCCCCCAGGTTATACAGCAACGGAAGCGGTGGCAGCCGGTTGGGAGAATGTCCGGCTGAAACCCTCCCCCCCCCTGATTAACCTGGAACCTATCACCCACCCAAACCCATAATCCTACCAACTTTCCTCCCACCTGGCCTGCTTAACCCGGTGGCCACACAAGCGGCACGTCGAGTTAAGCAGCATCGAGCGTGGTCACCACTTGGGTGGGTGACCGCCTAAGTGACCGACTACACTCAGCCCTAAGGCTGCGGAGGAATTTTAACACCGCCCGGCGGACGTAGACACAAAAGCTTGTGAACAAAATCTTTTTCCCCTATAATATCGCACAGGTAAAACCGCTTTTAGCGGTTAGGTACTGTGGCGATCTTACACTCCGTCCAGGTAAACCTGGACGACCTGTTCTTGGACTCTGGACTCTGGTTACAGAATGCAGAGAAAGTAAAAACCATTTCTATCTCTATTAACATGGAGTAGATAAATATTAAGCTTTTGTAAGAGTTGTTGAAGATAGGGTAAAGAAAAGTATGTTAACGTAACATCAAAATTTTTATTCTTTGACCTTTGCTACATTTTTCAATGTTGTCCAGTTGCTTTCTGAATTAAGTTATTTTCTTATATAAATATGACCTAAACGACAAAGTGTGAAGCCGTGGAGGAAAGTCAGCAAATAAAACCGCTTAAACTTTCACATTAACTACTCTGTTCATTTGTTGCAACGATGGGAAGCCGGTACCCAGGCATAGCGTACTGCAAAGAGGCCAGTGTCTGCCATTGGACAAGGGTAAACTTAAATCACGATGCTATTTGTTGTGCATGCGTGAAACACAGGAGCCCTACTGCTGCGGAATAAATTGTAGAGGTTTCTGGTATTATTCATGCTGGTTGTTAGGGCATGGGTTCCACGCTTTACCTCAGTAGCATAACCAACCAGTCCTGCCAACCTTGAAGATAAGAGTTTATTTTAGGGAGTTCTTCTTTAGATATTTTACATTACTTTACCATACACTTTCCTCTATTTCTCTGGAAAATTCAATACAGACATTTCACCAGAAGTAGATGCATATTTGTGAAGTATCTCGAAAAAAAGTAAATAAAAATGTCTGCGTTGAATAGAATAACCATGTACTTAACCGAAATAAATAGGAAAAAGATCTGATGTGATCCATTCACACGACTAGTAACACAAAGTCTTATTCTTCTATCTACTTCATGTTAATCAAGATAACCTTTACTTAGTTCCTTATAAGCAGAGGGGAAACAAGGAAATACAGGCTAAACCCACAGTACAAATTTCTGGTCGATATGTAACTGAAATTCGGTTCTGGAATGACAAAGTTCCATATGAGAAAGGTTAAGGAATTTTCAAACTGAAAATTATACCAAGGAATATATTGGAAATATTTAACTCCACCAAGGAATGTATATAACATAAATTGAGTGTTTTAACGAGATCTAGGTTTTTGTACAGTAAATTTTTGTCTGTCTCTTAAGCTTTGCCACTTATAAAAAGGCATCCACAAAATCACATTCTTCTATATACTTTATGATAATCAAGATAAACATTAGCACACATTGCTTTAATTACTTGCTTCCTTAAAACTAGAAAGAAAATGAAGGAATACACTAAGCTAAAACGATAGTCAAATCTTTTAAAAGCTGGTTGCCATGTGGTTGAAATCCGTTTCTATACAGGGCCAGGAGTTTACAACTTTGCGTGTGAGAAAAGTTTTAAGTATTTTAAATCTGAAACAAATAACAAGGAATGTCACACAAATGGCAAATTCCACGTAAGAAAACGTATATGACAGAAATTGTGTGTTTTAATGTGTTCTACATTTTTGTGTGATGATTTTTTGTCTAACTCTTACGGTTTATCAGTTACGCAAGATTCAGCAAAATTCATTCAGAATAAAGAGGTCTTTAGAGGCTACTCCCAGAAATTCAAGATATACATTTTATTTGCCATGATATACGGTATTTTAATCAAAATAGAGCCACTTTTTAGAAAATAGCAATTTTAGAATTTTCTCCACATAAAGACTAGTCTGGGATGTGGGGACTTTTCTCAAAATCTTTGAGTTGCATGCCTGGAAGATAGTAAACTTAAATACCTATTCTGGTATTTTACCGACTTTTCATTTTGGAGTTATCGTGTTCATAGACACACTGATACCGGACACACGGACTCACCCGGGCCTTTTTTCTGAAAATTCTTGTTTTGGATACAGGGGGCCCTAGAAGGTATATTTTCGGTGAAATCTCGGTCTCGAATTTTTGGGTGGAGTGTAATACCTTCTCTATACACTATGTACATAGTATGTGTAGGGAAAGTAAAACCAACAAACACCCCAGTGATCTAACTTAATAAGAAAATAAAAGGAGAAAGGTGTCTCACCTGGATTTTGCTACCGTTAGGAGGATACACTAAATACCGCCGCTTACGAGGCGATTCTTTGCTCGAAGCAATGCACACAAAACTCAACAGAAAGAACAAACGGCGATAAATTAACATCGCTTTACTTATATAAGCCTTCTTCTTTTCTCAATATTACTGCTCTATAGTACGAATGAACACTGGTACGCACATAAAATAGGTACATGTGAGCACAACTAAACAAAATGCTTACAATACCACAAAATTGCTAGCAAATTCAAGCAATAGAGGCTGTTGAGAATGCAAATAATGTAAGACTAACAGGTTGACTGCCGTCCCTTGAACCGTTACGTATAGGTGCTAACTACAATCCAAACAGAAGTAACTTCGGATATATTAGGTGGATGAAAACTGCATGTGAACAGGCACCGTCTGTGTTGCTTACATATTCATTAAAAATGTTCTAATGTCTTCAAGGAAATGTCTGAATGCAATAAAATAACAATATAAAAAGATTATTTGTAGAAACAGCAGATATGTTACATTTACATGATTTTCTCTATGGGTGAACTATGATAAGAAACTCTTGGTATGACACTGTATATTTTTATCTACTTCATTTAAGATAAACCTTTGCAGAAATAGCTGAAGAACAGATTTCGTTATAGATACAAAGGGGAATTGCGATAGTCAAATGTTTAACTGGCCACTTGGCCATAAAATATATCAATGCTCTTTAAATGTGTATAAGCAGCTGAATATTGAAGGGACTTTAAAAGAATGAAGTATTGAACTATTCGAAACATTAATAACCGATATCCCGGAAAAGAGGCGCTACGTTACAAAAATGTATACAAAATCATGTGTATGCTTTAAAGAGATCCACTTTTGTTTTTATTTTATTTATTACTTTCTCTACACGTGCTATGTATAGGTCCGTGTATGTACTGAGCTTAAAACACCAACCTTTATCTACCAACTTTTTGTTTTTGAGTTATGAAAAATGATTTGAAGGGCCGCAGTATGTTTGCTGTTCAAAGGCGTGCGCACCGTATACACGCGCGCGCTGACATTTTTTTAGAAATGTGTTTTTTCTAGTTCAGGAATCTCAAAACGTGTTTTCCGGTGAAAACTCAGTATCGAATTTTTGAGTGGAATGCAATATTCTCCTACTTACAATACGTAGTAGAGAAATTGAAAATGTTTGTGTTACATTCTCATGAGCTTCTCTACCCTCCATGGATTATTAGTGGGTATACAAATTATTCTTACGAAAGCTAATTTTTCTGTTTATTTCATTTTAATTGGGAAAAATAAACATTTGCTGAAAGCATAGTAACACATTGGTTACAGATACAACGGGAACAGTGACTGTCAAATGTTTAAGAACCCCTCATCTTATGGGCTCTGCTGTAATTGGAGAATTCGCTGATACCAGTATTTTTCAACTAATATTTTAGCCTAGTACTGGTGTTATTTTGAACTATTATAGCCCGAATTTTCCTACTGCTAATTCTGAAATCGCAAGAATCGTGGGTCTCTTTATTTCAACACATTTCAATGAACATTTTCCTGCTAATGTAAAAATGTCAATTTATTGTTATTAATCTCTTATTATCTAATACTCCCGAACCTTTTCTTAGGTATAATGTTCAAATACACCAAATCCTATTGATTGTACACATAAACCAATTCAGTCCAACATTTTACAGGTAACATTTCCATCATTATACGTTTAATAACTAATAATTGTCTTTCGACAATTGTATATTTAAATTAAACCATCGGACCTTTCCTAATTTAAATACAGAATCTTTAGACCTTATTTAAAACAATTCTCCACCACTTCTTTAACCATTGCCTTAAGTGCACACCCAACCTCCTTTAACATAGAAACCTAGCCAAAGGACAAAAATATCAAAGGTCAAATTCAAACCTCTATAGATTTTCAGAACAATAATTTTATACATCCGCAGCCTATCAAAAATGATTACGTAGCCCATCAGAGAGAGACCTAGCGTGAGGAAGGGGAGACAAAGAGGGAGGGAGATAGACACAAAATAAGGAAGATAGAGAAGCACAGATACACAGAGAAGACCAAATGGTGAGAGAGGGTGTTAATGAAAGAGAGGGAAAGAGGGAGATGGAGAGACAGAGAGAGAAGAGAAGATCGAAATCAAGAAATTTACAGGACCCTATGTGCAGAATTACAGAAAACAGTAGCTTTCATTCACCTGAATGATTTTACGAAATTTCAGAAATTTTGTGAACTCTAGGTAACCATCTGCGTTCAGGTTCACGGTGGGAAATACCCTTAAATAAAGTCAGTCTGGGTGCTTCAGTGCTGGTCCCATGGTTACGAGTTCAAACCCGGCTCAGACCGATGTGACAGTCCCATGTTAGCACATCTTCTCGCATGTAAAAAAAAAAAAAAAAAAAACTCCTGTGGGACGAAATGTCGGGATCGCGATGGTGCTGATATGATCCTGATAAGAGTCATTAACAAACAAATATTTTTATATCCTTACAGCATTCAAAACTCTTTTTATAACAAAGTTCTACAGCATCACTCTGCTGCTACCTTATTCATGGCGATCAGGCAGGAGGATGCGCAGATGTTCATTTTATGTTACTTTCCTGGCGTCATGTTTTTCATCTATAAAACATTAAGATATTATATAGTTATATAATATTTAAATTGTTTACTTTTTACTTTCTCCATACGCACTAGGTACATAGTGTATAGAGAAAGTATTGCACTCCACCAAAAAATTCGATACCGCGATTTCACCGGAAATATATATTTTAGGGTCCCCAATATCCAAAAAGAGCATTTTCACAAAAAGGTCCGTGTGTGTGTGTGTGTGTGTGTGTGTGTGTGTGTCCGTGTCCGTATGTCCGTGTGTCTGTGAACACGATAACTAAAAAACGAAAAGTCGGTAAAATACCAAACTTGGTATTTAAGTTTAGTATCTTCCAGGGATGTGACACGAAGATTTTGAGAAAAATCCCCCACCCCAACTACCCTTTACATGGAACTTTTTTCGAAAATTTTAAATTTTCTCAATAATGGCTCTAACGATTATGATTAAAATTTCGTATATTAAACATATTTACCTGACAAATAAAATGTATATCTTGAATTTTCTGGGAATAGCCTCTGAAGAGTAGTTTATTCTGAATGAATTTTACTAAATTTAGAATAACTGCTAAACCGTAAGAGATGGACAAAAACTTACTACACAAAAAATGTAGAGCAAATTAAAGCACACAATTTATGTTATATACATTTTTTTCGTGGAGTTCGTCGTTTTTGTGACATTCCTTATTTTTGGATTCTGCTATGAAAAACGTATACAGGAACTTGTCAACTCTTATCCATATAGACAAAGGAACTTCATTGACATAGCAACCAGCTTTTGACTATCACTTTAACCTAAGTTGTCCCTTATTTCGCTTCTACTTACAAGGAAGCGAGTAATTAGACTATTTCTGCTATTTTTTTTTTTCTGATTAGCATAAAGTAAATAAAAGTATAAGCTTTTTAAGAATAATTTGTTGCAGGGATATGGAGAAAGTCATGTGGGTGGTACACATCAGATTTTTTCTTTATTATATATGAATGCTTTTATAACCGTTTATTTATATATTAGAATACTTTTGGCTTCTTTTTAGTGTAGCATATGCAAATAAAAACACCATTATTTGAATATTGGCTGGGGCTACGGGGGTGAATTTGTTTGGTTGGGGAGGGGTGAATTGTAAAATGAGAGGATTATGATCACCCACACCCAATGTTTAAGCGACTGGGCCATCGGAAACCGCTATCTCCACAGCCTTTAGCTACAGTTTCGAGGACCTAGGGCGTCAGCTGACGGCCATATCATCAAGCCTGCGGTTCATTCATCAACTAGTAGCTGATTGGTGGGCTAACAATGCCTTAGCCAACGCTATCATTCTTGGTACGGTGTCAAGCGGCACATTGCCCTCCGGCGCTCTTTTGACGCCAACTGTCTGTCTTTTTTATACTTCTATTTCTTTAGTTCTTTCTCCTGTATATATTTGCGTAGTTTATAATCTGTCTAGCTATTTTCTTGGCTGCTTCGCCTTTCTACCACCATTGGTCGGGCTGGAGCTAACCGCAGCATATACACTAGACAATGCGCCAATTTCGTAACATATCCAATAGCTGCTACGGCTAAGCTCCTATACAATCCTCCTAAGAGTTGCTTGGACATCAAAATTCCAATCCCAAAATAAATAACATTTTGTAATCAAATTGCACCAGCGGTGCACAAGGGTCTTTGCACCATGACTGGCAACCGTTGAGGAGCAATCTTACTAACTCCTTTCATTCCCCAACCTCATTTACACCCGCCATCCTGCAAACCTCACATCCCGTCAGAACGTGGTTAAAATCTAGAAAGAATTGGTACACGCCTAACGCACCATCGAGCTGACCTCAGCCTGCCAACTGCACGTGTCGTGTCTTCTTAAAACAGAAATCGTGGTATAGTGGTCATTCTTTGAGCGGCAGCCAACGAGAGAGGACGTGTTGGGAGCTCCACTCCGAGTCTGCAACAACCGATGCTTTTAGCACGACACAGCAGAAGCTTGCATCTATCGAGAGACATCTCAGCAAACCAGACAGCCACCAGCTTTCCTAGCTCCAGACCAACTCATCGACCTACCGATTGGTCGACCACCATGTCCGGAAGCGACCCTATGGAACAGCTTTAGGTAAATCGGCCAATCCCGTCTTAAGAGCAGTTCCAGTTCATCGGAAGTACATCAGGAAGAAAGCAGCCGAACAAGGCCACAACCATCTGATCTTATTAGGTCAGTTTAGGCGCACCTCTGATGTCCGGCCCTCTGTTTCGGCACGATTTTTTCAGGTCCCTGCTGCCTGCAGGTGAGGGTAGATGAGGTGTGATTCTGTGAACTGCAATCTTGGGTGCAATGCAGTATACTCATTCTTGCCGTCCCACACAATGATTAAGTCTAAATCAAAATCCCATCCTACTGGCAAAGCCCAAAGCGGGCCTGCCATCCGGCAACCGCTACAACCAACACCAGCACTGGTGCAGCCCCCCAGTGGCTCTTCTGCTGTTGAGAGTAATAACAACAAGAGATCCAGTCAGGAACGCCAAGGCTGTAAAAGCAACAAGATCCGCTGTTTGGATACGTCCAAGCAGATTACCAATGAGAGCGCCCCGCGCGAATCAAGTTCTCACATAGGCGAAAATCCGGGGTCTAACTCCGACGGCTCTGCCAGTGTGTGTACAAAGCGGCAGGAATTCGGTCTTGTCGATTCACTCATACTCCATTATGGCAGACCCAGAGGAGCCCTCCGGCTTCTCCACAATCGGAGAGAATGATTTCAAACTAGTTGACACGCGGAAGCAGCGAAGGTGTGCCGATTGGCTGCAGGGGTTGTGTCCTCTGGCAAATAGCAGCACCCTGCATCACCGTTTCTGGTTCTGGCCAGAATCCTGGGTTGAGGACACACACACACACACACACACACACACACATATATATATATATATATATATATATATATATATATATACATACATACATACATACATACATACATATACATATGTGTGTGCAAAAAATGTAAATGGTGTGTTGTTTATGGACGCTCTTTAACTGATATGGTTCCATTCTATACTGGGTGTGAAAGGCCGCTTAATTTTGCTCAGAGGCCTCTCTATCAGGCTTGAGGTTCTTTTACGTGCCATAAATCTACGACACGGGACCAACGGCTTTACTTCCCTTCCGAAGGAAGCCATGCCAAGGATTTTTACACCAAAAAAAAATCAATCGTCCTCCGCCGGGTTTGAACCCGAAAACTTGGGTGTATGAAGTTAGCATGGTAACCATTACACCACGGAGGGCGACTGTGTGTGTGCATTATCGTGAACGACTTTAGAGGGTCGGTAGGCTTCCTTAAGGAGGTCATGTCGACACTTTCAGGCCAGGACACGGTAAAGAGGAACAAAAGCCGCTTCGGTTTCCAGGTGAAGATTCCTGCGGAATACAAGTCCCGTTTGCAACTCCTCAAGCAGAAGGGGGTGCCTCACTTCACCTTCGGGTTTGACAAATTCTGACATACACAGGATCATCCGTGACCTGCAGACCTCATCCGTTAGGGCATCACCCCAAAACTGGTGAAGCAAATCACCAGGTCCGTTTCAAGTGGGAAGCGACCCAAAACATCCCTCCCACTCTCCCTCGTAGTAGTGGAGCAGACCAGCGACCCGGATGCCAAGATAGATAGCGTCACCGTCATCTATCTATACTATGGAGGGGCTCCTGACCACCAGCATCCAGATCACCCAGAATGGCGATCGAAGTAGGTCTCGTACGCCATTTAGATTCGCGTTCTGAAACGCGTGTAGACTGATCGGCCGGCACTCTTGCCCTAAACCTCGCGCTACTCAGCGAGACACATTCCCACCCAGACTCCTCTTCCAGCCTTCCGGGCTACAGCTGCCTCAGGGTGGACCGCATGGGCCACCGAAGAGATATGTTGAGGATGGCCAAAACTCTCCGGCATCGCGGAGGTCGGAATACCTCCCCATTCCAAGGCATTCAAGGCCTGGCATATGACCCCCAAGTCAAAACAGATGTTTTCGCCGACTATTCGAAAGGACTATGAGACCATGAAATGATCCCGTAGACTTCTCCGAACGACCTCGTCGGGATGTACGTCAATTTCTCCGACGTTCCTCTGATGAAGGGCGGAGCAACTTCCTTTGATCACACCAAGCGAACACCAAACGTGTGTCTCACCTTGTGCTACTTGTGGAAGGAGGCCCGAGTGATATGCATTTTGAAGCCGGGGAAAGATCCAGTTTATCCTTCAAACTATAGTATCGCTCCATCAGTCACCTGTCAGTTCCAGAAGTTCTTCGAGAGACTACTGCTAATCCGCTTGTCCCCTCTTTGGGGCAACATTCTAGCCATCCCATCCGTCCTGAGCATTCAACACCCAAGCAATTTCTGCTATTGGTGGAGGCCACTGCCCTGGCATTCCAGGGTAGGTGTTATACTGCTGCGGTGTCGCTGGACGTGGAGAAGGCTGTCTCTATGATCTAGCATGCGGGTTTCCTACTGAAGTTCATCCATCTGGAACTTTCAACACGCATGATACATCTACTACACACATACCTCAAACACAGATCTTTTATTGCTTCAGTTGCGGAACACAAATATACTCAAAGGTCAATAAGAGGCGGAGTCCCTAAAGGCGGAGTCCCCCACGCTATTCAGTGTCTACATGACAGGCTTACCAACGGAGCTACACGTCAATAGAGCTTAATATGCTGACGATGTGCTGCAATTCTGTATAGAAAAGAACCTACAGAGAGCTTTCAACCCCATTTAGAGACACCTCCGTCTCCTCCAAGAGTGGTGCGAAGGTTAGCGGTTATCCATCAACCCGGAGAAAATCCATGCCATTTTCTTCACCAAGCGCCACTTCCCGCAAACATCCCCACATTCACGTGCCTCAGACGAAGGATTGAGTAGACGAACACCATCACCTACGTGGGAGTGAAGCTAGTTAAGGTCTAACTTTTGGGGAACGCATCAGGGAACTGCTGTATCGGGGTACTGGGGCTGCTGCCTCCTTGTATACCATATTGAAATCCTCGATGCCGTCTCCTTAAGTTGCGCCTTTTGAGGGTTCTCATAGTCTTCCTTAAGCTACGCCTGCGAGATCGGGCGCATGGTGGCAGACTCAGGTCTACTGTTGCTTCAACGGGTGCAGAATGAAGACCTCCAGGCCATCTATTCTGTTCCCTTCTCTTTTCTCACGTGACTCCTGCACGAAGCTTCTGGTTTACCATTCGTGGAGGATGAGATTAGATGCCGCGCAGTTAAATTCAATGACAGTTTGCCCTTTCATCGGAGTGCCTTCGTTAGGTCTAGGAGATGTAATCCCAGAAACCGCCGTTTCAGGCGATACGGGCTTCCCCGCATTACTTGCGGGTATCTCCGGTAACCAAGGAGAATTTCCGGCAGCTGCTATGGCTAAGCTCCTATACAATTCTTGTAAGAGTTGCTTAGACATCAAAATGCCAATCCCAAAATAAATAACATTTTGCAATCAAATTACACCAGCGATGTACAAGGGGTGTTGCACCATGACTGGCAACCGTTGAGGAGCAATCTTGCTAACCCTTTTTACTCCCCAACCTCATTTACACCAGCCATCCTGCAAAATTTATTTTCCATCAGAACTTGGTTACATTTAAACAAGAATAGTATACGTCTATCACACCACCCTGGGCCCGCCAACTGCTTGTGCCATGTATTCTCGTAATAAAACAAACACTGCAAATATTAAAAAAAAAAAAACAAAAAAAAAACACCACGATACTCTCTTTTAAGTTTTACATTACTCAACGTTAATAAAACCTACTATAATCGAATAAACTATCATGTCAACAATAGTCAACACTTATACACTTGACTGGAAACCATCATCGAGCCATGAACCACAAGAGGACCTGCACACCAAACACCCTTGCCGAAATTATAGACGTAATCAACAAACGAATCAACGTCGTCCCAGGACCAGACAACATAACTTACCGCATGCTGAAAGAATTGTCCATCAACATGACAAGAAGAAAATAAAATTTGTGCAGCACATGTCTGAAACACGGAGAGCATGCAACTGCCTGGAAACACACCCACATTCTGCTATTTTAAAACCCAGGAAAAGATAACACAGACCAAAAATTACCGACCAATTTCACTGACCACCACGCTGTCAAAAATCTTCGAAGAAATTATAGACCATCGCTTACAAACCTACAAAACCCAACAAAATTTTCTACCTGAGACACAAGCCGGATTGCGCAGTGACATCACCATCCAAGACCAGATCCTTCAAGTATTATCCAACTTCCAGGATAGCTTTAACAGAAGTCAGGCTGCCTTCCTCGATATCCAATCTGTTTTGACAAATGTTGGGTAAACGGACTACTTTACAAAATGACATCTCCACAAATAGCACGAGCCATGGCCAGATTGAAAGCCACCTTTCTCCACACAAAAAAAAAGCCGATATAAAAATAAACATTATCCGAAATAATCAACTTACAAACAGGAATCCCACAAGGTAGTGCCATCTCCGGACTACTATACATCTTGTACACCAATGACACACCAGAACCTATCTCACCAACCATCCATCTTGCACAGTACGCTGACGCCACCCTCTATTGGAGCTCAGAAATTAAACCAACCGCATCTAAAATAAAGATTGAAAAAAAGGCAACCAGTTTCCAACAATGGATCGATAAGTGGAGAATTCAAATAAATGCTGAAAAACCCCAAATCATTGCCATAAAAAGTAAAGGCTGCTTCCAACGAAAGTAATTTCAAATAACTTTCAATAACCAGAACATTAAAGTAAAAGCTTCAGTAAAATATTTAGACGTTACCATAACAAATAAACTCAAAACAAAACGCACTAATCAAATAAAAGCAAACAAGTTAAAATTCATCTTAAATTATCTCGGAAACCAAACTAAAACTGGCCTCACAACAAAACCTCTAATACACCTATACAAAACACTAATCCCACCAGTTCTCAGGTACCGCATTAATACCAATAATCTCACCGACCACAGCATAATATTTTGAAACCCTTGAACGTAAATGTC
This sequence comes from Hymenopus coronatus, assembly GCA_030762935.1. Classification (NCBI taxonomy): domain Eukaryota; kingdom Metazoa; phylum Arthropoda; class Insecta; order Mantodea; family Hymenopodidae; genus Hymenopus; species Hymenopus coronatus. The sequence goes on from CM060890.1 coordinate 14,887,750, forward strand.
TACGCATAGCAGCTAAAGTATCCTATGGCATCCCCAAAAAGGCAATCTGCAACCTAACAAAAACTGAACCCATAGGTGACTTCATCCACCACTAGACAAAACAAAGCTGTTCACACTTGTTACTCGAAGAAATCAAGTTAAAAAACTGGACCTAACCAATGCAGAACGCTCACATCTCCTTCACTAATCATAATTAAAAGAATGGGCAGACAAGGGGAAACAAGATCAAACGGCAGCTATACAATGCCTAGAAAACCTCGCAAGTTAATAGCAAATTAGTTTCAGAACAATCCCAGGACTTGTTCCACACCAATGATAAACAACCAGAGCACAAAAACATCCAACAACAATACACCAAAAAAAAAAAAAAAAAAAAAAAAATGAAAAAACATAGCAACAAGAAAACACAAAACGAATTTGACCCAGAAGAATGTGAAGGAAAACTACATTACATAAAAATAACAAACAAATACATAACAATTGTGGTGTTGCCGGCTCCTTCGAACGTAATCAAAAACTCCACCACTAAACCAAAAATCAAACAAAAGTCTTTCTCTTTCTTGAATCCCTCTCATAACCACATTCACTTCATCATTTGCTCTGACTCATTCTCGCTGGGAATTTCGCATCCCTTCCAACAGAGAGAGAGAGAGAGAGAGAGAGAGAGAGAGAGAGAGAGAGAGAGAGAGAAGGAACAGTTTCTTGGCCGAAGAGGGGAAACCCTAAACAGCTTTGTTGACCTAGCGCCACCAAAGTTACAGTTAGTAAATCCTCGCAATCGCAGCTTATAATCTCCCGGAGGCCTCGGCCTAACAACATTGATGCACTTATCTATTCAAATCCCCAGATTCTCATTGTAAGAGACTTAAACTGTAAACGTTCGCTCTGAAATTGCAATGCATCCAACGCAGCAGGTAATAGACTCCTCCGGCACGAAAACAACTCGGAATTTATCATCCAAGCTTCCGAGAAGTCTAGCTATATCCCCTTACAGCGCCGACAACAGCCGGGCGTTCTTGAAGTTTTATTACTCCAAACACCTCCTTTTAGCTAAAACATTCTGTCTGAACGACCTCTCCTTAGACCATCAAACGGTATTGATTACGACCCGCCACCTGCTCATCAGTCACCAATGTCACGACACAACTTTATCTGCGCTAATTGGGAACTATTTGTCGCCAACAGTGATCAAAATCTAAAGCTTGACCCTATTAGCAACTTAGCCGAACTTGAACGCTCAACTCTTCATTTGGAAAATACCATTACATTCGCTATTTCATGCGCAGTGCCAATCTAAACGCCCTATACTCCCCTCAATCACCGCCCGCTGACCTGAAGCGACTTGCCGCCAAGCCAATCGAGAAAGACCCGGTGGTAACGAACTTGTCACCCGAACACCCTCCATGAATTTCAACGACTTACAGATAAACACCGTGAAATGACCGGCAAACACAGCTGATCAATGTTACGCCACCATTGAGACGCTGGATATCAACAATCAAACTGTGGAAACGCTTGGCTTACCAGGGAATCCAAATTCCTCCGCTTCATTTTAATAGAAAAAGCAGTCAGGCAGAATTCCTCGCGGATGCTCTTCAAAAAGAGCTGCTCCCCAAAAACCAACCCGCAGATCTTAACATCACTGTCGAAACTATAATTTAAACTGCCACTTACTGTACACACCCTACGACAAAACTTTTCCTTCAGAAACTGGCTGGCTAATTTAGCATCTGAGAACCCCTGCTCCACTCCATTCCAAACGTATCACTCAAACAGCTACCACCCAGCGCTCTAAGCGCACACCAACCAATGTCCTTTATCACCATGCATCTTCCCCTCTAGTTAGAAGCTTACCCTAGTCCTGCATTTTCCAGAAAAACAAAGACTATGCCAATCCCAATTATTACAGACATATCAGCCTGCTAAACACGCCCAGCAAACCTGCAAAAGTACCTGCTGAACGGCGATCTACCACCTGTAGATAATCACAGTTTCAAATCCACTCAGTTTTTGAAAATGCCCCTATCCACGGAAGCGGCTGTCTAAAGGAGAAGCAGGAGGAAATGCCCTGAAATAGATGTGAACCACCAGACCACAGATCAAGGGAGAAACTATTATTCTTCAGGAATTAACTATACGTATACACACTGTATTTCCTTTTTCTTTCTTTACAATACTGTCCAACAAAGCATAACCTCTTTGGATTTGCTTCTCAAAATGAAGATAACAACATCGATTGAATTAGAAGTAACACAACGTCTTCACCCTCTTACAATTCTCGATTATATTAATCTAAAACCAACAACAAATATGGAGATACTTCCTAAATTCAATACACACCTTATAAAATCAAATTAAACTTCATTATTTACAAAATTCCCGCACATAAACTGGCTAAAGTTGCCGTCAAAAATTCACCATAAGATTATATATTTTGCTAAAAAGGACACCATTTGGGTTCTGATTCCACCAGAAAATTACTAAATAACCAGAAAATGTCCTAGGTGTAAGTTTATTAAAGTGTGAGCAAGATCTCAGCAAAGCTGTAACTGAATACTACAAACTTTATTATGATACAGACTTTTGGACAAAATCACTACATTATGTCACTGTGGTTAAATTTAAGTTTCACTGTTACATTTGACAAAAGCGCATAACAACTCCCAATGTAAACTTATATCAGCAATGTGAATTAAGTGCTGTTTCCACCAGAAAGTTGGAAAGTGAAATTCTGCTTGTACTGAACTTTCTAAGGCCTACTTATATCAACTATATACATATCGATTCACAAACTACACTTAAATTAAGCTAGTAAGAAACTCATATAACAGCCCCAAAATAACTTGAACTACATTTGTCAAAATTTGGATAAATTTCTCACAGGAAATAAAACTACGTACTCTGCCAAATGCAGTTGTTAGAAAGGACAAACTTCTTGCCTGAAACTATTAAAAGCACTTTCTGACGTTCCTGATTTCACGCAATTCTACTATATTCCCGGCTAGGAAAATCCTTTAAGCTCCTGATACAAAATTTATTTAGGCCTGCAAATCCTAAAGAAAGTTTGGCAAACTCAGGTACGCCGTATATTCAAAACATGAATATAGGGGATGTTGGGAACCAACCCAACTAGATTTTGAAGCCTAAAACAATTTTGCACTAGAAAGAGTCACCATACCATTCTACTCAAGTAAAGAGAAAGTCAAACGAGGTAGCAAACACTTTTCGCCGCGTTCTTTGTGCCCAATGAGAAGAGACGGACTGATGTTAACAACTGGCAATTTAGATGCACTACACACACACACACACACACAAAGAAGAAGAAGAAGAAGAAGAAGAAAAACGTTGTTTCAATGGGAACACAAACCAAATACTACGGGATTCAATTTGAACTAGTTTCCATAATGGGAAAGGATTTACCAAAAATGATACACACGTACAGTCAAATGGGAGTCGCGTCGAGTCGCGTCGATACACCCAATTCAGTCTTATGGCGGATTCACAATGGCGACGCAGCACGCGCGGCGAAACGATTGACCCGTGCAAATGAAAGTTGAATTGGATTTAACTTTTACCGCACGGCAAGGGCATCATCCACAGAATTCCTGTTGTTTGATATTCTGTGGTCCTTGTTAAAGTTGTTAAAGATGGCGTCAATATCAAGTTTTTTTATGGCAGTGTTTAACGCCCACTTTAGCTACTTATGGCACCGCAGGCGGTGTCAATATCAAGGGAAGTTCATTCCTTCCTTCTTTTAATGGTATGCTTTTTAACTGTGTAATAATGGTAATACACACGCTACAGAAAATAGAAACTGTCTTGGACAACCAAAATTATACCTTCATTCCGGAAGAATCTAGTCACTTAATTAAAACCACGTCTATGCTGTTGACTGAATAATAAATAAGCCCCTAACCCCAAAAATTACACAAAGGCGCTATGCTGAAGATGTTGGCTTTCGAATCGACTGTTTCTCTATATGAATACCAATGATGTGTAAAAGATCATCAGATTGTGATAGTGTCATTCGCATGTAGTTATATGACTCGAGGTCCGTCATTATCATATTCGGGATTAGGGTATGAAATTCCCCAAATTGGTACGCTCCTTAAATATAGGTTGAACCCACCAACGATGGAGCTTCTGCTGTCTTCTTTGTCGATTGTTTCTGTCGTTTCTTTTTTTAAGAAGATACAGAGCAACAACTTGTTTTAAATCCGCAGCCATTACTTCAAGTGTGCTATGCACCGGCACAGCTCAGTAATGTCAAGTTGTTCTAGTTGTACAACTGTGAACTAGTTTTTATGATCAATGCGGTGTCGGCGATGAAACCCATGTCGCGTCGCCAGTATCTCTTCCATTGTAAATCCGGCACTATACAGCGCAAAATATCAACTTTACAACTGACACTTACTAAAGATATTTAAATATTGCTTCATAAACAAAATTGTTTGACCAAATGCTAACATGTTCCAAACAGTGGCGGCTGGCCTTTAGGGGCACGTGCTCTCCCTACAACAAATTCAGACAATAACTTCTCCATTATATTATTAGGTAAAATACTATAATCTACAATGCATTTTGTATAAATTTAAACCTACTATGCACACTGGACAGTTGTAATGAATATGGCTGTCGGAAATAATAAGCGGTCGCTTTTTTCGGAAATAAACGACTTTGTGGTCATCCTATCCGCACGCGCAGAAGAATTCAATGCTTTCAAATGTAGTTAAATTTTAGGTGCGGGATTCAAGGTGCCAAGAGGGGAAGGTTCTCTTAGGACACGAAAGCCTCTGTGGTCATTTGCCGCAAATGCGCAAAGAAAAAATAAGATCCGACAATAAGCAAAAATAAAGTTTGAGTCAAATCCCTAATAAAAATATTTAGCCAAAGATCTCTCCACGTGTAAGAGTAAATAATAAGACACATTTTTTTAAAGTTTGAATGTGTTCTTATTTGAAAAAAAGTTGATCTCCAAACCTCCCGAACGAAATATTCAAAAAGAAGCTTATATGGTAAACATTTACTATGTTGGTACTAAGTAGTTGAGAAGCTACGCTCGCGCGCCAACGCTCAAGGCGTGCCGGTCCCCATGGCCGCGCTCGCCAAGGCTTTGGTGCTTAGAAGCGCTGGGGATCGTGGGTTCGAGTCCCGCCTTGGGCATGGGTGTTATATGTTTGTGTATATGTGTGTGTTGGAAAAGTAAGAAAACAGTAATAAACAGTAATAATACGGCAAAACAAAGTAAAAAGAAAAAGGTAAATAAAAAAAAAGTAGGGTATGCAGTGCCGGAGCCCTGATCAGACTCCGGTACTGTATTAAAAAAAAAAAAAAAAAAAGAGCAAAAGCGCACAAGCAGTGGTTGTGTAACTACCCTAAGTTTACTAGGAAATAGATTCACGATAGATTTGAAGCTTCACTTGAAAACAGGACAAGGCCAAATAACCAATAGTTATTCAAATTATGAACGTGAACACACAGTAAATTGGACCTTACTTGCGAGAGGTGATTAGTGGCTGGCGTTTTGAGCACGAGTGCTGAGTTACAATATCCACTTTAACAGTAAACTGATAAGAACTGGTGAAACAGTGCCTTGAATGTATTTCACGTGTTAATGAAACATAATCCGAATGTGCTGGAGAATAATTTGGTGAAATTAACTGCACAATAATATGCCGATTTATCAGTTGTTAGCGTTCAAAGAAACGAAAGTGTTAAAACTCGCCTTAAAAGGGAAAATCCTAAACATTGTTACGAAAGATAGGCGATGGCTTGTAAAGCATATAAATATAAAGAAAATGCTTAAGACATTAATATCACGATCGCAATCTACTTTACATTAAGGGTAGTTTCCATAATTTTCTGAGAGAAAAGCGAGCTTTGTTTGTGAACAGAAACATCGAGAACGTTGTAATTGACATACATACGCTATTAAAATTGCGTAAGGTAGTATTAAAGACTGGAATCTTAAACTCAAGTACATCAGCTGTAAAGACGAGCTATGCAACAATTTACAGCAGGATCACCTCTCTGATAATGTTGTTGATATATGGCAAACAGTGAAGGTGACGGTCGCGTTCGGAACATGTCGCTTTTAGTTTCTGACTTAAAGAGTTATGGAAGTATTTTTTCAAGCAAAGGATCGAAGGATGGAATTCGTCTACAAACAAAAAGGTTAGTTCTAATACACAAGTTAGCATTTAATTTCATTTTAGCATCCACTCATTTTTAGTCTGTCGTCATCCGTGATCTATGTAGGGGTTCTCAAGGTTGCGGATTCAAACCCGGCTGTTTTTTTTTTTTTTTTTCAGGCGTAAAAATTCCTTCCTTAATAAGGGAAGTAAAGTAGTTGATACCATTTCGTAGATTTACGGCACATAAAAATACCCTCAAACCTGATAAAGAGGCCTCTGGGCAATATTAAGCGGTCTTTCGCACACAAAATATAATGGTATGCTTAGAACCATGGCATTAAAAGCGTCCATAAATAACATTCAATTTAGTTTTAATTTTAGTAATTCTTAAAATTGTGCCCTACCAGATAATTTGGCTACGAACCGCCACTGATTCCAAACCCAATTAAACACGCGGCCCCGTGGGAAAGCAATGGCGAGAAGGAAAAAAAAAAGTCAGAAAAAAAATGCACCAAATAAATATATATAAATAAACAAATAAATATATCACTCTCAAACCATCGGGAAATTTCTCTACAAAAACTCACATCAAGAGTAAGAAAATGAACGACTTCATCCGGGAATCTACATGCTACAAACACACCACACAGGCCGGGAGGCAGAACACTCCACGCAACTTCCCGCAACCAGTTCACTAGTATCTCCCAGGAGCGGCGAAGCTCGACCAGTCCTGACAGTCTATTCCAAACCGCGAGCAGTTGCACCTACGGAGGATGGAAAAGCCCAACCAATCAAAACGCAATCACCCATGAACTACTTTTATAAAATCGAGCCTTAAACTATAATTGTGAGAGAAAAATAAGGATAAAAATCTGAGTGCTCAATTCACATAACTTTCTATATATCTCTGTAACAAATTATTGTGAATAAGCGAATTCTTCTGTCTATTTAATGCTAAAATATTAGCAGAAACGGTATTATTACTTAGTTCCTTTATAAGTAGAAGGGCAATAAGGAAATACACTAGACTAAACTGACAGTCACATGTTGCTATGGGATTGAAATCCGTTTCTTTGCGTGGCCAAATATTGACAAGTTCCCGTATGAGAAAAGTATTTTAAAACTGATATAAATAACAAGTAATATCTAAAATAAAAAAACAAAAAAAACAGCTCCATGAAAAAATGTATGTGACAAAAATTGTTTTATCGTGATCTGCATTTTTTATAGTAAGTTTTTATCTATTTCTTACGATTTACCAGTTATGCAAAATTCAATAAAAATCATCCAAAATACGTCTTTAGAGGCTATTCCCAGAAAATTCAAGTTATACAGCTTATTTAGCATGTAAATATCTTAAATATAAGAGATTTTAATCAAAATCATTAGTCATTTTTTAGAAAATCAAAATTTTAGAAATAGTTTCCATGTAAAGGGTAGTTTGGGATGGGGGGGGGGCGATTTTCTTAAAAATCTTCGTGTCGCATCCTTAGAAGATACCAAAATTAAACACCAAGTTTGGATTTAACGCTCTTTTCGTTTTTGAGCTATGCTCTACACATGGACCTTTTTCTAAAAATGTTTTTTTTTTATTCAGGTGGACGCAAAACATGTATTTCAGGTGAAATCTCGATATCGAATTTTTAGGTGCAATAAAACACCTTCTCTAAACACCATGTACATAGTACGTGTAGAGAAAGTAAAAATTCTCCTCACGTGGGTGCAGAAAAGAAAGTGCGATAAAAATAACGGAAAACCACACAATAACGTAAAACGTTTAAAAACTGCTTTAAAAAGTCATTCCGAAACGGATATATTATAAAACACAACATACTCATCCTCAAACAATTTGGATTCGGAGCAGAATATTCCACTGCATTATAGCTACTGTGAAACACCAAACCAAGTACCCACAGGTCTAATAAACACAAGAGTAATGGCGTTGCTCTCCTTGACATAGAGTGATCATTTGACTGGGTATAGCAAGAGAGCTGGCCCAATGCAACTTGCAAGACAGCTACCCTCATTACCGTAAATTCCAATCGCGTTTGAACTATGAAACCTTTCCACCCAGATATATCCAAGCCGGAGTTCCTTAAGTTGAGTGTTTTTTAGTCTCTACAAAACCATTGCTAGTGCCAAAACCAGAAAATGTTTTACTGTCATTCTATGTAGACAATACAGTTAAATTGCTAATCACATCTCACCTTCAGCGTGCACTACCTCCATAGAGGAGTGACTCCTAAGTGGCGAATTAAAGCCAGCACGATAAATTTAGAAGTCATAATTTCCACCAAGCACGTCAAACACCGACTGACCGCTCGCACACTACCTCAACTACTGGACGACCTCCAGTACATGCCTCGGAGTTATTATGCACCAAAGATAACGCACAACTCTCAAAACTCTACCTACTCAACTACAATATCAAACTTAGCGTGCGCATGGGTTTGACATTATAAAAAAACCCTAATCTGTTCCATTCTGATATATGTGGCTTCTGTCTCAGGGTACGCTGCCCGCATCCATATTAAAAAAACAAAAAAAAAACTACAATTGTTTCTAAACAAAGCACTTAGAATTGTGGCAAAAGTTCCCAAGATTCTGCACAATGAATTCTACAGAGTGTTTCAAAAATACGGGGCATAATTTCAGATATGTATTTCCCACATGTAGACAATCAAATTAGTTCATTATAACATGTGTCCGGAAATGCTTCATTTCCAAGTTATGGCCTTCACAACATTTAAATTCACTGGAACGTTTTTCTTTCCGCAGGTTGTTGTCATTACAGAAGATGATCAAAATGTCCACCTCCTGCTTGAATACAGACCTCACATCGATGTCTCATTGACCTGCGAACACGATCCCAAACTCCAGGAGTATTGCGTGTGTCCTCACAACTTGCCACAATTCGATTCCGAAGGGATTCCAAATCCGGCACCGGAGACGAATAAACCAATGATTTTAAATAGCCCCACAAGTAGAAATCGAGAGGGTTCAGATCAGGTGAGCGTGGAGGCCAAGCAATTGGGCCACCTCTACCTATCCATCGATCAGGAAACCTTCGATCCAAGTACCGGCGAGCCGTAAGACTGAAGTGTGCAGGAGCGCCATCATGCAAGAAGTGAATGTGTTGATGATTGATCAGTGGAGTGTCTTCGAAAACATCAGGTATGGTGTTTTCCAGGAAGTTTGTGTACGCCTGCCCCGTAAGTCTGTTTACAAGTACATGGGGTCCAACTAATCGATCACCAATGATACCGGTCCACATGTTGAGGGAGAACCGCACCTGGTGATGAGATACAACAGTTGCACGTGGGTTTGCATGCGACCATACATGCTGATTGTGGAAATTTGTTATGCCATCTCTTGTGAACTGTGCTTCATCTGTAAATAATACGACGGCAGAAAAGTTCGGATTTACACCACACTGCTGCAAGAACCACTGACAGAACCTAACTCGTGCAGGGTAATCTGCTGGTGACAGGGCCTATACAGGTTGCAAATGATTAAGGATACAATTGATACTCGTTCAACAGTCTCCAGACAGTCGTATGAGGAACATTGACTTGCAACGCTAACCGTCGTGTGCTGATAGAAGGAGTCCTGTCCACAGCCTCCAGAATCTCCTCCTGCACTTCTGGAGTTGTAGATCTTGGTCGTCCCCTTCCCAAACCAGGAGAGGTGAATGTTCCATTCTCGCACAGACGGGAATGGAGACGTACAAATGTCTCCCGATCTGGACATTGTCGCTGTGGGTACCTCTCCTGGTACAAACGACGAGCCAGCGCATCATTGCCGTCCGCCTTACCGTACATGAAGTGTATCTCTGCCAGCTCTTGATTTGAATACATGTCGCACAGTCTTAACGCCTAAAGAACACTGAATGTAACCTTCCTCAGAATGAACTATCAGAGCGCCCTCCTAATGTCTCCTTTGACGGCAAAGACCTGCGGAAAGAAAAACGATCCAGTGAATTCCAATGTTGTGAAGGCCATAACTCGGAAATAAAGCATTTCCGGTCATGAACTATTTTGATTGTTTACAGGTGGGACTTTCAATGTTGTAAAGGCTATAACTCGGAAATGAAGCATTTTCGGACACATGTTATAATGAGCTTTTGATTGTCTTCATGTGGGAAATACATACCTGAAATGATGCCCCGTATTTTTGAAACATCCTGTATATGCGTTCTATCGAATGCGTTCTATCGAACAAGGCCTTAAAAAAGCTCTGAAATTATGCATACAAAAGATGCGCCAAAACTACAACCTCGGCTCATATGACACCTCATTTAACAAACATAAACGTCCTCTCTCACTATTGGACCGCGCCCCCCCATAAAAACAAACAAACAGAAAAACTAGAAAAAAAAAAAACCTAACAAAGGTACAGGATTTCCTAAATCGCCTAGTACTACATAGTCGTGCTATCAAATTGCTCCACAAACCAATGACCAATAACACCACAGAATTTTTATGATTTCAGTCCTCTGGCAAATCGTACCAGGAATCCCGCCGAATAGCATTCAGCTCAACCAACTTCGGAATCAGTACACGCACTCACCGACAGCATACCTCAGAACAAGACCACGGAAAAAGCATAGCGCAGGCAAATCATGGCAGGAAGCCCGCTAAATAACATACAGCTCATCCAACCGATACACCCATTCTCCGACTGCATAGCCCAGTCCAAAATCACGGTAAAATTACAGCGACGACTTACAGGTGATACCCCATTTACTTCGCTCATGCATGTTAGATCTTCGTCATCTCATCTAGCTCTTAGGGTCCTAGCTTACTTCCCGTAGCTACTAACATAGTATGTACCTGTATGTACCAACCATTGTTATATACTGCACCTACTAACACCAGTTACCAGTCAGGATGTGATATGATTGGCGCCGGATATTACTCCGGACTCATTCGTATGCCAACATATGCAAACAACTCGCCACTAACCTGGGTGTTTTCTGTGGAACCCGTCAACTTTTCCTTCGCCCAGGTGTTTCCTCTCAAATACACACTATTTATTACCCTTAAATCAAGCGTATACCACCATTAACATCAACAAAGCACCTCTACCTAGCTATGTGTTAGCTTGCCAACACATGTGCACGGGGAAACAATGAGCCTCAGAAGATGATCGCCACCTGGGGCGCCGGGTGTGTTTCCAGCCTTTTAAAATCCAGACCTCATTTACTGGGAGTGTACCAGCAAAGGAATTGCAAATAAGCCGATTCTGTACAGTGCGCACAGTCGTACTTAATGCAATGATTTCCAGCCTCCTCACAGAAATTTGGGTTACATCATTACCCTGCAAATTATTTTATGGTCCCGAATTATCCTTCGATTAAAGGCCGAAAGAATACTTTCTCAGCAATCTTTGAGTATTATTTGGGCGATATGAATTACGGTGATATTTTCATAGCTGTTTTAGTTTGCGCCATTACGTTGTTTGTATTTGAGTACTCATCGGTAAACTATTAGGAAATGAACGAGGTTATGTTGGCAGTTTTGTTTAAAAAACCAAAACAAAGTACTGACCATGACGTACCTATAAACAATAGTGCTTAACTGCGAATTTTGTATTTTGCTAATCTATGCCATGGTTTGCTTACATTGTAAACAATGATAGATGTCCAGTTGTTAAGTAAACAAATGCTCCTAATTTGTAAATAACCGATCCTTGTTCCAAAGTTTATGTACTAAGGGGATGTTCTTCCAGGAAATGGTGGTCGTGCATTTTTGGCTCAAGTACTAATGAGGTGAACTAAGTTTCATATTTAAGATAAAAGTCAAGAAAAAAAAAAAAATATATATATATATATATATATATATATCGCGGGTCTCAATAAGAGCATGACTTTGTAGAAACTTGGATTATAAATTTCTCGTTCGAAAATTGTAAGAGCATTTCTACTGAGGATAAAGTTATAGTTATGGAATATTCTACTGAAGGTAATAACTTAAGTGTTTTGTGTTTTATATAACATGGTATTATATATTATGAGTCGCATAAAATACTCGCAATTGTATAAAATTTAATTTTGTCGTAATTGCTGTAATGTGTTTCAGATGAATATGAGTTTATTAATTATGAATGCTGGCTGCAATGTAGCATCAAAAAAGCTGTTTTCATTACATTTAGGTCATGAAAGTGATGCTAAATATTTGCAGAAACCTCACATTAAAAAGATGACTGGCAATGATGGGTCCCAGGAAAGTTTGGACGATTGCAGTGAAGATAACACCAATAATAGACTGAATCAGACTCCCAGTCTCTATAGTAAACAAGCAGGTACTATTGATCTTTTAACTCCGATAAATAAAGCTTGCTAAAAATAACTGCTTGTTGAAGAAGCCGAACATTTATTACACACTATTCAATTGCTTATACCATTTATGTGCTACTGAGGGAGCATTTTCAATTCAAAATATGGCTCTAAAGGACTAATGTTAAAAGACATTGGACACACTAATTTGATAGATACAAAGCTTCCACCATTTTAATCACATTTTCATACATATTCCCTTTCACCCTATCTCATTCCAACTCAGGCCAGGGTTAAATGTAGAAGACAATGACCCAGCAGATTTACTGTAAGACTAAAACGTAAGCATAATCATATGAAAAATCAGATATAAATGTGTTACATTCACAGGTTTTCCTACACATTTTCTTACAAAAGCTTATTCTTCTATATGCTTAATATAATCAATGAAAATGCTTGCATAATGATTTAATTATGAAGGAGGTAATGCAATAGTAAAACCATTAAAAAGCATGTTTTAAATCACATATGAAATTTAAGAATAGTGATTTAGCACTTTAAAAATCTGATGTTATATTCTCATTTTATATACCATCCATCATTTATTATGGGGGCAGGGTAAAAGATTACTTTGACTACAGAACAGATTTCAGACTTTTATCCTTTTGAAGACTCCAAATTTACATCACTTTCACCCATGCATGTTTAGGCCATGTCTGCAGAAAGGGATATCCAGTTTGGTTGAGGGTTGCATATCTGAGCCTGAGCTTCTGTTTTTCAGTGACTGGAAAGAGTGCGCAACCTCATACACCACTTTGTTTCTGCTTCGCCTAAACAGGAGGCTAGGGACTAACCCACCCCATTGTCAATTGGCCAGGACTAAGTACTATACCAAACTCCAGGGTGAGCTATATCCCCTCTGTAGCCCTGTCGCTTCAGTAGGGTGACCCATTGTGGCTCTTGGGCTCCATTGTGGGTGGGCAGCACTGGGGAATGAATTTGTACCACATTCTTATGGCAAAAATTAAACCAAAAAATAATTTAGTGTTAAGATAAGTTGTCCTCACTAATTAGTTGTATCCAGAACAGAGGGAGGAAGAACATTTATGTCGGTTAGTCCTTTCGTAAACCAAAAGGGTTTAGATAAAATTGCTGGTCCTGTTAACTCTTGTGTTAGATTATGAAATGGTGACACTCTTAGTTGAGGCAATTTTAGTATCCCAGGCAGCAAAAATAAGGCAGCTGCCTGGTTAAGGTCAAAAAGCCTTTGAACTCCTCATGTGGTGTTATCGTTGGACGGTTTGTCCAATGAGGAGTTTCAAGAGGATCTGGCAGAACAAGGCGTAACATCCGTTTATAGGGTTCAACGAAAAGTAAATGGTGAATTCATGTCTACTTGTACTCTGTTCCTTAATTTTGATTGTGTAGATCTGCCCCAAAGGGTAAAGGCAGAGTACGACGCCATTGAGGCTAGGGCCTATATTCCAAACTCATTAAGGTGTTACAAGTGCCAGCGGTTTGGGCATACCAACGCTTTTTGTACTGGTTGGTCTATCTGTGGCAACACATCACAAGATAAGGATTGTACTACCCCTCCATCACATGTGAACTGTAGCGGGGAGCACCTATCTAGTTCCCAAGATTGCCCCTGTTTTACAGAGGAGGGAGCGATCCAGGAAGTATGGGTGAGAGAGAAGGTGTTCTTCTCAAAAGCCCATAAGCTCCTGCGCCTCCTGAGGTGGGAAATCGCAACTCAGACCTGCGACATTAATGAGGCACAATTTCTGAAAAGATTACCATACCCAGAACACACCCCAAAGTCCTCCACTTCTATGCCTACATTGGCAAACCTTTGACCTCGGGCACCAAGACCAGCTAATCCATCGCGTATTCTACACTAATGAAAACATTTAAGACAAATTATGTCAGGACCCACTTCCTGAAAGAAACATGAGTCTTCTCCCAAAACATCTAAGGAAAGAAAACTCCATGTCATTCTCCACATATATCTTCTTCAGATGATTCTGCGAGGAAGTACATATTGGCGATGACCAGTATCTGTAATTGGTTTGAGGTTTTCAAAACGAAATTCTCTATTGGAAGGGGGTGCTCCCTGTATAGGAAATGGACCAGGAGGATTATGCCCTCACTGAAGATGAAGCGACAGGACCGTGCTCCTGAAAACAGCATAAGTTCAACAAATTGAACTGACCAGATATGCAGAAACATCTTACAATTTAAATCTTATGCCATACAATTGACTGTGGCTATCCTGCAGTAGAACATACTCGGAATTCAACCACATCGACCAGATCTTGAACTATTGTTGCATCAGAATCAACCTTTGGTCATCTGCTTATAAGAGACTAACCTCCATCTGCATGAGAACGTTGTATTCAGGCACTACTCTGCTGTACGATGTGATTTATCACCGGAAGAGCTTGTGCCTGCATTATGATGCTCTTCAAAGATGATCAGCATAAAGCTGAATCCATGTCCTTATAAATACATGGACCCTATCGTTGCTCATTCGAGTTATGAGGGACTGGTTTTCCAAGTAAGGGTCAACTCGTTTTTTTTTTTTAACTGTTTTATTCAAGAAAACGGTGTGCCACAGGGATCGGTACAGAGTGTGACGCTGTTTGCTATAGTGATTTAAGTTTATATCTGAATGTATTCCCCCAGCTGTCTCATCCTGCTTATTCGTGGACGACTTTGACATCTTTTGAACTTCTCAGCCTATGCCAGTTTTGGAACTTCATCTCCAGCAGTGTTTATACAATCTTTATGATTGGAGCTCAAAAAACGGCTTTCATTTTTCAACTGAGAAGTCACTCTGCGATAACTTCTGGTGCCATTGGTGTGATTGCTGCCATCTCTTCATCTCGGATCAGATCTACTTCCATTCGCAGATGAGGCGAGATTCCTTGGGTTGATAATCGATTTGGAAACTTTGCTGGTCACCACATATAGCACAGCTGAAAGCACAATGTGACCGTTCTCTGAATACTCTATGGATACTAAGTGGCAAATCTTGGGCAGCTGTTTCTTTACCATGTACTGATCCGATCCAAGTTGACTATGGATGCATTGTTTACTCTTCAGCACACCATCTGTACAGAGCAGATTACTCACTGTCAACAATCAGGGTGTTGGAGCTTTTCTGACCAGCCCAGTTGTTAGTCTCCATGCCAAATCGGCAGAACCCCCTCTGCGATGTTGACAGGATGTCCTGCTAGTGAGCTTAAGTATATGCCTTCGTATCCAACGTGTACCCTCTTTTTCAATACTGGACATAAGTTATACGTGTCCCAGACCTGCAAGTTTTCGTTTCTGCGAGCTTCTTTGGAAGAATGATATTGCACTGTCTTGCATGTTTCCCAATGGGGAAGGGTGTACCCATCGTGGTTACATGCTACATCCCACGTCGATCTCGGGATGACAGCTTATGAGAAATCTGCTATGCCTGAGTTAGTATCTGTACTTGTTTTTTAGAATTTTTGTAAAATTACAGTGGCTGGCTACGTGTGTGTGATGTATATACTGATGGAAGTAAGTAACCTGATGGTGTTCATTGTGCCTTTGTTACTGGGACCAAACCTAATAGTTTCAGTTTTTCTAGTAGCACGTCCATTTATTCTGCAGAACTATAAGGTATTTACCAAGCCATTCTGTATCTTTGCTGTTGAAAATTAGGTGACTGCCTTATTCAGAGTGATTCCCTTATTGCACTCTAGAGCATTAATGAGCTATACAATTACCATTCTTTAGTGCAGTGCATTCAGGATGTGATCCACATTTTGCACACTTCTGGTGTAATTACAAGATTCTTAGACATGTTGATTTGCCGGATAATGAACTGGCAACAAAGTCGGCAATCATGAACCTCAGTACTGAGATTGATTGTAACATCTGCAAACTTTGGTCTTGTTATGAGGAGAGCATGCTCTCCATGGCAACAAGTTAAGAGAAGTGAAGGACCTACCGGCAAACTAGGTAAGTTCCTCCCATTTATCCCATCGGAAGGAGGTGATATTGGCTCGCTTGTGGATTGGTCACACAGTTATCATTTTAAGAGGGTTCCTGTACCACCTGCTTGCTCTGTGCAACTAGAGTGTGCTGCTCTAGCAGCTCTTCATTTCACTTTCCAACTGCTCAGAAGTCCTTGCTGATGACCACAGAGTGGTCAATAGAGTTTTTAATTTTTTTATCACATTTGACGTGCCCTTCAGGGGTTTTAAAGATTTTTGCTGTTTTTATCACCAGCTTCTTTTTAACCCCTCAACCAGGTTTTAGTCTTTTGTGTCCTCTTCGCTCTTTTGAGATTCACCTTTGGGTTTAGCCACCATTCATTTTATTTCCATATTTTTTAATTGATTTTCTTCTTTTATCTTTCATTTCTTTTTTTATATTGTTATTTTACCTTTGGTGTTTGCTTCAATTTTGTTTTATAAGGTTGCTAATGACCTTAGCAGTTGAGTGCCATTAAACATCAGCCATTATCATCATGAGATTCGAACTTGCGACCTCTTGAATGTAAAGCAGACATGCTACCCTCTCATTATTGAGGCAGGTAAAATGGATGTATTATATCCCATTAGTTTGTGAAAACTACTAATTATTTGGTATCTGAAAAATACATGCATAGCCCAAACATGGAGATGAGAAGAAGTACCCACTAATTAGGGTTCCAGTTTTAGGATTCATAGTATTTTTGAAGGATCAAAGCCAAGAAAATGCCAATATACCCCCATAAGAATTTTAATAGGTCTGTTTTTCTTTTTGACTGTACATGGAATAACTCTATGGAAACTATTGCCATTAGTAAACTAAAATTGTTTAAAATATGCATTAAAGCATAGAGTATTGCTAAAGCTCACTGTTATAAGGTTATTTGACTGATTTTCAGGTCTTAATGCGCCACCAGACATACCAGAAGCATCTAAATCCAAAAGCAGAGAGTTAGAGAATTCAAAAGATTTTTCATCCTTATCTGATAAGTTTAAAAAGAAGAAGCGCAAAAAGAAAAGGTAATATATTAACACAGATAAAGAAATAAAAGCACATTTTATTTTATGATGCTGAGAATTTTTACTTTGTTTTTAAGTTAGGACCCCCTAACACCTCTTAGAGAAACTGAATGGATTTAAATGCAATGAATTACTGTCAAGATATGATGGATTAGACTAAATTATGTAGCATTCTCATTTTGGTGCACCAGGAATCATTATGTTTAGGCACTTATTGTTTAACATATCTGTAGGACTTATGTTCTCTCCAGAATTAAATTATAAAATTCTAATATAACAAAATTAAATAAATTGCCAAGATAGTGCATTGAGTTGACAAACAAAACAGACCTCTTGGCCTTTGCTAATTTACATAAGTTCATTTAGAACACTTTTAAAAAACTCTTCTTTTTTTTGGATAGTGTTTAAGAACCGTTTTTACTACTTGTGGCACAGCAGGCATGACACTATGCTAATGGAATGAAGATGGAGCACCAGTGGAATGCAATGGCGGGGGAACTGGAGGAAACCCGCCCCTGTGCCGCTTTGTACGACACATTCTGATTGTACGCCATATGCCCTTTTAGCATGCAAGTAGCCTCAAGGTCACGAACTTAGTCTCTGGCACTGGTGCAGGAAAATACCGCGTACGATAGCTATGGGTGTTCTAACACTATCTCCTGCAGCACGCTTCCGCTTCCACTGATGTGTTCAAACTTGTCATTCCTGCTACGATACTGCCAGCATGCAGATATTATTACAACAGACGGCTCATATGCGGTCACTTGGGATCAAAAAGCTCTTGTCTTTGTATTCAACTGACATTGACTAATACTTCTTCATTTGAGAGCTATATCACTGAATGTATAAAAACTGATGATTTCCTTTTCTAGAGGAATAAATTCATGCAGAATGGTCAGTTTTATGGGCATTTGGAGAACTTATAACAATATTATTTCTTGTGTATAGCTGTAGTTTTCTCGTCAAAGACTCCAGCAAACTTCTCTATATATTAATGTGCCTCATATGTTTATTGAATCTGGTCTCAAGGTTTCTTTAGTTTTTCAGTACATACTTTCTCATAGTGCTTGCAGTGATATATTTTGAGATTTTAATTAGAGCTTAGTCATCCTTTTTTCTCCTAAAATATCTCCAATCTTGTGTTCATCATTTACAAAGTCAGTATTCATTTATATACATAAGTTTTTATAGTCTCCTAAAATTTAATTAAAGGATGACAGAATTCCATGAATGATTATTTCATATGTATTCATCTTCAGATTATGGTCTTTTTTTTATTTCTGTGTTTTAAATATTTGGAACTTCCTGTGTCAATCAAAATTTTTGGGAAACTATTTGTTCCTGTTGTTTTGCTAACTTTTTGATACTCCTGCTCATATTCTTTGCTGTTTAATGCAGTGTTTACCAATTTAAAGGGCAAACAAATAAATGAGTATATGTTTATGTTATAGACTGCAATTGTTTGTTTTTATAGCTGAGTCTATTAGAAAGCTTTATTCTGTGGTTATGAACAATTGAGTTGCATATACTGGGTAAAGAGTTATTTAGTCTTTATTAATGTTATTTTAAAGTACTTTACTTTTGTTCACCAGGATAAAGAAAATATTTACCAGAACATTTCTACAAAGAACTTTATCATTTGATTTTAACTTTCTATGCTGTATTAACAACTTTAAAACTAGTTACTAATGCATGTTAGGTTTACAAGTTGATGTAAGATTAACATTCTTGGCTTTTATGAACATGTATATGGATGTCAAGCTGCCTGGTTAAGGTTCTCTTTATATAACAGTTTTCCTCCATCCTTAGATGAATATTAAGTAGCCCTAGGTCCCAAGCTCATTTGCACATTCATTTCATATATTCATTTGTTAGAAAACAAATCCCTTCATTAATAAGTATTGTAAGTGGAAGAAGTGAAGTAACTGAATACCATTTGAATACAGAGAAATATTAGTACATTGTTTATAAATACAGAAAAATTAGAGCTTTCATGTTCATGTAAATATTAACATTTTAAATGCATTTTGCTACTCTGTACAGAAAAATAGACTAAAATAGAATTTTATAATGTTAACTAGAGTGACGATATGCATGTCAAATTGCAAGTATGAAGTTGTGCGACGTGTGGCATTGAAGTTTGGCATGCGAGAAGTGGGTGAGGATGAGTTTTGGGACCTTTATTGGACTGACCTCTCTGTTTCTGTTGAAAGGGCAAAAGTAATGAAAAGATTTCAGGTAAGTTTATTGACAAATTTTTTGAGTGCACTTTCATTTAGAAACGAGTATATAACTCAATATCTATTATTTTAAAATCTCTTTTGATAATTAACAGAAAGAAACTACATCTCCAGCGGAGGACGATTAATTTTTTTGGGCATTAAAGTCCTTAGCATGGTTTCCTTTGGAAGGGAAGTAAAGCCGTTGGTCCTGTGTTGAAGATTTACGGCACGTAAAAGAACCTCAAGTCTGATAGAGAGGCCTCTGAGCAAAATTAAGTGGTCTTTCACCCCCAATTTAGAATGGGACGCTAAGAACCACAGCAGTTAAAGAGCGTCCATAAATAACATGCCATTTACATTTAAGCTCTGAAGCATTGCCAAAATCTCTCCAACAAAATTTGTAGTATTTAAACTTAAGCTTTTGTAGAAAGAGGAGAGAGGGCATATTGCACCTGCACCAGTACCACTTATTTGGTAAGCTAGAACCGTCAGTATAAACATGTAGCCATTCATTGGTAGAGTATCTTAAATTTATTATTTCTAGTGTCATTTGTTTCAGAACACACAAAGAGATTTCAGATTTTGTAATACTTCCCTTCCGAAGGCTTACAAAACCTACTATATCATATAAATAAATTTGAAAAAGTTGTACTATTACAGCTCCATAACATCTGATGTAACACCTAATAACTTAAATATTGTAGAATGCCGCAAAATCATAAAACAACTACTGAACTTAAATAAAAGATTAATACTTCAATGGATACCAGGACATTGCAGAATACAGGGTAATGAAACAGCTGGCTTTCTAGCCAAGAAAGGTAGTAAAATTACATCAAATTCATCTGATCCAATAAGCTATCACTCTATCAAAAGAATCATTATATCAACATATAATAACAAAATTAAAGAAGATAATGTATTACAAACAAAAGGAAAACATGGGTAATGTATATAATAACATGACCAGAATCACTACATTACTAAGAAAATCCTCTGTAGCAACTTTTAGACTCACAGGCCATGGCTGTCTCAATAAACATTTACTGGTATAGTCAGATCTTCTCTGTGTCCTTTCTGTACATTTAAAGAAGATATGGATGGAAACCATCTACTGCGCTGCCCAACCTTGAGTCGATATGATAATATGACATCAAAATATTGGAATGCAAGAGAGTGAATGGCTTCACTGCCAACTGCTCAACATTAGATACCAACCAACCACACTTTCTCAATAGGGTGAATCTGGTGAATTGAAAGCCAATTTGAAACCTTCCGAGATGTGTGGACAGGATGATTATCCTATACAAATTCAGCAATTCATCAGGATATCTCATCCTCACAGAAGGAATCAAATTATCATTGAATATTACTGTACACTGTCCAGTGTATCTTCACCTGATATCCAGCTCTAACATAATACACATATGCAACTATGATAGAATTGTGAAGCAACTATTTTGCATGAGGACCCCTTTGGATAGACAATCCCTTTCTTCCCTTTTGTGTGGAAGAAAATGTCACCTCATCTGAGAATATCATGTTGTTCCAGTTGTGGTTAGCATTTTCCTGTTTGTGAGGAATGTGTAAAAAAATAAATAAAATAAGTAACATCAACAGTATAGTTCCTACCTTCTTCGACAGTTTTCCCAATGATGGATGACTGACCTGGGCAGAATGAGCTGGGGCATTGCATGGAGCAAAAGAAACCCCCTTGAACTACTACCCTCGACACAGCATCTTGACAGCCTTATGAGTGTAATCTGTTAGCACCATACCCCACCCTCACCTTGGGCAATTGCCTTATGTGGTGAATCTCAGGGTCATGGTGATACAACCGGCACTCCATGGTAATTGGGCAATTAAAATGTCATGTGATTTGACAATATTCACTGCTGCCTTGGTTCAGCAGTCTTTTTGAATAGCAGTGATCTTTGTCATATTCAAATTGTTGTGCAGGATTTTCAAAACTTATCTAAAACTGATTTTTCACTTTTTGCACTATAGCCTTGATTCTGACATGCCAGTCTTCAAGCGCCAGGCCCTCCATGTTACTTGCAATGTCTAGTTCTTCACAGATATGGTTTGCCACTTTGTTTTTTGTCATTCAGTCTTGTTTGACCACATTGAAAAAGCATCTGTGCCACCTAACCACTGTGTCACATGATGTTACATAGTTTACTATACACTTCCACCAACTTGGTATGGATTTTATTAATATAGTAATAACTGTAACAAATCTCCACTTATCTTTTGGAATCCAAGGTTCGGCAATAAAATGGTCTATTGTATCATCAGCTGAGTTTCTTTTTGATCTTGTTTATTTACCTTGTTATGGTTACTGCTACTAGGTGGATAGTATATTTTGATTTTCTGAAAAATGGCTCTAACAATTGTGATTAAAATATTGTATATTAAATATATTTACATGCCAAATGAAATGTATATCTTGAATTTGCTGGGAATAGCCTCAGAAGACTACTTTACTCTGGATGAATTTTATGGAATTTTGCATAACTGCTAAACCGTCAGAGATGGACAAAAACGTACCAGACAAAAAATGTTGGGCATGCTAAAACACACAATTTATGTTATATAATTTTTTTTTCGAGGAGTTGATCATATACGAGGTATTCCTTGTTTTTAGTTTCAGCTTTGAAAAACATATACTTTTCTCATACAGGAATTTGTCAACTCCTGTCCATACAAACAAAGGGACTTCAGTCACATGGCAACCAGCTTTTGATTATCACTTTAACCTATGGTACTCCCTTATTTCTCTTCTACTTACAAGGAAGCAAGTAATAAGACTATTTCTGCTAATTTTTTCTCAATTAGCATGAAGTAAATAGAAGCATAAGCTTTTTAACAATGATTTGTTACAGAGATGTAGAGAAAGCCATGTGAATGGAACACATCAGATTTTTACTTTCCCTATACATACTATGTACACAGTGTATAGAGAAGGTATTGCACTCCACCAAAAATTTCGATACCGAGATTTCCCCGGAAATACACGTTTTAGGGTCCCCTGTATCCAAAAAATGTATTTTCAGAAAAAGGTCCATGTGTGTGTCCATGTGTCAGTGTGTCTGTGAACACGATAACTCAAACACGAAAAGTCAGTAAAATACCAAACTTGGTATTTAAGTTTAGTATCTTCCAGGGATGCGACACGAAGATTTTGAGAAAAATCCACCCGCCCCAAACTACCCTTTACATGGAACGTTTTTTGAGTTGATTTTCTGAAAAATGGCTGTAACGATTTTGATTAAAATATCGTATATTAAAGATATTTACCTGACAAATAAAATGTATATTTTGAATTTGCTGGGAATAGCCTCTGAAGACTACTTTATTCTGGGTCAATTTTACGGAATTTTGCATAACTGCTAAACCTTAAGAGATGGACAAAAACTTGTCATACAAAAAATGTAGAGCACGTTAAAACACATAAGTTATTAATTCAAAATCTTCCCGGGCTTCTAGCCAGGTAAAAACTTGGCTTGACAACAACGTTTAGAAGAAGTGCATCAGTTCACCCTGAAGACGAGGAAGATGCACTTCTTCGAAACGTTGGTGTCAAGCCAAGTTTTTACCTGGCTAGAAGCCCGAGAAGATTTTGAATTAATACGTCGCCAGGAAAGCTTCGGTTCTTATTTCACATAAGTTATGTTATATACATTTTTTTCGTGGAGTTGATCGTTTTTAACATATTTCTTTTTTTTAGTTTCAGCTTTGAAAATCATACAGGACTTTGTCAACTACTGTCCATACAAGCAAAGGAACTTCAGTCGCAAAGCAACCAGCTTCTGCCTATCACTTTAACCTATGGTACTCCTTTATTTCACTTCTACTTACAAGGAAGCAAGTAATAAGACTATTTCTGTTATTTTTTTTCTCGATTAGCATGAAGTAAATAAAAATATAAGCTTTTTAACAATATTTTGTTGCAGAAATATAGAGAAAGTTATGTGAATGGAACGCATCAGATTTTTTTTCTAGTAGTTCTTTCTGAATAGGTATATTGTGAAACATCCTTGATCTATAAGACTTTTGAGATATTCACTTTAATGTGGTGTTCCCTTCCCAAAATAGAAGGCTCTGCTCACTTAAATTGGGGAAAATATGATGAATTACTGAAATTGTCAGTTTTTTACTTTCCTTAGCATGCATGTACATACAATGTACGCAGCTCGAGAAGGCATTATATTCTACCCAAAAAATCAATGTCGAGATTTCTCTGGAAATATATGTTTTGAGGTCTCTTAAATCTGAGAAAAAACATTTTTAGAGTGTGCTTGTGTTAATTAATGGAGTTTTATTTATGGATACTCTATAACTACTGCGGTTCTCAGTGTTCCATTCTATATTGTGTGTGTGCGGGGGTGGGTACGTACGTGCATGCGCATTGGCTCATGCCATTCGATTTTTACCAATGATTTGGGCATGAGACGGGTCGCTGCAAAATTTGTACCAAAGTTGCTCAATTTTGACCAAAAACACCATCCCATTAATGTTGCTAAGGGGCTGTTGAACTCTCTCTGCGATTACCCAAATATGCTCCAGAGGGTCATAACTGGTGATGAATCATGGGATATGACGTGGAAACTAAAGCTCAATCATTCCAATGGATGCTGCCACAAAGCCAAGACTGAAAAAAAGTGCGCCAACTTCGGTCAAATGTGAAGGTTTTGCTTACAGTTTTCTTTGATTGCAGGGATGTGGTGCATCATGAGTTCTTGTCACATGATAGAATGGTCAATAAGGAATATTACCTGTAATTTATGCACAAATTGCGGAAAGCAATCTGCCAGAAATGCCTGGATTTGTGGAAGAACAAAAATTAGATTTTGCACCATGTTAATGTCCCTGCTCACACATCGTTTCTTGTCTGCAAATTTTTAGCCAAAAACAACACAGTTATGATGCTGCAGCCACTGTACTCCCCAGGCTTAGCCCCCTGTGACTTTTTTTATTCCCAAAACTGGAAAGGCCCATGAAAGGACGACGCTATGTCAGGACTGAGGAAATAAAGACAGCATCAAAGGAGGAGCTGAATAAGATCAGAAATAACAATTTTTTAAAGTGCTTTGAGGATTGGAAAAAACGTTGGCACAAGTGTATAATTTCTGGTGGGGATTACTTTGAAGGGGACAGAATAGGTATTCATGAATAAATAAATACTTTTTGAAAAAACACAAAATTTGCAATACTTTTTGAACAGACCTTGTATAGGCATTTCCTGTAATAGCTTTAATGTTTTTTTTTTTTTTTTTTTTTGTTATTTTTTTTGTAGTATAACGTTCTTTAATCTGGTAGGTCATATGGAAAATGAATGAAGTGAAATTATACTCAAATGAGCTTGGGGTTCATGAACTCGACATTCATATTCTCAGGGTAAGGGAAAACTCCGAGAAGAAAACCTTACCTTAGATTTGAACTTGTGACCTCTTAAATGTGTAGATACACTATCCCCGCACTACACAGGTGGGCTACAAATATTTTCTAAATTGTGTGATATTTGGTAATTCAAGTGTGCATTTGTCACAGTGCTGTCCATATGTGAGCACTGTCACATTTGTTTTGGTATATTAGTTGGTAGAGTTTGAGACCTTGGAATGCATAAATGCAGGAGTGATGTGCTGTAACTGGAGGCTTTGGAGCGCAATATGTCTCCATTGGGATTGTCATCTCAAAATAATTTGAGATCACCTTGTGGTTTACCGGCAAACATGCAAGTCAGTTGAGAAATTCAATGCTATACCGGCATGTTGCCATGGTAGCTCAGTGGTAGAACAACCGGCTAGGGATCGGGAGTTCCGTGGTTCAAATCTCGGCTATGGCATTGAATTTTTCAGTGTGACTCTAACTATCCAATGCCCTACACACGGCTTGTGTGGAAAAACAATTAAATCAATACAGCATCTTACTCTTTTTCTCAGCAGTATCATTTGCTTTCAGCTCCTCCAAAACAAATGATGACCTCCCATCTGGTCTTTGTCGTGCTCACTGGTTCTTCCTTGTTTAAATTATGCTTCATTTCCTCACTGAAGACTTTCATTGCAATATCACCATACACTTGGTGTTATTTATCTATACACTTTAATTAGCTAAAGATTTTGTGCATTCAGAAAACAAATCAGGCAATAGAAAGTATATCATGCACAGTGAAAAACTGGTACCACATTTTAATAAATGCCTTGACAACAATGTGATTACGTTTAAAAATAGAGTAAGGTACTGTGACTTTGTAAATAAAGTTTTGTGTTGATAACTTTCATTATTATTTAGTATTGCCATATTGTTTTTTATAATCATAGGAAGAATATTAAGCTTTTGTAAGAATAGTTTTTAGAAGTGTGAGTAAGGATGTTGTCTGCAAGCAGTACATTTATTTTATGACTTTTTAGGCCAGAAAAGTAATGGATTAATGTTGTAAACACTTAAAAGAATAAACGGTTTCATTAGAGAGTTGTTACAAAGCAGTACGACACTGTTTCAGAAAATCAACCACTTCCCAGGGATGACAGAAATTTGTCGTAAGGATCTCCTAGCACGTAATCTTAATCGCATGATGAGATTGTTCCCTAAAGATTATGATTTCTTCCCAAGAACGTGGTGTCTTCCAGCAGAGTAAGTAAAATGTTCAAATCATTTTTAAAAGTCTATGTTAACCCAAATATAAAGTTTACCCTACTTTCTAAATGCAAATTGGGTGAATATAAAATATTTTTCTTTTAAGAACACCCAACCTATTTCATTATATCATATGTTAAGGAAGATAAAGTAATGTAAAGTAACAACTCTATTGTAAGATAGTAGTGGGATGCTCTGGAATATGATTGCATTTTGCCAGACAGAAGGAGAAGTGCCCTGCACACACGCACGCATGCACGCACGCATGCACGTGCGCACGCTACTTTACATTCAGAGGAAAATTTTATACACAAAAGTATGGTTTAGCCATGGGAAATCCATTCTCACCAACACTTGCAGACATATACATGAGTAATTTAGAAATCCACATAACCACAGCCTTCCCACAAAGATACAAAACTTGGTATAGAAATGTAGACGATATAGTGGCAATAGTAAACAAAAAAGTAATTGAGGACAGTCTTAAATTACTAAATCTTCAGGAGAGCTCCATAACATTCACAATAGAAAAAAGGATTCGAATGGTATGCTTCCTTTCTAGGACTTAAAAATAATCAGCAGCCACAAGAAACTAAAATTTGGAATCTATAAGAAAGAGGAAAACTACATAATTAGCAACAGCTACAGCCGAATTTCACACAAACACGCCATGATCAACAGCGTTGCATTCAGACTGGTAAATCTACCATTAAGGCAGAAGGAATACAAATTAGAACTTAATAGGATCATAGAAATTGCACAAGAGAATGGCTACACAGAATATTTGGTAAAGAAGAAGATTAACACATTTATGAAACAGAAGAAAGTAAAAGAAATTAGCATTCTAACAAGAATAAAAGCAGAAACTAGCTACAAAAAATTCACTTACCACCCTTTGGCACACCAAAAATTTCAAAAGATTTTAAAAAATGGAATGTCACTTAGCATCAGTTAATAAGCACAGTTTAAAGAACCTCCTCCATACAAACACAAAAGATAAAATCCCCCTATTGAAACAATCAGGGACATATGAAATCAGCTGCAAGGAATGTGAAAAAGTATATAAAGGGAAAACAAAACGAAACATTGGACAACGTTTGAAAGAACACATGAGATATTTAAAATATAAACATACAGATAATTCACGTCATTTTTGGACCCAAAACCATAAGTTTCACAATGAGCCCAAGTTATTAGTGCAGAATCCAATTCAATTAACAGTTTGGAAAAAAATCCATTAATTTTAAAAAACAAAAACAAGGTCATAAATTTTAACATACCACAAACAAATGGACTCATCTCAAAATTCATCTATCCTGAAGAGAGAGTTTGTCAGTGAATCTCCGTTGAAATTACTAAGTTGTAAAATATTAATTTAAAGAAATGTTGCTTGCTTAGAAATACATAATATTTTTAAAGTCTTTCAAATTTTGTTTGTGCAAATATTAACTATTGTTGCTTTGGTAGATATTGTTCATAATATCTTAAGTAACCTGTATTTATATTAGAAAAGTTGGTTGGTTGGTATCTAATGTTGAGCAGTTGGCAGTGAAGACATTCACTCTCTTGCATTCCAGTATTTTGATGTCATATTATCATGTCAATTCAAGGTTGGGCAGAGCAGTAGATGGTTTCCATCCATATCTTCTTCAAATGTACAGAAAGGACACAGAGGAGATCTCACTATACCAATCCTGAATAAATATTTATTGAGACAGTCATGGCCTGTTAGGAGTCTAAAAGTTGCTACAGAGGATTTTCTTGGTAATGTAGTGATTCTGGTCGTGTTATTACATAAAGTTTCCCATGGTTTTCCTTTTGTTTGTAAAACATTATCTTCTTTAATTTTGTTATTATATGTTGATATAATGATTCTTTTGATAGAGTGATAACTTATTCGGTCAGATGAATTTGATGTCATTTTGCTACCTTTCTTGGCTAGAAGTCAGCTATTTCATTACCCTGTATTCCGCAATGTGCTGGTATCCATTGAAGCATTAATCTTTATTTAAATTCATTAGTTGTTTTATGATTTTGCGGCATTTTGCAATATTTAAGTACGAGGGGCGTACTGAAAGTCATGAGCAACACTGTTTTACAATCTTAATATTTATTTTTAAGCCAAACCAAATACATCATCATAATCTACAGACTTTCTTTCACTTTTCGACATAGTCTCCATTGTTTTGCACACCTTTTTAGCCATCGTTCTACAAGTTTGAAAATGCCCTTGTGATAGAACTCTGTTCCAGCTGCCCACAGACTCTGACGCACTGCTTTCCGAATATCCTCTAGCATCTCGTAGCGTTGGCCATGCATCTGCTCCTTTACAGAACCGAAAAGATGGTAGTCGGAGGGTGCCAAGTCGGGACTGTAGGGAGGATGTGGAAGAGTTTCCCACCCTAATGCCCTGATCTTCTCCATAGTGGCACGGGCAGTATGCGGACGCGCATTATCCTGTTGAAGGATGATCCTCTTTCCAGGGCGTTTATCAAGCAAAGCCCGACAGAGCTTCAGAAGTGTCTTGATGTAGCGGGCAGAATTTATGGTTTGTCCAGGTTCAAGAAAGCCAACCAGAATGCAACCTTGTGCATCCCAAAAGACACATCCCATAACTTTTCCTACAGACTGCACTGTCTTCGCTTTCTTCTTCGATGGTGAGTTCAAGTGGTGCCATTTCAAACTCTGATATTTCGTTTCTGGCTCATAGTGATGGAACCAGCTCTCATCTCCAGTCACAATACACTTCAAAAATTCATCACCTTCATTATGAAATCTCTGAAGGTTTTGTTTAATGGTTCGTCTCTGAAGTTTGTGGTCTTCAGTCAATAAACGGGGGACCCAACGGGCACAGACCTTTCGATAACCCAAGCTGTGGATCATTTCTTGCACTGCACTATGTTCTATTTCAAGTTGCGCAGCAATTTCATTCACAGTGAAACGCCTATCTCCTATAATGAGCTCATCAACTCTTTCCTTGTTGCGTTCTGTAGAGGCAGTTCAAGGACGCGCGCTACGAGGTGCATTTTGCAGACTTGTGTTTCCATCTTTGAAATGTTTCACCCATCTTCTAACACTGCTGGTACCCATGCAGACACCTCCATATGCACATTGAAGTCTGAGATGAATTTCAGGAGCAGATTTTCCTTCTTTTACAAGGAATTCAATGACAGCACGCTGTCGAAACGAAACATCAATGTGAGCCATTTTTCAAATACCGTCTGTGGTCACGTGATAGAAGCTAATGACATCACAATATGTCAACATGTGGCTTAAAGTCTGTAGATTACGATCCTGCAATTCGTTTCGTTGCATTGTTGAAATTTAAATTTTACAATGGGTTGCTCGTGACTTTCAGTATGCCCCTCGTAATTAGGTGTTACATCAGATGTTATGGATATAATAGCTGCTTTAGAATCAGATAATAGTACAACTTTTTCAAATTCATTTATATGATATAGTAGGTTTTGTAAGCTCTGAAGTATTGCCGAAATCTCTGTCTTTCTACAAAAGGTTGAGTTTAAATTTTGATGCAGAGATTTCGGCAATACTTCAGAGCTTACAAAACCTACTATATCATATAAATGAATTTGAAAAAGTCACGAGCAACCCATTGTAAAAATTTAAATTTCAACAATGCAACGAAACGAATTGCAGGATCGTAATCTACAGACTTTAAGCCACATGTTGACATATTGTGATGTCATTAGCTTCTATCACGTGACCACAGACGGTATTTGAAAAATGGCTGACATTGATGTTTCGTTTTGACAGCGTGCTGTCATTGAATTCCTTGTGAAAGAAGGAAAATCTGCTCCTGAAATTCATCTCAGACTTCAACGTGCATATGGAGGTGTCTGCATGGGTACCAGCAGTGTTAGAAGAGGGCATATTGCACCTGCGCCAATGCCACTGTTATTTGGTAAGCTGGAACCGTCAGTATAAACATGTGGACATTCATTGGTAGAGTATCTTAAATTTATAATTTCTATTGTCATTTGTTTCAGAACACATGAAGAGGTTTCAGATTTTATAAATTCTTCAGCTAAGTGTAGATAGTGTTCAGTATCATATAGTTCTGATGGGTTAATATTTATTTGTATGTTTTCTTTTAGGTAAGGAAGTTTTAATCTATGTTTGACTTTTTTGACTTTATTAAGGAAACTTTGTTGAGTTTTTAGGTTTACTTGTGTTTTTTTTTCCCCCAGTCATTAAAAGGTAGTCTTGATTAATTTTTCATATTGTAAGATGGCTGCTTGTTCAATGTGAAGTTCCAGTCTTGGATTATTTGTTAAAATTTGTAGAGCAAGTATTGGGGTAGTTTTAACAGCTCCAGTTACTAGGCAAAGAATTTGATTTTGTAGAATATTCAGTTTTTCTATATTTGCAGTTATTAGTATCTCTTCACAATATTTAAATGTTGGTTTAATATACATGTAAAAAAATATTAGAAAAATATGGAATACAGAGAGTTGTTAATAGATTAATTTCATCGTATTTGAAAAGGTGGAATAATGCATTGAAATGTGCTATAAAAATGGAATTAATACTACAAAAGTGAAATCTGTTGCAGAAATTATAAAATAAGGCTCTGGGTTTTCATACTTTCTATAGTGGCTCTATTTTTAAAATAAAACTGTAAAATTATAAGCTCTGCTGATGACACCCTGTTATTTGTAACAAAACAAAATTATTTTTACCTTAGACTTTAGGTCTTAAGGAAACTCTTAGGACCATTATTTTAAAAAAAAAATCTGATGTAATCCATTCACATGACTTTCTCTATATCTCTGCAAAAAATTTTTGTTAAAAAGTTTATGCTTCTATTTATTACATGCTAAATGAGAAAAAATTAGCAGAAATAGTCTTATTACTTGCTTTCCTGTAAGTAGAAGCGAAATAAGGGAGTACCATAGGTTAAAGTGATTGCAAAAGATGGTTGCTGTGTGAGTGAAGTTCCTTTGTTTGTGTGGACAGCAATTGTTAAATTCATGTACGAGAAAATTATAAGTTTTAAAGCTGAAACCAAAAACAAGGAGTATCTCAAAAATGATCAACTCCACGAAAAAATGTATATAACATAAATTGTGTGTTTTAATGTGCTCTACATTTCTTGTGTGTTAAGTTTTTGTCAATGTCTTATAGTTTAGCAGTTATGCAAAATTCTGTAAAATTCATCGAAAATAAGGTAGTTTTTTGAGTCTATTTCCAAAAATTCAAGATATACATATTATTTATCAAGTACATATCTTTAACGTAATGATATTTTAATCAAAATTGTTAGAGCCATTTTTTAGCAAATCAAAATTTTCGGAAATTTTTCCATGTGAAGGGTAGTTGGGGGTGGGGGATTTTCTCGAAAATCTTTGTCGCATTCTTGGAAGATATGGAGCTTAAATACCAAGTTTGGTATTTAACAGCCTTTTCATTTTTGAGCTATGCTGCCCACAGACACACACGGACATTTTTCTAAAAATGCTTTTTTTGGATTCAGGTGGTCTCAAAACATGTATTTCCAGTGAAATCTCGGTGTCGAATTTTTTGGTACAATGCAATACCTCCTCTATACACTATGTACCTAGTATGTATAGAGAGTGTAAAAATAAGCTTTGCAATAACTCAGAAAAGACTAACACAATAAAACTTTTAACTGCAAAACAAGGTAAAAACTACTTGTTTCAAATTAATTTAGCATTTACTTTAATTAAGGGATCCTCCTCATATAAATTCCTGGGTAAATAGGCAGACAAGCAAGAGATGTACCATGGAATAATCAGTAAAGGTTTGTATCTGGTAAGAGAGGTTGCTAAAATGTATTATACCAATGAGATTAAAACTATACATTATGGTTTAATCCATTAATAAACGCATGAGGTGGTTGCAATAATTCCGTCATTAAGAGGGTCCCCTCAGGAACCTACTACAGTCGGTATGGGTTTAGCACTTCCAGGGTCCAGTCAACCCTGACTTCTTCAGTATGGGTTTCTCTTTGTGATGAGAGTCAGTTGAAATATCCATCCCATCCATGTGTTTAGCCATGCGTAGAGAAAGGAATATCCTGGTTGATTGAGGGTTGCATATCTGAGCCTGGGCCTTCTGTTTTTTGAGTGACAGGGAGAGTGCACAACTCAATACACCCTGCTTTGGTTTCTGCTTCACCTAAATGGGAGGTTAGGGACTAATCCATGCCTAGCAAACTGACCAGGACTAGGTATTATACCAACCTCCAGGAAGAGTGGGACAGTGAGTCCACTATAGTCCTGTGTAGCCCTTTCACACCAGTGGTCTCCATATTGGATGGGGAGCATTGGGTGATCATTTCCATTTCCATTTCTTATAGCAAAAAAATAAAAAAAATGATGGTGTTGATGATGTCATACTTGGAAAAAAAGTAATCAAGTCTAGTGTGCTTGTTACTTGAGATATTCAGAACAGAGCAAGGAAAAAAAATTATATCAGAGTTAGTCCATTTGTTATACAAAAGGGTTTATATAAAATTGCTGGTCCAGTCCGGTCATGCATCAGAGCCTGCAATGGCACACTCCTGGTTGAAGCAATTTCAGCACTCCAAGCAGCAAAAATACTGAGAGCCAATATATTAGGCAGCTACCCAGTTAAGGTTGAGATGCACAAGACCGCACAGCATTGTAACCATCTGCACATTAGATGGTTAGACAAATAAGGAGATTCAAGAAAATCTTGCAAAACATGGCATTAATTCTGGTATAGGGTCCAACAGAAAGTAAGTTGTGTATTTGTGCCTATCTAAACCCTGTTCCTTATCTTTGATCAGGTAGATTTCCTTCAAGGGATTAAGGCAAGGTATGGAGGAGCCACAACCATTCAAATGCTATAAGTGTCAGTGCTTAGGCCATACAAGTGATTTTTGTAGTGGTCAGGCTACGTGTGCCAACTGTGAAGTTGCTATGTATAATGCAGCATGTACATCAACTCCTTCTTGTGTTAACTGTAGCAGTGAACATCCATCTAGTACCCGAGAATGCCCGTTTTGTGGAGGAGAGAGCGATCATGGAGATATGAGTAAGAAAAGCTGTCCTACTCAGAAGCTCCTGCAAATCTACCAACCCTCTGTCCCAAAGTCCGGTACCTATGGCTCAGTTGCACTAAACTTTGAGGTAGGAGATTACAACTCAGAACAGTGATATCAGTGGGCTGCCATGGCAGAAAAAATTTTTATAGCCAGACCATTACCAAAGCCTTCAATATCTATGTTGCTTTGGCATCAACATGTGCCAAATCTGCCCCATAAAGAGCAGTCCAGTAAATTGTTATTCAAACTGTTAACTTGAGGCAATAAGAGTGATAAACCTGTAAGATATCCTGCACTAGAGATTAATTTCAAGAATTATATTAGAACCGACTTCCAAAGAAAGTTTCAAGTCTGCTTCCAAAACATGCAAGGGAAGTTAAAATCCATGCAACTCTCTTTTGAGGAATCTTCCGGGAGAAGCACAGATAAGCAACAACCACCTCCACGATCACTTTATCTAATCAGTTTGAGAATCTCTGCTTTGGGGCTCACCTCGGGTTTATACAAGTAAGCTAATTGCTGATTTCTTGGACAATCATAACCTAGCTCTCCTGTACACTAGAGAGCCTAAATTTCTTTCTGATGCCTTCAATAGTTTTTGTGACCTGGATATAGCAGTTTGTTCCGCAGGTGATGGTTTCCTTTCAATGGAATATCAACTCAGATTTACATTCTAGAGACCACTTTTCATGTCTGATTAGTCCTTTAACACAAGCTGTTTACCTAAATGGCACTTAGATCAGGTCATCTGGAGCCTTCTTAGTTGGCTGTGTTTAATTACAATGAGCCTGACTGTGGATGTTTTAATCGAACACCTCACAGCAACAATTCTTTCTACAGGAGAACAGTCTATTCTGCAGTCGACTGTCTAACCCTTTTGATTTCCAGCACTTGCAGACATGCTCTCAGGGTTTACCAGTATTATTCTACACTGGATAACTTGATACAATACAAGAAGATACAATCCGCCAAATCTAGACAAGCTATTAAGGATAGCAAAAAGACATCCTGGAACAAATTTGTAGCTTCATTCAATCAAAATATACCTTCTTCTGTCGTATGGGTATATTAAGGCATATGGTTGGAAAATTGACCCATATGCCAAACAGCTGCAGGAGCTGTTATTTGATACATTTGATGTGGCTAATACTTTTGGCAGTGCTTTTGCTCAAGTATCTAGCTCAGAAAATTATTTGCCTGAGTTTCTTCCGGTTAAGGCTCAGATGTAATCTCAAACTTGTTCTGGAAACCTTGAAGATTACAATTGCCTTTTCACCATGGCAGAATTAGATTATGCAATAAACCTTTGCAAAACTCTGCATCAGATCTAGATGGAATACACATCCAAAAGTTGCAACATCTCTCTTCTGGAGGGAAGGCTTTCCTGCTCAAGGTCTATAATTGTGTTTGGGCTGATGCCATTTTTCCAGAAAAGTACCACGAGGCCATTTTGAAAGCTGTCATTTTCTGTCCAGGGACTATTTCCCTCATAAGTTGAGTTTGCAAGGTGATGGAACTCTTGATCAATGGATGATTGATAAGATCTGGAAACTCATCTTGTACTGACCAACACCCAGTGTGATTGTTGACAGTGATGGTCAGCAGTTGACCACTTTGTATCAAAATTGATGCACATCATGGGATATTTTTTTATCTCAAGAAGGCTTATGATGCGTGTTGACAAGCAGACATGTTCCCTACACAACTGCAACATATGTGGATGCCCACTGTTATTCATTCAGGAGTTTATGAGGGACAGTGCTTTCTGAGTATGGGTCAGTTCAGTTTTTTTTCAAATCCTTTTGTTTAAGAGAATGGAGTGTTTCAACGATTGGTATGAAGCATCATGTTGCTTGCTATAGCCATTGGTTCTATCTTAAAATGTGTTTCCTCAGGTGCACCATCCTGCTTATTCTTAGATGACTTTACATCTTATGTATTTCTCAGCATACACCATTTTTGGAACACTCTGCAGCAGTGTATAGACAATGTTTCAGGTTGGAGTTTTATATACAATGAGCTAGAAGTGCAATGCAACCATTCTCTGAATATTACAAACACTAAGTAGCAAATATTTGGGATGGATGAGAAAGTGTTGTTTGTGTCTGTATCCATATGATCCGATCCAAGATAGATTATGCAGCACAACCATCTGTGCTGAGAAGATTGGGATATCTTGGTGGCCGTTAGAGCTTTTCCAACCCGCCAGTTGCAAGCATTTATGCCAAATCAGCACAACCCTGTCTGCAGTGCCGACATGCTATTGTTAGCAAATTATGGTTGTGGGTTCAAGTGTGCATCCAACATTTACTCCTTTTTTCCCTCACGGAGGTGGATGAATGTAATAGAAACTTTCACATAGTCCAAGGCCTGCAGGTTTTTATTTCTGAGAGCTTCTTCTAAAGACAGTAATGCCTATGTTGTTTCCTAAGGTAGAGAGGTGCACCTATCTTGTTATGTGCTGCATCCCATGTAGATCTCGGGATGATTGCACCGCAGAAATAGATGCCTATGTCAACTATCCATACTTGTTTTTTTTTTAGAATTTTTGTCACATTACAGTGACCAAATTTTTGTATACACCAATGGTAGTAAGTGCACTGATAGTGTTACATGTGCCATTGTCTATGGAACCGAACCACATACATTCAGTTTGCATAGTAGCACATCCATTTATATAGCAAAGCAGTATTTCATATATGACCTATTCTCTATGTTCATTGTCGAAATTTGGGTGACTCCTTTGTTAAGAGTGATTCTCTTAGTGTACTTCAAAGCATTTACCATCCTAACGTGCAGGGCATTCAGGATCCCCTTCGCATTTTACACACTTCTGGCATTAATATGCATGGATTCCTGGTCATGTTGACTTGCTGGGGAATCAACTTGCATATTTGGCAGGAAAGACAGTAACAATAGAACTCAGTGCTGCAATTATTTGTTTTACATCTGAAGACCTTAGGCTTGTTGTGCAGAGAGCAGTGCTTTCGTGGTGGCATGAAGAGTGGTCAGCTTTCTGAGGAAACAAGATAGGAGTAGTGAAGGACCTTCCAATACACTCATATATCTTATTGTGAGGAGGTGATTTTGGTTCAGTTGTGTATTGGCCTCTGCCATTTTTACACGCTGTTACCTTGTTATGAGAGAACCTACTCTTCCTGTAGAGAAGAATTGTTGATCTGTCATCTGTTGCTAGTGTGTGTTCCTGTAGCACATCTGCAGCTGCCAGTCTGTCTTGCAGTGCTCCTGCAAATGAAAACAGGGCGATAGATAAGGTTTTTAAAAAGAAACCTTTGTAATCAGGATCTAGTTTTACTCTTATTTATGCTCATTTACTCTTATAATTATGGACTGGTAGAAATGGTTTTTAAATTTTTTTATCACAAGTGACTTTTGCCATGAGGATTTAGTTTTAGTTCTATTTATATGTTTTTTTTTGCTCCATTGTTCAGCATAGTCTTTACTTTCTCTATACATACTATGTACTTAGTGTATAGAGAAGGTATTGCATTGCACCCAAAAATTTGATACCGAGATTTCACCAGAAATACATGTTTTGGGTGCCCCTGAATCCAAAAAAAGCACTTTTACAAAAAGGTCCGTGTGTGTGCATGCGTGCGTGCGTGGGTGTGTGTGTGTGTGTGTGTGGGTGTGGTGTGGTGTGGTGTGTTGTGTGTCTCATAGCTCAAAAACAAAAAGATTTTTGCATACCAAACTTGGTATTTAAGATTTTCAAGAAAATCCCCCACCCCCAACTACCCTTTATATGGAACTTTTTTCGAAAATTTTGATTTTCTCAAAAATGGCTCTAATATTAGATATTTACATGCCAAATAAAATGTATATCTTGAATTTTCTGGGAATAGCTTCTGAAGACTACTTTATTCTGGATGAATTTTATGGATTTTGCGTAACTGCTAAACCATAAGAGATGGACAAAAACTTATCATACAAAAAATATAGAGCATGATAAAACAAATTTATTTTATGTACATTTTTTTTTGTGTAGTTTATTGTTTTTTTAGATGTTCCTTGTTATTGGTTTCAGCTTTAAAAAACACAATTTTTTCATAAGGGAATTTGTCAACTGCTGTGCATACAAACAAAGGAACTGCAACCAGCTTTTGACTATCACTTTAACCTATGGTACTCCCTTTTTTCACTTCTACTTACAGGGAAGCAAGTAATAAGACTATTTCTGCTATTTTTTACTTTTTCTACACGCACTATGTGCATATTGTATAGAGAAGGTATTGCATTCCACCCAAATATTCGATACCGAGATTTCACCGGAAATATATGTTTTAGGGTCCCTTATATACAAAAAAAGAATTTTCAAAAAAAAAATGGTCCATGTGTCTGTGTGTCCGTGTGTCTGTGAACACGATAACTCAAAAACGAAAAGTCGGTAAAATACCAAACTTGGTATTTAAGCTTAATATCTTCCAGGGATGCGACACGAAGATTTTGAGAAAAATCCCCTCACCCTAAATTACCCTTTACATGGAACTTTTTTCGAAAATTTTGATTTCCTTAAAAATGGCTCTAACAATTTTGATTTAAATATCGTATATTAAAAATATTTATCTGACAAATGAAATGTATATCTTGAATTTTCTGGGAATAGCTTCTTAAGATTACTTTATTCTGGATCAATTTTACAGAATTTTGCATAACTGCTAAACCATAAGAGATAGACAAAAACTTACCACATAAAAAAAGTGGAGCACTTTAAAACACACAATTTATGTTATACACATTTTTTACGAGGAGTTGATCGTTTTTAAGATATTTCTTGTTTTTCGTTTCAGCTTTGAAAATCATACAGGAATTTCTCAACTCCTATCCATACAAACAAAGGAACTTCAGTCACATAGCAACCAGCTCATTTTAGCCTATGGTACTCCCCTATTTTGCTTCTACTTACAAGGAAACAAGTAACAAGACTTTTGGCTAATTTTTTCTCAGTTAGCATGAAGTAAATAGAGGCATAAGCTTTTTAACAACAATTTTTTGCAGAAATGTAGAGAAAGTCATGTGAATGGAACACATCCGTCTTTTCATTTTTGAGCTATGCTGTCCACAAGCATATGCACACTCGCGCACACACACACACAGACAGACAGACAGACAGGCAGGCAGACACACAGCAAAAAGAGAAAACAGCACAAAAAAATCTACATCATCCCAGAAGATACCAGCCGCTCATAATTTTCAAGAAATTTAATATCACCCTTGTGCTATAGAATAAGTTTAATGCACAAAAGTTAGAATGCCTATACTTGAACTTGAAAAATCAGATACATACAAAAATGATTGTTCAGACTGTAATAATTTTCACTCTTTAAACAGAGAAATTTAATGAGATTTGGAAACTTAGAAATGTAGATAGACACAAAACTCTGCTGAGCCCATTACTTCTGCTCTACCATTTATGAAATCTTGTCAATCATTAAACTATTAAACTCAGCTAGATACAAGGAAGAAAACACTCATCTTACAGAACAACAGACACTCAATAATTTTGAGAGGCTGCCATAAAAGTCTCAGTAGAAATTTGTTTCTCAACCTCATACAATAAACCTACAGTCACAACTTGCAGATCAGGTCAGTCTTATAAATGAATGTTTGTTGTTGAAAGGCACTAAGTTCAATATTTAAAGTTTTGAAATAACGAAAATTGATTTACTACTCTTCCAATGCAGCCACAAATTCTGTACAAACAAAATGCATACAAGTCCATTTTATCAAAGCTAAAATAATGTTGTTGTGTATGTAATTAACATGTTTACTGACAAAAATGTAATCATTTCAACATGGATCTTGGGTATCATCTATCATATTGGCAGGATACTGAGCAAGAGATATAAAACGTCTGACTACTGCACTTGAGAATGCTTAGTTCACTTGCTGCTACTAGTTTATGATAAGTGTGGAGAGTTCATTCATTTAGAGTCTACCAAATCAATTGCAATTGATTTATGTGGGTTATTGAAATAATCCATATAAAATGTATACTTTACATCAAGATTAGGATTTTCAAAGCCATAGCTGGGATTTGAACCATGGATGTCATGGTTTCTAGCCAGTGAGCTACCATGGTAACATACCGGCATGGCATTAAATCCTTCAACAATTTTTCAGTCTGACTCTACCTATCCAACTGCTGTTGTACACATGGCTTGCATGAAAAAAACAATTAAGTTAACACTATTTGACCTAAATATTGCCTAAACTATGAAACTCAAAACTTGAAGTACTTGTGTCATTGTAAGTCATCATATAATTTGAGATCATGTTGTCATTTACCTGGTAACATGTGAGTCAGTTGAATTTAATGCCATGCCAATTGTTACCATGGTAGCAAAGTGGCTAGAGATCAAACGATCTGTGATTCAAATCGTAGCTATAGCATTGAATTTTTCAGTCTGGTGCTACCTATCTAACTCCTTTCCTACACATGTTTTGTATGAAAAAACCATTAAAATAATCTCTGTTTTATCTGCAGGGAAGTTAATTGTTTTCTAAGGGGCTTTTTCCTAAATAGCTAGTGTATGCAGTACCTTTTGCCCTTGATTGCTTATTTTCTTCATTGTGTGTAAGTTTCTTCACTTTTGTAACTTCACTTTCCATAATGACAATATGGTTCTAAATCCTGGAAGAAATAAAAATATTACAGACATCATAACCTCCACATTAGGATGTGTGTTCAACAAAACACTCAACATCTCATGAAGAATGAAAGAAATAAAGCAAATGTGCTAATCTTGATAATCAAAATATACTAGTGTTGTCTGCTTAGGTTGACTGGCAAACCAACTGACGTTAATAGACATTCTGTACAGTAACTGTAGGACTAAAGGAACTTTCAACATGGAATAACTAATCTGGCAGCTGTTTTACAAGCATAAGAACCACTTGGACATGTTTGCTTTCAATACTAATATGTGCAGCATTGTAAAAATTTGGCTAAGATAGCAAATACAGCTCCTGTGGAAATTACATAACGAAATAGCAACAATAAATGGAAGTCTGAAATGAAAAAAATCATAAAACTGTTCTTCATCAAGGAATAAGCCATATTGAAGTTGGGATGAAACTGCTTCCTAGAATGCAAAATTGTGATAAAATGAATTTATAAAAAGTGTGGACTTGTGCCTTTTAACAACAAAGGATTCAATTGCTGATGATTGAGACAGTTGTCTCAGGAACATGCACAAGCAAGTAAGCTTGTAGCCAACAAAACTAAAATGTGTGTAAAGTTGACTAAGCAGTATTAATTTAATGATATAGAAGATTTCACTACCTTTAACTCTTGTAATACACTTAACATAATTTAAACAGTATTTTGCATCAATTTTTTTTTTTCTAGTCTTGGAGAGGCCCAGTCATACTCTCGTTCAAAAAAGCACAAAACTTTTATCTGCAAGCCTGAAACGGGATGTCAGGGCAGAGGGATTTTCCTTACAAAATCTTTGAAGGATTTCACACCAAATGACAGAATGATATGCCAAGTGTACCTTGC
This sequence comes from Hymenopus coronatus, assembly GCA_030762935.1. Lineage (NCBI taxonomy): Eukaryota > Metazoa > Arthropoda > Insecta > Mantodea > Hymenopodidae > Hymenopus > Hymenopus coronatus. The sequence continues at coordinate 14,928,628 of CM060890.1, forward strand.
TAAGGTAAGTACTGCAAATTTATCAGGGAATAAAAGAGAAAAGGATTGCTAGTTCATTTTGCGTTAAAGGTACAAAAGAAGCCTTACATTTGAAAATCCTATACTTCTGAAAGAGAACTAAAAGCAAATTGCTTAAAGTAGAGGATGTAACCTTGTGAAATGAGTGATTGCTTGTGCTATTCTTTAGGATTCTTGCTTTGTTTATTTCAGTACATTAGTATATTTTGTGCATATGAACAAAATTTTGAGTAGATCTCTCAGGTTTGTAAGATACAAGCAATGAGAGTATATCTATTTGCCCACAGAATTAACAATACAGTAGTATTTGGTTTTAGATTGGTTGCACTTACAAAGACAGTTCAATAAGTACTCATGTTCCAAAATAGATGGTGTTACTAAGGCAAATTTGAGTTAGCATCGTGTACTGCCATTGTTACATATTACCAAATTGGTACTGATCCATAGGTTAATTTGGATTTGACAGGCATTTCAGTTAGTCACTCAGCATGTTTTTGCCAAAATAGAAAAAGTGCAGAAAGTGATTCACTTCTTACTTTTGGATGTAGGAAAACTTGGAAGGAAATAAGACTAAAATTGGATGCTGTTTATGGGGACCTTTTGCATCTATAAAATATAAAGATAGGGGCGTATTTTGCAGAATTTGACAATTCCTAATTTTTGGAGGGGTTTCAAAAATGGCAGGAATGTTAATAGAGTAGAAACCCACTTCTCCAAGGCTCTGTGCTAACCAAGCCATCACTTTATAAACATATTTAATTAAATAGGTGGTAAAACTCATAACAATGTGCTACTAGTAACAATAGTAACAAACTAATCTAACACTCTTAAGTTAAGCGTGCGGGTGAATCCACAGATGAACTTCAGCAGGGATTGGAGTCGTTCGTAGATCTTGACGCTTACTTCCAGTCACCGCTTGTTGTTTTGTTTGCTTAGTGAATAGTATCTGGAACATTCATACACCGTTCCATTGTTTTGTGTGCTATTGCTCAGTTTACAAAGATGAGTGACAAATGTAAGCCACAAGTAATTTTATTACAAACAAAATTAAGTGCTATACACTGTATTGAGCCTGTGGAGACAAGGGGTAGGGAAACACCATGACAAAGGTGATAACTAACATGATGAAGGCATGCAACACATTCCTCACAGCCCTGGATTACAAACAACAACAATCTTTCTTGTTAAGATTTAAGAATATGTGTCGCAGAATAACTCTGCTTTTTGAGCTTTTAATATTTAATTGGTAACCAAATGATTGGATGCTTACCTCCCACAAAAGGAATCTAGTGACATGTGTGTCAATTGCTCCAGTATCACCATGTTCTCACTAGAGCAGTCTGCTAAGTAAGGTGTAATGGATAGCACAATTGCTCTCATCTTCATGAACAGCAATGAGTTGGCAGTATACACCATCACCACGAAAAGTGCTTCACCATAACTTAGTTTTTGGTCCTTTTACTTTCACTACACGTACCATGTATATAGTTTGCACCAAAAAATTTGAATTTTATCGAATTTTGCATAACTGCTAAACTGTAAGAGATCGAAAAAAGCTTACCACACAAAAAATGTAGAGGACTTTAAAACACACAATTTATGTTATATTCATTTTTTTCATGGAGTGGATAGTTTTTGAGATATTCCTTGCTTTTGGTTTCAGCTTTAAAACATACTTTTCTCACACAGGACTTTGTCAACTCCTGTCCATACAAACAAAGGAACTTCAGTCACATAGCAACCAGCTTTTGACTATCACTTTAACCTATGGTACTCTCTTATTTTGCCCTATTTCGCTTCTACTTACATGGAAGCAAGTAATAAGACTATTTCTGCTAATTTTTTTCGATTAGCATTAAGTAAATAGAACAATAAGCTTTTTAACAATAATTTATATCATAGATGTAGAGAAAGTCATGTGAATGGAACATATAAGATTTTTTTGTTTAGTGCATATGTTAAAGAACTTTGTACTTGGTACCACTAACAATTTTAAGAGCTGAAAATCATAAATATTAATATAAATGTTGCTCCACTTATTTCAGCTGCTTTTGATCATTTTATGCAGATTAGTGTAACTGGTAGAGCTTCAGTTGAGGAATATATGTAAATGGTCTGTTTCTTTCAATAAATTATATATATGTATGTATATAAAAAATACAGATGGAAATATGGAAGTGAAATAATCCTGCAGACTTTAAGAGCAAATTCATCTTAGTGTGAATAACAAGAAAGTCTAATACCAAAAAGGTGAAAAATTTATTGTTAAAAAAAAGTTATCCAAAAATGCTTCCTTAACTTGCTGTATAACTCTTTGTTAAACATTCTTAATTTGTTACTATATTCATTGAAAATTGAATAATTGCCAAGTTTTATCTTTGGCATATTTCAATAAATGAACAGTTTTGTGTAAATTAAATTTGAAAAGTGCTTAATTTGTTAGATATATTTGCAGACTTCCAGTGTAGGCAGCATCATTTCTTGTCTTGTGTTAGTTTGTTGCTCATGCCACTGCGTGCATGCATGTCTGGCAGTCTCATGGTGAGCCTAGGTGTTGTTGCTGTGTACCTACCCTGGTAAGGGTTTAACCACAGGAATGAGGTGAAGGTTGAGGTTTTAATTTTGGAGTTTTCAAGTGTTGGTGGTAAGGAGGTAGTGCTGGTAGGCTCCTCGATCGGTTGCTTTTCAGGAGCAGCATCCTTTCCTCTGCTCCGCTGGTGTTTATTTTTTATTAATTTTGGTGGTGAAATTTTGATAGACCTCTCCCACTGGGAGGAAGTGCTTTGTTCAGCTATTACGCTGTTGGCTGGTTTAAAGCCGTTGTTACCGGGGGTGCCCACAAGCCATGCTGGGAACCCTGAACCGCCTCTTACGGCGTTCAGAGGGTAAGTACTCCCCCAGAGATCTGACAAGTGCATTCTCATGGTTGCCCAATCTGGCGTAGAATTTTTGAGCCCGGCGCCTAATAACATCTTCCACATATGGGAGGGCCGAAGCTTCATGTAGTAGCCTCAAAGGGAAACGTCGACATACAGAATATATGGACCGGAGTGCTCTATTCTGTACCCGCTGTAACCAGAGAAGCCAGGAGTCTGCTGCCATACCCCACACTTCGCAGAGGCATAGAGCATCAGGGGGACTACAAACGCCTTGAAAAGGCGTAACTTTAAGTGAACCGGCATCTGGGAGGCCAGCACAGGGTAAAGGGAGGCTACCGCCCCCTTCGTTGTGTCCGACGTTCCCCGCACATGTTCTCGAAAAGTTAGGCCCTTATCAAGAATGACACCCAGGTATTTGATGGAATTCCCCCACTCTATCCTTTGGCCCTGATAGGAAAAGTTGGGTATCTGGTTTATTGCGGGGCATTTTCTGGAGAACAGAACAGCATGACTTTTGCCCAGGTTAACGGACATCTACCACTGTCTGCACCAGTCCTGGACGAGACGGAGGTGTCTCTCTATGGGGTTGAAGGCTCTGCGTATGTTCCTGTCAGTACAGTAGAGCAGGACGTTATCAGCAAATCATGCCACTGATACCACAAGCTGATATTTATATTCGTGTATACTGGTGGGGCCTATTGGCTATTGGTTGGCCAATCCCCTCTCACTACGTCAGTAAGGTTTTCCAAATGGAATTCAAGTTTACTTCCATCTATCTTCAATAGTTTTTAAGTCTGCTGTTTTCTTTAAACATTTCAATGCTGTCTCTAATTATTCTATGTGTGTAACGTTTGTATACTGCCAGAATCGGTTTTTCTTTCCAATATGCGATGCATGATTTTTTCCAATTTAAAATCACCTTTTACTATGATTTCATGCCAGAGTATATTTTCTTAACATAATTTAAGGTTTATAATTCCTTATTTATTTACTTACAGCGCATGTAGCCATTCTGAAGAATGCAGTGTAGCCAAATTATCCATTTTGATTCACATAACCAAAGCAGCCAGGAGTCTTTAATCGTCAAGAAATTACACTAGCTATGCAGTTGGTCACCCACTATTGCACTAATAATATAACCATGTATATTGTTTTCCCTAAAGTACTAGCTATGTGCATTAAACACTGAACTCACTCATTAACTAAACCCAACTTAAACCTAATCTACACCTCAGGGTACACCTGCCTAATGTCTTCCACAAGTTCCTGAAAAGGGTTTACTAAATTACTTTTGGTGTGGGTATTTTCAGTTGTATTTTACATTTGTCGATTTGAATCACCTGGCCGAAACCTCCAATTTTCCCTTTCAAAGTGTATTTGATATTGTTAGAGACCATGCAAACCTCATGGCAGTGAAAGAACCAAATAACTACTGTCTGCAAACTCATACATTGGTCTCCAATCAAACACTTTGTATGACTGCTTACATGCAAAGCAGTATATAAAGAAAAGAGTTTGCCAGGGCAATAAATTTGTGACTTTTTCATGTTAAGCTCTAAATTTAAAAAAAAAATAATGATAATGATAATAGTAATAATAAAAAGTTACTTTCTACATAGTATTAATAACAAAAGTCACAAGAGTAGAGATCTATTTTAACAAAACTCAGGATATGTGCAGTCCCGTCTCTTAACGGTGTACAAGACCACATTGCATTCAGAGGTAAACATTCTTGTTCTCAGCAGACCTTTGTCAAACTAATAACTGAAAACTGGCCTTCAAATTGTTGAGATAAACCAACGCATCTGCCTTATTAATCGGTTGAGCCAATTTTTTTTTTTTTTTTTTTTTGTAGGCTTTTTTTAAGCTTCTTTAACCTGGTTGCTCATATCTGACCATAAATGAAGTTGGTGGAATGATGCTCAGATGGTCTCAGGGTTCATGGAGTTTAAAGCTTCTCAGCATTCGTCTTCTCAGGAAAGAGGAAACCCTAACCCTATCCTAGTAACTCACCCTGTACGAGATTTGAACTCGGACCTATTGAATGTGAGGCTAGACATATAGCACCACACTATCCAGGCAGATGGACGAGCTATTTCTAAAACTATTAGAATCTGCAAAAACATTACTAGTAACATACAACCTTCCCTTTTTGTACTATAATAAATTCTGCTCGATCGCATCCCTGGGATTTGAAAGGCAATAAAACCTGAGAGAAAGTATGATCAGGACTTTTAAAACATGACAATTATTAATTGCTTCCAGATGGTGCTACACACTTTGTTGTGCAGATGTTTAGGATTATTTTCAGAGGTTGGCTATGGTTGTTAGAATGATGTACGGATTGGCTGCTATGCGAGATACAATATATCTCACAGTCTTCTGCTTGTGCAAGTGCATTGCCGAACCATTGGACTTTGAAACATTTTTTGCTGTCTTGCATCATATGTAAAGAATCCACTCAGAATCTTAATGTTGTCAAAATCTAGGTGACGTCTGGTTTCTTCTATGTGTACTGCGAGGGTGGATACTTCCACTTGTGATTTTTTTATATGTTGGACGAAATGAGCACATCGGACATATAAAACAATCGTAAGCAGAAAAATCCGCCCTTGCAGAACATGTGGAAAAAATCGGACTCACGTAGATTTTGACAATATATTTGGCAGTATGCAGACATTACACTCGGAGAATAATAAGAGAGAGCATTGAAATCTTTAAAGAAAACAACAAACTCAACAGAGATGGAGGAACACCACTGAATTCTATTTGGAAAGCCTTACTGATGGAGGGAGAGGGGATTGGCTGACCAACAGCCAATAAGAAAAGAGAGGAGGGGCCCAGCAGCACACGAGTATAAATATCAGTAGGAAGCGGCCCAAGGAAGAAGCTCAACATCGGCAGAGAGCAGTCTAAGAAATGACATGGCCTACACCAGAAGCCATAGTAACCCAATGCATAATTTCTAATCTCCTTTGTTCTATTAGAACTGGCAACATTGTATCAGCTGTGTTTACTTCCTTCTGATATTGGTGTAAATAGTGAGAATGTTTACTTAATAGCATGCAATTCTTTTTTTGTCTAAGGCACAAATTAAAGATCAGAGCCATTAAAGGAGACATGGATTAATAAAAAGTAAAACTAAGGGAAGAAGATCTTGTTATAACAACATACACAATGTTCTAATTTTCAAAGTCCAAATATCTGGACATGATCTTAATTTACAGAGAAACGCAGTGTAATCTTGATCTGCTGAATGGCTCTATGATGAAAGATTTCCTAACAGGATTGCCAAGAACAGACATATTTGTTGCCATTTACCAGCAAGTTCATAATACAGGTACTGTAATTGTCATAATTGAGGACAACAATGACCTGACAAAATTATCAACATGGAAGAGGAACAGTTGTGATATCGGATGCACAGAGGAGGTGTTGCACTGGACTGTACTTGAATTTTTAAAGAACAATTAATTATTGTTCCCATATCACATCCAGTGAGTACAATGTTTTTCAGCAAATGACTTTCATCTACATGTTGGGTTTTCCAAGTGGCTGTTTTGTCAGTTGGCACAAAATCCAGATTTTATAATGCTTGTGTTGGTGATGGATTGTTACGAATCTTCACAACACACACATATACGTGGGCAATGGAGAACCCAAGAACTATATAACCACATATATTCTCAATAAACATTTGGGCTGGTATAATTGGAGATCATTTCGTTGGGCCATTCGTCTTTCCACCATGCTTGGCTGGTATATGGTGTCAGCAGTTTTTGAAGTATCAATTTCCTAACCTGTTGAGATAAGGATGAAGATGTGGTTCCTTCATGACAGTGCTCATCCCATATCACTCTTACAGTCTGTTGTCACTTGATGAAGATTTAAGGAAAAACTGTTGAATTGGACCTATGGCTAGGCCTGCCAGATTGCCAGACCTGAATCCCCTAGATTTCTATTTCTGTGGACATGAAAACCAAAGTGTACAGGGATGAAATAGAAACTGTGGACAAGCTGCATTAGTACATTTTCTTAGCATTTGAAAAAATTAGAAACAACCTTGAGGTCTTCCCCAGGGTGCGTCAGAACTAGTTACGGTGTGAAGCTGTCTACAAGCAAATGCTGGAAATATGGAACACTTCCTCTAAGCTCTAATTTCAAATTTACATCCTGGAGGCAAGTTGAGATATTTTAAATTAATCCCAATGTTTTCACACACTTGTAAATGCTATAAATGCTACTGATATGCCATAAAATTATTAAACATACAAGAAAAAACAATAAAATTCACATTGGAAACAGAAACCAATGGAGAACTCCCATTCTTAGACCTAAGAATCATCAAAAACGGCACAAAAGTAAACTTTGGAATCTACAGAAAACCAACTCAATCAGAAAATTACATTAAAAATGAAAGCTACAACCATTACCACACAAACATGCAATAATAAACAGCCTCACACATAGATAAGTAAATGTACATGAGCACAACCAAATTCAACAAAGAGTTAAAAACCATAATTCAAACAGCAGAACAAAATGGATACAGTAAGAACCTTGTATACAAGAAACTCAACAAAGCAAAGCAGAAGAAAACCATAAAGAAATAACTACCCTAACAGCAGGAAAAAACAATATCAACACATTAAAAAAATTCACTTACCACCCCCGAGCATTTAGAAAATTCAAAAAAATCTTCAAAGAACAAAACATCACCCTGGCTCCAATAAACAGATTTTCTGTCATAAAGTCACTAAATTCAAAAATAAAAGATGAAATTCCACCAGAAAATAGGTCAGGAATATATCAAATTAAATGCACAAATTGTGAAAAGTTCTACATAGGACAAACCAAAAGAAGTTCAAAAATCAGAACCAAAGAGCACTTTAAAAACCTAAAGTTGAAATAAGAAGATAAATCAGCAGTAGCATTTCACTTCTGGAAAGAAATCCACAATCTAGATCCAAATCCAAAATTGCTAAAAACCATGTCAGGCCACAATGAACTCACATCCTCATATGGAAAAACAAAGATCACCTAATAAACTTTGAAATCCTGCCAGTAGACAGCTTAGTTAAGAGGTTCATCATTTCCTCACCAGAGAAGAGAGCACAAGCAAATGCAGCCAGCAACGGCAGTTGGACCCGTGAGGTTTAAAATGAAAACATAGGCTTTCGGAACTAGGCCCTCATAATAAAAATGTAAGTGACGTAGTGTTAAAAAACCAGCTCAGCAAATTAATACCACATATAAAATGAGACTGAGTTGAGATACAGCTGACGAGGACAAAGGTTTCTCAAAACATGTGCAAATAAAATTTTAAAGCAAGTGAAAATTAAGGTATCCATAAACAACTCAAAATTACTTTCTTCCAGTATATTTATACTGGAAGAAAGTGCTGATCCAGTATTCATTGTTTACATTACTTTCATCTACATCACCTGTTAGAAAATTGAATACAGATCTACAATAATAATCCCTGAAAAATCACGTTTACATCAAGTGCCAGAACAGGGCCTATTATAATAAAAAGTATTTCTACTGATTTCATTTAACAGATTCACCTAATATGTCCTCTTTGTAATATGGAGGGGGATACCTTAGAATACATCTTGATTAAGTGTGCAGCTGGGTATTAATTTAGAGTCAACTTACTTTGCTCTATTTCTTGCATTGAGAGATTGCTCTCCATTTTATTTTGAATTCTCCAAAATTGTGGAAGAAGCTAAAGCAATTTTGTGTGTAGTGCAGTGTATAAATTAATTATAGTGGACTCGTGTTGTGAACTAATGGGTACACATATTGAACAATGAATAACATACGTATTATTTCTGTAAAAGTATAAATTTAAAAATATCATTAAGAATATAAGTTAGTAAAAATACAAATACATTAATTAAATACTATTTTCAGAAGGATATGCTTAAAATCCTTTTGTTTTGTTTTTCAATTTGAAATCAAAAGTAAGTTTGAATGGGCTATAACAAACTGAATGGGTTGCTTCCTTATCATTTATAATTATTTTTCCAACTTTAAAATGTTCTCATTTAAATTATCTCAGCTTTTTTCCCCAACAGTAAAATATATTAATAACTAGCTGACCCGGCGAACTTTGTTCCGCCTTAGAGGCAATAAATGAGCAGATTTTGGGTTTTATTAAGTTCAATTTTTTATTTATTTTTTTTTTTAGTATATTTGTAAAAATGTATGCTGTGCATCTTCGAGGGGTTGCAATGATCCAATTCGATGTTGAATCTGTCCTTATATCTACAAATTCAAAAGCAAAGTCAGTATTTTTGATTTATAAACACTTTTTTTAGAATCAGCATACATAATACATAGGAATAAGTATAGAATGTTATAAATGTAAAATTGTTATATTAATATAGAATGTTATTCTTCTACTGTATTGTGTGAAGTACAAAAATAAATAAATACCTTGAATGTCGGATTAAATCCTCGTTCTTTGATAATGTCTGCCCCAAATGAGGTCATTTGAAAACAACCATTGTATTTTTGAGTGTTTGCTAGAAAATGTGATTTGGGTGTTTCGCCACGAAGCAAGGAATGCAATGGCTCAGGTGGCAGAGTCAATAATGGGAATTTCACTTTCCCACTTTCCTGGCGTTCCTCCGGAAAAGTTCAATGCGCACAATATTCACAAAGAACGTCCATTAGCCTAATGCAAACGCTAGTATGCAAGCAGTAATCAGTGCTGCAATCGTATCGAAACGTTGCTCGATTCAAATCAGTACTAGATAAATTTCTTCTTGTGCGTCAAAAATTATCTAGTTGTTGATCTCTGAGGTTTGCTCGACGATTTCACATTGCTAACCGAGCTGTTTCATGGTCTGCCTTACTTTGCTCTTGTGATTGAGAAGCATGAAGTCAAGCCATACTAACGTGATGCTCTTCATGTGCAATTTTTTGTTCTTCTTCAGTCCTTTCATTTGCAATGTTTCGAATCCTAGTTGCATTATGGCTTTGTCGGGAAAGATTCAATCGTCGAAGTCGTGGCATTGTTAATGATAATATCGGCACAATAAGCTAATAGAAACTCAAAACAAACACATCAACCGGTCAACTTCAAAATTTCTAATTGTCAAATTTTCAACCATACTTAACCATAGACAACATTACGTTTAGCTGTCAGTTGCGTTTTGTTATGCCATTTTTAACAAATGAATGACTAGGCTGATGTTTTGACTGATAAAGTTTTCGTTTTTCTGTCTGTTGCTTTTTGTTATACCACGTTTTATGTCAAGTCCCACGGAAACGGGATAAAAAGTATCCTATGTCCGTTTCGTGGTTCTAAGCTACCTCCCCACTGATTTTCAGCCAAATCGATCCTGCCGTTCTTGAGTTATAAATAGTGTAACTAACACAACTTTCTTTTATATATATAGATTGGGTTTGACTAGAGATTTCTTTGGTGAGTTATTTATAATAGCTGTCTTTCTTTTACAGCCATTTCTAATAGATGGTTTCAAGTTTGATTTAAGAATTTATGGTTTAATAACATCCTGTGATCCTTTACGGATATACGTGTACAATGAAGGACTTGCCAGGTAATTGCATGCAATTTATATTCCTTATATTAACTGTGTGGCTACCATTGTAAAGAATGTAACATTTATTAACTTCCTAGCATTAACAAGAGTTAATATTCAGTTAGCATAAAGTAGTCTGATTGCAACAGCAATGTGCAAAAATTGTTCAAAGCCAAAAAATAAGTAATCAATAAATAAGAAATACATCCAATATTTAGCTAGTTTATTATGGCTTGGAGATTATATACTCACCTAGCAACTTGCAGGGTTATTTGAATCATCTTTGGGAAATTTGGTTGGGACTTGTTTTGGAGTTTTCCACCACCTTGAAAGGTTAAATTACACTAGCTTTCACTCCTGAGAGCTAAATTCAAGGATGTCAGTCTCTTAAATTTCATTTTTGAAAGAGGAAGGCTTATTGTTAAGATGGGGAAGATTTACTTGTGCTACAAAGTAAATTCTTTACTGTTTATTGATGAAATGAGAGAATCAAATACTCTTAATCAGAATGGGGGAAAAAAATATGTTACTGAAAATAAAGTACATTAAATATAATGGTTAGTTTAGGAGAAAATTTAGATACAGTTGAATCTGTTTATAAGTAAACCAGTTGTAAGTAATTCACATTTATACATAAATTTTCGCAGATCCCGGCAAAATGTAATTTAAAACCTGTTAACAGAACTTTATTTATATGTAATGCATTTATACATAATTTGCTGTTATATACATTAAATTTCAGTGAAGTACACCTGAGTTTTATGTAATTATAATGTGCATATGGCATACACTAGCCTAAAAGAAACTCGAGGGTATTTTCCTTATCTCTGTTGACAAAGATGCAAGCTAAACGGACGACTTTCGGCCTCGGAAAGAAAAGACAATATGTTTGCTGGTAGAGCGCGACAATGCAGCAACAAATGAGAAGTAAAGATAAAAATGTTCTGTATCTGGTGTTTATTCTTAAACAGCGGTTTGTCTTTTAGCTCTCAGTCAGCCCTGGAGAACAGAAAAAGGAAATATTATGCGCTAGATCAGAAAGTGAAATTCATATGAGAGGTGGACCTTAATCCCCACAAAACCAAAACCAAAATTGCTCCAGACTTAGGAATTGCTTACTCCACACTATGTACAGTCATCAGTAACAAAAATGTTATTTTGGATGAGTTTTTAAAATCAGGTGCCAAATCAATAAAATGCAGCTGTCGGCAGGAAGGGAAATATGATGATTTGGAAATGGCACTTTCCTCATGGTTCCAGCAGAAACAGGCTGCAGCTCTACTAATAAGTGGCGACATACTGAAAGCAAAAGCAGTAGATTTAGCTAAAATAATGAACATCATGGCTGATTTCAAGGCTTCATCAGGATGGTTGCAAGGTTTTAAAGATCGTCTTGGAATCACATGGAAAACAATTTGCAGAGAGTCGAATGCTGTGGATGACATCACAGTTCAACACTGGAAGAAAGGTTCTATCAGGAATCATAAGGGATTATCAGACTCAAAACATCTACAACTGTGATGTGACTGGCCTCTTCTACAATCTCCTTCCAGCAAGACACTAGCTGAAAAGGGTGATTCATGCCATGGAGGGAAGAAAAGTAAAATTCACATAACAGTTCTTCTTGCCACCAATGTACACGGATCAGACAAACTTCCCCCACTTGTGATAGTAAAATCCAAGAATCCAAAGTGTTTTAAGGGTGTGAAAATAAAACCTATTGAATATGAATCCAAAAAGAAGTCTGGATGACTATGATTTTAATAGAACAGTGGTTAAAGAAATTGGACATTAAAATGAAAAAGAAACAGAATAAGATCCTTCTTTTTATGAATCGATGTACAGCACATCCACCTCAAATAATTTTGGTAAATGTTTGTGTGGAATTTTTCCCTCCTAACAGTCATCTACAGCCACTTGATTTGGGCAGCATTGCAAATGTCAAAGATCATTATAGAAAAATGCTAGTTCAACATTTAATTACGACTGATGCAGGAAATGAAAATCTCGTCATTAACTTATTACAAGCCATGGAATTTATTTTGGCTATCTGGAAACAGATGTCATCCTCCACAATCAAGCACTGCTTCATTAAATCTGGTGTCTTACATGAAGAGGCTGTCTCTGATGTTGATGATGATGATGATGGTGATGATGATGATATTATTGATAGTGATGAGCCTATAAATACTCTACCAGAGGGTGCAAATTTTGATACTTTTGTGCATTTTGATGGCAATCTAGCTGTGTGTGGGGAACTACAGGATGAAGATATTATTGCTGAATGTGCCAAAAACATGGTGGTGATGAAGAAAGTGGACCAGCTTCAAGCAACACTGAAAGTAATGTGAATGTTGACTCAGATCTTCAAATACCTAAGGTGAGTGTCATGAAGTGCAATAAATGTGCATAGGTGTTACTTAAGTGCTAAAAGTGGTAGTGAAAAAGCTCTAAATTCATTAGTAAGTTTGCAAAATGAGGTTTATGCACTTAATGCAAGAAAAGTAAAACAAGCTAAATTAACTGATTTATTTAAAGCAGGACCAAGTTCAAAATAATGTTTCCTTCGTACGTATCTTTGTTGTTTGTAAAATTTTACATGTGTAGGCCCACTGCATTGCCTTTTTTAATATGTATGATGCATTATCAAAATTTCAGTTGTAAGTAATTCTGAGTTACAGGAAATCTTCCCTCATTCTCTTGATATACGCATAAATCAGGTTCAACTGTAATAGGATAATTGAAAATGAATTAAAGCCCATAAAAAAGAATACTGTGCATCAACATCAGATATACAGAGTGGAAGTGAAATAATTTTGCAGGCTGAAGAAGTTAAGAAAATAGATATAAATGAACAAAATCTTGTAATACTTTTTTGTAATTAAATGAACCATTATCCAGATAATTGCATGTAAAAGTAGTTGGTATTTGGAAACCTTACGCAACTTATTGATTGGGTAGTCTGCTTCTATTGGTGGCACCTTAATTACTACTCTATAAAAACCATTTAAGTAATGTTGGCCATGTATCGAATTCAGATGTTTTGTTGCTGGCATGCATGACACCATGAAATGCAAAAGTGAGTTTATTGTTCACTGCCATGTATGTAAACATTACCTTGAATTCATCATTTAATATTTGAAATGTTCAAAGGCCTGAATATTTGGCCTATTCTGTTTGAGAGTCTTATGTCATGACAAAGTAACAAACTCACATGAAATTGAATCTGATATCAAACAGTTTTAAGGTTGGTGTACTCATAATACATCTACATATCTAGTTTAAAAGGTGCATTTTAATTATTACACAATGCCTTGCTCCAGTGAAACTTATGGGACAATGCAATGCTTTACTTGAAATTAAATATAAGCATCTGAAAGGTTATGGCTCTCTTATGTGAAACACCTCTTTGCTAAGAATAATGTACTATGAGTCCTTTTACCTTTTATGTTATTAACATCATTATTGTGTGTTGAATTTAACAATGTGTTGCTAAAACTTAATTTATAACCAACAATCTAGATCCAAACCCAAAATTGCTTAAAACCATGTCAGGCCACAATGAACTCACAACCTGGGAAAACATCCTCATATGGAAAAATAAAGATCGGCTAATAAACTTGGAAATCCCGCCAGTAGACAGCTTAGTTAAGAAGTTCATCATTTCGCCACCAGAGAAGAGTGTACAAGCAAATGCAGCCAGCAATGGCAGTTGGACCCGTGAGGTTGAAAATGAAAGCATAGGCTTTCGAAACTAGTCCCTCATAATATCAATGTAAGTGACGTAGTGTTAAAAAACCAACTCAACAAATTAATAAAACATGGTTTTAACAGTTTTATATTCAGTGTGATTTCGTGTCCTGATGTCCAAAACTGCTGATTTTTCTATTTGTATTTTAGGTTTCTCATGTTTTCCTTTAATCTGGTCTCCAAATTTCTCTTTGTCCTTCCAATATACATCAGATTACAGTCTGAGCATTTAATTAGTTTATACCTTATTGCCAGGAAACAAGCAAGACAAATAAACTACAAACAAGGGAATCTAACAACAAAAACTACATTCAGCTTCAAAACAGTAAACTATGGGGTTCCGCAGGGTTCTATGATGGGTCCTCTCTTATTTATACTGTATGTAGATGATAAACCCAACAATAGGAATAATAAGGCAATCTCGTATGCTGATGATACAACAACTATATGCTGGGGTACTTCTTTAGGGAGAACAATTTAAAATGTAACATGTGTAAAACAAAGCTAATATAGTATAATTTAGGAAATTCAAGTAATGATTCAGACTCTTTACAATTATCAGATTACAGCATACAATATGAAAATGAACATAAATTTCTGGGTATTATAATAGATCAAAAGCTTACATGGTCAGAACATATTCAGTATATCAGTGGACGAATCAGTAGATCCCTGTACTTACTTAGGCACTTCTCCAATCTTCTTGAAGAGAAAGAATTGAAAATGATCTATTATGGTGTCATATATCCTTATTTGATGTATGGGATTGAGATTTGGGGGTGCAGTGGAAAATCAAATATGGAGAGAGTATTAAAATTGCAAAAGAAAGCAATCAGAATAATATATCATCTGGACTATAGGATGTAGGCAATACTTTAGGGAAAAGCAAATCTTTACAGTGTTTTCACTATATATATAATATAATATATATAATATATAATTTATGTGATGGGGAAGGATAATTTAAGATATAGTGACATACATCATAATATGTGACACAACAGTGATTCTTCAGACAAGGTTTTAGGATAAATAGTAGTATTAAGGATTCAAATGCAATGGGAATAATACTATACAACAAGCTACCAAATTCCATTAAGCAAATTAAGTCAAAAAATACTTGCAACAAGCAACTTAAAAATTATATAATAAACAAGGCTTTGTATAACATTGATGAATTGTAATTTTAGTTAATAAGGTATTATTGTATGTGTAATTTATAGATATTGAATGATTTAAATGTAAGCTGTATATATGTAAATCAATGTAAATTGAACTGACAATGTCAGAAACTGCTCTGCAGTATATTGACAATAAATGCATTATTATTATTATTATTATTATTATTATTATTATTATTATTATTATTATTATTATTATTATTATGGTTATTATTATTATTATTATTATTATTATTATTATTATTATTATTATTATTATTATTTAATTTCATAAATTCCTGGGTTTTTTGTCTGCAGGGATAGGATCTTTTAAATTTCTACACAACAGTTTCTGAATGCTGTAGTTGTTTTTTGGAGCTAAGGTGATGTTATAATTCCTGAATATTTTCTGAAGTTTGTTGTGTGCCCAAGGATGATGATAGGTGAATTTTCTGAATTGAGGTTGGTCACTGAGGTTCTGTAGGGTGGTTGTGTGTGTAATGCAGTTCAGTTTTTTGTATTTATGTATTCTCTTGTCTACTGCACTTTTTTGGAAACCATTGTTGGTATCTGTTTGGAGGATCTGTTGGTATTCATTTTTCTCCATGGGAATGTGTACTAATCTATATGTTAAACTGTTCAGGATTGCATATTTGTGTGTTGTAGGGTTGTAGCTATCAAACTTGATGTGGTTATCTGTATTGGTGGATTTTCTATATATTCCAAATGTCAGGCTATGTTTTTCTGTTCTTATTATTCTGATGTCTAGGAATGGTAGGACTCCTTCCTGTTCGGTCCCAATTGTGAACTAAATGGACTTGTTTTGCAAGTTAAGAAGTTTGAGTGCATCGTTTATGAGTTTTTCTGGAACTATGGCAATGTCGTCATCTACATACCTATATCATTTTTTGCATATATGTGGGAATGCCTCAGTGATGTGTATTTCAAAATTACTCATGTATAGGTCGGCTAGGAATGGTGATAGAGTATTCCCCATTGCTAGTCCTGTTTGTTTTTATTCTTGAATGTGAAGTAGTTCTGTTTTACACATAAATTGATTAACTGGACAAGATCTTCTATTTCTTCTGTTGGTATGTTTATGCTTTGTAGCCAGGTTTTTAGAGGTTTTTGGAGTTCGTCTATGGTTATGCTGGGGAATAGAGAGGTGACATTCAGAAAATTCACCTATCATCCTTGGGCACACAACAAATTTCAGAAAATATTCAGGAATTATAACATCACCTTAGCTCCAAAAAACAACTACATCATTCAGAAACTGCTGCGCAAAAATTTAAAAGATCCTATACCCCTGCAGACAAAAACCAGGAATTTATGAAATTAAATGCTCAGATTGTAATCTGGTGTATATTGGAAGGACAAAGAGAAGTTTGGAGACCAGATCAAAGGAACACATGAGAAACCTAAAATAGAAATAAATAGAAAAATCAGCAGTTGCCCATCATTTTCGGACATCAGGACATGAAATCACACCAAATATAAAACTGTTAAAACCAGCGTATAAACCCACAGAATTAGATGTGTGAGAAAAGATCTACATCATGAAGAAAAATAGCCATATCATGAATTTTGATTTGCCACCATACAGCCACCTCTGGAAGTTCATAGATCCAGCAACAGATGCCTCCACAATTAATACACCATCACTCCCATCGTTGACGCCAACGAAGAAAGATTTAGTCGAAATTAAGGGTTGAAAATGGGAACAAGTGTCACCCGAAACCAGTTTCCAGTAAGTAAAAATAAATGATGTTTGTGTTACAAAAACCGACTCAAATTGTTTTATTTTTTATTTAATCACATCACTCTCACACGCTTCTATGCATATTTGCAAGTTTTGAAACTAAATGATTGGTTTGAAAGTAATAAAATTCACATAAACTTTGAAAAAACAAACTACATTAATTTTTGCACAAAGCATAAAAACATGGCATACCTAAGGATGGAATATGAAAACAACCAGATTGCAGAAGCCTTTAATACAAAATTCCTAGGTTTTATGATTGATCGTAACATGAATTGGAAACACCATATTGATTATATCTTACCCAAACTGAGCTCTACATGTTTTGCAATCCGATCTTTAATTCAGCTTATAAATAAGCACATATTAAAAACAGCTTATTATGCATATTTTCATTCATTGATGGCCTATGGAATAATATTTTGGGGAAATTCAGTAAATGCTAAAAAAGTATTCATTACAAAAAAAGGTAATAAGAATAATGGCAGGGGAAAGACAATCAACTCACTGCAAGCCACTCTTCAAAATGTTTGGAATTTTACCATTAGCCTGTGAATATATTCTAGCCATATTTTCATTTGTAATAAATAACCCAGAAAAGTTTACAAAAAATACAGATATTCATAACAAAGAGACCAGACATAGGTAGGACTTACATAGATCAACAAATAATTTGCAGTTATGCCAAAGAGGGGTTTTGTTTAATCCACTTCCTTCTTCTATAAAAGAATTGCAAATGTACAAAAACAAGTTTCGATCAGAATTAAAAAGATACCTTATTACTCACACCTTCTATACAGAGGAGGATTTCTATCAAAAAATACTGGTAATAATGTAACACAGTAAATATATTGAATTTTGTAGGCTTTCACGGCCGGTGTCCAGTATAAGAAAAATTATTATCCGGGCTTGTAGGCTGTGGTCTACTGGGCTCCTCCTTCTTCATCTTCCCAGACGTTTCGTCTGTGGCTGCGGCAGACATCTTCAGTGGCAGTGCGATTGAAGTGTCCTGGTGGAGGTCTCAAGCCCGGATAATAATTTTTCTTATATTGTAAATTTAATAAACATGAATATTCTAAGAATGAAAGTGTATAGGTAGGCTTTTGGAAATAGACATGTAATTGAAAATTATGCAAAACTGACACCTCTGAAAATTCATTGTCAGAGTTATTATTTGTAAATAAATGTATTAACAAGTATGAATAAATGTACAAGGGGCATACTGAAAATCATGAGCAACACTGTTTTACAATCTTAATATTTATTTTTAAGCCAAACCAAATACATCATAATCTACAGACTTTCTTTCACTTTTAGACATAGTCTCCATTGTTTTGCACACATTTTTCCCATCGTTCTACAAGTTTGAAAATGCCCTTGTAATAGAACTCCGTTCCAGCTGCCCGCAGACCCCGACACACTGCTTTCCGAATATCCTCCAGCGTCTCGTAGCGTTGGCCACGCATCTGCTCCTACACGAACCGAAAAGATGGTAGTCGGGGTGTGCCAAGTCGGAACTTAGGGAGGATGTGGAAGAGTTTCCCACCCTAATGCCCTGATCTTCTCCATAGTGGCACGGGCAGTATGTGGACGTGCATTATCCTGATGAAGGATGATCCTCTTTCCAGGGCAGGGCGTTTATCACGCAAAGCCCGACGGAGCTTCAGAAGTGTCTTGATGTAGCGGGCAGAATTGATGGTTTGTCCAGTTCAAGAAAGTCAACCAGAATGCAACCTTGCTGCATCCCAAAAGACACTTCCCACAACTTTTCCTACAGACTGCACTGTCTTCGCTTTCTTCTTCGATGGTGAGTTCAAGTGGTGCCATTCCATACTCTGACGTTTCGTTTCTGGCTCATAGTGATGGAACCAGCTCTCATCTCCAGTCACAATACACGTCAAAAATTCATCACCTTCATTATGAAATCTCCGAAGAAGGTTTTATGCAATGGTTCTTCTCTGAATTTTGTGGTCTTCAGTCAATAAATGGGGGACCCAACGGGCACAGACCTTTCGATAACCCAAGCTGTGGATCATTTCTTGCACTGCACTATGTCCTATTCCAAGTTGTGCAGCAATTTCATTCACAGTGAAACGTCTATCTTCTGTAATGAGCTCATCAACTCTTTCCTTGTTGCATTCTGTAGAGGCAGTTCGAGGATGCCCGCTACGAGGCGCATTTTGCAGACTCGTGTTTCCATCTTTGAAATGTTTCCCCATCTTCTAACACTGTTGGCACCCATGCAGACACCTCCATATGCACGTTGAAGTCTGAGATGAATTTCAGGAGCAGATTTTCCTTCTTTCACAAGGAATCAATGACAGCACGCTGTCGAAACGAAACATCAATGTGAGCCATTTTTCAAACATCGTCTGTGGTCACGTGATAGAAGCTAATGACGTCAAAATATGTCAACATGTGGCTTAAAGTCTGTAAATTACGATCCTGCAATTCGTTTCGTTGCATTGTTGAAATTTAAATTTTTACAATGGGTTGCTTGTGACTTTCAGTATGCCCCTCGTAATTGTTGACATGATCTACATTCTAAAGTTTGGGCTTTGAGTCTAAGCCCATAATAGGATCTGCAGATTACAATGTTGTGTGTGTGGGTGTGCGTGTGTTTTTTTTTGTTTTTTTTTTTTTTCTTCAATCAAAATTGGTAGAGCCATTTTTGAGGAAATCAAAATTTTCCAAAAACACTCCATGTGGTTTGGCATGGAGAGAGTTTCCTGGAAAGCGCATGTGCTAGTGTATTCTACTTCCAGGTCGATATACAATGTCATACTGTTTTCTGAGAGATCTAATCGCCACCTGCTAATTTTATAATTTTTACTTTCTCTACACTTACCATGTTCATAGTGTAAAAGAAGGTATTGTATTTCACCAAAAAATTTGATTGTGAGATTTCGCCAGAAATGCATGTTTTGGGTCCCCCTGAATCCAAGAAAAGCATTTTTGGAAAAAGTTCTGCGTGTGTGGCTGTGGGTGGGTACTTGCTTGGGTGGGTGTACAGCATAGCTCAAAAATGAAAAGTCTGTTAAATACCAAACTTAACATTTAAGTTTAGTATCTTCTAAGAGTGCGACATGAAGATTTTCAATTTAACCGTCCCACCCCCAACTACCCTTAAATGGAATTTTTTCGAAAATTTTGATTTTCTCAAAAATGGCTAACGATTTTGATTTAAATCTCTCATATTTAAGATAATTATGTGCCAAATAAAACGTATATCTTGAGTTTTCTGGCAATAGCCTCTGAAGACTACTTTATTCTGAATGAATTTTATGGAATTCTGCTTAACTGCTTAACCGTAAGAGATGGACAAAAACACAAAAAATGTAGAGCACATTAAAACTCAATATTTATGTTTTATACATTTTTTTCGTGGAGTTGATTGTTTTTAAGATATTCCTTGTTTTTGTTTTCAGCTTTTAAAAACTTGTACTTTTCTTATATGAAATTTGTCAACTCCTGTCCATACAAAGAAAGGAACGTCAGTCACAAAGCAACCAGCTTTTGACTATCACTTTAACTTATTTCACTTCTACTTACAAGGAAGCAACTAATAAGACTATTTCTGCTAATTTTTTCTCGATTAACATGAATTAAATAGAAGCATAAACTTTTTAACAATAATTTGTTGCAGAGATGTAGAGAAAGTCATGTGAATGGAACACATCAGATTTTTTATTTTAGTACCAGTATTGTTGCCAAACATGAATGCAACAAATTTTTGATCAATGATAAGTTGAAGGAACCTGTCTATGAGGAAATGTCTCTACTTTCTTAATGTTTCAATAATTGTATAGGCCTCGTTTTTGATTGCAGAATACCTCTGTTCTTGGATTGACAATGTTCTTGTGAAGAACACAACAGGCCTTTCCACTTGAATAAGATTGCTCTTATTGCCAGTTCCGAAGCATCTGTCTTAACTGTAAATAACAAATTATCGTCTAACGATGTTACCATAAAATTTTCTATATCATGTTTTAAGCTCTTAAAAGTAGCCAGTACTTCAGATGATAATGGAAATTTGTTATTGCAAAGCATAGATTGAATTTTATCTGAAAACTTGGGTATACACTTGGAATAATAATCAAACATTCCTACTACATGGTGAAGAGACTGAAATCTGTTAATTATAACAGTGGACAAAGGCGTTCTGGATCAGGTTTTATGGTGTCATTTGCTATTGAATATCCAAGAATATTAATCGACTGAGTAAAGAAAGTGCATTTCTCTAAGTTAATGGTTAAACTGTACTTTTTGTAACTTTAATGAAGTTAAAATTTAGTTGAGTCGATTTTGTAACACTACATCACTTACTTTTTTATTTCGGAAAACATGTTTCAGAAGCCATGTGCTTCCATTGTCAATTCCTTTGGTCGACTACCGGCATTGACAATGGAAGCACATGGCTTCTGAAACATGTTTTCCGAAATAAAAAAGTAAGTGATGTAGTGTTACAAAACCGACTCAACTAAATTTTAATTGTTAAAACACATCACTGTCTCAAAGTCCACCATATATCAGGTTTAATGAAGTTCTTAGATTTTGATTTTTGTATTTTTTTTAACCTGGTTGGTCATATTGGACAATGAATGAATGAAATTTGTGAAATGTTGCTCGAATGATCTCGGGGTCCATGGAGCTTAAAGTTACTCGACATTTGTCTTCTCAGGATAAGGGAAAACCTCGAAAAAAACCTTATCTGGGTAACTGACCCTAAGTGAGATTCGAACTCACAACCTTTTGAATATGAGGCAGACACGCTACTACCACTCTACCCAGGAGGGCTAAAAGTTCCTTTTAATCCTTCTACTCTAATGATTGCTATTGATAGTTTGTTGGAAACATGCAACACTATTTATGCCACTGTATGATATAGGGATCCACAAGCTTCGAAACCTGTATATATCTTTTCATTCTTTAGAATTGAAATTTGATGGTATATACTTCTGATTTAGTGTACTAAAATGTTAGACTTTAAACTTGCTGAACTATACTTTCTATTTGAGGGCAAAGAGTATGCATCTAGATATATTTATGGTTAAAGGGTATTACCATGTGTTTCTTGTGATTTTAATTGGTAGTAATAAGCACTTGTGCTTCCCATGGAGATTTGCTCTCTTCTATAATCCCATCTCAAAGTAGTGCTTTTATTTCCTTATCAATAAAAGCTGCATCTTGTTTGTTGTATTGCAGGGACTTGACAGCCATAGGTTTACTTAGTAGATGTTAAGCAGCATATAGAGAGTGGGTGTGCATTAACTCAAAAAGAAATTTCAATCTTACTGTGCCTTTTTAGTATGTCATGGCCAACTATTATGTCAGAATAGAGATTGCGAAGAAGAGTTCAACTCCTATATATGAATGTTTCAGCATCTTTAATGTAAGTGCATTTTCCAGTCACTGGAGAACTATTAACAATAGTTGCCATCATTACTTGGCCAAATGAAGTTCTGGGAGAAATGTTTATCCCATGAGCTAATGCAAATGCATATTTTATAAAGCTTCCTGTATTTATTAGTGCCTGTGCTGGGATGGATCTATTGATACGCCAACAGTGGTTTTATAAGAGTGTTCACTGTCATAGCAATAATTGTGGCAGGAGTCATTTTCTGTATAGGATTATTAGATTTACAAAAATGTCCACGCTTTGAGCATTTTCTACATGTGGCATTTTTAGCAGGACAGTTAATGCAATCATGCATGTTATAATCATAGCAATAACATTTGCTTGTGTCCATTGTGGCAAACTTCGAACATTCTCATTTTCTGTGACATAATTTGTCTTTAGATACCATAGTGGAGTAAGTAGAGTGGGAGTATAAGGCACATCATAGGACTCAACATAATGCTGTGCCAATTCCTGAGACATAGCTTCATTTATAGCACTTTGTGCTCCAAAAGCCTTCACTGTAAGTATGAATTTGATAACCCCAATATAAAGGATTCCTGAATGCACTGATTCCAGAATGCAGTCACTTTTCTGAAATTCTTACTAAGGAGTTACAAAACTTCTAAACAGGTTGAACAGTCTCACAGGTTTGCTGCTTCCAAGTAGCCAAAACTTCATTCCACGGTTTAATGTACAGCTGCTATAAGTCTTTAATAGCATCTGCTTCCCTGATGTATCTCTAAACCATAGGAGAAATGTTATTGAGTAGTCAAAATTTCTCAACTTCATTTGGCTTTTCAGTAGAAATAAAATGTTTGAATGAGTTATACCAGTGCATCCATTCCAACTCAGAAAAGTTTGGGAACTAAGTTTAATTTCTCTGGATGAAGCAGCTTTTCGATTACTAAGAAGCTTTTTTTGGTAAATTTATTGTAATACATTTTAAAACTTTAAATGAGGTTTTATTTAGCACAATCTGAACTATTTAGGTACATAGAAACCAGAAACAGCAAACTATTGCATTAACATTTACAGCAGAAGAGTATCATATTACATTAGGGCATTAATTTTTGGTTTCTTATTTAAATGTATAGGTTTACCTTTAATTGGACAAAATATGTAAAAATTGTACTGAAATATTTTGCAAAACTCTTGCCAATATTTGAACTTTACACTTTTATCATATTCATTATGTATAACATCCAGGCTGTTTTTAACATTACTGATTGTTAAATTAGGTTTTTTAATTATTCTGCTTTAGATTGTTTTATTAATTTTCTATAATCTCTTTTATAATTCTAAATGTTTCTATATCTTTGTCTAATTTTGTAGTTTTATACTTGTCATAATAGTGTTTTAGTTTTGTTGGGCAGCAAACTTCTCAGCCATTTCTGGGTTCATTAGTTTCCATATTAGTTTGGTACTACTGGGCCACTCTTCATAACTTAATCAGTAATGTTGTTACAAACAAACAAAAATTCTAAATCTTGATGAGTTCGTATATGTTTTAGGTTTGCCACAACCAGATATAGAGAGCCCACTGCTACCAACATCAGTAATGTGTTCATGCACTTAACTAATTATGCTGTCAATAAACATAGTCGTACCTTCATCAAGGATGTAGAAGCAGGCAGTAAAAGGTATGTATAATCAAGAGCATTTGGCTCATAATAAAATAATTTCAGGAAAGAGACAAAACTTGCTATCACATAAGTTAGATCCTTTTTAAAGTTTTATGTCTGATTGGTGCAGTATTCACTCTTCTTAAGAGTAATTTTTAATCCATTTATTTTTAGAAAAAATATTTACACTGATTCCATTTTGATTTGAGTAAGAGCATTAAGAAGCTTTGATTGCATTTTTATTGAAAATTTAATCCCACTTACATTAATTATTATAAAGTTATGTTTTAGAACTATTTTCAAGAAGCTTATTTCTTCAGTTTTCACTTACAGCATATTTACTTAAACCTGGTCATAAGCAAGCAGCAGAAATGAATGGTCGTACAGCAAATAGCGCCCGCGGATAAGAGGAAAATAGAGACAAGCAACAGCAGCCTGGGTTCGATCCCAGGCAACCGCATGTTCTCTGGTTTCCCTTGCCATCACATCCACTGGTGCTCCAGCTTCATTCCATGTATCATCAATATCATAGTATGTGGTGTGCCATATGTAGTAAAAGCAGGTGTTAAACACTATAAAAAAAAAAGAAAAGCAACATTGCAGTAAGAGAAACAGTACTCAAAAGTTATATTAAGAGGTGAGGAACAAGTGGAGATATTTAGACAGAAATGGAAAAAGTACAGTAAAGGCAAGGGAGAAAATAAAGAATTGGAAAAATCAGAAAAAATCACGGCAAAAATGTGAAACATTAGAAGAAGAGATGAAAAAATGGAGCATATGAGCAGAAGATATAATTTGATAAATTTGAGAATAGAAGAGGGGGAGGGAGCTTTATTTGGCAGAAGACTGGGTTTGGAAATTAACAACTATGAAATATGCAATGCTTTTAGAATTGAAAAATGAAGAGGGAAGAGAAATATATTGACAAAATGCATATGTAAACAAATGGTAAAAGACATGATAAACCAGGCAAGAAAATTGAAAGGAATGGATATTTAGATTAATAAAGACCGACCTAGAAACAAAGGGAATTACTAGAAAGATGTAGAACAAAGGAGAACGACCCATAGACAAGAAAATATTGCAAATATTAGGAACTTCAAATTATGGTTTGGAGGCAAAATGGCAGAAGCAGCACATATCAAGAAGAAAAGGCACTAAAATTAAAGACAAAAGCAAGAATTCAGGAAAGAGCATTGGTGTGGGAGGAGAATGATCAAAAAGGGTTAATTCATGGCCACAGACGTTAGATGACTTTATTTTGCTCAGTGAAAAACGAAATAAATAGGAAATTGTGTGAACATTATAAAGGAAACATTGGTGTTATTTAAAGACAGATTGCTCAATTTAAATGTGACTCCTGTAGTCCCTTCCATACCTATGCAGAAATTGCAGGGTAAAAATGAAATCGTACCAAGCCTGTTGTTTTAATAACTCCTAAATATCCAGAATCCATCAAAGACACATCACAAACATTACAGTTGGTACGTAACGTAACTGAAAAGGCAATGAAAACGTGTTAATGAAATCAAGAACAAAGGTGTAGTGATTAAATTACATAATAAAAACAAATGATCCAACTTCACCGAAAAAGTGGTGAACAGCAGTGACAACCTATGTGCCAAAATGCCTTCTAAATGGGACCCACACTTCATAATACATGGAATAGGTGATATCATGGCTGATGAGTTAATTGATATCATTAAAGCTCAAAACCAGCATTACAAGGATGTCTGCAAGACTAATCAACACATAGAATTAGAGTTCCTCAAGAGATCATGAGATGGCAGCACACAGTTTGCAGTCTTCAAGTGCACTTCTACGATCCACAAAGCAGTGACCATAGAGGAAAAATTACACATTGGTTGCAGCAGATGTAGTGTGCAAGACTATATTCCTATATATTATAACTGGAAAAAAATTACCACTATTAAAAAGACTGGCAGGCAAGAAATGGGTAAGCACTACACAAACTTAACACCTTATACAAGATGTATATTAAACCAACATTTAAATATTGTGAAGAGATATTAATAACTGCAAATATAGAAAAATTTAATATTCTTCAAAATGAAATTCCTTGCCTAGTTACTGGAACTGTTTAAACTACCCCAGTACTTGCTCTACAAATGTTAATAAATAATTCAGGAATTGAACAAGCAGCCATCTTACAATATGAAAACTTAATCAGACTACCTTGTAATGACTGGGGGGGGGGGGGGAAGACAAATAAACCTAAAAATTCAACAAAATTTCCTTAATAAAGTCAAAGAAATTAAACATAGATTAAAACTTCCATACTTAAAAGAAACATACAAACATATATTAACCCATTAGAACTATTACGTAACTAATTTGAGTCAAATGTGGACACTGCAGTTTCACTTACTTAGTTTTTTCCTGGATGCATTTTGATGTTCATCTTCATCATTGGCGGGTGTTTGACTGGCTTCAGAAGGGGAGATTGCATTCGTAATTACCTCTGTGCTGCCATCTGTTTTCTTGGAGGTAAAATCCTATAGCAACTTTTAGACTCCTAACAGGTCATGACTGTCTCAGTAAACATTTATTGAGGATTGGTATAGTGAGATCTCCTCTGAGCCCTTTCTGTACACTTAAAAAAGATATGGATGGAAACCATCTACTGCGCTGCCCAACCTTTAATCAACATGATAATATAACATCAAAATACTGGAATGCCAGAGAGCGAATGGCTTCACTGCCAACTGCTCAACATTAGATACAAACTAACCAACAAGACCTGTGCGCAGTTGTTTTAATTGCTCTAGGTATAGTCAATAAATAGCTGTTCACAATGAGCAGAAGAGCATGATTTTCAAAACTGTCCTGAAAACAAAATTGCATGTGCTAACTGTTTACGTTTTAATAATTCTATGATGAGAAAACCTCATTTTCAACCAAATTGTACTAATCATGTTGCTTCTTCACATTGAATGTCTGGCCTATAAGAAAATAGTAGACATTATAAAATCTAAAATTAATGATGACTGATTTAATACTTTATCAGCAGAATCTTCAGAAATCTATTATACCCACACAAGAAGTAGTTCTTGCTGCTGGGCTGGACACATCCACTAATTTAAATGCTGAAGAAATCAAAATCCTGTGTTTGCAAGAACCAAATCTAAAATACGATAACTCCATTGCAGGATTTTCTAACAGATATTCTAAATTTTATAATTCAACCAGCGTGCAAAAACAGCAATAGTAACAAATAATAATTCCATGTTGGAAATTGATATTGTTCTTCTGTTATTATTCTTATATATGTTGCATACAAATGCATGGAAATATGTGTATGTAATGTATATTCAGCTTCATACTGTGACTTGGATTACTTTTTAATTACCATGGAAAGTATTGTGTTGAATATTAATAATTTCCCTTTGATTATTTTAGGAGACTTCAATTCAAAACATCATGTATGGGGAAGTCATTAAACGACCAAAAGGGAAATAAATTGTTTGACTTTTGTTGTTCACATTGGTTACACATTCTCAATCATGGTAATACCCCAACATTCACTCAAGCTTTATTGATCTCACACCTACTGCCTTTTGTTGCTGGCTGGCATGTTGTTGGCACATTATCTGATCAAAATAAATTCCCAAAGATCTCAACAGGCAATCATATACCTCACTAGAATATATAATACTAAAAATTATCATTTTGAACAGGCTGTTACTAATAAATTAACACCAATTGTTGATAAAATACAACTATGTAAATCTGAAATAGATATCAACAATATTATTGAAGAGCTAAGATTGAGTATTAACAGTTTAGTAACTCACACCTCCCTAAAATAAAAAATATCCCTGAAAAAATTCTTGGTCACAAAAATTAACAATTCTTAAGAAGATGTTGCCATGCAGAAGAAGATATAAAAGGTCCAAATGTGCAATTCTATATGAAATTTATAAAGACAGGTGTAATGCTGTGAAAGAAGAGTATAGAAAATCTATTTGTGATGCCAAAACAGAATGTTGGAAACAATTTTGTTCAAACCAGTGTGCTGCACACCCTTGGAATTTAATCTACAAATTTTGTAAGAAACCAATGAATCTGAACAGAAATTTGTCAACAATAGACTTTGGAAATTTCTACACTGTTACCCCAAAAGGAACTGCAAATATTCTTTTGGAGATATTCTTTCCTAATGATACAGTTGACAGTAAGAAACAAACAACTGCGACAACAATCGATGATCTCCCCAATGACTTCAAACAATATTCCATTTAATATGAAAGAAGTCGAAAGGATAATAATAGTAAATCATAAGGATCAAAAAGCATCAGGAATTGATGGAATTCTGCAGATATTATAAAACATATACATTATAAGCTTCCTACCCTGATTTAAGATCTTTATAATAAATGTCTTGAAATTGATGTTTTTCCAAATGCATGGAAAGTAGCAGCTGTTAAAGTAATACCTAAACATAATATGCTCAAAGGAAAACACAGTGTAAATACACAATCAGTTTGATCCCAGTAATTGGGAAAATATTGGAAAAATTAACAATGGATAGAGTCATGTTTTCGATTTATCATAACAACCTCCTTAGTGATAATCAGTTTGGCTTATTTCCAAAATGATCAATTAAAGATGCTGTAATCACTGTTGTTAGGAAAACACAGTGTAAATACACAATCAGTTTGATCCCAGTAATTGGGAAAATATTGGAAAAATTAACAATGGATAGAGTCATGTTTTCGATTTATCATAACGACCTCCTTAGTGATAATCAGTTTGGCTTATTTCCAAAATGATCAATTAAAGATGCTGTAATCACTGTTGTTGACCGGATTAGAGAAACCTTTAGACAGAAAAAAGAAGGTCTTGTCATTACTATGGATATATCTGGAGCTTTCAGTAATGTTAGGTGGCCAAAAATATTACTACAATTGCAAAGGGTGAATTGCCATAAAAATCGTTTCATGTTGATTAAAAATCACTTCATAAACAGACAGGCAATTCTAAAGCTATGTGGTACAGAGACAAGGGGGATGTCCTCAAGGATCAAGCTGCAGTCCCGGGTTTTGGATTATTCTCTGTGATGACATCCTCAAACAGCATTTATCCAACAACTGCACTCTGGTGCAGTTGGTCCGATCCAATACAACAAGAAACTTAGCCATTAGTGCAACTACAGCTCTAGAAATTATATGGCATTTTGTTTGTGGACTCTCTTTAACTGCTATGGTTCTCAGCATCCCATTCTATACTGGGTGTGAAAGACCACTTAATTTTGCTCAGAGGCCTCTCTATCAGGCTTGAGGTTCTTTTACAGCTCTAGATACGCTTTACCTCTGAGAATGTGAAAACAAATTTATCTTTAATCTGATCAAGACAGTGACTCTGATTCAAGAAGATGAAATGTCTTATATCCTATCATATGCATGAACAAAAAAATTATACAAATGAAAACAAATTAACATATCTTGGCATTATCTTAGGCAGCAAGCTTTCTTTTCATGCTCTTCTTAACTCTCATCAAATAAAATCCAATAAGTTGCTTTCAAGTCTCTCCATTGCTACTAGACCATCTTGAGGTTTTAATTCTACTATACTGAAATGTGGAGCAGCTGAACCTATGCTAATATATTCTGTTTCTGTATGTACTATCTAAGAAATGGGCCCAGAAGAAGTTGTTATAAATTCAACGTGGATTTGTGTTAAAAATCTCTAGGGCATATCCCACTGGCAAGCACAGAACCCCTGTACTTAACTGAAATTTCAAAGCTATGCTGACAAACGTTATAAAAGGAGGTCAGAATATCATGTCAATTACCAGTTTTGAATTAGAATATCCTGCCCACTTTCTTTCCTCTGGACACCCAGCTTTAGAGATAAATCCAGTTCATAGGTGCTGCTGATAATTTGCTCATCCATATAGATACATCACGTTTCTATAACATTAATAACAACACAGCATTAGTTGGTTGTGCTTTCGTTGTGTTTGCTGGTGACCCGGAAATTGTCTGTAAACAATACAAGCTTGCATCAGTGTGCACAGTGTTTCAAGCGAAACTTTTAGCCTTAAAGAAAGCAAAGGTGGACTGTAGATAACCTACAAAATATTAGAATTTAAGCAATTCCCAAGCTGTGCTTGAAGCAATAAGTGGCAGATAAAATCTAAATCCTATTGCAGTCCATATTAGAAATATAGTAAACCATTACAAAAAACATTTATGTTTATGCTGAGTATGTGGTCATACTGGAAATATACGCAATGAAAGAGCTGATGAACTTGCAAAAGCAGTAGTTACAGAATGTGAATGTACAAAATGTCCCAAAATCATTATTAAAGAACGCTTTAAGAAAAGACATGCTTAACAGTTGGAACTCAATATGGCAAGAAAGTATTAATAGTCATTTTAAAAACAGATGTTCTTTCCCAAAATTCAAGATAGATTAGATATAAACCATTTTGAGCCTGCATTTACAATGACACAATTCATGACTGGATGAAAAATTTGATCGTATCTTGAACGATCTAAAATAGCGAGTCAAAACAGTGCCACATGTACCTGTTCTTATCCAATATAGAATGTTAATCACTTACTCTTTGATTGTCCATTACATGAAAGACACAGCTCAGATTAATAATGCATTTAGACTTGTGTAATAAATCTTTCACTCCACCATTACACCACTTATTAGAAAACAGTGTAGCTACTCAGAAATTAAAATATTTGTCAGTAATATATTTAATCCATTATAAACAATTACCTACACTTCTCCATATATTTAAATTGCTTAATACAGTTATGTAAATAAATATTTTATATTTCCATTGAATGTGTTCCTATTTTTATTATCTGTCTATTTATATTAATATTAATTCTTTTGTTGTGGCATTTATACTTAATATTAACTGTTAATATGTAAAAATACACATTGTTTACAAATATAGTCATAATATACAATTGTAAAATAGGACTAACATTTTGGAAATTCAATAAATAAATAAACTCAGAAAAAGCAATAGAGATTTATCACAGGAAGGGAATGGTCAGAGAGGGGAACGGATGGGAGGTGACAAAAAACAGCACAGCCGAATCAGGGGAAGGAAAAACTATGGAGGAGAGGAAGGCAAGAAGAAAGAAGGAGAGATTTATCACAGCAGAAAAAGGGCTTTCAGTAAACTATAGCAGGCAAGATACTAATGATGGAAAATTCAGATTCTGTTTATGCATCCGTTATATCTTGTACAAGATAAATAGACTTTCAAGTAAAATATTTACAAAATAAAAGTAACACAGTAATTGAAAAGATACAAAAAATACAAAGAAAACCCTTTCTTTTACTCTTGCTCTCTAAATATATAAATAAATAAAATTAGGTTATATTTCAAGAGCTCAATTATTGCTCCCATCATCAATATGCAGACTGAATCAACTGTTTTTCTCAGAACTACATTTTCTTTGCTTCATGTTCCTTTTTGTCTGAAAGTAGTAGCGTAATCACTGTGAAACTTTATAACAACATGAAAGCATAATCCCTGATAATTTTAAACTACAATCTTCTGTGTATTTTGAATAGTATGGACCATTGGTAAAAAAAAATATACATTTTTTTCTTTGACAATATTTTTCCTTGAAATGTAATTTTTTGTGAAAGCTGTAAAATTAATCAATTGAATTCATTATGGTTTAAATTTTGCACTAAATTTCAAAGTTGTGTCATTGATGATTTCTGCAAAAAGAAACATAAAAGTTCTAGTAAAAGAGAAACAAACAAACAAACAACAACTGAGAATAAAAGCAGTTGGTTCATGAAGGACACATCAGAATTACATAACATTTATATTGTATATCTAGCAGACACTAGTCTACATGAAATTTGGTGAGCTTATTTGCAATAGCTTAAGAGAATTTTTTTTTTTATTAAAATGACACAGTTTTTCTTATTTCAGTCACCTTATTCCCATTAATATTATTTATTTTTTTTTTTGCAGAAAGTATGTAAGTTCATGGACACTATGTGTATATTTTACTGAAAAAAATCTGAATTTCAAAGTAAATTACTGGGAAGTTTTACACAACAAAAGCTATTGAGATTCTGAATTTAAAAAAAAAAAAAAAAAATTGAAATTTGGAACATCCTAGCATTGCTTGTCCTCTAGACAGTACATATTTTCAAATGTCTAACACACACACCCACACCCACCCACCCATGCACACATACACGCACCCATGCACGCATATTTTATAAACACTTAAAAGTAGGACCATCTGAAACATATATTGTACAAAATTTGAATGAATTATTTTGTTGTTATGTGCAGGAAAATATCAACTTTAAACGAGTGGCTAGAAAAGAAAGAATATGATGTTGGAGAATTATGGGAAAGCATTGATGATGTGATAATCAAGACCGTTATTGCTGCACATCCAATATTGAAACATAGCTATCATGCCTGTTTTCCTGCTCATGATGTCAATTTTGCATGCTTTGAGCTTTTAGGATTTGATGTGATGTTGGATTACAAACTGAAACCATTTGTGCTGGAGGTATTAACTTTTAAATGTTTTTTCAAGGCACCATTTTACAGATGCTTGTCATACAGTAGGCCACAAATAACTTTAAAATTAAAAACTTATTTTATTGTAAATCAATTTTTCGGATCAAGAGTTCTTAAAAGTAAGTATATGTTGGAGGAATTACACACAAATGAAAACAGATTATTCCATAGTGTCAAATAGCATTTTACTGATATGTGCATTTTAAAAAAATCTGGTATGTTCCATTCACATAACTTTCTCTATCTTTGTAACAAATTATTGTTAAAATAAGAACTGAAGCTTTCCTGGCGACGTGTTAATTCCAAATTTTCTCGGGCTTCTAGCCAAGTTTGTACCTGGCTAGAAGCCCGAGAAAATTTGGAATTAAATTATTGTTAATAAGCCATTCTTCTATCTACCACATGCCAATGGAGATAGACATTAGCAGAAATGGTCTTATTACTTTGTTCCTTATAAGTAGAAGGGAAATAAGGGAATACAGTAGGCCAGGGGTTAACAAGTTACCCTATGAGAAAAGTATAAATATTTTAAAGCCAAACCAACAACAAGGAATATCTCAAAAACGATCAACTCCACAAAAAAAATGTATATACCATAAATTCCGTGTTTTAAGGAGATGTACATTTTTTGTTAAGTAAGTTATGCTTTACTTGTTATGCAAAATTCCAGAATAAAGAGGGCTTCAGAAGCTATTCCCAGAAAATTCAGATATACTGTTTATTAAATAAACAATAAAAGAATTTGAGTCGGTTTTTTGTAACACAAACATCACTTATTTTTACTTACTGGGAACCGGTTTCGGGTAACAGTTGTTCCCATTTTCAACCCTTAATTCCAACTAAATCTTTCTTCGTTGGCAACGATGGGGGTGGTGGTGTATTACTTGTGGAGGCCTCTGTTGCTGGATCTATGAACTTCCAGAGGTTGCTGTAATGTGGCAAATCGAAATTCATGATATGGCTCTTTTTCTTCATAATGTAGATCTTCTCCCAGACATCTAATTCTGTGGGTTTATAAGCTGGTTTTAATAGTTTTATATTTGGTGTGATTTCGTGTCCTGATGTCCAAAAATGATAGGCAACTGCTGATTTTTCTATTTGTTTGTATTTTAGGTTTCTCATGTCTTCCTTTAATCTGGTCTCCAAACTTCTCTTTGTCCTTCCGGTATACACCAGATTACAGTCTTGAGCGTTTAATTTCATAAATTCCCGGTTTTTTGCCTGTAGGGATAGGATCTTTTAAATTTCTGCACAGCAGTTTCTGAATGCTGTAGTTGTTTTTTTTGGAGCTAAAGTGATGTTATATTTCCTGAAGTTTGTTGTGTGCCCAAGGATGATAGGTGAATTTTCTGAATTGAGGTTGGTCACTGGGGTTCTGTAGGGTGGTTGTATGTGATATGCGATTTCGTTTTTTGTATTTATGTATTCGCTTGTCTACTGCGCTTTTTTGGAAACCGTTGTTGGTAGCTGTTTGGAGTATCTGTTGGTATTCTTTTTGGTATTCATTTTTCTCCATGGGAATGTGTACTAGTCTATATGTTAAACTGTTCAGGACTGCATATTTGTGTGTTGTAGGGTTGTAGCTATCAAACTTTATGTGGCTATCTGTATTGGTGGATTTTCTATATATTCCTATGTTCTTTTGTTCTTATTATTCTAATGTCTAGGAATGGCAGGGCTCCTTCCTGTTCAGTCTCAATAGTGAACTGAATGGACTTGTTTTGCAAGTTAAGAAGTTTGAGTGCATCGTTTACGAGTTTTTCTGGAACTATGGCAATGATGTCATCTACATACCTATACCATTTTTTGTATATGTGGAAATGAGTCAGTAATGTGTATTTCAAAATTACTCATGTATAGGTCGGCTAGAAATGGTGATAGAGGATTCCCCATTGCAAGTCCTGTTGTTTGTTGGTAGCATTTATTCTGGAATGTGAAGTGGTTCTGTTTTACACATAAATTGGTTAACTGGACAAGATCTTCTATGTCTTCTGTTGGTATGTTTATGCTTTGTAGCCAAGTTTTCAGAGGTTTTTGCAGTTCGTCTATGGGTATGCTGGGGAATAGGGAGATGACATCAAAGGAAGTATCCTTTGGAGAGTTTATATGTGGGTGCATTAATATTATCTACTATGGGTCTCATTTTGTTGCCAGGTTTGTGTGTTTTTGGTAGGGCATACAGTCTGGGTAAGGTTGGTAAATCTGGCTTTAATTTGGATTTCTCTTTTTCTGTTACGGTTTTGCAATTTGCTAAAGTTTCTTGTAAAATCTTTATACTAGGATTGGATATTTCTTGATATTCCGGATTGTTTAGCAAGAATTCTACTCTTTGGTTGTAGTCTTCTTGGTCCAGTATCACTATTTGGTTGCCTTTGTCTGATTTTGTGTAAACAACTGGTTTTTGAGTTAAGGATTTTATGATTTTTTGTTGAGGATTTTTTCTACTTATTCTTGTATGTACTTGGTTCAAAATTGGTTCACATTGCTTCTTAATTGCTTTTTGGTCAATTTCTTTTAGGTGGCTTGTGGCTATTTCTATATCTGCTACCAAGTTTTCTGTTTTTTTTACAATAATCTACACACGTTTTTAGGCCTTTGTTGAGAATTGCTAACTGAGATTTGTTGAAAGTTTCGTTTTTAGATAAGTTTATAACATGGTTTTCGGAAGGTCTCGTGTGTCTGATTGGTCTATTTTTATTCTGCTTTTCGCAAAGATGATCTAATTTTTTCTTTAGCGTAAGCGTTTTTCTGCTCATTTTTGTGCTTAAGATCGGCAAGAAATTTGCGCGCAAATTATCCCAAAGAGCGTGGCCTAACTTTTGCGGTAACGCTAAGTGCAGCTCATACAGTTGAAGTTCTAAACTATGTAATCTCGCATAGTGTTTGTTCTTTTCGGTTTCTATTACTTTTTTATCTGTGAGTCTTTGATATTTACTGTTGTTATCATATTTTACGTATCTTCTGACGAAATTTGGTGTGACCTGAAGTTGTTGACAAAGATTTAAGAAACGTATGTCTACTGAATTGTTTTTCCTCTTTTCTTCTAGTTTTAAAAAAGTTTTAACACCTACCTTAGCTTCATCAAGATTTTCATTGAATTTCATAGATTGCCGTATTACCTCCATTTTCCTGGTGTTAGTTATGCACCACGTGGCCACATGTTGAGTTTTGTTTTCCGGGAAAGTTTGCTTCTAACGATTTGTTAATCGGATTAAATGCAAAACTTGCAAATATGCATAGAAGCTTGTGACAGTGATGTGATTAAATAAAAAATAAAAGAATTTGAGTCAGTGTTTTGTAACACAAACATCACTTATTTTTACTTACTAGGGACCGGTTTTGGGTAACAGTTGTTCCCATTTTCAACCCTTAATTCCGACTAAATCTTTCTTCGTTGGCGACAATAAACAAGTCCATTCAGTTCAATATTGAGACCGAACAGGAAGGAGCCCTGCCATTCCTAGACATTAGAATAATAAGAACAAAAGAACATAGGAATATATAGAAAATCCACAAATACAGATAACCACATAAAGTTTGATAGCTACAACCCTACAACACACAAATATGCAGTCCTGAACAGTTTAACATATAGACTAGTACACATTCCCATGGAGAAAAATGAATACCAAAAAGAATACCAACAGATACTCCAAACAGCTACCAACAACGGTTTCCAAAAAAGCGCAGTAGACAAGCGAATACATAAATACAAAAAACGAAATCGCATATCACATACAACCACCCTACAGAACCCCAGTGACCAACCTCAATTCAGAAAATTCACCTATCATCCTTGGGCACACAACAAACTTCAGAAAATATTCAGGAAATATAACATCACCTTAGCTCCAAAAAACAACTACAGCATTCAGAAACTGCTGTGCAGAAATTTAAAAGATCCTATCCCTAAAGGCAAAAAACCGGGAATTTATGAAATTAAATGCTCAGACTATAATCTGGTGTATATCGGAAGGACAAAGAGAAGTTTGGAGACCAGATTAAAGGAACACATGAGAAACCTAAAATACAAACAAATAGAAAAATCAGCAGTTGCCTATAATTTTTGGACATCAGGACACGAAATCACACCAAATATAAGACTATTTAAACCATCTTATAAACCCACAGAATTAGAAGTCTGGGAGAAGATCTACATCATGAAGAAAAAGAGCCATATCATGAATTTCGATTTGCCACCTTACAGCAACCTCTGGAAGTTCATAGATCCAGCAACAGAGGCCTCCACAAGTAATACACCACCACCCCCATCGTCGCCAACGAAGAAAGATTTAGTCGGAATTAAGGGTTGAAAATGGGAACAACTGTTACCCGAAACCGGTCCCCAGTAAGTAAAAATAAGTGATGTTTGTGTTACAAAAAACCGACTCAAATTCTTTTATTTTTTATTTAATCACATCACTGTCACAAGCTTCTATGCATATTTGCAAGTTTTGAATACTGTTTATTTGTTATGCAAGTATCTTAAATATAAAATATTTTAGTCAAAATCATTACAGCCGTTTTTGAAAAAAAAACAACAAAATTTTCAAAATTGTTTCCTTGTAAAGGGTAGTTGGAGGAGGGGTATTTTCTTGAAAATCTTCCTGTCGCATCAATGGAAGATACCAAACTATACCAAACTTAAATATCGAGTTTGGTATTTAACAGACTTTTCATTTTTGAGCTAAGCTACACACCATACACACACACACACGCGCACACGCATGCACGCACTCTCTCTCTCTTGGAAATCGGGGGGTTCCAAAACAGTATTTCCAATGAAATCTCGGTATTGAATTTTTGGATGCAATATAATACCTTCTTTATTCACGTACATGTGTAGAGAGAGTAAAAAGTATATGGATTGTGAATATATCTAAGGAGAAAGTACTAAAAGCAGCAGAAGTGGTACCAAAAAATACTGCATTATGCTGATTTTTAAAAATGTATAAACTGTGTTTGTTTGACTTTTCATGTAATTTTTTGTCATATATAAGAGAATTAGTATGTAAAACCGGCAAACATAATAACTTTATTGAGATTAGAATTTATTATTTTGATTTTATTTATTATTTTATATTAAAGGTACTAATCAATTACCAAATCCTCCAATTATAATAGGTATTACTATGAAGAAAATTATAATAAAAGCATGTGCAGTTACAATCACTTAAAAAATCTGATCGTGTTCCATTCACATGACTTTCTCTATATCTCTGCAACAAATTATTGTTAAAAAGCTTATGCTTCTATGTGCTTCATGCTAATCGAGAAAAAAAATGTCAGAAATAGGCTTATTACTTGCTTCCTTTTAAGTAAAAGCAAAATAAGGGAGTACCATAGGTTAAAATGATAGTCAAAGGCTGGTTGCTATGTGACGGAAGTTTCTTTGTTTGCGTGGACAGGAGTTGACAAATTCTTGTATGAGAAAATATAAATTTTTGAAAGATGAAATCAAAAACAATGAATAACTAAAAAATGATCAACTCCATGAAAAAAAAATTTGTATAACATAAATTGTGTGTTTTAACGTGCTCTACATTTTCTGTTTAGTAAGCTAGACAAAATCTCTTACCGTTTAGCAGTTAAGCAAAATTTGGCAAAATTCATCCAGAATAAAGAGGTCTTCAGAGGCTATTCCCAGAAAATTCAAGATATACATTTTATTTGGTATGTAAATGTCAGTAATATACAGGAATTTTAATCAAAATCGTTAGAGCCAATTTTTAGAAAACCAAAATTTTCGAAGAAAGTTCCATGTAAAGGGTAGTTTGGGGTGGGGGGATTTTCAAACCTTTGTGTTACATCCTTGGAAGATACCAAACTTAAATACCAAGTTTGGTTTTTAACGGTCTTTTTGTTTTTGACACACACATACACACAGCCAGACAGACACACACATGGACATGTTTCTAAAAATGCTTATTTTGATTCAGGGGGTCTCAAAACATATATTTCCGGTGAAATCTCGGTATCAAATTTTTGGGTACAATGCAATACCTTCTCTATACACTATGTGCATAGTACGTATAGAGAAAGTAAACATTCATGCATCACTTACATTTACAGCTTGTCTAGTTGAAATTGAAACTAAACTTCCATCAGAATTATAAGCAATTATAGAAATTGTACAACAGTATAAAGTCTGCTGTAAAATAAATTTGTATGCAAATTTGTTATTTAAGGAATAGAAATATGAATATTTGTTGCTATTTGATGTAAATTTTAGATTTTATACTTGTTTGGCACCATTACCTATGTAATTTATTTTATTCTTATCCATTTAATTGTTTGTGATTTCTATTATCTTTTAATGGATATTAAGTTTTAAGATACCAAAATACATCCTATATATGTCAATTGAGTATTTAGATGACTATATTTTTAGATATTTCAAAAATATGTGGGCCAAAAAATCTCAAGTATATAAAATACTCAGTTAACATAGTTATTCTCATTACAAGTAGCTTTGATGCACAATGCCTCTTAAACAACCTGATTCATAAAAACAAACACACATAGCTGGTTTTGCCAACTTTCAAAGAATTTAAGAATATATTGGAACAGGATATATGTTCTGCAAAAAGAAGAATTGGAAAGTTTTCTGAGAGCAAGCAGATGTTGGAATTAAGGATAAAGAGAAAAAATATTTTTTGTAGTTTATTTGAATTCAATGTGCTGCTAGAGATTATCAGTTCAATTATGGCAGTGTATACAATGTATTACATATAATATACTTTTTTAGAATACCATTATGGACACCCAAAAAAGAAAAAAATCAAACACAGATACAGAAATTTAAGTTATATGATAAAATACATGAAGTGAGTAATAAAACAATTATGAAACACAGCTAATACATAATAGCATAACAAATATGAAAACAGTAATCTTAATGGAATGTACGTAAATTATCGCATGAATGATTCAAAAGTTAAATGTTGTTGAAACATATGGTAATACAAACTACACTTATGAACAATAATGACAAGTGCAATCAACACAAAAAGCTATAATAATAAATACAGTTGTACATTGAGATTATAGAATTAAATATTTACCAAATGATGGGCACCCAAAAACAACTTAAAATTTGTTCAGAGGCTTTTTCTTATATTTGTGATATGAGCTATTGTAATCCAAATCATAGCTAATGATAAGTTTGTTATATCATTTTTATAAGTGGAGAATTTTGATGAAAAAACATTTTTGATTTGTCATAATAAAATAAAGAACACGATCTGAGGTTTGAGTTTCTGGACTTTAATTTTATTTCTTATAGAAATTCAATGTTACTTATAATACCATTAACTTCTTGTAAAGGATTACTGTTATTTTTCTATGGTTTGTAATGATATGATTAATACATCTTTAGCAGATCCATTAGCAACTATCAATTTATCCGAGTACAAGACAACCCCTATTTTTCAGAACTAAATTTTGGATTTAGCATATCATCTTCATTTATAAAAAAGACATAACTTAATTTTTAAATTAAATAAAAGGTTTGCCGTATATTTCAAACAAATTAATCAACTCTTAAGTAGATTTAAGTCATTTATTTTTTTTTAACTTAAATTTAAATTCATTTTTTTTTTGACAGTACCGGAGACGGTCAGGAATCCGGTGCTGTATCCCTGTTTACATTCCCCCCCCCCTAAATTTACTGTATGATTACTGATTTTACTGTTCCTTTACACAAACATATACATTGCACAAACATATAACACCCATGCCCAAGGCAGGACTCGAAGCCACGTCCCCTGCCCACGAAACACCAGAGCGAGATGCCTTAGCGAGCGTGGCCATAGGGACCGGCTGTTTTGAGTGGTTGATGGCGAAGAGTGCAGTAAATGTTGATGGCGGTGACGACAGTGTAACTAACAACCATGATGGATATGATTTTGTATTTAGACAGGAGAAGGGAAAACGGATATGTGCGGTATGTGTGCAATGATAGAATGTGACAGCAGCATAGTTGTAATAATGATGGATATGATTTTCATTTAAGACAACATTCTCAATCCTTTTACCTAAATCGTAAATTTACGCATAAATTCATTTTGAGCAGGAGAGACAGAAAGTGTGCGATGATTAAACGTGACATTGGCAACGATGACGGAAGCGTAGGTATAGCGACGATTATGGGTGGCATTTTCTATTAAGACAACATAATATAAGATATCATAAAACTTTTTACCTAATTCGAATTTGCTCGTAAATTCACACTGTGGACGGCACAGAAGCAGAGAGGAAACCGAAAATGTATGTGGCCCTCTTTCTGTTTTACCATTGGCTTCCAAAACAGTATTATATGCAGCCATCAAAGTGAAATGAAGTCCTCTAGTTTTATTTTAATCTCAGAGAGTAATCTTTTTGTGCAATGATAATGCTCACAGATCTGTTAATAGCTAAATTTTGGCGCAAATTGAAACGAGGGAATCTGCTGCATACTTGTGACCTTGGCAGTGAACTATACCATTTCCTCCAGGCCATACCTGCGAAGTTTGAAATTTACTGTTTCCTTGCATGGTGTTTGGAACACATGGGTGGGTGGGTGGGTGGCTGGCTGGCTGGCTGGCTGGCTGGCTGGGTGGGTGGGTGGTGGTGGTGCATTTTGGTGCATTAATCCAAACTTTCTATATTTTGTTGCTTTACCAGGTGTCTTAGTTTAAAAATGTATAGAATTTGCTGAACTACTCACCCAGTTGACTGTATTGGGCCATCCTTGGTCCCTAGTTTGTCCCTGTGCTGGTTCTACAACGTGATGCTCCTTGGAGGGATTTGTCCTGAGTCTGATTCCTGTTGAAGCCTCTGCATGACTTGTTGCATTCATATTTAATCTGGTCACTATTTTCAGGCACACAGTGGTTCTGGATTTGAAAATCCTGTCATTCCTACAGTTACGTCATCCACCACATAGCTTGTTAGTTTCTCTGATATAATGTTTTTTTGCTGAGTACAAGATGACACCCCCCCCCACAGTTCTGATCGTTAATATTTTTGGGGATAAAAGAATTTGCCATTTTGTATTCGGATCAGGAAATATCTTAAAATGATTATAGAGAAGAATTTTTAAAAATCTTTTCTACTGTGTTTCAATTAAGGATAAGTAAGATTTATAGTGCGATGACCAGATTAAGGTGCAATATTCTAGTTTGGGTATTATTAAAG
Source organism: Hymenopus coronatus (assembly GCA_030762935.1). Taxonomy (NCBI): domain Eukaryota; kingdom Metazoa; phylum Arthropoda; class Insecta; order Mantodea; family Hymenopodidae; genus Hymenopus; species Hymenopus coronatus. The sequence goes on from CM060890.1 coordinate 14,970,501, forward strand.
CTGTCATCTTGTGATATATTGTTTACCATATATAGTCAAGTTTGAGGGTTCAAACTGGCGAAGGAAGATGGATTTTTTTGGGTGTAAAAATTTTTAGCATGACTTGCTTCAGAAGGGAAGTAAAGCCATTGGTCATGTGTCATAGATTTACAACACATAAAAGAACCTCAAGCCTGATAAAGAGGCCTCTGAGCAAAATTAGGCAGTCTTCACCACAGTATACAGAACATCCATAAATAAAACTCCATTTATTACCAAAGTATTAAAAAGGCTCAGCTCAGAATCTATTTTTTAAAAGTAAAAACTGTTTCTAATTATGAACTGCCTACCTGCCTAAATTTTTTAAAATTTTGATTTTCTCAAAAATGGCTAACAATTTTGATTAAAATGTTGTATAATAAAGATATTTATATTACAAATAAGATGTATATCTTGAATTTTCTGCAAAAAGTCTCTGAAGACATCTTTATTCTGGATGAATTTTACGGAATTTTGCATAACTGGTAAACCATAAGAGACAAAACTTACTTCATAGAAAATGTATATGTGTGACTCCCAACTTTTCTCCACCTTATTTGGTGTTGCGAGAAACGTGTTCTGACGTTAGTACCGAGTTTGTTAAAATACACAATTTATGTTTTATGCATTTTTTTTCGTGGAGTTGATCATTTTTTAGATATTCCTTGTTATTGGTTTCAGCTATAAAATATACTTTTCTCATACGAGACTTTGTCAACTCCTGTCCATACAAACAAAGGAGCTTCAGTCACTTAGCAACCAGTTTTTGACTATGGTACTCCCTTATTTTCCTTCTACTTCTATTAATAAGACTGTTTCTGCTAATTTTTTCTCGATTAGCAATAAGTAAATAGAAGAAAACACTTTTTAACAATAATTATTGCAGAGATGTAGAGAAAGCCATGTAAATGGAACACATCAGATGTTTTTTCTTAGTAGAACTTTGAGATAGTGTTCAAATATTAATATGTTTCAGTAATAATTAAAACCTCATTATTAAGCTGTAGTACACAATTAAAAGATATGTCAGTGACACTTAAGTAATTCAAAGTATTTTTATGTCTGATTTCAAAGGTCAACCATTCCCCAAGCTTTCACACAGATGCGGTTATTGACCGTGAAGTTAAAGAGAACTTACTGCTGGATACATTTGAGATACTCAATTTAAACCACACAGATAGAAAAAAAATGATTGAGGAAGATAAGAAGCGAGTTAGAGAAAGGCTCCTTCAAGGCATTAATGGCAAAGACAGGTAATGTTTAATCAGTCAAATATGTCATAAAGTTTTTGCTAAATGAAAATTGCTTTGTAAACTTCATATTCTTTGTATTCTGAACGAGATCATTAATAAATCATACCATAGTATAGTAAAAAGAAAATGTGGCACTGTGCAGAATGACATTAGAGATTAATAGGGACATTCACTGCCATTAGCACACGAAATGTTGGACAAACAGATGGTTGCGCTCCTGGTGGCGGAACCTGGCAATTGAGTACCAAATCTAAACACAATGTCTTTGTTCTGCAACAGGGGCAGGTATTTGGCAACAATATTAGTTAATGCTCACACTTTTGTAGCACAGGTTGTTAATTATACCATAAAATGACTAATCACATTAAAAAATAAATGATTTTAAGTATATTAGACAATTTTGATCATATTCATATGTTTATTGAAGTGAACAGTGGCAATATACTGCCAAAAAATCAAGCTGTTACAAGTTGATAATGTTTTTTTTTTTGCTTTGACAGTTGTTGCAGCACATCTTTTGTTCTCTTCCTTTTCAGCATTTAAATCATGCTGAATAAGCACATAACAACTGTATCTGCACATTCCTTGCATATACAGTTAATGGAATCTTTCTCTGTCTTGGGTTATGCCTTAAATTAAATTAAATTTAAAAATAAAGATACTGCTAATCATATTATACAACTCATATGCTGTTGGATTTGGAATTGTTTTGTTTGTTTATGTAATTGTTTTACATAACCTTTACTATTAACATCTGAAAATGCATTGCAACATTGATCATCTAATAAGTTTCTAGATAACCATTGGTTAGATTAAGATCTATTGTTATAACTTTATTATTAGATTGAATATCTTTATTATTTATAAGTATTGTAGTATTAACTTCTTCATTAATACATATGATTGAATAATGGCTACTGCAGATTCTAAGGTTAAAAGGAGAAAATGTTCAACATTTTTCTGAAAGTAATGATAAAAAGATTTGAATATTTGAATATTAAATTCATCATGCAAAAGAGAAGTGGTGTATGTGCTTTATCTAATTCAGTTTTGACAAATAAAAACTTTTGTGGTAACAACTCTCTCTCTCTCTCTCTCTCTCTCTCTCTCTCTCTCTCTCTCTCTCTCTCTCTCTCTCTCTCTCTCATTTATTTTATTTTATTTTTTTTTTTTGTGCTGTAGATGACACAGCTCTTCTTTTTGTTTGGAGGCACTTTTGGTTCTTGAGGTTCCTCCAACTTATGAGGATTTCAGAATTCTTCAATTCTGAGTGTCAGAATTTGGGATCTTGTAATGAAATGAGCTGTCATAAGTTTCAGAAATATCCTCCTTGATCTTCTTGATTTGGGCATTGATACCAGCAAGCCATACAACCATTGTCCATCAACAGAGTATTTGCTGCACTACGTCATGTTATAGTCCATGATAATGTGTGGTTTGTTGGTTTCTTCAACAATTGTCCTTTCACGTGCATGGCACTAAGCAGGAAGATATATTTATTTCTTTTGGGTGCATATGATACCATTGTTAAATCTTTCTGGCAGCCAAACAATGAGGACCCACAGTTCCTAGATTTCAATGATAAGAATTCTAGAGGTATTTCTGTTTTATTTTTCTTCACAATTCCAATGCAAGTGATTTGTTTCTGTAAAATTGAGACTGGTAATGGATAACTGATATGAATTATCAAAAGTAAGATTCCGATGGGATTCATTTAGAGTTTCCATGAGGCGATGCACAATATCATAGGTTTATTTGATGGTTGTAAGGCCCATGTGGTGTGTTCCACAGAACAGCTCAACTAGGTTTATGGATCACAATACAAAATGAAAGAGAGAATGTTGTGGAGGTTGCTAAAATTGAAGTAAAAGGCCAACCAATAATATACCATTGGAGGTAGGGGGAAGGAGAGGCATGTTGAGAGAAGTTGACAGAGCTTCTCAGTAACAAGGAAGATGCCACTGTGCAACAATTGACGTCTGCAATAATATGAAAATCAAAACTGGCAGGAGCACATTTTCTACATATGTTGGTTGGTACAGCAGAGAACGCAAGGAGAGTAAAAGAGCGATGAACCACTTAAGAAGGAAAGGTGACAAAATTTTGTTTTGTAGAGAAAAATGTGCAAAGAGCTATAGTTAGTAAGGAGGAGAAATGGAGCCAGAAAGTTGTAGAGGGAATTTCGAAGGCTGTGTCTCAGGGTCAAGAAGCTAGGGTTTGGAGGGCACTGAAAGGTGTTAGAAGTTCATTTGTACAAAGTTGTATTTCACAGTGGCAAAGAATGTAGTAGTAAATTGATGAATGCACTTTTGTCTTGATAATCTATGTAGAAAATCATAATAAATCATTGCATCAACATTCTCACAAGCTAATCCATCTTTTTGTTGAGACACAATTTTAAAGTCACTATAAACAACACAAATAATGTTCTATTGACAAAATATCTAAAGTAGGTTGAGATAAACAATGTCAAACTTTCAGTAGATGCCACCTACACAATTATTATTAGTGTTGCCAAGGCTCAAAATATAAATATTGGCTGTAATAGCAAAAAAACTTGAAGCCATACATTGAGGGTTTGCTTGGCATATAGAATGAATATTTTCCTCTAAAAGATGTCAGCATTTGTCTATAGTTACAAACTCTCCCAAATTGTAGCTTTCCTTACAATTATTAAAAACCTTTCAAAATGCGATTGCTGCTAATTTATCTTTCCCTTGCCTTTGTGTTCTTGTCAACTTATTGTCAAATTTAACAATTCGGAGGAGTAATAGGAACCTTCTGTATGATATACAGCTCTAAGAGTCATGGCATCTTTACTCCAAAGTTCTTCAGCATTAGTTTTGTTTCCACCCTTCAAACCAATCAAAATTAGCTTCCAATAAGGGCACAAATTTCTACCCTAGAAGTTTCCTTTACATCCCTCTCCCTAGAATAGTTGTTTTGAGATATCAGGTTTCTAATATGCAAGTTAGTACACTCCACAATTGAATCAATCATGTATCACTAATAATCTTCTTGATATTAGCCACCTCTTGGCAGACCTCTTTGGAGCAGAAGGAATTTTTTACTTTCTCTACCCCATATGTACAATGTTCATGTGGATAGAGAAGTATTGTATTCCACCCAAAAATTCAATACTAAGATTTCACCAGAAATACAGTTGCTGCAATGGAAATTTTTACATGGTAATAAAAACAATAAACACTAACTTTTCATGGTTTTATTTTTAACTGCTCCGTACAATTAGTACTTGGTCATATTTCCCTTAACGTGTATCACTTTCAGGAGTCTCCTAGGCATTGAGTCTGCTAGATTTTCAAAATAGTTGTTGTCCATTTCCACCCTTATCTTCTTCAACACCTCCTGCAGCTCCTTAATATTTTATGGATGCAGTTCTTCTATCTTATTTTTCATTTGATTGGATTTAGGTGAGGAGAGTTACCAGGCCAGTCAAGTACAGGTATATTATTGTCTTTTAGGAACTTCTGAACCAGGGGCACCATCATGATGAAATGGCCAAAATGTCACCAAATGCTTTTGCAACACTTCTAAATAATTATTTCCTTTCATTGTTATGTTCTTAGGGAGAAAGTACAAGCCACCTCTACCATAATTACCACTAAAAGCACCCCATACCATCACACTTTCTGGATGTTTAACAGTTTTGACAGTAAACTTGGATCATACCATGATACATTTTTTGGCCTTTTCACCTTTTTGGACTTTTCTCTGACCAATTTGAAAGTGCTTTCATCAGAAAACATTACTTTGCACCAGTCCTCTGATGTCCAAGATTTTCCTTGCATTTAAAATGTGAAGATTTCCATTGCAGCCACAGTATATGTTTTGAAGAAACATTTTTTAGAAAAAAGTGTGTGTATGGTTGGTGTGGGTGTGGCCTTAGCATAGAAAATGTTTTTAAAATTTTGATTTTCACATAAATGGCACTAATGATTTTCATTAAAATATTGTGTATTAAAGATATTTACATCACAAGTAAAATGTATATTTTGAATTTTTTGGGAATAGCTTCTGAAGAGCTCTTTATTTTGGATGAGTTTTGCAGAATTTTATGTAACAGTTGTAGAGTTGACCATTTTCAAGATATTCATTGTTGTTGGTTTCAATTTTAAACTCATTACTTTTCTCAAATGGGACCATGCAAAGCGAACTGAACCTAACTGTTTCACATAGTGACTAGCTTTCAAAAGATTTGACTATAGCTTTAACCTAATGTATACCCTTATTTCCCTTCTACTTACAAGGAAGCAAGTAATAAGACCTATTCGGGTCAGAACTTTATTTAGAAGGCTCTCAATTTCCTCTGACAACCAACCTTTTTCTGAAAAGGGTCCTAAAAGAATAAACATAAGTAAAAGATAATTGCAATGGCTTTAATCCATAAAGACTATGGTGTAAATAATAATTAGCATAAAAATTATACTTACTCTGCACACTTGACTTGTACATAAAAAATAAGCTGCAATTATTGTTTACACGTGGTCGCTACAAATTGCCAACAGTACTGGTAACACACAGTGTTAACTTGAAGTTAGATGGAACTGCCAGCAGTGCAACATAACAAACTCAGACAACCAGTGTGACCACTAAGGGTTAATACAATAATTTGTTGCCTGTTCATTACTTCAATATTATTCAAATGTTTATCCAGACAGTTCAAAACTTGAAAGTGCATTCCTCCATCGTTAATACACAGCAAAACTACCAAGGGTTGTGTTTAAGGGATGAATTGAAAATATCAAATAGTGTATCAATTTTTTTTTAATAAATTTGGGAGTGGAAATTGCCTCAAGTGAAATTGATCTGAAATTATTACATCTTAATTCCACAACTAACAGAACGGCTAACCACATGTGCTGCAAAGCAAATTTTTATTGGAATGAATGCACTATTTGGTAGCTTCGGAGCTAACGTGGGTTTCATCATTTAATCTTTATTACAAAATTCAATCACATGACTCCAGGAACACCAACCATCATCACAGATAAAATCATACCTTTTGAAATTATTTCTTGTGGATTTTAGCAAATGTGAGGTATCATGAAAGAAATACAGCTTGTTGCCATTCAATTCAGTGAATGATTTCTCTGAAGATATTGTTAATGAAGACTTCATTCTTTTTTTAAAGTTTATGCTATCCTGATCACAAACTACTACCCTGATATATGGTGGACTTTGAGACAGTGATGTGTTTTAACAATTAAAATTTAGTTGAGTCGATTTTGTAACACTACATCACTTACTTTTTTTTTTTTTTTTTTTTATTTCGGAAAACATGTTTCAGAAGCCATGTGCTTCCATTGTCAATTCCTTTGGTCGACCAAAGGAATTGACAATGGAAGCACATGGCTTCTGAAACATGTTTTCCGAAATAAAAAAAAAAAAAGTAAGTGATGTAGTGTTACAAAATCGACTCAACTAAATTTTAACAAACTACTACCTTTGAAACAAATCAGTGTCCATTATTTCTTCTATTACATGTAACTCTACAAGTTTCACACAAATACTTGACATAGCATCTCTAATAAGATAATAGCCTACAACTTGCTTAAGATTCACCTTTCAGAATCACTTTTGCTTAAGACTCACTTTTCAAAATCACTTTTGCCAATTTTTACTACATAAGGCACCACAAACAGTGACACTGTTGATACATGCAGTCGCCTGGAATTGAACCCTTGGTGAGAGTGTTCTAAGCAGTCAACCATGGTTTGGCCTGAATATCAAAGAAAATGCTGTCTAAGAGATATTTCATCCAAAGCCGCTGATACAACATGATGCACAACACTTAGGTTTTTTGCTTCAGTTTCATTAATCAAAGAATGTTTTCACTAAAATGCAAAAATTAAAATAAGACAAAGGATAATAACTAAATTTTTTATAATGATCAAATACTTACCCATTCCTTATTTGTCTCCCTCCATGGTGTAATGGTTACCATGCTCACTTCGTATACCCAAGGTTGCAGGTTCAAACCTGGCGGAGGACAATGGATTTTTTTAAGGTTTAAAAATGTTATATCTTGTAATTTTAACATCTGTAAACTGAACATATTTTACCAGACATTCTTATGGGGAATCATTGATAAGGAGAGTAATGAAACAATGGGTTTCAATCTGTTTATAAAATGTAAACTGAATCTCTTTCAAACTGCACAAAATGAGATGTGAAGTATTTGCTATTCTCATGGTAGATAGTGCACATAGCACTGAGTCATGATATATTGTCCTGTATTACTCTCTAATGTATTTGGTATGACAAAGAGTATAAGGGATTAGCAAGAAAGCAAGTTTTGCTTTGTGATGTTCTGGATACAATTTGGGTTATTCACATGTTCCATATTCATTTCTTCTTTCTTATTGCATAAGATAATTTGGGGATGTTAGCAATCATAACTCTACATGACAACAGCTGCTTTCTGAGGTAATCAGATATTACTTATGGTTTTTTATTCATTTTTCTCCTTTAGAATTTAATATATTTTAGTTAATTTAGAATTATAGAGTTAAAATAGAATTATAATTTTCTACTTAAAGATATTAAACAATTCCATACTGAGATGTCTGATTTTTCATTGTTATTCAATCTACAATATGCAAGAATCCATTAGAAGACCATATTCTTTTTACTTTCTCTAGCCCGCATGCACAATGTATGTGGTGGATAGAGAAGGTATTATATTCCACCCAACAATTTTATGTCAAGATTTCACCAAAAATATATGTTTTAGAGTCCCCTGAGTCCGAAAAGCATTTTTAGAAAAAGATTGGTGTGTGTGTCTGTGCATAGCTCAAAAATGAAAAGACCATTAAATACCAAACTTGGTATTTACGTTCAGTATCTTCCAAGGATGCGACACAAAGATTTTCAAAAAAATCCCCATACCACAAACTACCCTTTACAAGGAAAAATGTTTGAAAATTTGGATTTTCTAAAAAATGGCTCTTAACAATTTTGATTAAGATCCTGTATATTAAAGATATTTACTTGACAAATAAACTGTGCATCTTGAATTTTCTGGGAATAGTCTCTGAAGACTACTTTATCCTGGATGAATTGTGCTTAACTGCTAAACCGTAACAGACAAAAACTTACTACACAAAAAATGTTAATCTCATCACATAATTTATGCCCTTTACATTTTTGTTGTGGAGGTAACCATTTCCGAGATTCCTTGTTATTCGTTTTTGAATTGTAAAGTACTTATACTTTTTTTTTACATCTAAAGTCATATCAGGGGCTTTGCATTTGAAGTAACTTGTCTGTAGGTTCTTTTACATTTAGTTTAAATAATTTTATTTTCCTCAAGCACACACACACATTCACTCTCACTTACATACTTCCAGACTCTGTGAGGGATAGGGAATAATTCTGGTTTAAGAAAGAATCCCCACCCAAGCTGGGAATCGAACCCGGGACCTCCAGGTGAAAAGTCAGCTCACTGACCGCTTGATCACGGAAGTAGTCTGTTTTTCTTTTGTTCTTCTCCTGGCCAAGCAAAGAAGCAATTTGTATTGACAATCGCATAATGATAGCTTAAAACATTTCACTCTCACTTTAGCATTGCACATTCATTTAGTGCCCTTCTACTTATAAAGAACTAAGCAATAAGAACATTATCCTAATGTTTATTTCGATTAGTATTGTGAAGAAAGAAGAATAATTTTTGCAAGAAGTTTGTGGAGTAGCTAGAGAAATCATGTGAGTGTAACACATCAGATTTTTGTTTTACTTTCTCTACACATACTATGTACATAGTGTAACTGCCCCTACCCTCAACTACATGTACAAAATTTAGAAAATTTTGATTTTCTCAAAAATGGCTCTAACAATCTATATATATAAAAATAAATCGCTGAAATGTATGTACGCGTATCACTTCCCAACGACTGCATCAAATTGAACAATTCTTTTTTCGTTGTGTTCGTTATTGTCACGACAAGGTTTGTGGAGATGAAAATGTTTAAAAAAAGTATGGGAAAGTATTTAAAATCTCATAATATGAATAAAAACCGTTGTAAGTGAATGCATTTCAGTTAATGGCCACCAAATGGCAGTGGTACAAGTTATGTGTTGCTAAATGGTCGTAGTACTGCTATATATTTCCCTTCCCATTCAATGTTAAAGTAACACACCAGTTTATCGACACAATGACGCAATGCAGCAGTGAAATTCAAATACATTTTTATATATTAACTGTCCTTTTCTTACTCCTATTGTTTAAAATAATGAAATCAAGAAGTTTTCCTAACGATGAACACTTAAGAGTAAGTAGTTATTTATTTTCCGATAGATAGCTATAGTAGTACTTTTCCTCCCCATCCAATGTTAAGGTAACGCAGTAGTTTATCGAGATGACACAACGCAGCAGTGTAATTTAAATACATTTTTATGTATTAACTGTCCTTTACTTACTCCTATCGTGTAAAATAAAGAAGCTTTGCTGGGGATGAACACCTGAAATACGTACCTATTATTTGCCACCAGAAGGCTGTAGTACCTACTGCTCTGTCTTTTTTCTTCAATGCTAAGGGCATGCACCTGGTTATGGAGACAATGACGCAAGCTAACTGTGAAAATCAAATATATTTCTTATGTATTAACTATCGTTCCCTTGGTCACATCATTTAAATAAAGAAATAAGTATATTTATGTTGTAATTCTTTAAAATGAACAAGTCATAAACCATTCACCCTTCTTAGAATCTGAAAATATCGGGATCCGTTTTAGGATTAACTTCCTATTGCAGATGTTGGTTATTTGACATTATGTGATACATGAGCTAGCTAAAGAACATGAAAATATCTGCGTCACCATCACACTACAATTGCGGTGTTCTTAATACATCTGATCAAGTAAAATTTTGGGTTAAATGGAGAAATTTAATACACAATGCTATCGTGAAATAAAAGCTTATCAGTTGACTAACTGAATCTACTTGCTCTTTAGCTACTCATTGTTAGCTTTAGAAATTGCTGTTTTGACATAGAAGAAAATAAAGAAAGAGGTGGAAAATATTAGGAGTAAAGGAAAGAAACAGATTCGGAAGAAGCATGAATGTTACTTTATGACTTTTTCCTTAATGTAATTCATTACCTATGCCAGCATATATCCATCACACTATGGATGCGCTGCCATTATTGTTATTATGCCAACAACATCTTGGTTGCCAACGCTGTTAACTCCATATTTCATCCTTTCCACACTACCTTATGGAATATGCCAGGATTCCCGCCACACAATTTACGGCCTAAGGTTGACTCTGTGATAATTATACGACGCAATATCAATCAGTCGAAATATGCTGCAGAACAAACTCACTGTTAAAAAAATTATGAAAATTTTGATTGGGAAAGTTAAAGGCGAGGATATACTTATTTCAAGAACACCACTAATGTCAACCGACTTTCGTTTTGAATTTAAGCGTGCTTTGCATTTGCAATGATAATAAATCCCAAGATCAATTGTTACAAGTGTGTGTAATATATCTTGAATTGTGTTTTTCGCATGTTGTACGTTGCGTGCTCGAGAGTCGGCAAAGTATCGGTGCTATTTTTTTCTCTCCGGAAGGAAAATTGTGCATTACAATAAAGTACTGTCAAATTATTTAATTGTACTTTTATTTCATTGCATGGTCGTACTGTAAACGGAAGATTTTCTCTGAGTTTTTTTCGTTAGGTACACCACCCATGCGAAGCCAGGGCGGGCAGCTAGTTTTGAATAAAATCTCTTATAGTTAAGATATTTACATGTCAAATAAAATGCATATCTTCAATTTTCTGGGAATAACCTCTGAAGACATCTATATTCTGGATGAATTTTGCAGAATTTTGCATAACTGGCAAAAACTTACTTAACAAAAACTGTAGATCTCGTTGAAACATGCAATTTATTTATATATATTTTTTTTCTGGAGTTGATCATTTTTGAGATATTCGTTGCTATTAGTTTCAGCCTTTTCACATACAGGAATTTGTCAACTCCTCCTTACAAACAAAGGTACTTCAATCACAAAGCAACCAGCTTTTAAAAGATTTGAGTATCGATTTAGCCTATGATACTGCCCTATTTTCCCTTTTACTTACAAGGAAGCAAGCAATAAAGACTTTCTGCTAATTTTTCTCGATTAGCATTAAGTAAATGGAAGCATAAGCGTTTTTACAATAATTTATTATAGTGAATGGAACTCATAAGATTTGTTAAATTTGGTTATCTGTTAAACCGAAAGCATATTACTTTGCAGGAAAAGACATATTGTTTCCAGTGGAGTTCTGAGGCACAGTAATTCTCAGACCTTGTACATGATGTAAATCAAAGAATTTGCACACAAGAATGAAAAGATGAAAAGATTAAAATCTTCACTTGAAGATATAAAAGTATCTATCAATAGAAAGGAGAATATGGTAACATTATTCACAGACTTTAAAGTCAACACACAACAATGTCTGGAAGTGTAAGCTGATCCAAAATTTACAAATATAATATGTTATGATGGATTTGGGAATTCATAATCTAAAGGTCTATGGACATACTTTAGGCTTGTTCCCAAAGGATTTGGAACTGGTCCTGAGCTATTTGAACGTGTACAGTAGCTAAATGGCATTCCAACAGGAGAGAAATCAGTTCAGAACTGATTCTGAACTTCCAGCTTGCTGTTCAAACAGATTTTGGAACTACTTTGGAACGAATAAAATCAGTTCTTGATCAGGAGTAAGAATTGAAAATTTTTAATATGCGCAAATTGTACAGCTTACTGTACATGCTCAGGCTACCCAAAATTAATTCAATATCGACCTGAAAAAGCTTGATAGAGAGTATTATGATTTTGTATTGCATAAATATTGTTGATGTAATGTAATTTTGAGAGTTGTTTAGTTTTCAAGTTATTACATTTAAAATGAATTTTAATATCCTCTCCCAAATTTTCCTTAGGATACACTATTAAAATTATCTTCCACTGAGTGTTCATAGTATTTATCTAATCATATCGCACAACTTAGTCATTTATTACTTTCTCTATACATACTATGTACATAGTGTATAGAGAAGGTATTGCACTCCACCCAAAATTTGATCCTGAGATTTCACTGAAAATATGTTTTAGGGTCCCCTGTATCCAAAAAAAAAATGGCATTTTCAGAAAAAGGTCTGTGTATGTGTATGTGTGTGGGTGGGTGAGGTGGGGCATGCGTGTGCGTATATTTTTTTTTTTTTTTTTTTTTTTTTTTTTTTTTTTGAGAATCCCCCCCACCTCAAACTACCCTTTACATGGAACTTTTTTCGAAAATTTTGATGTTCTCAAAAATGGCTCTTAACGATTTTGATTAAAATTTTGTATATTAAAGGTATTTACACAACAAATAAAATGTATATCTTGAATTTTCTGGGAATAGCTTCTGAAGACTTCTTTATTCTGGATGAATTTTATGGAATTTTGCATAACTGCTAAACCGTAAGAGATGGACGAAAACTTACAACACAAAAATGAAGAGCACCTTAAAACACACAATTTTTCTTATACACTTTTTTTTCGTGGAGTTGATCGTTTTTGAGATACTTTTTGTTTTTTGGTTTCAGCTTTAAAAGACATACTTTTCTCATACGGGAATTTAAAAAGGAACTTCCATCACATACCAATCAACTTTTGACTGTCACTTTAACCAATATTTCACTTCTCCATATAAGGAAGCAAGTAATAGGACTATTTCTGCTGATTTTTTCTCGATTAGTATGAAGTAAATAGAAGCATAAGCTTTTTAACCATAATTTGTTCAGAGCTATAGAGAAAGTCATGTGAATGGAACACCTCAGATTTTTTTTATTGGGGTGGTGCCAGTTCATGAGAAAATAAATTGTTAAAAAATGTTCATTATAAATTTATGTATCTCCATTTCTTGTTGATTTTAAAAATTAAACTTGTAACTAAGTTTTTAATTGTTTGAACATTTGGGATAATAATACAGCAAATTGTTTTGCTCTTACATGGTCCATACTCAACCCATTTCGACAGTGAACAATCAATTCTGCATTGAAGCAGCTGTTTTACCACATTAATCTCTTCAATAAAGTAGTCATCAACTTCAAAATCTGCATTACAAGCCATTTGCACCAGTGTATGCACAGCTGAAATCTACCAAAGTATTAAAATACTTACAATCTCTTCACAAATTGATAGTTTTACAATGGATTCCCTCACACTGTGGAGTTCTTGGAATGAAAAGGCAGATGCCTTAGCAAAAAAAAGGGCACAACGATCCACCAAACAAAAAACTCGTTTCACTCATCAAAACTAAAAATACAGAAAACCATCCAACAAAAAATCGATGACAGTTTAAACCAAGAGAGTCTAAATAAACAATGGAAAACCTTGTTGAACAATGCAACAATAATTCAAGAATGTCCACAGTTAAAAGCTCTGTTTCGATTATTTGGCTGCCCATCTACATGACCTAAGTATCCTTCCAACTCCAAATTGTATACTTTGTTGAGAAGAGGATTCTACAATGAATATGACTCATCTTATGAAGTGTCAAAATCTAACAGCTACAGATCTCTCATTACACTAATGAGAAACACAAAGGCAAATGGAAGAACTCCAATATGCTGAGCATTAGCAACCAACCAACCACATTTGGGATATGCATGAATAATTCCATATTAATTAGATGAAAACCTCACTCTGTGAAATATTGCGAATGAGGAAATTTGAAAACAGCAATCCTTAAATCAAGTTTTAAATTTAAATAATTGTGATGTAATAATTTCACTTTGTTGCATATAAAGGTATGCATTCACACTATTGAAAGAAAATTATTGCTCAAGTCACAATCATTTGTTGTATTTGTGCATCATAAATTCCATTTTCTGAGATTTTAATCAAGTTTCAGTGTTGCCTTAACAATACTGTATTACTGAGAAATGTATATTATTGAAATTAAACTTCTTTTACAATTTTGCACTTGATTACAATTTTGCACTTGAGAAGCATGATCATATATTTTTGTACAGTATATAAAATATAAAAATAAGAAAAATATATAATTCACCAAATTGTAAAGCTTAAGTTTTTGAAGGAACGGTAAAACTAAAAACAACATAAAACAATAACAAAATCAGCAGACAGGTGTTCCATGATATACTACACCTGATCACCTTCTGTTGGCAGCCATAAGCAGTTCTAAAGGTTTAATTAAAATGTCACAAATAGCATTCCACCATGCAAAATTCACAACTAGTTGTGAGAAAGTGCTCGACTGGCGCATGCATATAAGAAAGTTTTATACTGGTTCGGAACTGACTGTTGGAACAAATCCAAACAAACTCATATTGCTTTACAACAATGAAAAGTTTTAAGCACAACTTAATGTTTATGTAAAAGATCTCCTACAGACACTTCAAAATGCTAAAGAGAAGACTGCACTTTTTGTGATTGATCTAGTTTTTTTGGAATTCTCTGAAAGCAAAAGTATTTAATCAACTACTAGCAATATTCAAAGATTATTAATACAGCTTCAAGATAGGTATACAGAAAACATGATTTAAGTAAGTGAGGAAAAAACTGCACGCACACACACACACACACACTCTCTCTCTATCTCTCCCTCCCTCCCATCCTCTCTCTTTCTCTCACATTCACAGTGATAGGAAAATAAATCAATACAAACATGAAAATAACTGTTAATGAAATATAGGCACTAATGATTTTAGTCTAATGATTTATACCATTCTAGACATCTGTGCTCAAAAGCTTTCACTATCAAACTTAAAAGAGTTAAGAAAATCCTATCATCATTTCATCATCATCATCATCATCATCATCATCATTATCACCATTATTATTATTATTATTATTATTATTATTATTATTATTATTATTATTAATTTTTAATGTAAGTTTTAACATCCTTTAACCTGGTATACCTTAGAGGACGATGGAGAAATGAAATTATGCTCACATGAACTTGGAGTCCATTCAGCTTAGATTTGTCTTCACAGGTTGAGGGAAAACCCTGGAAAAAAATGTTATTCAGATAATTCACTGTAACCAAGATTTGGAATGTGAGGTAGGCACACTACCACTGCACTATATAGGCAGGCAAAGTCCTGTTCCAAATAATTGTTACAAAGCATATGTACAGTATTTAATATTATTCTTGTCCTACTACTTATATACATTTTTTTTGTGGAGTTGATCATTTTTGAGATATTCATTGTTTTTGGTTTCAGCTTTGAAAAACTTATACTTTTGTCATTCAGGAATTTGTCAACTCCTGTCCATACAAACAAAGGAATTTCACTCACATAGCAACCAGTTTTTGACTATCACTTTAACCTATGCTACTCCCTTATTTCGCTTCTACTTACAATGAAGCAGGTAATAAGGCTATTTCTGCTAATTTTTTCTTGATTAGCTTGAAGTAAATAGCATAAGCTTTTAACAGTAATTTGTTGCAGAGATGTAGAGAAAGTCATGTGAATGGAACATCTCAGGCTTTTGAACTATGCTGTACACACGTATGTGCACATGCACCCACCCCCACACCTACACACATACACACACACACACACACATTGAACATTGCTGAATCTGATAACCTTCCTTGTTAATCGGTTACGTGTGATAGCTAGATGTTTGATAGAACGGGAGACATTATTCTAAAAAAAGGTCATTGTGTTTGCCTTCTATTCCGAGGGTTAAATTTCTGATGAGTTGCTTCTCAGAATTCAAATGTCCGTTAACTCAGAATATGGAATCTGTATTCATTTAAGCACCTCATTTAAGCATATAAAAATAAATAATTAATAACCCAAAAAATCATCTAATGTGGATACAATTTTATTTCTCTTATTTTATGACTATTATTCAATAACAAAAAATAACTTCATGTTTAATATCATATTTTTTCTGAACAATTTTATTTCTTATTCTTTAGATTCTGTTGTTGTTGGTTTTTATTTTTAGTCTTTGGATGTCAGTATAGTGAAAACAGCTTCTTAATATCTGTAATAATATAGGATGTATTTGAACTGGTAGCCTAGCCTGTATAAATCTCTACATTTAAATAGCTGTATGCTATGTGTTGAATGATAGTATGGATAATGAATATTCAAACACTTACTGTTTCCCACCCTATAGCCCAAAAAAAAAAATGCCTTTGAAGTAATCAGAGAAAGTAAATGTTTTTTCACAGTGAGCAAGGAAATAATGTGGCATTAGATGTGCAAGATATAATTATATCCCAAATAGAATGGGAACAGACCCACAAGGGCAACTTTCGCCTCATTTACCCTGGTCCAGATCACAAAAAATATCAGCAATTGTTTCATCAGAACCAGAGCTCAGTGTTTCAAGATACTGCTGCTTCACGTGCAAGAGAGGAATGTTCCCGTGCTTTGAGAGAGGAGATACAGGTACATACACATTGCTAGTAGCTTTGTTGCAATTGAATTGATTGTGGGTGGGTCTTACAGCAACTTGTGTACTAGACCCATGTTTGTGCCATTCAATATTATCATTTTATGTTTAAGGCAGACTATATTCCCTTATATATGTTCAAAATAATAATAAGTTCTCTAAAACTTAATATTTGCTGTAAAATAATTGAACCAAAGGTATAAGACATCCTCTTTGAAACTTCTTCACAGTAATTTTATACACAATTAATTTGGAAGTTACAGGTTGGATACTGTTTGAAACAAGAACTCTGTTTCAGTTGACTGAACAATATTTTAGGTACGCACATAATTGAAGTGCCACCCTTTGTGGTGTAGTGGCTACCTCTAAAACCCAAGATTGCAGGTTCAAATCTGGCAGAGGGTGATGGATTTTTTCGGACATAAAAATCGTTAGCATGGCTTCCTTCATAAGAGAGGTAAAGCTGATGGTGCCAAGTAATGTTTATTTACACATAAAAGAGCTGCATGCCTTGAAAGAAGAAGGCTCCTGAGCAACATTTTCCGCCATTTTGTATATACAAGTTGCGATTTCAGTCTGAAACCAGAGATGGTCACCAGAGGGGCGAACTCAAGAACTAGAAATTCAAATCTGATGATGGAAACATTGTAATGATACCCTTTGCTCCACTTAAGAGATACAATAAACACTATTACTACTACTACATAATTAAAGCAAAATTAAACTTTGTGTATTTATTCTCCTAAACAACAAACGTAAATCACTAAAAATATTGGTAATTTAATGCAGCTTGCTTTTTTATTTCTGAAATTAATATTTTCCAATAATTTACACCATTTTTACACCTCTTTACTTTCTGTGTGTTTCTAAACGTATACTGCATAATTTTGAACTTCCTGCAATGTGCATATTTTGGAGCACCTGAAAAAAGTTTTAAGATGGTATGACTTCCAAGTTAAGCATATGATTACCTAAACTCAGCAATTCTTGTTTTTGTATTTATAGTAGCATCAAGCTTATACAAGCTAGAAGTATGTGTTATGTAGGCATTAAGCACATTAAGTATTAGCTTCCAAGCTGCAAAACCACAGAAAATGTGGTTGCACTCCATCATGGATAAAAGCTTACATTATGCATTTTCATGTCAGCATTGTGCTTACAGCACAACTTATATTATTCATGATAAATATTTTACTATAGGTGCTTTGGCAGAATGTACCCTTCAGTTCATTTTCCTAACATTTTGGGTTGTCTTTAGATGTTAAACTGTTCATATTGTAATCCACTGGAATTCCTATTATATGCTATTAATGGCATTTAATTCACCATTTTAGCATTCAGCAAATAAAGTACAATAGACCTTTATTTACAGCATATCTAGGTGCTTTCCTTGGTTTATGAGGGGCATTCCAAATGTTCTCATCCTGACCAAGAGATTTGTGAAGATGGCTAAATTACTATACCTGTTAAAGCATTTTGCTTTTGTTGGCTGCTATTGAGTTTGAGGCATGCAAGAGAAGCCCTGTGTTTGTGACAATCATGTAGACAAACTGTGTTAATATTTTATATATAAAATGAATAAAACTGATATATGAGCTATGTTGAAATACTTTGCTTTGAAGTATTTGTCCGTAAAAGAAATAGCAAAGGAGTTAGATTAGACATTAAAGGAATCTTCTCTTCTATTTTCAATTGTTAGAATGTCTGCTTGTTATGCAGTCATTCAAGAGATCCAAAAGTGCTGTGGCTGAGATGATGACAAAATTATATATTATGCCTTACTGATCACAGATTGAAGGTATACAACTTGCCTGACCTTAATATTCCATGTCCACATCATTTTAAAATAAATTCTGGCAATGAGAATGCAAGTTTCTCCATTTTGTAATACTAGAGGAAACATGAATTCATCACAACTTGCCAGACACAAAGGAACAGTCCTTACATTGGGTGACACCCAAAAGTTTCGTGAATAGAAAAAGTTTGTTTTCTGGGTGTAGTACTCAGAGACTACCTAATCACCACCAGGGAATATAATGCCTCACTACTGGATCAGCTGAAAAATGTAATTCAGATTATTATGCTCACACATTGTGAAAAGAAAGTTCTCTTCATTATAATAATGATCTTTCACAGACATCTGGAGTTACTTGACCTTCCATACTGTATTTGTTGGATTTGACTCCCAGTAATTACTTTTGGGCTGTGCCATGTCTGAGTGGTTAGACTGCTCGCCTCTCACCAACGTTCAATCCCAGGTGACCACATGTGGGATTTGTGATGGACAAAGCAGCACAGGGGCAGGTTTTCTCTGGGTTCTGTGCTTTCCCCTGCCAGTGTTCCATCCTCACCTGCGGCGGCATCTGTAGTAAAAGTGGCTGTTGAATACTATCCAAAAAAAAAAAAAAAAAAGTAATTACTTTTGTTCCCAAATTTGAAGAATGGTTGGGTGAATGAAGATCACATTAAAAGTGAATTTGAAGTTGACACACACACTTATTTTACAGAATTGAATAAATCTTATTTAATTGAGGGTATGAAAATGTTGGAAAGTGTCTGGTCTAAATGTGCTGACTTACAAGGAGATTATAGTGAAAAATAAAACAAAATTTATCTTAAATCTTGTGTTTTCTTGGTCAGATTAAGAACTTTTAAAACTTTGCATGGCTAAAAATCCATTTCCCCAATTACTTTTTTCCCTCCATTTACATCTTACAGGTATAATAAAGAATATAGCCATAATTTCTGAACTAATGTGAACCTGGAGATAAAACCACTTGCTACAAATAGTGAATACTGGGAATTTTTTTTTTTACCTTATGGTTCATAAACTTCAATATTACTGCCATTATGGCATGGGAAATGTTCAACCTGTATTCAACTCAACTCATGTGATATGAAGCATCTATGGTGCAACATTCTTAACAGTAACATAAATTCTTTGTCACAAGTCTACCAAATCATACACAGGGTCCTGAGAGCCTGATCCTTAACAAATACTCGCAGGAAAAAATCAGGTGGTGTCAGATCTAATGATTTGACAGGCCTTGTGATGTATGGTGATCCTTCTGATACATTTTCCAGAACTGTGTTGACAAAGTGGGGTGGTGTCCCATCTTCCTGAGCTGCTTCTCCCATTTCATTATTGACACACACGTTATAATGGCTTCCCTCAGCCTAAAGTTGTGCTGACAAATGAAACAGGTGCTGCACAAGAATTACTGACTTTTGTTCTGCTAATGCTAGCACACAAAAGATTTTTTGCTGTATACATGTTGACGATAAATGATCTGATAGGCATTCTCCTATGCAATGATCTGTACAAGCGTGCACAATGTGTGACTGTCCTAAACTTAACAACACCAATGGATTAAAACGTTCTAACTTCAAATGGAATTCCTTTCACCTATTTATAAACAAAGTTTTTGAAATTATTTACATTTCATTTATTATACAAGGACCATCCAGAAAATGATTTGGAATAACTAAATAATAACAAAAGTTATCAACACAAAACCTTATTTACAAAGTTACAGTACCTTACTCTCTATATGTCCATTCTGTCAAGTTATTTATTGTCACATGTTACCAGTTTTTCCATGCCGATGTTATACTTTTCTACCACACAAGAACTTATTCATTTTTTTGAATGCACAAAATGTTTGGCCAATCATTTGCCTATATTTGCAGTATTTGCCAAAATATAGGCAAATAATGCAAGTGTGTAGTGGTAACACAATGAATAAGTCTTCGGTGAGGAAATAGCGCATAATTGATAAGTGGGGCCCCTGAAAAATGGTTGTGGTAAATAAAAAAGCTATATTTATTTATGTGAATACACACAAATCTAACCATAATATACATAACTATATCTGAAATTGCACACACAAGAAACACTCCATACCAAAGCATATTCAAAACATACTAACTTACCACAATACATTACATAACTAAAAAAAAAAGGTATTTATATATATATGTGTGTGTGTGTACACACACACACACACACACACACACACGCGCGCGCACACAGTCAAGCTTTTTTTACTTGAATCCAAGATACACCCTTAACTCCATTTCCAAAGTTTCTGGAGAGGCACTTGTTCTCAAGTATGACAAAATATGTCCATACGAGGAGATTGCTTATTTACTACTTAAATTTGAGTATGGTACCCTAACGCCTTCACACATCATTAAACAAATGCTCAATGGTCTTCTTTCATGCTGAGCAAGATGTCAAGCACATTCATGACTTCACCCTTTAGAATAGCTTCTATAACGATTGTCTGAAAGCATAAGTACCCAGAAAGTAGCAAATGACTGTCCAGATTTTTAAGAAGTTCCACGGCAAGAAGTTTATCAATATAGTTGCTTCATTGCTTCTGACAGTATTTGTTTTCATCAAACAGTTTGCTCCTGTTCACAGTGAATAATCATTTAGGATCCATTGTTGCAAGCCACGTCAATTTTATCTCATAGAGAGACCTCATATTTTCTAAGGTTTGCTTAATTTTGCTTTCCTTACCTCAGAATTGCGAATATTGATGGCTGCAGCTGTTTGAGGACCAAACAGCTCTGAAGTTGCTGAGAATATCAGCAATTCTGCTTTGTAGTTTATGACAAGGAGGTTATGGCATTAATAATCAGCTGGCTATGCTGTCACACTACAGTGATGATCCCAAACTTATCATTTTGCAATTCAGAAAAAAAAGTGCTCAGCAGTACCTCCATCTGGTAAGGCCATTTACTTGCAGAAGTTGACCAAATCTTGTAGATGATCAACATATACCAAGAATTTCATCTGGTCATCACTGGTGATGGAAAAGCTGTTATCTTCATCTCCTCTTCCAAACAACACTCCCGGAAAAAAGAAATGTATCAGTGTTTCCTTTTCCTGAAATTAAAAAATAGCATCTTTACATTTGTCACACAATTATTTAATTCTTGTAACTGTGTGGACCATTTGCTTGTCACAAATCATGTACCTTGCAGAATATGTGACAAGGAACAGCAACATTGTCATACTGAATGTCAACATTTTAGAGGACTGCCATTACTGCTCTAGAACACACTGTTGCATTTGCATTTTGTAGCTTTTGAGGCCACCAAAAAATGCCTTTTGTTCAGCAGCACAGCTCAACAACCTCAGCAGCACAATAAACACATGTCAACTTTTCTTGTCTGTGGACTCCTTTTGGACATTAAGTGCCGATTTTACTTCCTGCTTCCTCTACTTGGTCACATGCTGAGCATATGTTGTTCTACAGGTTTGTGCTGTGACAATACCTCCACCATCTACATCAGTTCCTAAATATATGTTTTTAAAATATGTTTTCAGCACAGTAAATAGTTATTGACAGGGGCATATTTACAGGGGGGGGGGGGCGAATGGGACCGGACCCTCCCGCGCTAATAACCGTAGTAGTTGAGCACCCTTAAACCCCCCCCCCCCAGAGACCCTCCCAAAAAAAAACTTTACAAGTTCTGGCATTTCATTTTATAAACAAGATTATAAAATAAGATTATTTGTGATGTTTGTGCGGGTTAGTCACTTTCCAACCAGCAAGACTCTGCATGGTGTGCATTCCTATATCTGCCTGTTGTTTCAGCATCACTTAAGTGTAGCGTTAGTGTATATGGTGTAATGGTATACAATAGTGAATGGCACTTGTGCTCTTTTCCTCTGGTTCGTTGATCCGTTATGCTAATTAATTACCTTTTGTTTGTTCATTATTCAATTTATTTGACATGGAAAAAAGCGTAAAGCTGACAATATCGGTATAAGCTTGCCATTCGTCCCGTAAAAACGGGACAGTCCCCTTTTTACTTTCTCTATAAGTACTATGTACATAGTGTATAGAGAAGGTATTGTATTGCACCCAAAATTTGATACCGAAATTTCACCGGAAATGTATGTTTTGAGACTCCTGAATCCAAAAAAGGCATTTTTAGAAAAATGTGTGTGTGTGTGTCTGTGGGCAGCATAGCTCAAAAATGAAAAGACCGTTAAAAACCAAACTTGATATTTAAGTTTGGTATCTTCCAAGGATGCGACACGAAGATTTTCAAGAAAATCCTCCCCACCCCAAACTACCCTTTACATTGACAAAATTTCGAAAATTTTGATTTTCTTAAAAACGGCTCTAACAATTTTGATTAAAATCTCGTAAATTTAAGACATTTCCTTTACAAATAAAATGTATATTTTGAATTTTCTGGGAATAGCATCTGAAGACTACTTTATTCGGGATGAATTTTACGGATTTTTGCATAACTGCTAAACCGTAAAAGATGGACAAAAACTTACCACACAGAAAATGTATAGCACATTAAAACACACAATTTATGTTATATACAATTTTTTCGTGGAGTTGATCGTTTTTAAGATATCCCTCGTTTTTGTTTTCAGCTATAAAAAACTTGTATTTTTCTCATACAGGAATTTGTCAACTGTCCATACAAACAAAGGAGCTTCAGTCACATAACAACCAGCTTTTGACTATCACTTTAACCTATGGTACTCCCTTATCTCGCTTCTGCTTACAAGGAAACAAGTAATAAGACTATTTCTATTAAGTTTTTCTCGATTAGCATGCAGTAAATAGAAGTAAGAGCTTTTTAACAATGCAGAGATGAAGAGAAAGTCATGTGAATGGAATACATCAGATTTTTTACTTCTCGCAACCCCAGAATTTTTATTGGAACGTGAATAGGTCCCGTATTTTCCTGACACTGCCTTCCTAAATTAAACACCTAACTAAAATTATTGCCATTTCTTGTTATGAGAAATGCCGAATTGGCGCCTATTTTGCTTATTTTTGTTATTGTTTAGCGTGTTCTGTGAACAGTAGTCTTGGCCAGTATAGTGTTGTAGTTAATGTATTGTGGTATTTTCAAGAACTTAAGCTATTATGCCTAAACGGAAATGCACCTTCCTATCCAATTTACAGGATAGATATCCTTTCTTCGAAGAGTTAAGACCTTAATTATAGAGTTCACTCTAAAATTTGCAATTGACATTATTTACTCGTGTTTATTCGATTTTTTTAATCAATTGACCATTTTTTCGTTAAAATTACGTACAGTGCAACTTATTTAGGCAAATCAAACCCAACCACCGTTCATTAATCATAATAAAGAATAAGTCCACAAAGCTGATAAACCAAATAGCATTGTTATTTGAGCTATACACACTGGGAGATTTAAGTAAGAAAATAAAGGAGTATTATTATTTATTTCAAACATATCAAACATTAATAAAAACAATTAAAATAAACATGTTATAAGTTAAAAAACATAGTAAACAACTGATTGCAGTTAATATACTAAAGAAACATTTAAGCTTTGCAGTATATCTGAAATATTTGGTAATGTCCAGTTTCTCAAAACAATTTTTAGAATTGCCCAAAATATGGTCTTTTTTTTTTTTTTTTTAAGTGATAGTCATTCCATGGTTAATTCAAGATCTTCTCGGGCTTCTAGCCAGGTAAAAACTTGGTGAATCAGTTCACCCTGAAGACGAGGAAGATGCACTTCTTCGAAACGTTGGTGTCAAGCCAAGTTTTTACCTGGCTAGAAGCCCGAGAAGATCTTGAATTAACACGTCGCCAGGAAAGCTATAGTTCTTATTTTAAATTCCATGGTTGTCACTATGTTCGTCGAGGAACTAGGAGAGCTGATTTATAGCAAGTTTATAAAATCACAAATTTTTGGCCAATTTTCACATAATTTTTACGAATAATAATCATTAGTTATTTCCTTATAGGTACAAGAAATATAAGGGAATATATTAGATAAATCCAAATCATTAAAAGCTGGTTGCCAAGTGTTGACTTTGACATTCCGTTCTTTTTGCATGGTCAGGAGTGAAAACAAAAGCGAATGCCAACTTCCCATTTGGGAAAAGCAAGGAATAACTCCCACATGGTTAACCCTACAAAAATGTACTAATGTAAAATGCTTTTTATGAGATTTACATTTTTGTGTAGTATGAGTTTTTATTTACATCTTATGGTTTATGCTAAAGTTCTGCAGAATGAAGAAGGCTTCAGAGGCAATTCTCACAAAACTCAATATATACATTTTATTTGCCTCTAAATTTCTTTAATGGTGGTATTTAATCCAAACTGTTAGAGCCATTTTTGAGAAAATAAATTTCAAAAATATCCCATATAAATGGAGGATTGGGATGGATGGGGAATTTTCCTAAAAACTTTGACGTCACATGTTTGAAAGATACTAAACTCAAATACCAGGTTTGGTACTTAAGCTACTTTTGCTTATAGTTATGCTGTTCACAGACGCACACGCAGATCTTATTCTAAAAACACTTCTGGGGCCCACGTGTACTCAAAACATTTATTTTGGATAAAATATCACCTTTACATTTCTGGATGGAATGCAATACCTTGCCTACCTATTATGTACATTGTATGTGATAAAGAAACTAAAAATACAAGCTAAACATAAAATATGAAGGTTGAATAATTAATGAAATTTTAAACAAAAATATTAAGTGGTATAATACCGGAATTAACTCGTCTAGATCACTAATAAGTCCACTACTGAAACTCTTTCATTCCTTTAATTTGTTCTTGATAATCTGCAGTATTGTCTAAAATTAAATACAAAGTCCAGAAATAAAAATAAGTTTGTATTGATTATATAGAAAGGAGAGTAAGTTTTATTTGTGGAGTTCTTTAACGCTACAGTTCTCAGCATCCCATTTATGTGTGAAAGACCGCTTAATTTACTTCAGAGGCTGCTTTATCAGTTTTGAGGTTTTATGTGCCATAAATCTACAACACAGGATCCATGTCTTTACTTTCCCTCTGAAGGAAGCTATGCTAAGGATTTTTATGCCGAATAAAATCACTCCTCCCCAGATTTGAACCCGCGATCTTGGAAACTAGAGGCTAGCAAATTACCCCATAACCATGGAGGACTATTGTTATTGCAGTTTTTTAAATGTTGGCGTGATTCCAAAGTCCGGGAAAATTCGACTATAAAATATTCTTGACCCTCCCCCCCTCCAGAGCCAAAGTCTATATGCACCACTGGTTATTGAACTATATATTTTTTACTTAATTTGAGTTATTTAAACAACGTGGTATTCAAATAGTTTTATCCGAATATAAGACACTTTTTTCCCTCCCAAAATATTAATATTAAGAGGGGGAGGGGGATCGTCTTACATTCTCATTATTTTTTCCGAATAGCATGCGATAAAAAGTAAGTTTCAAACTTCGCGTGTATGCCAGTGGTGAAGCGTGGCGGAAATTGTATGATCAAGGTCGCGATGCACACGGCTGTTTTTTTTTTTTTTTTTTTTCGTGACGTAAACTTAGCTGTTGACGGACTATTAGCGTTCTGGTTGGAAAAAAACATTTCTCTCCGAGACTAAAATAAAAATGGAGGATTTACTTTTCCATCTGTGACATGACATGTACCGTCTCAAGTGAGAAAGGCGGGTTTTCGTCAAGTGATTTTCTTCCAGATTTATTCATTTGGTTCGGCCGTTCTGCCATCGAACACACACGCATTCGTCCTAAATGTTCTACTCTTAAGCTATGCTTTACTCGACCGCGCCTATCATTATTTACGAGTCTATGACCGACTGTTTGTGCAGTGATTTCGTCCTATTAAATTACCTAACATTACCTCCTCCACGGACCCAAATATCACATCTTAGCTCGGCGGATGTTCCATGCCTAGTGTAAAAGTGTCGCTTGGCCAGCAGGAGAATTGCTTGTTTTCCTTGTTATGTAGACCCTTTGGGCAGTGCAACCTCACCCCAGTGCAATGTCCTTCTAGTAACTGTACTGTCCTACCTGTGTCGCTCGTCAGCTCGTGACAACTGTTTGTCCTTGCCTGCTTACCCAGCTATTTTCAATGTACATTTGTCCCCTCTTAGTATAATTTATATATCCCGTTTATTTAACTTTTAACCCTGTGACACGACATGTACCGTCTCAAGTGAGAGAGGCGGGTGTTCGAAAATGAAATGATACCGCTGGATGTGTTTGTAAACCAATCACATGCTCGTGCACATCTACCGGAAATTCACCGTACGGTTTTTAATCCATCAGCTCGTTCTAATTTTCAGCGCAGCATGTATCACTTAACCATCTGTTCCAACTTCACCGCCGAGAGACAGATGAAAGCGATGATTAGTCCTCTAACCCAACTAAATTGTAAAGAATCGAACAGTTCTTCAATTCAGCAGAAAACAGCCATCGCATCCAGTGATTCTGCTTACTATATCGGCTACCAATGGTGAAACTGTAAAAGAGGTTTATCTGGGTGCTTTTCTTCTACAGTACACATACCGTTTCCGTTTACCCCTGTTCCTTCCGTCCATTATGTGGATTTCCTCGCAAATACGAACGTAAAATGTGTACAACGATTGTTGGTATGTAGTCTAAATAGAAAAGTCATCCATCGTCATAGCTGTCGTTATCATCTCCCAACATACACATAGCGGGACATTTTCGTTCTACCCTTTCCCCCTCTGATCTATTATGAGAATTCCCATGCAAATTCGAATTAGGTAACACGTTTTACAACAACGTATTATGTTAAGCATGTTGTCGTAAAAGAAAATCTTATTCGTCATTGTTGTTTAAGCTCTGATGCCGTTGTCAACTCTTTTCGCAACGTAGGCGGGCAAGTTTTTTTTATTCATTGAACCGATGAGCGATGGATTGCACCATTGCAATCCTGAGAAAGATTCCATGCTAACAAAATCCTGAGCTAGGGCACCATTCCTTAAAATCCAAAACCTGTACGCGGGATACGAACCCGCTACCCCTAGTAACCGATGCACACTCCACCCTTTCTGTGAATTTCAGCAACCTCGAATTAGGTTTAAAAAGACTTGTGTCCCTTAGTTTATACAAAATACGCGAGCAAACTTTAAGTTTCGTAAGTTGTCGTGGCTTTTTATATAGACGATATTATAAATTCCAAAATTAAGTTTTTAAAAAAAAAGGCGTTTTATTGCATTTGAGGTCATCTTGTATTCGGATATATACGGTAAGTAGTATATAAAAGTGCGTCCTGGAGCAGATTTCCATAACAATTAGAGCAATTCATTTGCATATTAAAATTTACATATAAAAAAACTTGAATAATAATTACAGAAACTTATTTCCATATCTGACAGCTATCAATCATTGATGCATATTAATGAGACCGGACCTCATTGGACAATAAAACCTTAATCCAATACTCAATTTGAGTATTTCATATAATTAATTTAATGGAGTATGAATAGTCATTTCAAGGCATACGATCACAAGATAGCATCCTACTTTACCTGTTTGTACATGAAAAAGTTTGAAGTATTCAGTACCAACACTTGGAAATGAAAATACTTATTTAGCGAAATCTCATTAAAATCCGCCGAAAATCACAAAATGGCGAAATATAAGGGGAGCAGATCTTCAAATGATAACTCTTAAGCATACTAACGTAACTTAGAACTAATAAAGGAATGACATGATTCAGGGAAACAGGAAAACATGACTTCTTTATTTATTTTTACTTTCTCTATACGCACTATGTACATAGTATATAGAGAAGGTATTGCACTCCACCCAAAAATTTGATACCGAGATTTCACCGGAAATATATGTTTTAGGGTCCCCAATATCCAAAAAAAAAACATTTTCACAAAAAGGTCCGTGTGTCTGTGAACACGATAACTCAAAAACGAAAAGTCGGTAAAATACCAAACTTGGTATTTAAGTTTAGTATCTTCCAGGGATGCGACACGAAGATTTTGAGAAAAATCCCCCACCCCCAACTACCCTTTACATGGAACTTTTTTCGAAAATTTTGATTTTCTCAAAAATGGCTCTAACGATTTTGATTAAAATTTCGTATATTGAAGATATTTACCTGACAAATAAAATGTATACCTTCAACTTTCCGGGAATAGCCTCTGAAGAGTAGTTTATTCTGGATCAATTTTACTGAATTTTGAATAACTGCTAAACCGTAAGAGATGGACAAAAACTTACTACACAACAAATGTAGAGCACATTAAAACACACAATTTATGTTATATACATTTTTTTCGTGGAGTTCGTCGTTTCTGAGACATTTCTTATTTCTGGTTTCTGCTGTGAAAAACGTATACTTTTCTCATACAGGAACTTGTCAATTACTATCCATATAAACAAAGGAACTTCATTGATATAGCAACCAGCTTTTGCCTATCACTTTAATCTATGGTTGTCCCTTATTTCGCTTCTACTTACAAGGAACCGAGTAATAAGACTATTTCTGCTAATTTTTTTCTGATAAGCATAAAGTAAATAGAAGCATAAGCTTTTTAAGAATAATTTGTTGCAGGGATATAGAGAAAATCATGTGAATGGTACACATCAGCTTTTTTATTTCATTGCAGAGGGTTATGGGTGGATGGATATATACTTGTTTGGTAATTTATTCAATACTTCGCAGATAAAATATCGAAGAGTCATGACAAGATACAAATGTATGACACACACCTTACATACATTCATACACACACAGACACAATTTTACACATACACACTTATCACGCAAACTCGCGCGCGCGCACACACACACACACACACACTCGCACACACGACCATACTTACATTTATGCACCCACACTTAGATAATCACAAACACGGATTTCAATGAGCTTTTAAAAAGATTGTCACGAAAAATATCAAAACTACGAGCTCGGCTTTCACAATTTATATATATATATATATATATATATATATATATATATACTAACAACAATCTTTACTACAATAATATAGCAAGAATACATTAACAATCTTCTCCTACAAGGGTACAATATAAACATGGAATCTATCTACAAACAGATCTCCTGGCGCTCGCTAAAACTGCTCTGACCATAAATTTAAGGGACATCCTATAATGACTCCCTCCAGGTTTACAAGTTTGGATCAGCCAGACATTCCATCGAAAGCCAAAAGGTATTTACTTCCATTCTAAGAAGAAATATTACTGACTGAATACCGTCATCATCGCCCTGATAGAGAGGCCCCTGAGTAAAATTAAGCGGCCTTACACGCCCAATACAGAATGGAACGCTGAGAACCACAGCAGTTAAAGAGCGTCCATAAATAAAATGCTATATCTATTTTTTCGACCATAACCGCAAGAATGAGATAAAAGCGACAACTTTCAATTAAAAAGCCTACTTTCCTATGAAATTACTAATTTTGCTCACATTCAAAATGTAATATGTACTAGTTTTCAGCATAGCACATACTATATACCCATTTTTTTTCATTTAAGACATTTTCAGAAACCTACGACAAAAAGACGATAGGTATTTAAAACTAAAATCATATCAATTTTGCACAAATTCAAAATGTAATACTAGTTTTCAGTGTAGTACATAACTCTATTGTTATTTTTTCATTTAAGACATTTTCAGAGACCTCTACGAAGACATAACCTTTCTGGTACCTAAAAATTCAACATTCAACAAATTTGCCCAAATTCAAAATGCATTGCTAGTTTTCAGTGCCCACATTTTTCATTTAAGTCATTCTCAGAAACTTCTACAACAACATATCCTTTCTGGTACCTAACATTCAACCATCACCAATTTTGCTCAAATTCAAATGTGCAGATCCCAACTACACTTAAGTCATTTTCAGAAACCTCTGCGATAACATAATCTTTCTGGTACCTGAAAATTCGACCATCACCAATTTTGCTCAAATTCGAAATGTACTAATTTTCAGTGCAGATACATACTCATATTTTTCATTTGTGTCATTTTCAGAAACCTCTACGACAACAAATAAAAAAGTCATACTAAGTTTGCTCAAATTCAAAATGTTATATTAGTTTTCAATACAGTATCTGACTTATTTATAGTCACCCTCCGTGGTGTAATGTTTAACATGCTAATTTCATATACCCAAGGTCGCGGGTCGACCCTTGCAGAGGACGTTGGCTTTTTCCGGGTGTAAAAATCCTTATTATGGCTTCCTTCGGAAGGGAATTAAAGCCGTTGGTCCCGTGTCGTACATCAACGGCACATAAAATAACCTCAAGCCCCTTAGAGAGGCCTATTAGCAAAATTAAGTGGTCTTTCACGTCCAATTTAGAATGGGACGCTGAGAACCACAACAGTTAAAGGGCGTCCATAAATAACACGCAATTTATTTACATAATTATATTTTTCAATTAGATCGTTTTCAGAAATATCTACAACATAACCTTTCTGGTACCGAAATACTAAAAAGTCTACAATTTTGCTCAAGTTCAAAATGTATTTCAGTGTGGTACCTAACTACATACTCATATATATATATATATATATATATATATATATATATATATATATATATATTCATTTAAGACATTTTACCAAACCTACAGAACTTGATTGATACCGAAAAACTAAAAAATCTACAATTTTGTTAAAAAATTCGAAATGAATTACTAGTTTCAGTGTAGATCCTAGCTCCATAATCACTTTGATTTAAGACCTTCAAGACATACACAATTAAACACAAGCAAGAAAACGTTAGGGCAATTTATCGATCTTAAACTGATCCACCGAACCGAGCCTAATTTTTATCTAGTCTAGCCTAACCTGGGGCTAACCTAAGCTACTTAGTCTAACAAATCTATGCAATCCTAACTGACCCTAACATGAACATATTAGACGGAGAGGGCTTAAAAGTAAATATAGCTGCCAAGGACTTCCAGGCACTCGCATTCTTTTCTCTGATGCTACGCCACAGAATGGCCACCTCCACTTACATCCCTATCACAGGGAGATGAGGGATAGTGAATTGGCTACGAATTCTATAACGTCATCTGTATCATATTAAAAGCATATAAAGAGAAGCAATTTGAAAACACGTTTTCTATTTTATAAAGCTAAACAAGCGAAGCATTTAAAATTGACACAACTACAATATTCACTTTTGCAATAACAAAAGGTATAATATTGCATTCGGTCTCATTTTAGAAATAATTTAACATTGTGTAACATTCGAGAATCCACGATTAATACAGTACATTGCATTCAGTCTCATTTTAGAAATAATTTAACATTGTGTAACATTCGAGAATCCATGATTAATACAGTACATTGCATTCAGTCTTATTTTAGAAATATGTAACATTGTTTAACATTCGAGACTCCATGATTTATACACATTAAATATTTTAAAAGAAATAGACACATCTTACGAATGTCTGATTTGTCAAAAAGCAACCTTCTCAACAATTTGACAATGCTAAACATCATATATCAGCACAGATATGATACAACATGAACCCAAGACTAGTACGTCAGAAACACCTAACTGGTTCTAACAAAAAATATAGACACGATGCAACACATACCTAAGAGATATAAATACATAAACTATACAGCCGAAGTATTTTCTCAAGATAGTTAATATTTAAAATTCATTGCTTTTAGTTTCTTATATGAATTTTAATACATGTAAAATAGGTTATTGCTTTATGATGAACAGTTTCACGTTTCGGGTAAACATGACTGCAAAACCAAGAGCAAAGATTAACGTTATCTACTCACAGTTTTGTATTGTATAAGAGCTGATATAATAATCTAAGGATATACCCATGTAGAGCTACAAGCTGCATCCTCAAAAAAACACTCGGCAATCTTCTGAAGTAATTCAACAGACCAATCCTAATTGACCA
This sequence comes from Hymenopus coronatus, assembly GCA_030762935.1. Taxonomy (NCBI): domain Eukaryota; kingdom Metazoa; phylum Arthropoda; class Insecta; order Mantodea; family Hymenopodidae; genus Hymenopus; species Hymenopus coronatus. Next base: position 15,002,916 of record CM060890.1, read on the forward strand.
CATTGAATTGCAGCTCCTATCAGAAAGCAAAAGTCTACACTAATCAAATGCAATGTAGTATTGTGTCAAGAAAGTTCCGGGAATTTGCCAATAAAACACAAAAAATGAATTATTCATTCAATTTTATTTTATCACCTTCAAAGTAGGCCCCTTCTGAAATTATACATTTATGCCAACGAATAATCTAAGCATCAAAACATTTTTGCAGGTACTTTTAGGAATCGATGTCAATTGTCGCCGCAAATTTTCCTTTATATCTTTTATCGACTGAAAACGGGTGCCTCGAAGTGGTAACTTGAGTTTTGCAAAGAGAAAGAAATCAGCAGGAGCCAGATCAGGTGAATACGGTGTTATTCAATGAAATTTATTGAGTTTTTGCCCAGAAATTCGTTCACAATAATAGCCTTGTAAGCTGGTGCATTATCGTGGTGCAAAATCCATGAGTTGTCGTTCCACATATCTGGCATTTTTCGCCGTATTTGTTCTCTCAAACGCCGCACAACGCTCAGATAATAGTCCTTATTTACCATCTGACCTGGCAAGAAGATTGCACGACACTGCGATAATCGAAAAAAACTGTCAACATGACCTTCAGTTTTGAGCGAGTTTGACGTGCCCTTTTAGGTTTCGGTTCAGTTGGAAGGCGCCATTCGGAAGCTTGTTGACTGGTTTGAGTGTCAAACTCGTAAACCCAGGTCTCATCACCAGTTACAATGCGTTTCGTGAATGTGGGGTCGGAACTGGCTCGTTCTAGCATCTCTTCAATCCTTACGTGATTGATTGTAGAAAATTCAAGTCTTTCGGAACTAACGAGCTGCAACGCGTGTCATGCCCAAACAATCATTTAAAATGCCACGAATTGATTCGTGAGACACAGAAAGTTCAGTGGCAATCTCTCTCAGACCTAAATGACGATTTTCAGACGCCATTTTCTTCACTTTAGTGATGTTCAGTTCAGTTGAAACCGTTGATGGCCGACCAGAGCGAGGCAAATCTTCCACCACATCTTGACCACTTTTGAATGCACTGTACCACTCATATGCACTTGTTGATTCACAGTAAGCCCTCTGTAACATTTTCAGCGATTCGGCACACGAAATACCATTTGCAATGCAAAATTTGAGACCGATTCATTGTTCAATATTTTGTATCCATCACAAATCACCTTTGAGATGGCGTACTGTAAACAAATTAGATTTCAGATGACGATCAAACTCTGCGTGGGTATAGAGGAAAGTTGTACCAACTTAGCAACAACAATAATTTCGAATCCCCTTTTAAACAGGATTATTTAAATGATCAATTCCCGGCACTTTGTTGACAGAATGTATGTTTAGCTGTTTTACATTCTAATACTTTACAAACTAGAATAAAAAGGATACATTTTTTCAGAAAAGATTATTGAATTAAAACACATCTAAAAATCAAATGCGCATCACACCTACATAAAGAAAAACATTCATAGAAGACTAGAATGCTGATGAAATCATATGCGTGTGTGAATTCGTCTGTTCGTATAAAGCAACACTACACGATTTAGCTAAGGAGTTAAACAGACCAAAAATACTTGAACAGATACAATCACGTATCAAATGCATAAATGAATACAAACAGGAGCCAAATGAAATACATACTATATCTTACTCAAGGCAAAAATAAATAAATAAATAAATAAATTACGATGTGACAGAAGAATGACATTTCAACAAAGAAAGAAAAAACAAAATAAAATAAACCGCAAAGTAAACAGTAATCAGATGAGTATGACAGAACTAACACCATCACAGCCGACATCCTCACCAAGAAAAATGATGCAAACATTGCCATGCAAGAACTCTGTTAAACGAGCTCCCATATGCAGAACCAAAAGCGAACAAAATGATTGTCTAAAATGTGAATTTATTAATTCACGTTCAAATCAATGATCTTATGAAATGGCTCTTCAATTGCTTTTTTTTTTTTCCCAAACAATTAGGTCAATGAACGTATTTATATGAGGTAACTAAATTATCCTGAAATATCACAGTGCATTGTATACAATCACTTTCTTAATAAATAGCATTAAGAATCAGCAGCAGTATTATTATTTATACCTATATAACACCATATCCACTCCTTTTCATCCAATCTAAAATAATAAGACCACGATGCAGACAAAATGTAGTTAATAGAATTCTACAGCACACATTCATAGAATTGAAGATATACTACATTCAAGGGATTATTCAAGAAAAACAGCAGTAAAGCAGCACACACTAAAAACCAGTATACACCTCTGGAAAATACATCAAGAATCTTTAACCTAACATCCTGGGAGATCATTGCAGGGAATCTATGAGAAACTTAATTTCTATAGTACTATGAAGAGAAAGAAGATATGTGCTGTGTGTGGTGTGTGCGGAAAAAGATTAAGAAATGCATCTATTTCTCGGCTTAAATCACATCTTGGACTTTGTGATAATGAGAGATTAGATCATGGTGTGATTTACCTTCCTAATACAACGTCGACGTCTGATGATGCAACTGATTCAAGCAATGGTCATGGATTATCCACCCTTAAAGCTATTCTGGATTCAAGAGGAAATAAATGTATACAATGGAAGTATTGCCACCGTGTCATCTGAATATAACAATAAAGACAAAGAAGGACATTGTGAATTAAAGTGACTGGACAGTGTCACCATCGAGAAGAATGCATTCCGATCTTCTTAGGAAGATGGAAATTCACTGGTAAATCACCTAGTTTGTTAATGTGCTCACAAGCAGCTTACAAAAGAGATCACTCAAAAGAAATCTCCACGATTATACAGGAGTTGAAAGAATTCGGTGTCATATAGTGAAAATGTCATGTGCCAAAAATAATATATAATAAATTATTTTCTCCGTGAAATTGAGTTTCTCATATTCAACCATACCCTTTTCCTACATTGTAGTGAAAATGACATGTTAGGGGCCCATAATTAACTGAGTGACATAGTTAAAATAAATGGCCTGTTATTTATGGACGCTCTTTAACTGCTTTGGTTCTCAGCGTCCCATTCTATATTGGGCGTGAAAGATCGCTTAATTTTGCTCAGAGGCCTCTCTTATCAGGCTTGAGGTTCTTTTACGTGCCGTAAATCTACGACACGGGACCCACAGCTTTACTTCCCTTCCGAAGGAAGCCATGCTAAGGATTTTTACGCCCGAAAAAATCCATCGTCCTCCGCCGGGTTTGAACCCGCGACCTTGGGTATATGAAGTTAGCATGGTAACCATTACACCACGGAGGGCGACAGTGACATAGTTGAGTGACATAGTTAATTTATGTAACTAATTAATGACCAGTCTTGATGTTGAGTATTCTCCTAAAATGTGATGGGAGGATTAGGTTAGGATCATTAGGTTTGGGTTAGGGCGGGTTAGATTAAACATTCTTGATGTCTTTTCCAGAGGTGTGCACTGATTTTTATGTGTGCTGCTTTATTCTTGTTTTTCCTGAATACTTCCTTGAACGTAGTATATCTTCAATTCTCTGAATGACTGATGTAGAAAGCCATTAACTATAGTTTATCTGCATCGTGTTAGGCTTGGTCTTATTTTTTTTTTTTTAGATTGGATGAAAAGGTCTGGATATGGATTTATATAGGCATAAATAATACTAACAGCAGTTAATAGCTAGCTCCATGGCACGACAGCTCACGGGGAGCCTTGGCCTACCGCCCGGCCGCTGCGTCCCACATCTCGGTCCACTACAGACGTCATGGATGGGGTGCAGTATTGGAGGGTGAGACGTGGTCAGCGCCTCGAGCCCCTCCCGGCCGGTTAATGCGGTCCTCACGACCTGGAGCCGCTACTTCTTCATCAAGCAGCTCCTCAATTGGCCCCCCAGGGACCTCACGAGGCTGAGTGCACCCCGGTCCAGGTCTCCCAGCGGGGGAAAAATCCCCACGCCGGTACTGGGGATCGAACCCAGGTCTCCCGCTTGGTAGGCAGCTGCGCTACCACCGCAACAGCAGTTAATGCTATTTATTAAGAAAGCGATACCGCCTGCGGTGCCATTAGTAGTTAAAGCGGGCGTTAAACACTACCAAAAAAAAAAAAAAGAAAAGAAAGCGATAGTATGCAATCCCTTGTGATATTACAGTTTCTAGAATAATCTTGTAACTTCACATTAATGCGTCCATAGACCTGATTAGTTTGAAAAGAGAGGTATTATTGATCCATGTAATTAAAGAGTCATTTCACAAGATCATTGATTTGAATGTGTATTAACAAATTCCATTTTAGACAATCATTTTGTTCGCTTTTGGTCCTGCACATGGAAACTCGTTTAACAAAGTTCTTGCATTACAATGTTTGCATCTTTTCGCTTGGTGAGGATGTCGACTGTGATGGTGTTAGTTCTATCATATTCATTTGATCACTGTTTACTTTGCGTTTTTTGTGTGTGTTATTTATCTTTGTTGAAATGGTATCCTTCTGACACTTGCATCGTACTTTATTTATTTATTTGTTTTTGCCTTGAATAAGTTACAGCATGCATTTCATTTGGCTCCTGATGTCTTTTGCTTCATGATTGTATCTGTTGACAGTTGAAATCTGATCGCATAATTAGAATCCTTACTTAATTTCAATTGAAAATGACCCTTCAAAGTCCGATGTACCTCACGGTTTTTCGCGATTTTCGTGGGGGGGGGGGCGGACGTGGCCCATGGGCTCATTAATATGCGTGATAGCTGTGAGTTATGCAAATAAATTTCTCTAATTATTATGCAAATTTGCCCAGGACATACCTTTATACTACTCTATATTACTACTTTCCTTCTTTTTTTATGAGAAAACTACTGCTGTCACAATAATTTGCTTTGTATGTAATAAAATTGTTTTTTTTTTCGGTTCTTTAATACAAAAAACTGTGTTCATATTCATGTATTTACCACGAATTCTAATGCGCATATTTTATTATATCCATTCATTTTGTGTATTTTATTTATTTGTATGATGTATTTATTTGTGTATATAATAAGAGTAAAAGCACGCGTTTGGAGGTGTATGTACAAAGCCCAAGCCATATTTCAGATTTATAATGTAAAAGTGAAAATTAGCGGCCATGACAGCTATGTCGTCATGGAGTATCAAATCGCCCTCCGTGGTGTAATGGTTACTATGCTGACTTCTTATACCCAAGGTCGATGGATTTTTTCGGGTGTAAAAATCCTTAGCATGGCTTCCTTCGGAATGGAAGTAAAGCCGTGGGTCCCGTGTCGTAGATTTACTGCACGTAAAAGAACCTCAAGTCTGATTGAGAGGCCTCTCAGCAAAATTAAGCGGTCTTTCACGCCCAATTTAGAATGGGACGCTTGAGAACCACAGTAGTTAAAGAGCGTCCATAAATAACACGCCATTTTTTTTATGGAGAATCAACCACATGTTGAGATTAGGTCACGTGTGTATGACATATCGACGTGCTGGCCAATGGAGCCACGGCAGCGACTCCAGAGGTACTGTTGCCGTAGGGAACAGACGGACATTACGGATGTCGGCGTTAGGAGACGCACTGTGATATAGCGTGCCTTTGAGCTATGTTTGCAAGGTGTCTGTCGCACGTGTTGTTAATCAGAGCTTGAATGCAATGATGTGGGGATTTGGACATTTCAGCCACCCCACGTGTGCTTACTTATAAATATGTTCAATATGCAAAAGTAAAGTGAATTATTCGCGTAAAAGTGTTTTCTTTACCAACCTACGTTACCGCCAGAACCGCTGACTTCTATCCTCACCCTGATACCCAAAAGAGAAAGCCATACAACCTAAACCCCCTTCCCCCTTCCATTAAAAGTTAGCCAGGATTGGGAAGACGACACGTGGGACCATCGAGACGGGGAAACGTCTCAACTGCTATCAATGAAAGAACTCGACTATTAGGGTAAAAGCAGAATGAAAACTGAAGAAACCTGAACAAAAAATGAGAAAAAGAAAACAACACAAGTACTACTGTAAACCCTTTTTAAGTAAATAAATGCAACTTGGTATATACTTGTTCAGCCATGTTCTAAACCCTGGATTATCCAATTTCTCCAGAGGTATATTTGCCTGATTAGCGCACTAACCATGTCACGTACTAGTTCCTCTCTTTCAGCTTTCACCTTCTTTGCATTTGTAAGGGACTCAAGAGACAGACAATAGCCGTTTATTCCCTGCGGTTTACTTTGGTTTTGCTTTATTACGTAAGTGTTTGGCACTCGCCTGTACGTGTTTGATAAAATATCGTCTTCCACTCCAGGTTATAAGAATATTGCAATACTTGCACATAATTATTTTGCTTTTGTCCTTCGCTATCAAACTCTTTTTGGCGTTCCTATACACTTACGACTGATTTCTGTAGATGGTGATGAGAACACCAAACAAGAAATAGCACTTGATAATTCAAGTTTTCAAACATGATAATGCTATCTAGTGACTTTTCCTGCTTCAGATTAGTAGGCAAACAGACCATGAGATGGACGAGATGAGTTTTTTTCTTCTTCTTCTTTTTGATAGCTTAATCGGCTGATCATATCGGACAATGAAAGAACGTGATGAAATGATGCTGAAATGATCTCGATCCAAGGAGCTTAAAGTTACTCGACATTCGTCTACTCAGAATAAGGGAAAAACTTGAAAAAAAAAAAAAAAAAAAAAAAAAAAAAAAACTTATTCGGGTAACTCACCCTAAGCGAGATTCAAACTTGCGACCTGTTGAATGTAGGAAAGACACGCTACCACCACACGACTAAGGCGGGTGGAATGAGATATGAAGGTCGAGAGCGTCGCCTTGTCTGCGGGTAATTACGTCTTCGATTAAAATCGATTGTTGTTTCATCGTTCAAAATCGACATCGCTGAGTATGAAATAATATCGATTTTAGTTCACATTCGATATAAATCAATTTTGAACATCATATCGAACGTAAAATGTGGTTTTTTGTTTTTTTTTTTTGTTTTTTGTTTTTGTTTAAGTTAACTGCCGGAAATAGAATTTTAAGTGCTATTTCGCGCAAAATATTGCACAAAAGCTAAAAATGCTGAAAATTCGCGAAAGGAATTTTATTTACGAAATTCTGTTTATGTACAATTCATTCTATGAAGCATGGATATCCTGTGAACATAAAAAAAAAAAAAATTGTAATTTTTAAAGAAGTTGCGCAAAAATACGTTCATGAAATTTCAGGGGCTCTATTTATAAGTAATCAAGGATGAACCATGTGTACGAAAAAGATCGGAGTGGAAGTTCATTAATTCATCAATCATTATGAAGGAGTTGAAAGCAAAAGTTGATAAAAGAATTCAGAAAAACGAGTGTTTCACTTTGGACACTGTACATGATATTTTAGGTGGAAAAGATTTTCCAGCCATGAAGACCTCAAAGTGGCAGTGTCATCTTGGTTCAAATCTTTAGCGGTAAAAGAGTACATCTGTGTTAAAAAGTGACAGTAAATACCTTGATAGTGATGATGATTATGTTGAAAAATAGCTTAAGGTACAGTAACTTTGTAAATAAAGTTTTGTGTTGATAACTTTTATTATATTTAATTATGTCAAATCATCTGTCACTTTCTGAGGGTCCTTGTACTTATTGGAGTATTTTCCTTTAACCTAGAAAATTGTAAAAGGGTTAACTTTAAATCAATATTTTATACATATTGATTTCTGCACAAAAATAAAGATTATTTGAAACACATAATTTTTAAAGCCTTCTTTTCATTAAGTTTCATTTACAATTTTTGAAACATAACTTATTTATTTTTATGGCGTTTATCAGATTGATAGAGAGAAAAAAAAAGTAAGAATAAAGAATGAATTTTTATAGTGAGAAAAGATCAAGAACTGCTCAAAGCAAATCTCTCATTTCAAGGTAGCTCAGTGTTTTAAGGATGAGTCGATTTGGGAGCTTTGGTGCATTGGCTAACTTCTGGTAAATGCCCATTAGTGAAAGCTGTAGGGTGCTGATGACCTTGTAGTTGAGTGCCCTTAAACACTAACCATCATCATTAGTGAAAGCTGCCCAAGCCAGACTTTTAATGCTATTCTATAAGCATGCAATATTTTAGTTTGTAAAGAAAGCTACGAGTACTCAGATTATAAATAACTAATTAAACAGAACATTTTAAATAATCAGTAGCAGCAACAGATAAGTTAATTATCATTAGAGATAAATGGGTGTCTACAATATTCAGTGATTAAAATACATTTAAAATTATTGTTGACAATCATATTTAGAGTAACTAAAACTGAAATGCTACATACATAAAGGCAATGATATTATGATATTACTTTGAAGATATTTTATAGGCATAATCATCAGGAACATTGCTGCTTAGACAGAACAACATTCCTTAGAAAGTAGAAAATTCCTTGTCTTGGTGTCTGTATTGCAATTTGCTTTCAATATCTAGAAGTTTCCCTCCAAGTCTCAATTTTAAACCCTCACCCTAAGCTTTTAGTATGATAAACATCCCTCATGTCAACCTCAGGGAAGCTAATAGCAGTTCATCTTGACCTCTTTGCTCCATATTGCTGACATGATCAGAACGACCACTCTGAGGAGGGAGCTATGTAATGAAGCAAGTATATATGTATGATTGAGAGAAGGGGAAACATCAGGAAGTCTATTGAAGAAGAATGGCAGAGCTGGAGAACTGACCTGCCCTCAGTAGTTTAAGAATTTTTCAAAAGATCTTGCAGGTTTAAAAGGAGCATATTCACTGTGTTCTGAGCTTGTTGTTGAAGTGATGTATAGCGCTTTGTGTTGTTCATGAGCATCATTGAGAGAAGAAAGGTCCTGTGTTTGAACACTAACTAAGCAACCAGAACAAAAGAGGTGGCTTGTATTCTACACTCAAGTGGGTAATCACAAAAGAGAAAAAATGAATCCTGTGTTTGACACTAGTGACTAGTTAGAGGAGAGTTGAGGCTGCTTTGCAAATGGTTTGCTGCAACATTATGTGCAAGGAAAAACTAAAGAGTAACTGGAAAAAAATCTGATGTGTTCTATTCAATTTGACTTTCTCTAGCTGTTCCACAAACACACTTTCCTTACAAAGATTATTCTTTTATCTAGTCAAGAAAAACTTTGCCAAAATTGCTCTTATTACATGCTTCTTTATAAGTAGAAGGGAAATACACTAAGCTAAAGTGATAGATCTTTTAAAAGCCAGTTAATTGAAATTTGGTTCTCTTTGCTTGCTAGAAGTAAACAACAGAGAGATGAAAAGAAGGATATCTCCCATATGAGAAAAGTTTAAGTACCTGAAAACTTAAACCCATATCTCGAAAACAGTTAACTCTAAAAGAAAGTATGTGAGATAAATTGTGTGTTTTAATGAGATCTAATTTTTTGTGTAGTAAGTTTTTGTCTATATCTTACTCTTTACCTGTTATACAAAAGTCATCCAACTGAAGATAACTTCAGGGGCTGCTATTCCTAGAAAATTCAAGATACCATTTTATTTGCTATGTACACAGTATTGCCATAAGTTCTGTAAGTAAAATTTAAATGTGCTGTAGTATGGAAATTGTGTATGAAGAAACATAGCATTGCTGTATATTGTTGTCGACATGATCATGTTGACTGCTCTGAGGGGTTCAGTCTGCCAATAACTGGCAAGAAAGAAAGATGGAGTGGGGAGTGTATGAAAATCATATTGCTGTATTGGCATGGTATTGTAGCAAATAATGAGCTAAGGAAATTTTTTGATGCTGAAACATCTTGGCATTAATGAATGATTTGTGTCAGACAATAGCGCAATTTAAAAAATCTGATGTGTTACACTCACATGACTTTCTCTAGCTGTTCTACAAACGTCTTACATAAGATTATTCTTCTTTCTTCACCTTGTTAATCGAGGTATTCAGCACAATGTTATTACTTAGTTCCTTATAAGTAGGAAGAAAATAAGGGAATAAACTAGGCTAAATCGATAGTCAAATGTTTTAAACTCTGTCGTTATGCGATTGTCATTACAAATCGCTTCTTTTCTTGGCAAGGAGTAGAAAAAAAGAAACATGGACACTCCTGTCTGAGAAAAGTTGAAGTACTTCACAACTGAAACTAATAACAATGAATACCTCAAAAACGGTAAGCTCCACAAAAAAAATGTACCAGACATAAGTTGTGTATTTTAACAAGGCCTACATTTTTTGTATAGTATGTTTTTGTCTATCTCTTACGGTTTACTACTTATGCCAAATTATGCAAAATTTATCCAGAATAAACAAGTCTTTAGAAGCTATTCCCAGAAAATTCAAGATATAGATTTTATTTGTCAGGTAAATATCTTTAATATACGATATTTTAATCAAAATCGTTAGAGCCATTTTTAAGAAAATCAAAATTTTCGAAAAAAGTTCCATGTAAAGGGTAGTTTGGGGTGGGGGGATTTTTCTCAAAATCTTCATGTCGCATCCCTGGAAGATACAGAACTTAAATACCAAGTTTGGTATTTTAGCTACTTTTCGTTTTTGAGTTATCGTGTTCACAGACACACGGACACACACACACACACACACACACATACATACATACACGCACACACACAGACCTTTTTCTGGAAATGCTTTTTTTGGATTCAGGGGGTCCTAAAACATGTATTTCTGGTGAAATCTCAACATCGAATTTTTGGGTGGAATGCAATACTTCTCTATCCCTATGTACATTGTACATACAGGGCTAGAGAATCTGAAAAACGGTTGCAACTGTTGATTGCATCAGATCTGGCTATTCTAGGTGTGTATGCACAAAAGAAGTTGTGAACGCTGTTTATGCAAGAATGATGTTCGATGGAATCCTTTGCGTAAACAAAAAATTTTGCCTTGTGAAATGAACATCTCTTCATGAACAATGTCACATATTTTGAAGGATGATTTACATGTTAGTGCCATAAAAGTTAAATAGATAGACAAGGCATTTGCTAACTGAAAAATTAAAGGAGATACACTAGATTCGATCCCAGGCTTTGTGAACAGTGAGGAGAGTCAAAACCACACAGCAGTGGTTGGCAACCAATGTTCCATGGTTCATTGCTACTGCTGACTGGCCTAGCAAGTCCACTGCAATATTGAAATGCTAAAAAAATCAATCTTGGCAGCTGTCAAGAAATTGCACTGGACACCATTCGTGCAGATATTGAGTGGCCTCAACATCTTCACCACATGGTGATCACTTTAAATAAGAGTATGTTCATTTTTTAGCATTTTTGTTTACTTTTAGAATATATGTATATTAATGGATTAGCATGATTTTATTTATTTAGTCGGCATTGAAAATACCAACTACTTTAAATATACCTTTAATATACGATACTTTAATCAAAATTATTAAGAGCATTTTTGAGAAAATAAAAATTTTTGAAAAATGTTCAATGCAAAGAGTAGTTGGGAGTGTGGGGAGGGATTTTCTTGAAAATCTTTGTTGCATCCTTGGAACATACTGAATTTAAATACCAGGTTGGTGTTTGACCAACTTTCCATTTTTTAGCTATGTTGCACGCACGCATGCACACACATACCCTACATGTTTTGTGTATGTGTGCCTTTTATATGGAACATTTTTTTTTAAATTTTTGATTTTCTCAAAAATGGCCCTTAACAATTTTTTTATTAATGTACCATATAATAAATTATTTACAGAACAAATAAAATGTATATCTTGAGCTTTCTGAAGATAGTCTGTAAATAAAATCCATTTCACTTGAAAGGAATTTTATATAATTGGTAACGTTAAATTATGTACAAAAATGCATTACACAAAAATTGTAGGTCTGTTTATTGCACATAATTGATTTCTAATAGCTTTTTTGTGCAGTAAGCAATTTAAGAGATATTGTTATTAATGTTTTGAACTGTTCCTTATCTTTATTACTGATTTGTGTGCATCAAAATAATGAGCAATATAATTGAATAATTTAATTATTTACTCCTTGTTCCTGTTGCAGGGTGCCCAAATGATATGAAACAAAATGGTTAATACTATAAGTATACTATAAGGAATTATTAAACTCCTATTTTCTGAGTAGAAAATTTGCACTTATGAAAATCGAATGATAGAAGGTTGTTTCTATATTTGAATCTAATCAGGAGTACAGGTGATTTCTCAGCATTATTAGGGTCCTTTCACTGCTGAAGGGTATTCTGATTTAAACCAAACTTTTAAAACATTCATGAACATTTTTTCACATTTTTCACATTTGTGAAAGTTAGGCTGTACCACTTATAGCAGAGTATTGCAGGGATTTTAAATATTATATTTTTACTTTCTCAATATGCACTATGTGCATAGTGTATAGAGAAGGTAATGTAATGCACCCAAAAATTTGATACCAAGATTTCACCAGAAATACATGTTTTGGGTCCCCCTGAATCCAAAAAAAGCATTTTTAGAAAAATGTCTTTGTGTGTGTCTGGCTCTGTGTATTTGTATGTGTCTGTGGGCTCAAAAACGAAAATACCATTAAATACCAAACTTGGTATTTAAGTTCGGTATCTTCCAAGGATTTTCAAGAAAATACCCCCACCCCAAAATACTTTTACATGGAACTTTTTTCGAAAATTTTGATTTTCTAAAAAACGGCTCTAATGATTATGATTGAAATATTGTATATTACATATATTTACTGGCAAATAAAGTATATATCTTGAATTTTCTGGGAATACCCTCTGAAGACTACTTTATTCTGGGTGAATTTTAAGGAATTTTGCATAACTGGTAAACCATAAGAGATGGACAAAAACTTAGCACACAAAAAATGTAGAGCACATTAAAAGACACAATTTATGTTATATACATTTTTTCCGTGGAGTTGATAGTTTTTTTAGGTATTCCTTGTTTTTGGTTTTAGCTTTGCAAAACGTATAATTTTCTCATACAGGAATTGGTCAACTCCTGTCCACACTACAAAGGAACTTCAGTCACATAGCAACCAGCTTTTGACTAATACTTTAACCTATGGTACTCCCTTATTTCGCTTCTACTTACAAGGAAGCAAGTAATAAGACAATTTGTGCTAATTTTTTCTCGATTAGCATGAAGTAAATTGAAGCATAAGCTTTTTAACAATAATTTGATGCAGAGAGGTAGAGAGAGTCTTGTGAATGGAACACATCAGATTTTTCTTGGTGTAGTTCAGCAGACTCCTGGTAGTATTAGAGTAGCAGTCATTATGTGCCATCACATTAAGAATTTTCATGAATAGAAAATGCTGTTTAATGCTGACAATATGTGTGCCTTTTCATTAAAATCTCACCTTTCAAAAACAAAACTATCTTATAAAGCCAAAAAATAAAACTGTAAGTAGCACGCATTTGAGTGCAGTTTTCTTCTGCATGTTAAATAGTGTTTTGCACCTTATTCTTATTACTTGCACTTTAAGTAGTAGCAAACACATATTGGAAGTAGGTTGTGTAAAGTTATTGAAAAGCTGTCATTGTTTGCAGTTTTAATCATGCTTTAGTCATATTGTGGCAAGACATTTAGCATTTAAATACTAGTTTGTATTTAGAACAAAAAAAAAAATCAGTCCTCAACCATGAAATGATTGAAAACTTACTTGCAACTTATGAAGTAATGCATATATTGAAATGAGTTAATGATAAGGATGAATATAATATTGGGTACTACCTCCTTTAACTATTAGTATTTTTAAAACACATTAAGAATATTGATTAGGTAGTAAATTTGTCCTATTTGGATGAATATGTAATCCTTTATGCATATATAATGTATGTGAAAAATGATTACTGATAAAAATACTAAAATTAACCAACAAAAAAACTAATTCTACCAAATTAAATGCATCCAATAAACAAGAAGAAAATTATCAATTAAAATGATATATATAGAAACCCTTTCAAGGTCAGAATATTCAAATGTGTATGTCAGAAAATAGAAAGCAGACTCATTAGGACTGTATCACATTAAATAACCATTCTTATTACAGGAGCTATCTCATGGGGTTAATAAGGAAAGAGAGATATACAATAGAAGAGTATTTATTGTCACTAGTCAACTTTAATATAAATTACATACCTAATTTATATGTTAACCCCTTATAGGGAATATATAACAAAGCTGGTTAGTGAATTAGAGATTTTACAGAGGAAAGTATCAGGATTTCATGTATCCTTTGGAACGTTAAATAGAGAGAGAATTGTACTTAACTGCAAAAATTAATATGAAATATGAATAAAGAATGCATTAAAATCTATTATGTATAAATGTTCTAGTAGTACATACTAAACTTAAAGCCTGCACTTAGAAATTTACAAACTAAATAAATAAAGCAATTAAATAAAAATCACATAGAATCAGAAGACATATGGAAATTTTGGAAGTAAATAAATTGTAATAGGGGGTGCAAATATGAGTGCTCAATACAGTGTCTTTCAAAATAGTATATTAACATTATGCCTTGAATATCTGCCTGAGAAATGTATAAAATTCTGAGAAAGCATTTCTTAATGACTATACCAAGGTCAGGTAGGCTTGAGTCAGCCCAGGCTTGTTATGTCATTGATTACGCTAGTATACAACACTTTCCTGGTTTTGATGAAAATAGGCTACTTATATGGAAGAAAATGACAACATTTTTCATCAAACACATACAGTTTTTATGTGATTCAATATTTTATATATGTTTTTAATATATTGGACACTATATATAATTGCAATTATAAATAGATTTTTGCAGCAAAGGATGAATAATGAACTAACATATTATGTATCTTCATATATATATATATATATATATATATATATATATATATATATATATATATATTTAAAAATAAACCACCCCTTGTGGGCTTCCCTGTTCTGTATTCCTTATCTTCCTAATGCAATGAGCTGATGACAGATGAAATACAGCTTCAGTGCCGAACGGCTGGGGTTTATGTCCCTGTGCAGGCAATAAAACTATCAACCATTGCATGATAAACAGCCACCTGACACCCTTCAGGGGCTTATGTGTATTAAAATCTCAGAACTTTAGTTGCTTTCTATAACTCGTGGTGACTGGTATTGCGGTTTCCGGAAAACGTTCATTGTTATTTTGTATTGTTAGTAAGTGTTGTGTAGTTATATAGTGTTATTAATGGCTTCTACCTCTTCTAGGAGGAAATGTGCGAACAATCCAAATAACTTTTGCTACATATGTGGTTCTTTCTCGTTGCGGAGACAGAAAACTAACATTACACCGTTTTTGAAGAAAGTGTATTTTGCATATTTTAAAGTTAAGCTAGGAGATCAAAGTCAAACATGGGCTCCGCATACTGTTTGCAAAACATGTAGTGAAGGGCTAAGACAGTGGTACCATGGAAAACAGAAATCAATGAAGTTCGGGATTCCTATGATATGGCATGAACAAAAAATCACTATGATGATTGTTACTTTTGCATTTGTAAAGTATCGGGCTATAACAAGACAAATAAAACAAAAATTAAATATCCAAATGGCCTTGCTTGAGCTGTTAGACCTGTGCAACATGTAGCAGATGTCCCTATTCCTATTCCACTAGCTCAGCTAGAGGATACTGAGAGTTCAGTCTCTGGGTCAACAGAAAATTCCAATACAGATGAGGATTTCTCAGCACACACTGGTGAAGACAAGTCACAGCATTTTACACAAGCAGAGTTGAACGACAGTAAGAGAAGAGCGAATTACTTGGATTAAGGTTGAAAGAGAAGAAAATGCTGGCTCCAGACACCACATTTTCCTGGCATAGGAATAGAGACGATGAATTTACAAAGTTCTTTAAGATGCAAGATCTACTTGTTTATTGTTGTGATGTGCCAGGTTTAATTCAACAACTGGGAATACCAACATATGATAGTAAAGACTGGCATTTATTTATTGATGCTTCGAAAAGAAGTCTAAAAGCAGTTTTATTGCACAATAGAAGCGAATTTCCCTCAATACCTGTTGCATATTCTGTGTTTCTGAAAGAGTCATATGAAAATCTTCAAACCATTTTAGAAAGAATTAATTACAAGGAACATCAATGGCTATTGTGCGGAGACTTAAAGGTATCCAGTATCATACTAGGGCAACAAGGAGGATATATAAAATATCCATGCTTTTTGTGCGAATGGGACAGTAGAAATAGGGTTGAACACTGGACAGTGCGAGAATGGCCTAAGAGAAAAAGTTTAACGCCAGGAGAAAAAAACGTCATCCGTGCCAGTCTAGCTGACCCGAAGAAAATGTTATTGTCTCCTTTGCATATAAAATTAGGTATTAGGAAACAATTCATGAAAGCACTGGGCAAAAATGGTTCGTGTTTCAAATACCTGAGCAGTAAATTTTCTATGATGTCCGAAGCTACGAGGGTATATTTGATGGACCTCAGATAAGAAAATTAATGAAGGATAACACATTTATGGACAACATCAATGACAGAGAATTGCAAGCATGGTGTACTTTCAAAGAGGTAGTGAATAAGTTTCTTGGAAATATAAAAAATTTGCGATATGAAGAAATTGTGCAAAATATGCTACAAAAGCAGCGAGCTCTTGGTTGTAATATGAGTTTGAAGCTTCACTTCTTGAATTCTCACCTAGACTATTTTCCTGATAATTTGGGATCCCTCAGTGATGAACAAGGTGAAAGATTTCATCAAGAAATCAAGGAGATGGAGAGGAGATATCAGGGTCGGTGGAACATTAGCGGACTACTCTTGGTGCTTGAAAAGGGAAGTTGCTCAACCACTACATAAACGTAAATCAACGCAGCCATCCTTCCGGCCAAGGAAACAGTCACTCCATGCCTTCTTTTGCAGGTATGTAGGTGTTGTTATGTATTTATTACAGAGAAATGTTGCATTATGTATTTATTTTATAACGCGTGTTTTTTTATATCAGAAACAGAATTTTTAAAATATTTAATTTGTGATTTGTGAGAAAACCTTACTTGATAGAGAAAAACGGAAAGTACCATTCAATTTAGCACATCAAAGTTAGCTAATATCACCTTTCAGATCACAAACCGGCAAACAAAATATAAATTTTTCTGGACAGTTTATTACTGATGTCAAGGCAATCAAAAACAGAGGAGGAGTTGTGTCTTGATGCTCATTATCTCATAAAGATACATTGTACAAGGAGCATATGTCTGCCATTTCATGCATAAGAACATTTAGTACAGTGGTACTAAATCAAAAGAGGAGGTCAAAATAATTGCTGTTTTAACTATCCATGAAAGATATTAATTGGTAGCAACTGTAAGCAGTGGCATAATGAATTTAAAACCATTATCATTTCTGGCTTTTGTTCACATGTAGAAGAACCAAGACACTGTTTATTAGGAAATTTGCAGTATACCTGAAAACTGTAATGCATGATATATTGATATGATTGCCAATGATCTAGCCACTACTAAAGGGACAATAATGAATTCAGCTGTATATTAACAGTGTATTCTCCATGATGTATGGTGGCAACAGTAAGAACTAGATTAGATACTTTAATCGCCGACATCTGTGAACCCCGCCCTGCAGCACAAAGCAGCAGGATCACAACAAGCGCTGACACCCCTGACCTAGATTATTTTTAGTTTTTAATAGATGATTAAATGCACTCATCGCCGCCAACTCCTTCCTAATCTTTTAGACTCTCCCTCCCAATCCTATCACTAACCTAGTGCTATAATCAGGGCCTTTGGGTCATGTTTATAGCCTAGTAAAGTCACCTTTTTAATTGCTGCAGCCCTTCTGGTAAGAGCAACACTGCCACTTACAGGGGTGCTCTTGCGCAACTCCACCACCCCTCACACACTTTCCCTATCCCATCTCCTCCTAGATTCTTTCCTTGAGAAAACCTCACTGATGTGTGTATATATCCATTTCAGTATGGCTTCCAGAAAAATAAAATCATAAATACCGCCTTATTTGCATTTCTTACTAATATGTTGTCTGAAATAAAATCTTAAAAATCGTTCACTTGGTTTATTCTTAGATCTGTCAAAGGATTTCCACACTGTTAATCATAAGATACTGCTTGAAAAACTAAAAGCTTATGGCATCAGAGAAATAGTGAATAGTGGTTTTAATCCCACCTAAGCAATAGAAAACAGTTTGTGGAACTAGACTCATTTAGATTGATTGATCATGGTGTACCACAAGGCTGGATTTTATTCATTCTTTATATTGACATGCCAGCTGAACTACCAGATATAAATTCAGTTTTGATATTAATTTTGTTTTCAGTGGAAAACTGAAAGAAAATAGCAGCAGATGCTGACTTATCTTGGAAAACTCATATAAATCACACAATTACAAAATTCAATAAATTATGCTATACAATACAAGTTTTTAGGTTCATCATCGTCTGAAATATTAAAGGCTGTTTATTTTGAGTGCATTCACTCAATACTATCTTATGGCAAAAACTTCTGGGGATCTACATCTAAATCGATGGATCTATTCATATTACAAAACCCTATTGTCAAAACAATGAAACAAACCCAGTAAGTTCTACTACGAAACCAGTGTTCAAAGAGTTTTGCATACTCCATTTCCTTGCTTACCTTACCATTACCTTACTGTTCTTTATATCCATCCCATCCCATCCCACTGCTGCTGCTGCTACCATCCCCACCCCCATCACGACCAGGCTTATGTGGTTATGAAGTTTATTCTCAAAGTTGCTGGAAGGTGTTTTAGGGAATGTCCCTCTTCAGCCACAAGTGTTTTGTGTTTGCTAAGGCATCAAAGGATGCTCTATTTTTCTTCTTTCTTTCTTCTCTTTATTGAGTTCTTAGATACATACATAAGTTATTAAGGTGATGGTTTACAGAGTATTTTATGTATTTTATATACTATTTTACAACATTTTTGGTGGAGTTTTTAATTATGCAATGAACAGTGTGTCCAATGATTCTTTTACAATGAGGAATTTAGCATATATAGGTATGAATTTGTAGGGCCTGGAAGTTCTTGATAGTTTGGGAATTTGAGCACTTGTCCTGTCTTGTTGATGTGGTTATGCTAGTGGATCTCTTAAATATTCATTTACTTGCTGTCTTTCAATTTCTTCCTGTGCTCTGTGAAGATTGATAACTGGTGGGGCTGATTTGACTGTCATTTTTAGCTGTTAATGTGCTATATTAACGTCTTTTTTATGGTCAATCAGCCACTTTCTGGATGTACCTGCTTATTTGTTGTGAATGTAATTGTTTATTTTTTTTTTTATTTGATATAGTTTTGTATTTTTGTTTGCTATTCTGAGGCATTTCTTTCTAACTGGTTGATGATGTTGGTGATCAATTGGGATTGTTGCAAGTACATAGGTGACGTATGGTCTGATAATTATTTTGTACAGTTGTCGGAGGACGTTTTCGTTTAGGCCTTCTTTTACAATTTTGGACAGGTACCACAGCATTGATAATGCTGCTTTTGCTGCTTTGATTTTGTTCTTGAATTACGGGGCCATACTTAGCTTCTGGTGTAGAATTATGCCTAGGCACTTTGCTATTGGTTGCCATGTTTGACTGTTGTGTTTCAATTTAAGTTCTTCTGGAATATTATAACCTGAGTCTTATTTGTGTTCATTTTCAGTCTCCATATGTTTTTCCGGCAGCTGAAAGTCTGAAGTTGTCTTTTATAGCCGGTTTCATGATTTAGAGTTAGGGGACGGTGCTAAAGTAGGCCGTGTTTTCTGCATATTGTGCCAGTTTTGTGGATGCATTGGAGAGTGCCTGATGTATACATTATATACAGCAAGCCAGGCTGTAGTGGTATAAAGTTTGATAGTGTATTATTGACTTTAATCCTTGCCGATCAGTAGATACTTCCCAACAATGTCTCCAGATCTCAATTCAGCCATTTGGTTCATTAAAGAATGAGTTTGCCTGCAACTTCATATACCCAAGGTCACGGGTTCAAACTCGGCGGAGGACGATGGGCGTAAAATCCTTAGCATGGCTTCCTTCGGAAGGGAAGTAAAGCCGTTGGTCCCGTTTCGTAGATTTATGGTACGTAAAAGAACCTCAAGCCTGAAAGAGAGGCCTCTGAGCAAAATTAAGTGGTCTTTCACGCCCAATTTAGAATGGGACGCTGAGAATCACAGTAGTTAAAGAGCATCCATAAATAATGCATCATTTCATTTTCACAAGAAACTGCTGATATTCCTAGACACTATCTATAAAATATGTGCATGGCATGACTGACTAATACTATAAGTTGAACAGGAGAATGACGGGCAACTTCTCTTCTTTTTGTAAACCCCATGTTTGGCCCAACGCTGTGATTTTTTTTTTTTTTTTTTAAATATTAGAATATTTATAGTGGTTTAATGTTTGAACTTACTTTTGAAAGACCCCATTTATTGAGAAAAAAATTATATTTTACTTTTGTTTGCTAACTAATTAGATCTACTTCAGGATGCAGAAATCAGAATTTTGAACAAATAAACTACTGCTATATTGGTTTAATTGTTTTTTCACACAAGCGGTGTGTTAAGATAGAAGCTGTGTAGGAGGAGTCAAGACTGAAAAATTCAATGCCATAGCCAGGATTTGAACCACGGATCTCCTGGTCTTTAGTCGGTTGCTCTTCCACTGATCTACCATGGCAACATGTCGGCTAGGTATTGAATTTTCTCAACTGACTCACATGTTTCCCGGTAAACCACAAAGTGATCTCAAATTATTTTGAGATGACAACCCCAATGGCAACTAACATCCCAGGATCATAGTATAGCCAATTATTATTGTCAATTGACTGAAACATGCAAGTCAGTTGAGAAATTCAATGCCAAACTGGCATGTTGCCATGGTAGCTCAGTGGAAGAGCAACCGCCTAAAGACGGGGAGATCTCTGGTTCAAAACCCAGCTATAGCATTGAATTTTTCAATCTGACTGCCTATCCAACTACTGCCATATTATTTAAATACTAGTGTACTAAACTAGTGTAGTTTATTCATTGTTCTGGGTGTCTCAGAAGAGTTTTTAAAGGTTAAAATGTAGTTTTTTTAAAACATTTATCCTCAATGGTCAAATTAATTTTTATATCTGGAGCAATTTAAAAGTGTAGCTATAAAAATATGTCAGTTTCTTAAGTTCATTCTCTCTCAGTTTCTGATTTGAACAAGATTGGATACACACTATATCAGGTTAAACATTTTTAATGTGCAAAATTGTAAGAAAAATCTGATGTGTTTCATTCACATTATTTTCTCTACATCTCTGTAAAAAAATATTGTTAATAAGCATATTCTTCTGTCTATTTTATGATAATCGAGATAAACATTAACAGAAATTGTCTTAATTATTTGCGTCCTGTAAGTAGAAGGAAAATAAGGGAATACAGTAGGCCAAAACGATAGTCCAATTCTTTAAAAGCTGGTTGCCATGTGGTTGAAATCTGTTTCTATCCGTTACAACTTTCCATGTGAGAAAAGTAAGTATTTTAAATCTGAAACAAATAAGTAATATCTCAGAAATGGTCAATTCCACAAAAAAAAAACATATACAACATAGCTTGTGTATTTTAATGTGATCTAAATTTTTTGTGCAATAAGTTTTTGTCTATCTCTTATGATTTACCAGTTATGCAAAATTCAGCAAAATTCATTCAGAATAAAGAGATCTTCAGAGGCTATTCCCAGAAAATTCAAGACATACATTTTATTTGCCATATAAACATCTTTAATATACAGTATTTTAATCAAAATCGTTACAGCCATTTTTGAGAAAATCAAAATTTTCAAATTTTTTTCCATGTAAAGGGTTGTTTGGGATGGAAGGATTTTTCTCAAAATCTTTGTGTCACATCCCTGGAAGATGCTCGCATCCCCCTCCCACACACACACCCGCATGCACACACGCACCCACACACACATGCATGCAGAGACACAGACAGACACAGACCTTTTCTACAAATGCTTTTTGGAATAGGGGACCCTAAAACATATATTTTTGGTAAAATTCCAGTATCAAATTTTGGATGGTATGCAATATCTTCTCTATGTAACATTATCACCCAATTACTTTCTGCTCTATATTCTCAAAAATTATGGAAGGTTTCTCCTTAGAATATCTTCAGAATTTTTGCAATAAATTTAATATCATATCAGAAAATCAGTTTGGCTTTCAAAAAAAGAAATCTACTATACATGCAATTAGCAAAGGGAATGGTATACTTGTTAGAGCAATAGACAGAAAGGAAATAGTGGTAGCAATCTTTCTTGATCTCTTCAAAGCCTTCAACTGTGTTAATATTTAAAACACTGTAACTAGAAAACTATGGAATAAGAGACACAGTATTAGAATGGCAAAGCTCATACCTATTAAACAGCAAGTAATGTGTAGAGATAATATATAACACAGATGGAAGTCTGAAAAAATTAAGTAACAGTTTAAACATATACTGCATGGAGTACCACAGGGGCCTAAATTGGGGCTGTATTTATTTATACTATATTTTTAAACTACTTATTTAAAAATACAGGAAGCAGGAGGATTAGCTATTGGGTATGCCGACAATATTAGTTACAGGTAAAACATTGACAGAGGTTATTAGAGGTAGTTATAACAGGCCTATCAGAGCTAAGAATGATACAAATAAAATGGAGTGGCTGCAAATTGGGATAAGTAGTAAAACACAGGCCAACATAAAACTAACCATCCAAAATGAACACATTCGACAACTGACACAGACAAATTTTTTAGAACTAGTGATAGATAACAATTTAAAATGGAACAAACATATAGAAAAGATTAGTAATAAAATTAACAATGGTAAATATGTGCTAAAACAAATAATACAAATCATGGTGTAAGATAGTGCTCTAAAAGTATACTATGTTTTCATACATTCACATCTGAATTACAGGATCTTCTTATGGGGAGCAGCAGGAAAAAAGCAGTGGTTAAAAATATTTTGGTTATAGAAAAAGAGCAATATGAATAATTGAAAAGATGCAAAGAAGAGGTTCATGCAAAAGTAGTTTTAAAAAACACAGAATCTTCACAGTACCCTACCTGTATATTTTCAAATGCCTTAAGTATATAATAGGACTCACAAAGAGGGGAAAAAAAGAAATATTCATAAACATAATGCAAGAACAAAATTGAACTATTTTAGGGATAGACTAACAATACAAAATGCATTATAAACAATGCAAAAGATTTATACAATCATTTACCTCACCAGATTAAGGAAATGAATGAAGAAACAAGGAAAATTAAGGCTGTTAAGACATACCTAATAAATAATGCTTTTTACTCACTTCAAGAATACAAAAATGTAAATAGTAGTTGAAAAATAACATCTGTATATAACTAAATGTGTATACAAGCATAGTTTTTAATTATTTTATTTTTAGTTATTTATCTTCAGTGATGAAGCTTTGTAAATGTATTATTACAAATGGTAAATAAAATCTGAATCTGAATGTACATAGTACATATAGAGAAAGTAGAAATGAAAGTTGAATAAAAGGCAGGTGAAGAAAATACAGACCATTAGGGCGTGTCTTTGGCCATTTAAATGGTCATGTGCTGAAGCTTTAAAGAGGCCTGAGAATAACAGTCAAGGTATGTAATTGAGGTATTGACTAAATCTCAGCTACACATGTTCTTAAATTGGTTGAATGCAATTTCTTGTTACTAACTGGCTAATCCATGCATATGTGAGAACCTTACAGGAGTATGAAGGTTTCATATTCCGCTTTGTAGAGTCTATGTACTATACTGAGGAACCCTTAATGCATTCAGCATATGTATAATTGGGAATATAAAAGTAGTTAAATGGAGCTTCAAAGCTTTTCCAGAGGAAAGGTGTCCCATCAATGAAACACAGACTGACACAAATGCTATTATGTTGTAGCAAGAGTTGGCTGACACTGTATCTTTGTCTATGAAAGGGAAAGAAATAAAAAAAATGAATGAAAAATGGAAGTTTAACATTTATTTCTATTTATGTTGTAAATGATGATTTTGTGTAACTTGCAGCAAAAAGCAAAGGCAGAAGCTGCATTACGGCCTCTGCTGAACAAGAGAAAGGATGTAGATAAGGAGCAGCCTGAGTCACCAAACAGAGATGCCAAGAACCAAAATCTTAAAAAGAAGCCATCTTTGCCAGTAAGTACTGCAATCATAAATAAGTATATCATTTAAATTAGGGAATTGGGGGATGTAGTTAATGCATAAATAAAACGGTAACTTTTTTTTTCTTTTTTTAACTTATGTTGTACCGTGGGACCCAAATACATTTGAACCATTGCATAGTATTTTTCCACTGCACACACAGAAACATGATAACACACTGCTGCTGTACACAAGGTCACGGTGCTAACTTGTTTTTCTGGTAGTTAATGCATAAATAAAATGGTAACTTTTTTTTTCTTTTTTTAACTTATGTTGTACTGTGGGACCCAAATACATTTGAACCGTTGCATAGTGTTTTTCCACTGCACACACAGAAACATGATAACACACTGCTGCTGTACACAAGGTCACGGTGCTAACTTGTTTTTCTATGCTCTGAAAGTGCATTGAGCTGACGGTGATCGAGTGGTTGAGTTATATCCGGTATTATTTTGTCCTGTACTTAATCACAAAGAGTATTATGGCTCAGCATTTGTTTTCTAGTGCAAGCATGTATTTATTTATAATTCAATGTGTTAACACATTTTGTGAGTGGACCCTCAATAGTGTATAGTGTATAGAATGACATAATTGACCCACATTTAATATTTTTCATGGACAAGGCTTGGTTCCACCTTCATGGATATGCGTGTATGCAAAATAATCATTATTGCAGCTCATGATTGTTCATGAAATTGTTCATGAACTTCCCCTTCATGACAAAAAAAAATGGTGTATGCTGCGCCGTTAGCAGAGAAAGAGTTACAGGCCCAATTTTTTTTTGAGTCAACAGTTCATGTCCCTACATACATGAATACAGTTTTGTCCCCTTTTTTAGAGAATTAACAGACAGGGAGTATGAGCCTTTTTCCAACAAGACTCTGCAACAGCTCAAGTAGCCAATCTTTCGATGAGAACAATTGAAAGTGTGTTTAAGAACAGAACCATTAGTAGAGATTTGTGGCCCCTCAGTACCCCGACCTAACCCCCTGCAATTTCTATCTCTGGGGTAAGTTAAAGCATAAAATGTACAAGACAAACCCACACACCCTGGAAAGAATTAAAACAAAATATATTCTCAACTTGAACTATGGCAAGTGATGGATAGTTTCCTAAAGAAGGACCAAAAATGTATGGACAATAGTGCTGACCCATTTCAGCATCTCATTTAATAACACTGGTGAGTAAAACCTTTAAAAGTAGTTTTAAAAATGTTGCATGGTTTTCATCCACATCTTTCTATGATAGCTGCAGACGGTAATGAGCTCTGAGGGCATGGACAGGCAAAACACTGCACAGCCGGTTTGGACGTTTTTGGATCACCTGAAATCAACAAAAAATAACCAATGAGAGAAATTAAATGTTGAACTTTGACAATTACAGCTAAATATGATAGTAAAATAACTAAATTCCTTTTACTTGCCAGTTTTTTAGAAAGGCATACCAACTCCCAATTTTGAAGGCATGCTGCTGGAAAAAATGAGTACTGTGCTATTGCA
Source organism: Hymenopus coronatus (assembly GCA_030762935.1). Lineage (NCBI taxonomy): Eukaryota > Metazoa > Arthropoda > Insecta > Mantodea > Hymenopodidae > Hymenopus > Hymenopus coronatus. The sequence continues at coordinate 15,028,512 of CM060890.1, forward strand.
CAAATCATGTGAGTGTATGGCAAATGATACAGGAAGATAACTCCACCCTCTGAACTTACAGGCCTTGACACCAGCTGATCAAGTTTTATAACTGGTGTCTGAGCAGCATGGCGAACAATTGTAGTTTCACAGGGGAAAGAAACAGCCACGTTTGGGATCACGTACCATTGTTGAAACAATTTATCAACATATGGGCTGGCAGAATTTCAAATTACATAATCTCCCATCAACTCTAATGAGGATTTTCCAGGGAGAATATTGACTGCATGTGACATAAGTTTTAACACTCCAGGTATCTTGGAAAGGATATGGGAGGGATTTATTCTTTATGGATGTTGGAGTACATCACTTTGAACAATTTCTTTAGTCCACCTTTGCTTGAAAATAGGAGCTACAAGTTTGTTTACGTTAATTTTGTCCATGAATTCCTAACTTCCTTAATTTGAGGACTCTGATGATGATGATTATTATTATTACTATTATCATTATTATTATTATTATTATTATTATTATTATTACCATTATTATTGTTGTTGTTTGTAGACCACCACCACCACCACTAGAATCTTGGTTGACTTTATTTTCCGGTGTATCATGAATATCGTTAATTTGCCATGGGAATAATAATTCTAAATTTGGTTTTCCTTTTGTTATGCTGAAGTTTCTTCCATTCTGGGCATTCTGAGCTGTGAAAAATAAGTTTAGGTTTTCTCTCTATTTGTTTTTCTTCTTCCTTATGGTTTGCATCCACCCATATTAGGGGAGTGAATAGAAAAATCAATATCCTTATTATTTATGAATGTTTACATGGAATGTGCAGATAAAGGAAGCACTTTACTTATCTATTCTTCATCTCTCTCATATTTTCATACATACACATTTTCTTTTTATTAATGAATAATAAATTTATTTCTGTGTAATGTTCCTTTTCATTTCCTCTGTCCTAAGGTGCACAAGAACATGACTTTAATGTTGTCATTTCTTTCTCTAGTATCATCTTTTTGCACCCATATACAAAGATTGTGGTCCATTTTTCATCTCATGTAAGTTTGAAAACAGTGCAGTTATAATCATTTAATTTGATAAGTCGATAAATTACACTAAACAACACCTACTTAGGGTTTTTGCTGGAACATGTTTTGTAGGACCAGTTTCCTTCATTTTCAACAGGATATCGGCTAATTTGTTGTGGTGAATCTGGTAATGTGATCAGTGCTGTCTCCTCTGGTGGTGGTTCATTGAACTTGTTAAATACATCCTTCTGCAGAATGTCAAAATTGAAAACTCTGTTCCTATTTTTGAAGATAAAGATGTGTTCCCATGTGGCCAGATCTTGTTTTCCTCTTACATGTTTTAGAAGTTTTGGTTCTGAATTTATATTGTGGTTTTTGCCCAAAAGTGGGTGGCAACTGCTGATTTTTCCAAATGTTAGTGATCTATGTTACTGAAGTGTTCTTTGGATCTTGTTTTTTCTAAATTTCTTTTTGTTTTCCCTACATAAATCTGATTACAATCATTGCATTCCATTTTGTAAGTGGCCAAGTTATTTCTTTGCAGGAATGACGTCCTTGCCCAATTACTTATTACTTTTTTTTTATGCTGTGATGGTTTACTGGTGCTAGCTGAATATTGTATTCCTTGACAATTTTTTTAAGATTGTCAAATGCCTATGGATGGTCTGAGGATTTCTTGAAGTTCATCTTCTGTTCTATTGCTGAGAGAGTGGTTGTTTCTTGTAGGAATTTCTTCTTTTTGACTAGTTTTATTTTTTTATTTACCAGGGATCTTGGAAGCCATTTTGATTATCTTGTTGTATTCTGCCCTGTAATGGTCATGTTACAGGATCATGTTGCAGATAGCAATTGGTACCACCTGAACCACATGTTTTTAAATTACTCAATAAACCTTTAGCCATCTTCTGTATAAAATTTCTTTTGAATATTTAATGTTCTTCTATAGATACCCATTACATTTCTCTGAGCCAGCTTCTTTCTATGCTGAATTTTCTCTGTAACATGACCTGTTATTATTTAATTTAAATATAGTAATGAACAATGATATATTGTGATTATATTAAGTGAAGAAGAGAAGAGATTTTTATATGAATACTATAGTAATTATTATATAATTATTATATAGATTAAACATAAATTTGTAATGGGTAAAGGGTCATTTACAGTGACATAGATTCTTAAAGGAATACTGATTAAAACAAACACAAAGATATAAATTTAAGAGAAGGTTTAAGTCACAATAGAAACATTTTCATCATTTATATTTATGTGATTGTTTTGAGAACTATTTGTTCTTCAGGAAAAAAGAGCAAAAAATGTAAGCAATGAAAGTGTTTCTATTCGAACTCAAACCTTCTCTTAAATTTAAATTTCACATTATTGTTACTAGTTTAACCTTTTATTTTCAGAATTTTTATATTGTGTGCTACAAATCTTAAACTACTCTCAATAAAGATTTTATCATTATTGCATTGTATGCACTTGATGCAAAACAGTTTTGTACATCATAGAGTAATGTCTGTGCTTCTTCATCAAAATGCTTGCCCCCAAAACAGAGAAAAACAGACAAAATCATTTAGTTGCTCAAATTACTATCATCCAAAAGAGCACCGTTAATCTTTCTTAGCACCAAGTTGCAGAAAATAACTAAAATAAGCTCCAAAACTTATTGGCCATTTAATGTCTAGGTTGTTGGTATTAAATCAGTAATTCCTTGGTCCAGTTATTTTTCACTAACTGGGATTTTTATTTGCAATTTTTGAACACTGAATGATCATTTTTGTTTAATTGATTCCTTTTTACTTTCTCTATAGGCACTATGTACATAGTGGATAGAGAATGTATTGCACTCCACCAAAAAATTCGATACCAAGATTTCACCGGAAATATATGTTTTAGGGTCCCCTTTATCTAAAAAAAAACATTTTCGGAAAAAGGTCTGTGTGTGTGTGTGTGTCCGTGTGTCTGTAAACTCGATACCTCAAAAACGAAAAGTAGGTAAAATACCAAACTTGGTATTTAAGTTTATTATCTTCCAGGGATGCGACACGAAGATTTTGAGAAAAATCCCCCCACCCCCAACTACCCTTTACATGGAACTTTTTTCGAAAATTTTGATTTTCTCAAAAATGGCTCTCTTTAATTTTGATTAAAATTTCGTATATTAAAGATATTTACCTGACAAATAAAATGTATATCTTGAATTTTCTGGGAATAGCCTCTGAAGAGTAGTTTATTCTGGATGAATTTTACTAACTTTTGAATAACTGCTAAACCGTAAGAGATGGACAAAAATTTACCACACAAAAAATGTAGAGCACGTTAAAACACACAATTTATGTTATATACATTTTTTCGTGGAGTTCGTCGTTTTTGTGACATTCCTTACTTTTGGTTTCTGCTATGAAAAACTTATACATTTCTCATACAGGAATTTGTCAACTGCTGTCCATACAAACAAAGGAACTTCAGTGACATAGCAACCAGCTTTTGATTATCATTTTAACGTATGGTACTCCCTTATTTCACCTCTACTTACAAGGAAGCAAATAATATGGCTATTTCTGCTGATGTTTTACTGATTAGCATGAAGTTAATAGAAGTATAAGGTTTTTAAGAATAATTTGTTGCAGATATATAGAGAAAGTTATGTGAATGGTATACATCAGATTTTTTGCTACAGCATTTGAAGAAGCCTGAATTGGAGCGTAAGCTACAAATTCTTAATTCCTTTGAGCCTGGTACTATAGATGAAACAGAAGAACGAGAGAGAGTTACAGCAATGACACAAAGAGAGCTCCTCGTAAAAAGTTTTGGTATCCTTGAACATGTAAGTGAAATTTTTTAAAATTATACTGAATTAAATTTCATAAACTGGAAGCTTTTTATTTTTTCCCTTCTAGTAATAATATCTTTGATTCACTTATGGGTATTTCCTAAGTTTTCTTTAAGATTCAAACTTTAGAGCATGAAACAATAATAAAATCTGTTATTTATTGCTAAAAAGCTGTGAATTATCGGCGCAGCAAAGTAGGCTTTAGTTTGAGCCATTAAAAGTTAACAGCATAAAGAATTATTAATAAATACTGCAATAAAATGAATAGAAGTTTAATTATTCCAAAAAATCATCAGAGATGAAGATAAGATTTCAATGATAAAAAAATACTTAAATAAGACATGTCCTTAGAACAAATAAAGCTTAGTAATGATGATGCAATTTCTAGAAATATAGATTAATAATTCATAACTAAATGCTTCATTAAATTAAATAGAATGTATTTCCTTAATTTATCATTCAAATTATGAGAATTTGACTTCTTTACTCTCATTGCTACATATCATTATGACTACAGTTGTTATATATTCAGTAGAGGTTTTGGAAAATGTTTTCATTTATTTTGAGGTTCTTTTTTATTTAAAATTCAGAAAGTGATAATTAGTATTTCTATTATTATAACTTTTATCATTGATGTCTACCACAGTGAAAATAAATCATGAAGATGGTCTCTACATTTGCTGCTGTCAATCGTAGGATGATCATACATCCTCTTTTTCCCAGGCTCATTCACTTTTCTAGTAAAAAAAAGTGTCGAAATGGATTTTCGAAAATTTTGGCAAATGTACTCTTTTTTTGTAGCTGGGAACATTCTCATGATATTCCTTTCTAGTGATTGAGATATTGAATATCTACAAGATAGAAGCCAAAGCAAAGATTGCACACATCACATCACAACTGTAGTAGTTTTCATTATGATCTTTCTATATAGAATACTCCTTGAGTAGTAATGTGTTAATGTCATTATTCTGTATCTCTAATTTCCTGTTTCAAGAAATTTAAATTGGCAGACTTATTTGTAGTACCCCCAGCCACAATGGAGGTGTGAAAACATTATTTTCTTTGATGAATGTTCAATGAGAGGGAATTAAATGTAGATACAGTGAAGCAGTATAACTGTTCAGTAAAATTTCAAATTGCAAATATATAAGTGGCCTAAAATTTGGCATCTACTTGTCAAGGAAACAAATAAGTTCAACATTGAAGCATTCATGGTAGAAAAAAGATAAAGATAATGTTGAAACAAGTGAAAGGTGAGACATGCTATCACTGTAGTATGATGCTGTACCATTATAGGGTAGAATTGAGGGGATTCAAGGCTTTTGCCACCTAAAATTGTTACTTTGGATTTATGTATTGAATTCTGTCCCTCTTTCAGAAAGGCATGTTTTATGAGCAAATTGTTGGTTATGTTGACAAGAGACCATTATGACATTGATGTTGCAGATTGAGCTGCAATTTTTTATAGTGAAAATACACTCCTGATTTTGCTTTCTCTCCTCTACAGTCCTTAAGCAACAGAAAAAATTATAATGGCTGACTTTAGGTCTGTCTTCCACCCAACAATCAGCTACCTTGTAATATGTGAGGTGTTGATAATGACTTTGCCTGCACTGAGGCTACAAGTATCTACACTGAAGATAACTTACAATTAAAATTTCATGTTGCAAAGACAAAATTGGTCACACTTACGTTTCATTTTTTCCCAATGATTGATGCTTCCAAGAGAAAAATGTAACAGATGAAAATTATACATTTATGTAAGTTACTTCATTTAATAATTATTAAACTCTGATATGCAATGAATTAAATATTATTAAAGTAAGAGCTGAAGCTTTCCTGATGACATATTAACTCTAAGTGTTCTCAGGCTTCTAGCCAGGTAAGTACATGGATTGACTCCAATGTTTCAAGGATGTTCATCATCTTCTTCCGAACCTCATTTATTTCACATAGCAACAAGCTTTTAAAGGATTTCACTTTCGGTTTAAGGTAACAAGTGGCACAGAACCGGCGGGGGTGGAGGGATATCATGCCTAGTATAGTCGATGGTGGCAGAGTTGGCACCGCAGCTGCAAGGTACAGGCTTCGGCACAGCAGCATCTGCAGGGCTTGTATCATTCCCTTTGGCTAGTCTCAATGACAAGAAGTTGCGCTAACAAGAGCAACCTAGTCGCTAAGGCAGCCTCCAGATCCGCACGATCCTTCAGCTCCACCCTCACCAGAGGCGTGTGTGCCCAGCCATTGACGATGCGAGTAGCCCTCAAACATGGTGACCACTGCAACTTCACGTTGGCGGTGAAGAGCCGGGTGGAAAAGTCCCTAGGGACACCCCCCCCCCCCAAACTATGGATCTGAATTGGTTGGATTACTTCTGTAAAAACCCTGGCACATTTCAATGCTTACCTTAGGAGCAACTCTCACTGCTGATGGCCGTAGCTTAGGCGTAAGATGAGTGGGAAATCTCTTCGATGCCATCTAGCGTGTCATCTTCAAAAATATCCATATTTATTTCCGGTCTTCTGCCGCACTCGTATTCAGACGTTGCTGAAAAATCACTTTCCGATTCACTGCTGTAACTACTGCTGCTACTGTCACCATTAACAGTGAATGTCAGGTTTTCCACTTCTGTTTCTAGGAGACCTTCAGTTTTTATATACTGCTCTTCCACTGGGTGAACATGCCGGCATACTGGACCCCATTCCGTTTCTCCTATTTCACCGAATCGCTGTTTGCACAAATGCTACACATCTTCCATCTTGAAACTGATATTGCGAAGGGCAACCCATTCTTTTAAGTTTGCCCAAATTTTTTCTATGGCGTTGAGGTCGGGATGGTACGGTGGTAAGCGGAGAACTATGTGCCCATCTTCTAAAATTTTATCCAGAATATAATTCTGCTTTGGCTTATGTAGCTTTATAAGGTCGTAAAGTTCTGTTTTTAGCATGTCACTTCCGAATGGAATTCTGTTTTTAAGCAACCAGTCTTGCATTTCCTGCTTTCTTGTGTTCATTGTTGGACACTTGTTCCTCGTCACACTGTGATAGGAAGCATTGTCAATCACAAGAACGGACTATTTTGGAAGATTTAGCATTACTTTTTCTTTAACCCATTTCATGTAATTTTTGCCGTTCGTTTCACTATGATAATCACCACTTTTGGTGTTTGATTTAAAGATCAGTTGTGCATTGGGAACAATAGCAAAAATATTTCCACATATCTTATATACCATGTTTTAAAAATAAGAGAAAATGTTTTAGTAACCATTATTTCAAAATAGCACATGAAAAGGTCAGCAAGAAAAGGCGAAAGTGACCTACCCATTGCTAAACCATAGTTTGCTGATAGATTTTGTCATTAAAACTGAAAATATGTTGATCCAGACAAATAATAGTAAGATTAACAAAATCATTTATTAAAACTTCATTCAATTCTATAGAACTTAACCATTTTATTTTAAAATGTCAAAAGTTTTTCTTTAGGAATGCTTGGAAACAAAGAAACAAATTTATCATTAGCAGACCACATAGTCATTGGTCTTTTCTACCAGCCTAAAAGAACTTTTAATATTTAAACTATCAAATTTTTTAAAATTACTGAATTTTTATTTAACCATTTAGCTGGAATGTGTCAGTGAATTTATGTAGTTTATAATAGGTTTCATTTTATTTCCAGGTTTATGAATTTTAGGAAGAGCATAAATTCTAGGTAAAATTGAATTACTAACTTTTATAATTTGTTTTTCTTTATTTGCAATAATATTCACTTAGGAGTTTTATTAAAAGTTGAATTGCATGATTTTAAATTCATTATCAATTCCTTTGTAATCATTAATGCTATTACGTTTATCAGCTTTAGTATATATTACATCTTTTTCTTTCAATGATTTAATCATTTATTTATTGTGATATACTTTGCGATGCTTTTTATTCAAATTCTGTAATATTTTACTGCATTTTTCTTTAACCAATAAATCATTATTTTCATTTAAAACCTGACTGGCAGTTTCTATATCTGTGGCAGGAATAGAAATCTACACATATTTTTAAACCTTTATTCAAAACATTAATTTCCTTATCATCAAAGTCACAATTTGAAAGATTAATTACATTGTCTTTAGGGCTATTCCATTTAGTTAGTTTCACTTTTAAAATTTAGTTGAGTCGATTTTGTAACACTACATCACTTACTTTTTTATTTCGGAAAACATGTTTCAGAAGCCATGTGCTTCCATTGTCAATTCCTTTGGTCGACTGCCGGCATTGCTTGCTGTGGTGGTTGTCTCTGTCCCTGGTGGTGGTTTGATGAACTTCTGGATGAGTAGATCGCCTGGCGGGATTTCAAAATTGAAAACCCGGTTCTTGTTTTTCCAAATATATATGTTTTTGCAAACTTTTAATTCTGTCTTCCTTGTGATGTTTTTGAGGATTTTTGGGCTTCTATTTATAGTGCGTTTCTCTTTCCAAAAATGCCAAGCTACTGCAGATTTTTCTTCTTGTTTGAGTTTAATATTTCTGTGGTGTTCTTTCTCCTTGGTTTTTATATTTCTTTTTGTTTGGCCGATGTAGATTTTTTCACAGTCATTACAGCTGAACTGATATATTCCTGGTTTGTTTTCTTGTGGGATATCATCTTTTAATTTAGAATTTAGAATGTTTTTTATAGAGTAATTGTTTTTAGGGGCTAGAATGATGTTATGTCGTTTGAAGATCCTCTGGAATTTGTAGAAAGTTGTAGGGTGGTATGTAAACTTCTTGTAGATCTTGTTTTCTTTCTGGTTTTGAGTGAGTGTGCTGACTTCTTTAATTCTCTTTCTATTTTCGGCTTTATTAACTTTTTTGTACACCAGTTCTGCCCGAAATCCATTCTCTGTAGCTATGTCCAATATTTTAGTAAGTTCACATTGGTATTCTGTTTTTCCCATTGGTACATTTACCAATCTGTGTGTAAGGCTGTTGAGTAAAGCATGCTGATGGGGAATGGGATTGTAACTCTTTTGTTTTATATAGCTGTTGGTGTGGGTAGGTTTTCTGTAGATGCCAAATGTAAGGTGATTATTAGTTTTGATGATTTTTAGGTCGAGGAATGGTAGTTGTCCATCACATTCCTTCTCCATTGTGAACTTTATAGACTTTTCTTGCATATTTAGGAGTTTTAGTGCATCTTCTAGGTGTCTTTCTGGGACTATTGCAAAGATGTCGTCTACATAGCGGTACCATATTTTGAACATCCAGGGGAATGCCTTTTTAATCCTAGTTTCCATAGTGCTCATGAAGAGATCTGCTAATATTGGTGACAGCGGGCTGCCCATAGCTAAACCAGATGTTTGTTTGTAATATTTCCCGTTAAATGTGAAAAAATTTTGATTTATGCACAGATTCGTTAATATGATGTATTCTCGCACTTCTTCTGTTGTTTTTCCTATTGCAAGTAACCAGTTTTTGATGTGGGATTGTATGCTTTCTGTAGGTATGCTTGGAAACAGAGCAGTAACATCAAAGGAAACTAACATATTGGTTTTTTCCAATTTTATGTCTTTAATTTTATCGATCAGATCTAGAGAGTTTTTTATACTTGCTGTATCAAATTTAGGGAAGGAAGAGAATCTGTTTGTTAACCATTTTGCTAGATTATATGTAGGTGCACTTATATTGTTTATAATTGGTCTCATTGCATTTCCCGGCTTGTGTATTTATGGCCTTCCAAAAATACACAAGCCGGGAAATGCAATGAGACCAATTATAAACAATATAAGTGCACCTACATATAATCTAGCAAAATGGTTAACAAACAGATTCTCTTCCTTCCCTAAATTTGATACAGCAAGTATAAAAAACTCTCTAGATCTGATCGATAAAATTAAAGACATAAAATTGGAAAAAACCGATATGTTAGTTTCCTTTGATGTTACTGCTCTGTTTCCAAGCATACCTACAGAAAGCATACAATCCCACATCAAAAACTGGTTACTTGCAATAGGAAAAACAACAGAAGAAGTGCGAGAATACATCATATTAACGAATCTGTGCATAAATCAAAATTTTTTCACATTTAACGGGAAATATTACAAACAAACATCTGGTTTAGCTATGGGCAGCCCGCTGTCACAAATATTAGCAGATCTCTTCATGAGCACTATGGAAACTAGGATTAAAAAGGCATTCCCCTGGATGTTCAAAATATGGTACCGCTATGTAGACGACATCTTTGCAATAGTCCCAGAAAGACACCTAGAAGATGCACTAAAACTCCTAAATATGCAAGAAAAGTATAAAGTTCACAATGGAGAAGGAATGTGATGGACAACTACCATTCCTCGACCTAAAAATCATCAAAACTAATAATCACCTTACATTTGGCATCTACAGAAAACCTACCCTCACCAACAGCTATATAAAACAAAAGAGTTACAATCCCATTCCCCATCAGCATGCTTTACTCAACAGCCTTACACACAGATTGGTAAATGTACCAATGGGAAAAACAGAATACCAATGTGAACTTACTAAAATATTGGACATAGCTACAGAGAATGGATTTCGGGCAGAACTGGTGTACAAAAAAGTTAATAAAGCCAAAAATAGAAAGAGAATTAAAGAAGTCAGCATACTCACTCAAAACCAGAAAGAAAACAAGATCTACAAGAAGTTTACATACCACCCTACAACTTTCTACAAATTCCAGAGGATCTTCAAACGACATAACATCATTCTAGCCCCTAAAAACAATTATTCTATAAAAAACACATTAAATTCTAAATTAAAAGATGATATCCCACAAGAAAACAAACCTGGAATATATCAGTTCAGCTGTAATGACTGTGAAAAAATCTACATCGGCCAAACAAAAATAAATATAAAAACCAGGGCGAAAGAACACCACAGAAATATTAAACTCAAACAAGAAGAAAAATCTGCAGTAGCTTGGCATTTTTGGAAAGAGAAACGCACTATAAATAGAAGCCCAAAAATCCTCAAAAACATCACAAGGAAGACAGAATTAAAAGTTTGCAAAAACATATATATTTGGAAAAACAAGAACCGGGTTTTCAATTTTGAAATCCCGCCAGGCGATCTACTCATCCAGAAGTTCATCAAACCACCACCAGGGACAGAGACAACCACCACAGCAAGCAATGCCGGCAGTCGACCAAAGGAATTGACAATGGAAGCACATGGCTTCTGAAACATGTTTTCCGAAATAAAAAAGTAAGTGATGTAGTGTTACAAAATCGACTCAACTAAATTTTAATTGTTAAAACACATCACTGTCTCAAAGTCCACCCATATATTAGGATAGTTTCACTTTATTTAATTTTTTGCATAATTTATTTAATTTATTTTTCAACTTATGTTTTAGTTCTCATACTGAAATTCAGATTTTTAAACAATTTAGATTCCAAATTAAACTAAATTGAATTATTAATTTAATTGTTTTTTCACACAAGCCGTATAGACAGGAGTCAAGTGTGTCAGTTGAGGAATTTAATGCTATGTCAGCATGTTGCCAGGGTAGCTCAATGATAGAGCAACCGTCTAGATACTGGGAGATCAGTGATTCAAATCCCGGCTGTGGCATCAAAATTTTAGGTCTGACTCTACTTATCCTAAACTGAAATACCTAAATATTTATTAGTTTAAAATAAAACTTATATAATTTCAGCTCAATGTTATATTAGTTGTAAAAAGCTAATTTCTTTTGTCTCTGACACTTTTTGAAAAACACTGTTATTGTCAAATGAAAATATGAGTTACTTTATATTTTACACAAATGTTTAAGAAATGATTATCAGCAAGAATATTCTCTTCATCTCTCTCTCCCTCCCCTCCCCTCCCCTATCCCTCTCCCTCTCCTATTTATTTTTGTAATTTTAAATATAGCATAATTTCAGGTTTAGTATCATTAAAATTGAGATTAAAAATATAATTACCATATTTCAACATATCCATCTTTAGTTGTAACCCAAAAGAACTGAGAAAGAAGTGTTTTAAATTTAAATAACTGATAATAATTGAAGCTAGTAATGGTGAAGCAACACAAATACCAACACAATAATTAATAATTTGTAATAAACTTCACTTATCTTTTTCAAATTCAAGGACTAGTTTCACAATTATAATTCAGTTACATTAACTTCTTGTTATTTATTCATATCTTTACAGTTACTGATACTGGTTTATGGATTATAATTGCTTTAATAATGATTTTGTAAATAAAAAAAATTAAGAACATTAAATATCAGTATGCTGTTAAGGAGACTTCTACTCTTTAGAAAATAAAGAATAATTAAATTTTTAAAAAATTCATTTATTATTACTGACATAAGGTTCTGCCCAGAATTTATGGCCTTCCAAGAATATGCAAGCCAGGAAATTAATTGAGACCAATTATTAATAATAATATAATATAAGTTCACCTACACATAATCTAGCAAAATGGTTAACACACAGATTCTCTTCCTTCCCTAAATTTGAAACAGCAAGCATAAAAAACTCTGGATCTAATCGATAAAATTAAATATATGGAATTAGAAAAAACTGATATTTTGTTTCCTTCCTGCTCTGTTTCCAAGCATACCTACAGAAAGCATACAATCCCACATCAAAAATTGGTTACTTGCAATAGGGAAAACAACAGAAGTCCAAGAATACATGACATTAACAAATTTTTGCATAAATCAAACTTTTGTCACATTCAACAGGAAATATTACAGACAAACATCTGGTTTAGCAATGGGCAGCCCGCTGTCACCAATATTAGTAGATCTCTTCATGAGCACTTTGGAAACTAGGATTAAAAAGGCATTCCCCTGGATGTTCAAAGTATGGTACCGCTATGTAGATGACATCTTTGCAATAGTCCCAGAAAAACATCTAGAAAATGTACTAAAACTCCTAAATCTGCATAAAAAGTCCATAAAGTTCACAATGGAGAAGGAATGTGATGGACAACTACCATTTCTCGACCTAAAAATCATCAAAAATGAAAATCACCTAACATTTGGCATTTACAGAAAATCTACCCACATCAGCAGTTATATAAAACAAAAGAGTTACAATCCCATTCCCCATCAGCTTGCTTTACTCAACAGCCTTACACACAGATTGGTAAATATACCAATTGGCAAAACAGAATACCACTATGAACTTGCTAAAATATTGGAAACAGCAACAGAGAATGGATTCCGGGCAGGACTGGTGTACAAAGAAGTTAATAAGGCCAAAAATAGGAAGAGAATTAAAGAAGTCAGTACACTCACCCAAAACCAGAAAGAAAATAAGATCTACAAGAAGTTAACATACCACCCTACAACTTTCTACAAATTCCAGAGGATCTTCAAACGACATAACATCATTCTAGCCCCTAAAAGCAATTACTCCATAAAAAACATTTTAATTTCTAAATTAAAAGATGATATCCCACAAGAAAACAAACCAGGAATATATCAGTTCAGCTGCAATGACTGTGAAAAAATCTACATCGACCAAACAAAAAGAAATATTAAAACAAGAGCAAGAGAACACCACAGAAATATTAAACTCAAACAAGAAGACAAATCTGCAGTAGCTTGGCATTTTTGGAAAGCAAAACACTCCATAAATACAAGCCCAAAAATTCTCAAGAGAATTAAGACAGAATTAAAAGTTTGGGAAAACATATATATTTGGAAAAACAAGAACCGCATTTTCAATTTTGAAATCCTGCCAGGTGACCTACTGATTAAGAAGTTCATCAAACCACCAGGGACAGAGACAACCATATAGCAAGCAATGCCAGCAGTCGACCAAAGGAATTGACAATGGAAGCACATGGCTTTTGAAATAAAAAGTAAGTGATGTAGGGTTACAAAATCGACTCAACTAATTTTCAATTCATTTATTACCCTTGGGTAAATAAACACTTCTCAAAAATGTTTATAGAACAGGTATGGTTCCTCAAATAAATACAACATAAAAATTTTGTTAGGTTTTTTGAAAAAAGGTGAAATTTTAAAAAAATAAAGAATCTTGGATTTATCAAATGTTTGATTTATGTTCTTGTTTACATTGGTAACACCAAATGTCATTTGGAAACCAGAGTTAAGGTGCTTTTTTGGAATATTAAATACAGACATTGATAAATTAGCTGGGGCAGACCACTTTTGGAAATTTAACTTTGAAATAAAAAAAAATATATATATAAATGTGTTCTTTTTATATTTGTTTATTTTATTCTTCAAATTTTGCTTACTGCCTCACTAAAGGGCAGTCCCTACCCTACCTAGAGCAATCATTGTGATATTCCATATAAATAAATAAATAGTTAAAATAAATCCAGAAATTAAATTATTGCAACATTTAAATGGATATTTAATGATTTGGGAGAAAATATTTACTTTAAAGAATAAAATTCATGCATTGAATTTTGATATACCACCAATCATCAAATTTGTTTTGATTCTAGTAGTTAACAATACACCAATCGTTTAATATACAATCCGTCACCTGGTAGCTATGATCATAACAATGTAAATAAACAAAAACAATAAGCTGATGGTGCATTTGAATTACAATTGTGAAACTAGCCCTTGAATTTGAAAAAGATAAGTGAAGTTTTATTACAAATTTATTAATGGTTATATTGGTATTTGTGTTGCTTCATTTTTACTAGCTTTAATTTTTACTTTCTCTTGCCCCGTATGTACAATGTACATAGGGATAGAGAAGTATTGCATTCCACCCAAAAATTCGATGTCGAGATTTCACCGGAAATACATGTTTTAGGACCCCGTGAATCCAAAAAAAGGTCTGCGTGTGTGTGTGTGTCCGTGTGTCTGTGAACACGATAACTCAAAAATGAAAAGTAGCTGAAATACCAAACTTGGTATTTAAGTTCAGTATCTTCCAGGGATGCGACACAAGGATTTTGAGAAAAATCCCCCCACCCCAAACTACCCTTTACATGGAGCTTTTTTCGAAAATTTTGATTGTTTTAAAAACAGCTGTAACGATTTTGATTAAAATATTGTTTATTAAAGATATTCACCTGACAAATAAAATGTATATCTTGAATTTTCTGGGAATAGCTTTTTTTTATATGTGTTAATGTGATTTATTCTTTGTATTTTGCTTACCGCCTCACTAAAGGGCAGTCCCTACCTAGAGCAATTTGCTCATTGGGACAATCCATGTAAATAAATAAATAAAGACCTAATTCAAAATCTTCTCGGGCTTCTAGTCAGGTAAAAATTGGCTTGACACCAACGTTTCGAAGAAGTGCATCTTCCCCAAGTTTTTACCTGGCTAGAAGCCCGAGAAGATTTTGAATTAACACGTCGCCAGGAAAGCTTCAGTTCTTATTTTAAATAAAGACCTGTTCATTCTGGATGAATTTTGCTTAATTTGGCATAACAAATAAACCGAAAGAGATAGACAAAAACTTACCATACAAAAAATATAGGCCTTATTAAAGTACACAATTTACTCATATACATTTTTTTGTGGAGCTTACCGTTTTCGAGGTATTCATTGTCCTTAGTTTCAGTTGTGAAGTACTTACACTTTTCTCAGACGGGAGTGTCCGTTTTTCTTTTGTTCTACTCATGGCTGAGAAAAGAAGCTATTTGTAATGACAATCGCATAACGACAGCTTTCAAAACATTTGACTATCGATTTAGCCTAGTGTATTCCCTTATTTTCTTCCTACTTATAAGGAACTAAGTAATAAGAACACTGTGCTGAATACCCTGATTAACAAGGTGCAGAAAGAAGAATAATTTTATATAAGAGGTTTGTAGAAAAGCTAGAGAAAGTCATGTGAGTGTAAGACATCAGATTTTTACATGTTATAACTCTAAATTTGTTTCAAGAAACAACAGGTAGCAAATTTGGACCAGATATTGAAACAAAGGTTATTGATAATCTCACCATTTATAAGACTCCAGTTCAAATGAGAAAATTACTAAATAACAGCATGGAAACCTTTACAAGCAGGTATTGGACAAAAATGTACAAGCAAACTTGCTTCTCCATACTGATTCATGTCTGGATATAAGAATGAAATGTTATTAAATTATTCCTAACCACCAAATGAAAACATGGTGTTGAAAATAATTTCTCAAAGTAGGTTCTACAAAATTAAATAAGCAATTCCTAGATGTCTATTCCTCCTGCTAGTATTAAAACCTAGGTGCCGAGAACTGAAGAATATGTGAAATTAGAGTTAGATGAAGATATTAAGCTGTGGGACAGACTTTTTATTATGAAAATGCATTCACTAGTATACAATCAGCTGGCCGCTGATAGCTATATACAAAATCAGGATACAACATTATAACAAATATATATCATTCACAAATGTTATAGAGAATGCATTTAAAATTGGACTGAAGACACATACATACACCTGTATGGTAATCAAGAGTATCAGGTCTTCTTCTTCCATATTTGCACTTTTGTACTTTACAGTTGCTAATGTCCAATACTATTTGTTTTCCTGTTCAGTAACTGTGTACAATGATTTCAGTTTGTTATGTTAATCAAGTTGTCCTACTTACACAGAGCTCTTGTGTAGGCAAATCCCTCTCTGCTTTAGCTTGCTATGCCATGCCACTGCAAAGGATTATGTTTTACTTGTAATAGTAACCTTGGTTTCAATTTATACTGAAATTAACATTAACTAAAATACATCATTAAACTCAGTGATTTTTAGTTAGTTTCTATGTTGAATTTCAATAAGATTGCCAAGACCATATTGGAAACTTCCCTTGAAGTGTCTTTTGAAGAAAGTGTCCAAAATGGCTTGGTACTATTTGCTGCATGCAATATCAGATGCATATTTGCTTCAATTGACGGATGAAGATACAACTATTATTGTGGTGTGTTGTTTCAGTACAACACTTGTCACTATCTCTAACATACCTCAACCCTCAATGGATACCAGGATGATGTAATTTCTCATCAGGAGATGCACACCATTTGTGTTTTCCAAGCTTTTTGTTAAAGCCGCACATCTTTACTTTCTCTACTACATAGAAGAAATATTGTATTCCTCCCAGAAATCTGGCATTAAGATTTCACTGAAAATATATGATATGTGGCCCACCAAATAAGTAAATAAAAAGGCATTTTTAAAAAAAAAAAGGTCCCTTGCATGTGTCATGTATATGAGAAAAGCATAACTCAAAAATAAAAAATACTTTAAATACCAAACTTGATGTTAAAGTTCAGCATCTTCCAAGGATGCAGCACAAAAGATTTTCAATAAATTACTATTACTGTAACATATTTGAACAGGTATGATTGTATACAGATATTTTCCTGGCAAATGAGATGCATAGCTTCAATTTTCTATGAATAGACTCTAAGTCCTTTTCAGATAACTTTTGCATAGCTAGTAAACATAAGAGAAAGTCATACTACAAAGATCTTACAC
This sequence comes from Hymenopus coronatus, assembly GCA_030762935.1. Lineage (NCBI taxonomy): Eukaryota > Metazoa > Arthropoda > Insecta > Mantodea > Hymenopodidae > Hymenopus > Hymenopus coronatus. Next base: position 15,045,774 of record CM060890.1, read on the forward strand.
AAAATATACTGGTACTTTCCTCAAATAAAGTTTATCATTTGTTTTTTCTCTTGGCCATGCAAAAAGAATGGAATTTCAGAATTTCAGTATCACCATATTGTTCTTAAATGATTTGACTATTTCTTTAGGCTCATCTATTCCTAATTGAAGAATAACTTTTTATAAGAATAGTTCCTTGGAGAATAAATAGAGAAAGCCATGTAAATGTAAGACATCAGATTCTTTGAAGTTATTTCACAGCAGTTTGTATGCTTTCCAGACATTATAAAGTTTTTATCTAAGGCATCTTTCCACTGACATTCCAGAGAACTCAATACTTGCACAATAAAACACCCAAGAAATGATGAAGCCTTAACATTTTGATTCTTTAGCTCTCTTTGCTAAACTGATCACTACTTAACACTTCATGTATGACTTTAAGCATGTACAAACTGTAAATCATTGTCTCAGCAGCTTGAAGTGGATAAAGACAAACAAAATAAACAAACTGTTTCAAAATAGCTATTATATGATGTCTGTTTAGCCAACACTATTGTCATCAATTAGCAATGCATATTTATGAACTTAAAATTACCATCAATTATTGACATAGCTTTTCAATTAGATAACAGTATAATTACCTCAAACAGCTCATTCTTCTGCTTGCTGATAATGGTAACAAAGGGCCTCAAAGCATTTCCAAGGTTTTAATCTAAGAAACTGTTTAAATTTGGCCTAGGAATATTCTATATTGGTATATAGAGGATCCTTGCTTAGTATCTTCTGGAGATAAGCCTTTACTATAGTTTTCCTTTTGTTTTAGGTTTATCACATCTTAAGAAAAAACAACAACCTCAGACCAGATGATGAAAAGAAGTATGGTCTTTATGGGAAGTTAGGTTGTCTGCAACATCTTACTAATTCCTATTATATGAACAATAAATTGCCAGCCATGTTTCCACAATCTGTCAAAGTAAGTTATTTCTTTAATATTACTTACTTTATGTAGCATGCATAACACTTAATGTATTAACTAAGTTTTAGTAAATAAGTACATGATTTCATATTGATATAATAATTAACAAATTCAATTTATTTATTGCCTGTAGAGGTAGTTAAACCTATTAGACATTGCTAACCATTCCTGTAATTTTCACTTTTGGAAAATAACGGATCATAATTTTTTAAGTAGTAATGGTGCAATTTGTTCACATTTTGATTGCAAAACAAAAGAAATTAGTTTGTTATTTCATGCTTTACTCTTCATTCAGTTTAACACATAATTTAAAAAGAGATTTATTGGTGATACTTAATGTACCTATTTCAATATGTTAGTGGTCCTATTCGCAATATATATTTTCTTTAGAAACTACTCTTACATTTTATCCAAGGTCGCGGATTCAAACCTGGCAGAGGATGAAGGATTTTTTCGGGCGTAAAGGATCTTAGCATGGTTCCTTCGGAAAGGAAGTAAAGCCATGGGTCCCATGTCAAGGATTTACGATACGTAAAAGGACCTCAAACCTGATAGGTCTCTGAGCAAAATTAAGCGGTCTTTCACACCCAGTATAGAATGGGACGCTGAGAACCACAGCAGTTAAAGAGCGTCCATAAATAAAAAAAAAAAAATAAATAATAAAAAAAAAAAAAAAAACTGTTACCTTTTTAGTTGGATCAAGTATTATTTTTTTTTTTTTTTTAACCATTTTAAAAGTTTCATATTCATTAATTTTGTTACAATCTATTTTAGATCTTCCTATCTTCATGTAGAATGCTTAATACAAGACAGCTTATTTATTGTACAATACTGTAAACAAAACTGGTTTAAATAAATAATTAAAAAAACACAGTTGTTTATAAAAAGTATAGTGTTAAAAGTGTTGGTTTTTTCCCCTCAGCCATTACCTGTAATGAAACTGATACCATAGTTTGAAATTGGAATCTTTATAATTTTCTTTTGCAGAAACAGTGAATGAAATGGGTGGTATGTTGCTGAAATAAGGTCACATACATTTAGCTGATATTTGCCCACCATGGAAGTGGGCACATGTAATTTTTACTTTCTCTATTTTGTACATAGCACAGAGGTAGAGAAGATATTGCATTTCACCCAAATAGGAATTACATTTCTCTGCAAATATGCATTATAAAAAAAAAGCATTTTTAAAAAAGGTTCATGCATACATGTGTACCTGCGAATTCAAAAGGCTAAAAGTAAGCTAAACACCAAACTTGATAATTAAGTTCAGAATCTTCCAAGGAGCAACACTAAGATTTTCAAGAAAATCCCTGTACCCGAAACTATCCATTAAATGGAAAATTTTTTTGATTTTTTGATTTTCTCAAAAATGACTAACATTTGATTAAAATACCATATATTAAAGATATTTGTATGACAAAGAAAATGTTTATCTTGAATTCTCTGGGAATAAGTCTCTCCATACTCCCTTCACCCTGGATGACTGAATTAACTGGCTGAACTGGGAGTAATAGACAAAAGCTTATGACACACACACACTAAACACACACACTCACACACGAAAATGCACAGGCACACGCACACACACACACACACAGGCACACGCACACACACAGGCACAGACACAGACACACTCTCTCTCACAAATAGATTTCTTTATAACACACAATTTATGTCCAGAGCATATATATTAGAAAAGTTTAATTATTTTAAAACTGAAACCAATAACAAGGAATACCTTGTTATTGGTTTGAGTTTTAAAATAATTAAACTTTTTTCATATGGGAATTTGTCATTCCTGTTTCTTTTGTTTTACTCCTGAACCATGCAAAGAGAATCACATTTCAAATGCATAGCAACCAACTTTTAAAGGTTTTGACTAGGGCTGTAACCTAGTGTAATCCCTTATTTCTCTTCTACTTATAAGAACTAAGTATAAGACATTTCTGCTAATGTTTATCTTGTTTAGCATGAAGTACATAAAAGAACCGGCTTTTATAAAAATAGTTTTTCACAAAATTGAGAAAATCATATGAATGGAACACATCAGATTCTTTTTTTATTTATTTATTTTGCTGTATTCCACCTGTTTTTTTAATGTTGTCTTACGCTTAAATATCCTCTATATTTGCAGGCTATTCTTCCCATACGAGCTGGACAAAATGTCAGTGGAAATAATCACTGTAAGTATATAATTTTCTTTTTATATACTCTAATGCGTAAACTACTAAGTCACAAAAGCATTACATAAATACTTAGGCTTTCACTGCTGGCATTGTCAGCTTGACTTATATGGTAGCCGGGCTTGTAGGCCATGGTCCAAATAACACCAATGTTTCACCAAAATCTGTGTCTTGTTGCACTCCAGAGCTTTGTTCTCTGAAGATGCTAGACACAGATTTTGGCAATACGTTGGTAATGAAATTATTTGGATGACAGCCTACAAGCCTGGTTACCATATACAATCAAGCTCACAATAGCATTCTTGATTTTTCCAGCCTTTGATGATACTTATTCTGCTGCTACAATGGAAAGGATAGCTGATCCAGGTGCTGACAGCAACAGAGGAAGTAAGCTATTGATTTGAATGTAAATATGAGAAAACATCTATAACTTATTGTGATATTATGAATATGATCTAATGAAATCTAAGAAAAGTTTCAAGCTCTTAAAGAAAATATACCTTTGATAAAAAATGTATAAGAAGAAAAGCTGTTAAGTGAAAAACATGTGCTTGTTTCTATGGGCAGACACTTCCTGATAGGAATGCAGTGATTTTCATGAAGTGCATGTCAGAATAAGAGAAAAATTAGAAAGTTGTTTTTAAGTTACTGGGCCAAATATCACAAAGGTATTACCACACAAACAGTTTTTGAAGGGTCCAGTAAGTACATGATACAACATTTGGTGGGAGCATCCCAGGTGAAAATCTAAGATTAGCCAACCTGTCAAGTGTGTTTTCTTCTTAACAGTTTTCTCCCTTTGTTAAATGAATATTGGGTTGGATTACTTTATCCTTTAGTTTTCTTATTTTTAATTTCTTTGTCTCATTTCCTTCTTTATCATCCTCTGGTCAGCTGTGACTAACTTTTTATATGATAATTATTTTGAACTTTACACAGCATATGGATACCATGCTAACCATTACCCATATTAGCTATTCAGGTAAACAATTAATGCCACTTTGGGCTGATCACATATTTAGAGCATGCTATTGATACTTCACTACTCATTTATTTTTTGATGGCAGGAACACTTTTCATTTAATCAAAACAAATTAAACCATTTTTTTAGCCATCCTTTTAATTCTCAAGGTCACGGATTCAAATACTGTAGAGGGTAATAATTTTTTTCTGGCTTAAAATGCTTAGCATGGTTTCCTCCGGAAGGGAAGTAAAGTCATTAGTCCCATGTTAAAGATTTATGGCACATAAAAGAACATCAAGCCTGATAAAGAGGCATCTGAGCAAAATTAGAAAATTAAAATGGTCTTTCACACTCAACAAGAATATGACGCTGAGAACCACAGCTGTTTAAGAGTGTCCATAAAGAAAGCTCAAATTAATTTTCCATATTCTCTAACCTCACATATAACTAAACATTGTTTAAATTCAGAGAAACATGTAATAAACTCTCTTTCCCAAAAGGTTACTTTCTCTACATGTGCTACGTTTCTAAATAGAAATGGTATTGTGCTCCACCCAAAAGTTTGATGTCAAGATTTCACAGAAATATTCTTTGGGGTACTCTGAATCCAAAAACTGCATTATTAGAAAAAAGATCTGTGTGCATATTAATAGAAAATGAAAAGTCAGTTAAACACCAAACTTGATTTTAAGTTTATTATTTTCCAAGGATGCAACACAAAAATTTACAGGAAAATCCCCCCACCCCAAACTACCCTTTGTGTAGAACATTTTTCAAAATTTTCAATTTTCACAAAAATGTCTCAAGAATTTTATTAAAATGTCATTTGTTTTAAGATATTTTCAAATAAAATGTATATCTTGAATTTTGTGGGAATAACCCCTGAGGGCCTCTTGGTTCGGCATGGCTTTTGTATAACTGGTAAACTGTAAGAAATTGACAAAAGCTTGTTACACAGAAAATACAGATTTTCGTTAAAAGACAATTTATGGCATATACTTTTTCCTTGTCTTTTTTTTTTTCTGTTGTTTTTTTACTTTCTCTGTACGTACAATGTACATAGTGTATAGAGAAGGTATTGCACTCCAACCCAAAATTTGATACCGAGATTTCACCGTAAATATATGTTTTAGGTTCCCTTGTACCCAAAAAAAGGCATTTTCAGAAAAAGGTTTGTGTGTCTGTGAACACGATAGCTCAAAAATGAAAAGTCGGTAAAATACCAAAGTTGGTATTAAGTTTGGTATCTTCCAGAGATGCGACACAAAGATTTTGAGAAAAATCCCCCCACCCCAAACTACCCTTTACATGAAACTTTTTCCGAAAATGTTGATTTTCTCAAAAATGGCTCTTAACGATTTTGATTAAAATTTTGTATATTAAAGATATTTACACGACAAATAAAATGTATATCTTGAATTTTCTGGAAATAGCCTCTGAAGACTACTTTATTCTGGATGAATTTTATGGAATTTTGCATAATTGCTAAACCATAAGAGATTGAAAAGAACTTACAACACAAAAAATGTAGAGCACCTTAAAACGCACAATTTAACTTATATATATTTTTTCGTGGAGTTGATTGTTTTTGCGATACTCCTTCTTTTTTTGTTTCAGCTTTAAAAAACACATTCCAGTCCATACAAACAAAGGAACTTCAGTCACATAGCAACCAACTTCTGACTATCACCTTAACCTATCTACTCCCTTATTTTAATTCTACTTACAAGGAAGCAAGTAATAGGACTATTTCTGCTGATTTTTTCTCAATTAGCATGAAGTAAATAGAAGCATAAGATTTTTAACAATAATTTGTTGCAGAGCTATAGAGAAAGTCATGTGAATGGAACACATCAGATTTTTAATCCTTGTTAATTGGTTTCAATTTTAAACTACTTAAATTTTCCTTAAACTAGAAGCCATCTTTCATTTCTTTTGTTTTCTTCCTGGTCATCCAAAGATTAGCAAATTTCAATTGTTTCACATTGTGCCATTTGCATATACACTATACTTTTGCAAGGCTATAGCATAGTTAGTTCCAAAACTAAGCCATTGTTCGTTGGAAAACACATTTAAATTTTGGAAAAATCTGTATTTGAATATGACCAATAATAAAAGAGTAAATTATGTGAGGATCAATGAAAATAATTGCTTTAAGAATATAAATCATATATTCCATATACTTTAATGACTTATTGCATTTAGTAATAATCTTCACATTTGCTGTATATTTTCGTGTTTTATCTAATGTATTTATTAATGTTTGTAAGAATATTATGAATGGGATATTTTTCTTATATTACATTTGCTTTGTTTATTTTAATATAAATTAATACTTTATGATAAACAAAGCGAAAGTAAATATTCTTATTTTATATTAAGTATTACAATAAAGCATTATTGTAATAAACTTAATGGAGAATAGTCTCAAGTATCCACAGAGACATAAGAACATTTTCTGAGATGAATCAAAAAATGTAAAAGCCATTCCCTATGAATCCATTAAAGTTTCCCTTACCATCTGTAGATGATGGCAATGTATCCAATATGCTTCATATTGAAATTTGATTCACAGTGTTCGTATGAGTGTCACTAATAAAATATACCACTGCACACTACATTTGAATGCTACATGTTTTCAAGAAAATCATGGTTATTGATTCCAACCATGAGAAAGTTCTTAGGATATAAGGAGAAAGGAGGAGAAAAATGAATCTTTTGCAATATAAGCGTGAGCACATGTTTTCCACTTACATCCACTCAATAAATGTAAACTCTCACACCTGAATCTGCGAAAATGTAAGATTTTCTCTTAATTCATCAAAGTCCATGGCTCTTTCACAGCCGGTGTAAATACCAGAAAAACTTGAGTTTGTGGGCCGTGGTCTGGTGGTTTTGTCTGTGACTGTGGTAGACATCTTGAGTGACCATGGCAAGGTCGAAGTACTCTTGTAGAAGTTCTAATATCAGCAGCTGGAGGAGATCTGCTGTGATTGGCTTGGGTTGGTTGCACTCTGCTGGCATCTGATTGGCTTCATTTTGACTTTTTTAGTGCTCTTTGCCATATTCTAAACAGCCACCTGGGTTCCAAGGAGCTTAAGTTACTTGACATTTGTCTTCTTGGATTAAGAAAAACCCTGAAAAAATCTTTATCCGGGTAATTCACTCTAAGCAAGATTGGAACTTGCAACCTGTTACATATGAGGCAGCCATGTTACCAACACACTACCCAGGCAGGCATAAGGTATTGTATTCCACCTAAAAAGATACCCAGATTTCCCACAAATACATGTTTTGAGACCCCCTGAATCCAAAAAAAAGAATTTTTAGAAACATGTCCATATGTGTGGGTGTGTGGATGGGTGTGGGTGGATGTGTGAGTGTGTGCATGCCAGGAGCCAGGAGCAGGAACTAGTTGCCCGAGTGTACTCGGGCGGGGGCAAATCACCATGGTACCTATCTGCTTTTCTCGCGGATTTACCCGTGTAATATAAAAGATGTAGTCTTGTGCAAGCGTTTATGTCTGTGTCAAAGTAATGTGGGCAGGGTGTTTCCCTCTGTGCAGCCGGCGCGGGCTGGCTTACCTACCTGAGTGGTCACCCACCCAGAGAGGGACCAGGCCCGATGCTGCTTACCTTGGCCAGCTGCTTGCGGGCTGTCAAGGAAAGCAGTGCCGGCTAGCGGGGAGAACTGAAGGGATGTAGATACGGGGTGGGGGAAGCCAGTGTTGCAGATCTGGTCGGAGTACAACTGGACGGTCACCCGTCCGAGTCGGGACCGGGCCCGATGCTGCTTAACTTGGTGGGTAGAACTGTAAAGAAGGGAGAGGCGGCTGGAAAACTACCATCCCAAGGCGTCCTTGGGAAGGCGGTAGCTTACGCGTCTCCTAGGCAGCGTGTGGTCGTAAGTGCATGTGTGTGTCGCTCAAAAATGAAAAGTTGGTTAAACACCAAACTTGCATTTTCCAAGGATCTAACACAAAGATTTTCAAGAAAATCCCTCTACTATCTAACTAAAATTCTAAAATCCCTTCACATGGATTTTTTGAAAATTTTGATTTTCTGAAAACTGACTAACGATTTTTATTAAAATACCATATCTTTAAGGTATTTTTATGACAAGCAAATGTATATTTTGATTTTTTTAGAAATAGTCTCTGAAGGCCTCTTCATTCTGAATGACTTTTGTATAACTTGTAAACCATGAAAGATAGACAAAAACTTACTACACAAAAAATGTAGATCTCATTAAAACACACAATTTACATCATATGCTTTTGTTTTGTTTTTTATAGAGTTAACTGTTTACGAGATATTCTTTGTTATTAGTTTCAGTTTTGAGCTACTTAAACTTTTCTCAAGTGGGAGGTAAACTTTTGTTTGTTTGTTTGTTTTACTCCTGGGCATGCAAGAGAGAACTAAATTTCAATTGTTTTGCATAATGATAGCTTTTAAAATATTTGACTATTGGTTTAGCCTGGTGTATTCCCTTATTCCCCTTTGCTTACAAGGAAGCAAGTAATAAGACCAATTCCCTAATGTTTATCTCAATTAACATGATGTAGGTAAAAGAATAATCTTTTGTAAGGAACAGCAGCCAGAGAAAGTCATGTGAATGGAACACATCAGGTTTTTTGTTTTGTTTAGTATGCTATATAAATATTTATTGAAACAGTTTAAAAAGTTGAAATTGTGTGTTTCAGATCTCACCATTACCTGCAGCAATGCTCCAATTCTAATGCGTCCACATCTTCCTCGCACTTTATGGATGGATGACAGTGTTGGAAAAGAGGGTGACATACGTTTCACCAAAACACATGTTGCGCGGGCATTGTCTAATACTGTTAAGTTGCAAGAATTGGAGAAGAGGGAGCAGCGGTTATGCCACAGTGAAAATAAAGCCTGATGAAGTTTTCTCGTTATATGCTACAAAATAACGTGCCTTTGGACATAATGACTTTAGCATCACTGCTAGTCCTATATTGGCCTATTTTGCATACTTATTTTACTTTCACCTTCTCTGTTAAAATAGTTATAGATTGAATTTAAAATTGTTATGCTTTTCACTGTTTTCCAAAGGAAAGTTCCAATGGCTATTAAAGGGTTATAAATTAAATGTGTAGTAAATATGGCTCCATCTTTTAAATTAAATACAATGCTTGCAAATGCATATTAAATATAAAGTACCCTTCCACTGTTTACATATTGAGCATGAATGATGGAAATTGCATCATTTAGTATACACCATAAAAAATGAATAATTTGAATGCACATTTTATAATTGCTGTCATTCTTCTTAAGCATAGCAGATTGGATTTTCCTGTACCATGCATTCTCAAATGTATGCTTAAGTGTTGGAGAGGCCAGTTTGTGTTTATAGAGCAAACCAATTTGTTGCAGAAAAGGAAATTTTAGCACTGAATGTGGTAGCTCGGAGACAGTGACCTTAAATTTTTAAACCTTCAGGAAATAACACTAAATGTCACCATCGAACCGTTCCTGTCTCCATTTTACCCAAAGACACATACCAGGACCGTCGCTCAAGGTTTTTGCAGAGGGAAAACCTGCTCTTATAGGATATTAAAAAAAAAAACAATTAAATTTCAACACTCAAGGTTTAATAAGTGTTAACTCTGGATACAACGGATGCAACAATTTACTCAGTTAGCAGATTTTGAAAAAACCTTTCGTAAAAAAAATTTCAGAGCAATAATAATATTGTGTTTGTTACACAGGAATTGTTATAACCCAAACGAATACTGACACCAAGTTAACCTATTGGAAATGAATGTCTTTTTCATACACTCTCTAGGGACAGCCTTCACTCGACTACCCGAAGCTACAAAAAAAACCTGACCAGATGGCAGAGTGGCACTGACGTCACAGACCAAAGCCTTTAGTTAAGAATCAGGTTTTCAATCGAGCCAGAGCGGAACAAAGAAGCTCCGGTTCTCAACTGACATGTGCAATAAAACATGGCCACTTGGAAAAAAAGGTATTACATTAGTGTTATATTAATTTTACAATAATCCTATATAGCTCAATGTAGCCCAGCCTCCCCCTGCCCCCAACCCTTTTTTGGGAAAGATATGGAAGGAATTCATCTGGACCAAAGCCTATCTCTTCTGCATAGTTGCCAAATCTACCCACCCAACTGATCACAATCATAGTTCTTCTTTTGGAAGTTCTTCTGAAGCTTATTCACATTAAGAAACAATTCATTTGCACAGTGACCATGTATCACATAGCTCTGTACTTACAAACTGATGAGACGTTAACACTTAGCACAAAAGAACTTTCACCATCATTCGCCTTCAGTGAGGCAGGCAACTCCATGCTGGGCCCGACAGGCTAGAGAACAGCAGACAAAGAAATAGGGTCCAGGGGGCAACCAAGGACCCACCCTGGCAACAGCACCTGAAGAAGCAAACAGTCTCGGCAGTATTTCATGGTAATAGTGTTAAATAACACAAATATGTGATAATCTAAACAAAATGTATACTTAAATTCCAGTGGCCATAATAATAAAAATTAAGAATTTTACAACAGTAAAATTCTTAATTTGAAAACAATTACCAGTTTTAACTGTATTAAAGACTTTACAATTGCTATGAGACACCAAATTAATCTTAAAAAGGTTAAAAGCTACAGCTCATAAACAAAAAAACATAAGTTCTATTAAAATTAATTTACAAATTGAGTGGCGCAGTATCAGAATACCACATAGTTAAACAGCTTGCAAGGTTTGATTGTATAAGAAAGTTTTAATTTCTTAATGAACAAATAAGTGGGTGCTCCCAAACATATTTAGTTGCATAAGCAACACAACAAACAAATTAAAAGGGAAAAATAAAATAAGTTCACCCAAAACAGAAACACAGTTCGACGCAACACAGCCAACAATAACAAACATGAACATAAACGTAAATATAAAATATAAACATGTACACCCAAACTAACTCAACCAGCATAAACATTCATATGCAAACAGTTAACATTCATAGGGAGACCCAAGTACCAAACTTAAACATTCAATATCCCAAACAAACATACCAAATGTAAATAAACAAACCTACCAAAGGTAAACACTTGGGCTCAAAAACAAACATACCCAACATAAACATTCACTTGCAAACATAGTAAACGTAAATATTTACTCGCAAAGAAACATACAGTCTCCCAAACAAACAGTGGTGGAATTTAAAGAGAAGCTGCAGACTCCCTGAGGAAAATATTAGTTTAATAAATCTAGCTTATGGATTTCAATCTGCAAATATTGCTTTTACTTGAACTAGATTGTGTAATAACAAATTAATGCCCTCACTCCTTGTTTCAATACATTGTCTGCTATACTGCCTATTCCCCCCAGGGGCCTACTACGGTAGGTACGGGTATGGCGCACCCGGGGTCCCGAGCCAACCTGAACTCCCTCGTGTGGGCAACCTCCGAGTGGTGAGGGATTCAGTCTATCAAAATGCCCACCCACGTGTTGGCCGTGCGTGGAGACCCGTGTCGGTGGAAAGGAATATCCTGGTTGGTTGAGGGTTGCGTATCTGAGCCTGGGCCTTCTGTCGTATCAGTGACCAGGGAGGGTACGCAACTTAATACACCAGTTTGGTTTCTGCTTCACCTAAACGGGAAGCTAGGGACTAGCCCACCCCTAGTCAATCGGCCAGGACTAGGTATTATACCGAACTCCAGGGTGAGTGGCACGGCGAGCCTGCTATATCCCCTGTGAAGCCCTGGCATCCCAGTGGGGTGACCCCTTGTTGCACTCCGTGGTGGGTGGGGAGCACAGGGGGATGAAAATAAAAATTTACTTTCATGGCAAAATCAAAAAAATCCATTAAATATGGTACTGAGTTCGGAAAAGAAGTAGCCGAGTGTTGTGGTCCTCGCTACTTGATTGTCAATAGAACAGAGGAAGGAAGAAAGTTCTCTAGCGTAAGCCCTTTTATTATTCAAAAGGGTCTTGATAACATTGCTGGTCCTGTAAAATCTTGTATAAGAGCTCGAAATGGCACGCTCCTGGTAGAAGCAGAATCAGCATCCCAGGCAGCAAAAATACTAAAGGCCAAAATGTTAGCTAGCTATCCAGTAAAGGTTGATGTACACAAAAGCTTGAACTCTTCACACGGTGTGGTAAACACGCGCGCATTTGATGGTTTGACCTGTGAGGAAATTCAAAAAAATCTTGCTCCCCAAGGCGTAACATCTGTGTATCGGGTTCAAAGAAAAGTAAATGGAGAATTCGTGCCTACCCGTACCCTGTTTATTACCTTTGATCGGGTAGATCTCCCACAAAGGATAATGGCAGGGTATGAATCCATTGAGGTAAGACCGTATATACCGAACACGCTCAGATGTTATAAATGTCAGCGCTTTGGCCACACCAACAATTTCTGCAACGGCGAGGCTACCTGTGTGAACTGTGGCAAAATCTCGCATGACGGAGAATGCACGTCAGCTCCAACGTGTGTTAACTGTAACGGTGAACATCCATCAAGTTCCCGTAGTTGTCCCCGTTTTGCAGAGGAAAAGACGGTCCAGGAGATACGGGTTAAAGAGAAGATGTCCTTCTTGGAAGCCCGGAAACTCTTGCGAATCCGCCAACCCTCTGTCCCGATGTATGGTGCCTATAGCTCAGTTGTAGCTAAATCGGTACAAAGTCGGGAAATTGCAACTCAAACCTGCGATATAAACGGGGTCACGTTTGCAGAAAAGATTCTCACAGCCAGCTCACTTCCTAGGGCTTCGACTTCAACATCTAAGTCAGTAGTAACATCTGAAACTGTAAAAAGCGCCAAAATTAAATCGCCGCCAAAGCAATCGACCTCGACCAACAAGTCTGGCAAGCTAATAATATATAAAGAACCAGAAAGAAAGTTTAAGAACACCTATGAGAGAACTGACTTCCTCAAACTAAGTGTAAAGCCTATTCCCAAAGCAACAAAGGGAAACAAGAGTCCACGGAGGTCCTCTTCTGAGGATTCGTCTGGGAAGGACTCAGGTCGGCGACTATCATCTTCGCCGGTCTCTATTCCAATCGGTTCGAGGTACTCGAACCGAAATCTTCAATTGGAAAGGGGTCCTCCCAAGTGGAGGAGATGGACAGTGACAAAGAGGCAGGACCATCCTCCCGTAGAAGGTGTCTTCCCGACACCTAAAAAGAATGAACAACCGACCTCCGCAGCCTTCAAAATAGAAACAACCACAATGTACAACTTATCCCATTATAAAGAACATGGCTATTCTACAATGAAACTTACGTGGAATAAGAACACATCGACCTGAGCTTGAACTGCTGCTTAACCAGAACGATCCTTTGGTCGTATGTTTGCAAGAGACTAAGATCCGTCCACAAGACAGCTTCAAAATCAAACGGTAAACCCCTGTAAGGTGTGATCTATCATCGGAAGAGAGTGTACCTGCGCACGGAGGCACTATGATGCTCATCAGAGATGATATATTCGCGCAATCTGTATCATTACAGTCCGACATCCAGTCAGTAGCTGTAAGGATTAAACTGTCACATACCAGACTCACCATTTGTAATATATACCTTCCTCCGAGTGACGACCTCTCGCTCATTGATTTAGGGGATCTAGTTTCTCAACTACCAACACCTTTTCTTTTGGTAGGTGATGTAAATGCCCACCATCCACTTTGGGGCTCACCTCGGGCTTGTGCGAGAGGTAAGTTAATTGCTGATTTCCTGAATACTTCTAACCTAATTCTCCTGGACACCGGAGAACCTACATTTCTTTCTGATGCTTTCAACAGTTTTTCAAACTTGGATTTAGCAGTTTGTTCACCACCATTAGCATCTTCCTTACAGTGGAATGTCATCTCTGATCTACATTCTAGTGACCACTTTCCATGTCTTATCAGTCTCTTGCCACAAGATACATGTTCCACACGTTTACCTAGATGGCGCATAGATCAAGCCAACTGGAACCTTTACTCCCGGTTGGCTCTCTTTTAATACAACGAGCACGACTCTGTGAATGTCTTAGTGGAGCACCTCACGAAAAATGTTCTTGATGCTACCGAGCAGTCTATTCCACGGTCGACGACCTAAACCAGTCGTCGATTTCCGGTACCTTGGTGGACTGATGATGATGATAATGGTGTTTAAGGGCGCTCAACTGCCGAGGTCATAAGCGCCCTTATGATTAAAACTTGGCAATAGGCAGTAATAAAATACCAAACAAAAAAGTAAACACAAGTAAAAGAGCTAACACAGTTGAAACGGAAGTAACAGAAACGTCCAGCCCTCTAACCAGAGCTGGATATAAAATTCCATCTAAAATCAACACATTAAAACCAAAAGAGTTTAAAAAACCGCTATCACTCTAAAACGTCAAGGTAAAAGAAACTTTTGCTAAAAATTTAAAAACCCTGTCCACTGCTCTTGGGTCATCTGCCAGGACCTCAGCAAGAGAGGCCGGCATGCCCATAGATGACCGAATGTGTGCCAGGTGACCACACTCCAGCAACACATGACGAACTGTCTGTGCCTCCCCACAGAGCGCACAGACAGGAGCAGGTTCACGTTTAAAAAGGTAACTGTGAGTAAAAATACAGTGGCCAATTCTTAGCCGAGCTAGTACTACCTCCTCCCGGCGGAATAAACGAGAGGAGGTTACCCAGTTGACAGGGAGGTCCTTCACCTCTCGCAGCTTATTACCACGGAGAGCCGACCACTCCGCATGCCAAGTCGAAAAAACGGCTCTCCGTACAGCCACTCTAAAATCTTCTGCTGTTGAATGGGTAATCGTAACACTGGGCGCTGTGACTGCCGATTTCGCTGCCAAATCCGCCGTGTCATTCCCTGGCAAGCCAACGTGTCCAGGAATCCATGCGCACTCCACATTAAAACCAGAAGCGTGCAAAATGTGGAGAACGTCCTGGATGCGCTGCACCAAAGAATGGTAATTGTACAGCTCACGAATGCTCTGAAGGGCACTAAGGGAATCACTAAGAATAAGACAGTCACCTAATTTTCGACGTCGAATATACAGAAGGGCTTGATAAATAGCATATAGCTCGGCAGAATATATAGATGTGCAACTAGGCAAACCGTAAGTAGAAGTTGCGGTGCCAGTGACAAAGGCACATCCAACACCGTCGGGGCTCTTACTACCATCGGTGTAAATACAAATACGGCCACTGTATTTGGATAAAAATTCTAAAAAGCAACGACGAATACTATCAAGAGGCGTAACAGATTTCCCGTAGAGCGTCATCCCGAGATCGTCATGGGAGGTAGCGCGTAACCAAGGGGGGTGTATACTCTCTCCCTTGGATAACAGCCGAGGAATGTCAACATGGTGCTGGCGTAGAAGCTCACGGAAACGAAAACCTGCTGGCCTGGGGCTCAGAGAGCGGAGGCAGTATCGCTCGTGCAGCTCCGGGGAGAAAAATACGTGATAAGTTGGATGCCCAGGCATACACTTCAGCCCACAGCCATAATTAGCAAGCAGGACATCACGCCGACAACGCAGAGGAGGTTCTCCCGATTCGGCGTAGAGGCTAACAACTGGGCTCGTTGGAAAAGCTCCAACGGCCACACGGATGCCCTGGTTATGGACTGTGTCTAACCTTCTGAGCACTGAAGGTCGAGCTGAAGAATACACAATGCTGCCATAGTCCAACTTCGAACGAATCACAGCACGATAAAGACGGAGCAATGTCGTCCGATCCGCACCCCAAGATTTGCCACTTAGTATCCGTAAAAGATTTAGAGAACGGTCACATCGTGCTCTAAGCTGTGCTATTTGTGGTGCCCAACATAGTTTCCGATCGAAGATCAAACCAAGGAATCTCGCCTCATCTGCGAAAGGAAGTAAATCTGGCCCGAGTCGAAGAGACGGCGGCATTTGCCACTTACGGCGCCAGAAGTTAACGCAGACTGTCTTCTCAGCGGAGAAACGAAAACCGTGTTTCGAGCTCCAAGCATAGAGATTGTCCAAACACCGCTGGAGACGGCGTTCCAAAAACGGTGTACGCTGAGAAGTACAGAAGATGGCAAAGTCGTCCACGAATAAACAGGAAGAGACACCTTGAGGCACACATAGTGCTATGGAATTTATCGCAATAGCAAATAGAGTCACGCTGAGTACCGAGCCCTGCGGCACTCCGTTCTCTTGAATAAAATGGTTAGAAAAAACCGAGCCCACCCTCACTCGAAAAACGCGGTCCCGCATAAACTCCTGAATGACCAACGGTAGGCGTCCACGTATGTTCCAGTTGTGCAGAGAACGCAATATTCCCGCCCGCCAATACGTGTCGTAGGCCTTCTCGATGTCAAAAAATATCCCAACTGTGGGGCTGTTCTTAAGAAACCCGTCCATAATCTGAGTTGACAGAGAGACAAGGTGGTCAGCAGTTGAACGTCGTCGTCGAAAGCCACACTGGATGTTCGTCAGAAGATTGTGCGATTCCGGCCACCACACCAACCGTCCATTGATCATGCGTTTCATCACCTTGTACACGCAACTGGTGAGGGAAATAGGACGGTAACTGGAAGTAAGATGGCGGTCCTTTCCAGGTTTAAGAATGGGTATGATGGTGGCCTCCCGCCACTTGTCTGGAAAAATGCCATCAACCCAGACACGATTATAGACCTCGAGTAGGAAATCTTTGCCATCAGGAGAGAGATGTTGCAACATTTGGACGTGGATACCATCTGGACCTGGTGCTGAGTGTCGTGAAGAGGAGAGTGCATTGTCTAGCTCTGCCAGGGTGAAAAGGCGATTATAATCCTCAAGGTTGCCAGAAAGAAACGAGAATTCTTGAGATTCCACCTGATTCTTAACTGTAAGAAACTCAGGGGAATAATTGCCTGAGCTAGATACCTGAACGAAAGCACTGCCTAAAGTATTCGCCACGTCAAATGTATCAACAACAGCTCCGGTAGGCGTTTTGAGACCGGCGATGGGCATATGGTTCGGTTTCCCAGCCACACGTCTTAACTTATCCCATACGACAGAGGAAGGTGTATGTCGATTAAAGGAACCCACGAATTTATTCCATGACATCTTTTTGCTATCCTTAATAACCCGCCTAGAATGTGCACGCATCCGTTTATAGTGTATCAGGTTATCCAGTGTAGGAAAACGCTGGAAAACCCGTAGAGCTCGTCTGCGAGCGCGAATAGCATCCCGGCAGTCATCGGTCCACCAAGGTACCGGAAGTCGACGGCTGTAGCCAGTCGAACGCGGAATGGATTGCTCAGCAGCAGAAAGAATGGTCCCTGTGAGATGTTCGACCAAGTGGTTCACAGAGTCGTGCTCTTCGTAGCTAAGTTCAGCCAAGTGGGAGTACAGTTCCCAGCTGGCGTGGTCTAGGCGCCAACTAGGTAAACGGGTGGAACATACAACGGGTGTCAAGACACTAATACGACAAGGAAAGTGGTCACTAGAATGCAAATCCGAGATGATATTCCAGCATAAGGTGACTGCCAGCTGAGGGGAACAAATTGCAATGTCAATGTGTGAAAAACTATGAAATGCGTCAGATAGAAAGGTGGGCTCTCCGGTGTTCAAGAGAGCAAGGTTCTGACTATCCAAGAAGTCTTTAAGTAGCGTACCTCTCGCACAAGCCCGAGGAGAGCCCCAAAGAGGGTGATGGGCATTCACGTCGCCTACCAATAAAAAGGGTGGTGGCAACTGCGAAATGAGGTGTTCTAAGTCGCTGTGCGAGAGGTCCGCAGATGGAAGCAAATAGATACTGCAAATGGTGAATGAAGCGGAGGGTAGCTTAATGCTGACAGCAACGGACTGGATTGCAGATTGTATGGGTACGGAGTTGGCAAAAATATCATCTCGAATAAGCATCATAGTGCCCCCATGTGCCGGGACACCGTCCTCCGGGGATAAATCACATCGTACGGAGGAGTACTGCCTGATGGTAACGGTGTCCTGTGGACGGAGCTTCGTCTCTTGTAAGCATACAGCCAAGGGTTCATGTTGGCGCAGCAACAAGTCAAGCTCTGGTCGATGTGGTCGAATTCCGCGTATGTTCCAATGGAGGATAGCCATTGAGTATATTATGGGATAAGTTTCAAATCGAAAGACGCTTCTGCAGATTGGGATTAGCTGGTCGGTTCAATTTGTTCTTCTTAGGCGTTGGGCTAGTACTATTTTCAGGAGCACGATCCTGCCGTTTCCGCACTGTCCCTCTGGCAGTGGCGGCAGAATCCTCCTGGTCCATCTCCTCTACAAGGGAGGTCCCTTTTTCAAGAGCAAATTTCGGTCCGAGTAGTTCGAGCCGATTGGATGTGCTGATCGGCGAAGACGGCCGTCGCCGATTCACGCCCTCCTCCCCATATGACCCTTCAGAGGAGGATGCACGTGTGGAGTTGCGTGTACTTTTCTTACCCTTAGATGACTTGGTAATAGATTGCACATTCTCTTTCAAGAAGTCTTGTCGTACATACTTGGTCTTAAACTGTTTTTCCGGAGCAGAAGACGTCGTGAATTTACCAGCTTTAGTTTTCGAGGTCGAGGCTTTCGGTGACAAGTGTGCAGGACTATTCTCTAAGCTGGCGGATTTGGCAGATGTTGATACCAACTTGGGTGTAGGTGCCGAAGGCTTTGGCAGCGCTTGGGCTAAAATAACCTTTTCCGCAATTGTAGCCCCGTTCATATCGCCGGTCTGTGTTGCGATTTCCCGACGCGGTACCGGTTTAGCTGCAACTGAGCTATAGGTACCGGACCTCGGGGCAGAGGGTTGGCGGAGTCGCAGGAGCTTCCGGGCTTCCAAGAAGGACACCTTCTCTTTCACCCGTATCTCCTGGATCGCTCGTTCCTCTGCAAAACGGGGGCAGTCTCGGGAACTAGATGGGTGTTCCCCGTTACAGTTCACACACGATGGAGCTGAAGCACAAGCCCCATCTTGGGAGATGTCACCGCAGTGGACGCAGGTGGACTTGCCGGTACACAACTCACTAGTGTGACCAAAACGTTGGCATTTAAAGCACCTCAGCGGATTGGGTATATAAGGCCTAACTTCGATGGCTTCATACCCTGCCCTAATCTTTTGAGGCAGATAAACCCGATCAAAAGTAAGAAACAGGGTACGAGTAGGCAGGAATTCACCGTTGATCTTACGTTGTACCCGATAAACAGCTGAGACACCCTGAGTCGCAAGATTTTCTTGGATCTCCTCAATGGACAAACCGTCCAACGCGCGGGTTGTTACTACACCGCGGGAGGAGTTCAGCGACTTGTGCACCTCGACCTTCACTGGATAGCTGGCTAATATGGTGGCTTTAAGTATCCTTGCAGCTTGCGAGGCGGAGTTGGCTTCGACAAGAAGTGTACCATTGCGAGCTCGAACGCAGGATTTAACCGGACCAGCAATGGCATCGAGACCCTTTTGGATAGTAAGAGGGCTCACCGTAAGGAACTTCTTACCTTCCTCTGTCCTATGAATAACCAAGTAGCGAGGACCACATGGGCCGCGCCGTGGCCGAGTGGTTAGACCACTTGCCTCTCACCTAGACGGCCGGGGTTCGATCCCAAGCGACCGCATGTGAGATTTGTGGTGGACAAAACGGCGCTGGGGCGGGTTTTCTCCGGTTTCCCCCGCCATCGCATTCCACCGGTGCTCCATCATCATTCATGTATCATCAGTGTCACCGCCTGCGGTGCCATTAGTAGTTAAAGCGGGCGTTAAACACTACCAAAAAAAAAAAAGAGGACCACATGACTCGACTACTTCCTTTCCAACGTCTTTATTAAGGGGTTTTAGTTTTGGTGCCATAGAAAAAATGTTATAAATTCATCCCCCAGTGCTCCCCACCCACCACGGAGCCCAACGAGGGGTCACCCCACTGGGGTGACAGGGCTACACAGGGGATATAGCGGGCTCGCCGTCCAACTCACCCTGGAGTTCGGTGTAATACCTAGTCCTGGCCGATTGACTAGGGGTGGGTTAGTCCCTAGCCTCCCGTTTAGGCAAATCAGAAACCAAAGCGGTGTATTAGGCTGCGCACCCTCCCCAGTTACTGAAAGACAGAAGCCCAGGCTCAGGTACGCAACCCTCAACCAACCAGGATATTCCTTTTCACCGACACGGGTCTCCACGTACGGCCTACACGTGGGTGGGCATTTTGACCTTCTGACTCCCTCACCACTCTGAGGTTGCCCACAGAGGGAGTCAAGGTGGCTCGGGACCCCGGGTGCGCCTAACCCGTACCTACCGTAGTAGGCCCCTGGGGGGTTGGTGGACTGATGAATGCCGGAATGCCATTCGTGCTCGCAGGCGTGCTCTCAGGATTTTCCAATGTCGCCCAACACTGGATAACCGGATTGAGTATAAAAAGATGCCTGCCACATCTAGGCAGGTCGTTAAGGATAGCAAAAAGACATCATGGAGCAAGTTTGTAGCGTCATTCAATCGACATACACCGTCCTCTATCGTATGGGATAAGTTAAGGCGCGTGGACGGAAAAATGATTCATACGCCAATCGCCGGTCTTAAAACAGCTGTAGGAGATGTTGATAAGTTTGACGTGGCCAACACTTTTGGCAGTGCTTTCGCTCAGGTGTCTAGCTCAGAGAATTATTCGCCTGATTTTCTTCCCGTTAAGGCTCAGGTGGAATCGCAAGGTTTCAACTTAAAGATTACAACCGACTCTTCACCATGAGGGAGCTAGACCATGCACTATCACCTTCGCGAAACTCTACACCAGGTCCTGATGGAATACACGTCCAAATGTTGCAAATCTCTCCTGACCTCTCCTGAAGGTAAGGCCTTCCTACTCGAGGTCTATAATCGTGTTTGGGTTGACGCCACTTTTCGTACCTATTTTAAAAGCTGGAAAGGACCGTTTTCTTCCATCCAGCTACCGTCCAATTTCCCTCACTAGTTGCGTTTGCAAGGTGATGGAACGCATGATCAATGGACGGTTGATATGGTGGCTGGAAACTCATAACCTTCTGACCAACACCCAGTGCAGTTTTCGACGACGTCGTTCAGCAAATGACCATCTTGTCTCGATTTCGACGCAGATAATGAATGGATTCATGAAGAACTGTCAAACCGTTGGGGTGTCCTTTGACCTTGAAAAGGCTTATGATATGTGTTGGCGGGCAGGAATAATACGTTCCCAATACAACTGGAACATACGTGGACGCCTTCCGTTATTCATTCAGGAGTTTATGAGGGACCGCGTTTTCCAAGTAAGGGTCAGCTCGGTTTTATCAAATATTTTTGTTCAAGAGAACGGAGTGCCACAGGGATCGGTACTAAGCGTCACTCTGTTTGCTATAGCAATTAATTCTATCTCGAAATGTATTCTCCCAGGAGTGTCGTCCTGCTTATTCGTGGACGACTTTGCCATCTATTGTACTTCTCAGCGCACACCTTTTTTTGGAACGCCGTCTGCAGCAGTGTTTAGACAACCTCTCAGCTGTAAAAATGGCTTTCACTTCTCTGCTGAGAAATCACTCTGCGTGAACTTCTGGCGCCGCAGGAGGCGATTACCACCTTCGCTGCGGTTAGGCACAGTTTTACTACCATTTGCGGATGAGACGAGATTCCTTGGGTTGATATTCGATAGAAAACTGTGTTGGTCACCACACATAGCACAGCTGAAAGCGCGCTGTAATCGTTCTCTGAATATTCTACGGATACTAAGTGGCAAATCTTGGGGAGCGGATCGACAGTCTTGCTGCGACTTTATCGCGCACTGATCCGAGCCAAGTTAGATTACGGATGCATAGTTTACTCTTCGGCAAGACCATCTGTGCTTAGAAGATTAGACACTGTCCATAATCAGGGTATACGTCTGGCTGTTGGAGCTTTTCCAACCAGTCCAGTAGCCAGCCTTTATGCTGAATCGGCGGAACCCCCTCTGCAGTGTAGACAAGATATTCTGTTAACAAATTATGGCTGTGGGCTAAAGTGCATGGCTTCGCATCCAACGTTCACTCCTTTTTTTTAACACCGAGTTGGACGAACGTTATAGAAATATCTGAATTAGTCCACGGCCCCCAGGTGTTTGCTTCCGAATGCTTCTTCTTAAGCACGATATCGTAATGCCTAGGATGTTTCCCAAGGGGGAAAGGGTGCACCCACCTTGGTTACTTACAACATCCCACGTAAACCTCGGGATGTCGGCATACCGAAGGTCTACAATGCCTTTTTCTAGTATCCGTAGATGTTTTTTTAGAATTTTTGTCAAACTACAATGACCGAACTTGTATATATACTGACGGAAGTAAGTGTACCGTTGGTGTTGGGTGCACCTTTGTTTATGATACCGAACAATATACATTCGGTTTTCATAGTGGCACATCTATTTATAGTGCGGAGCTATACGCAATATATCGAGCTATTCTGCACGTTGGCCGTCGAAATTTAAGTGACTGCCTTATATTGAGTGATTCCCTGAGTGCAGTTCAGAGCCTAGGTGATCTCTACAACTAGCATCCTATCGTGCAGCGTATCCAGGATGCCCTCCACGTTTTATCTACTTCCGGGGTTAATTTGGAGTGTGCATGGATTCTTAGTCACATTGGCTTGCCGGGGAATGAACTGGCAGATTTTGCAGCAAAGACGGCAATCACCGAGCCCAGTACAAACAGTTCTTGTATAACATCGGAAGACTTTAAGCTTGTTGTGCGCAGGGCGATACTTTAGTGCTGGCACGATGAGTGGTCAGCTCTCCGCGGAAACAAGCTTAGAGTAGTGAAAGACCTTCCAACAAACTGGGTAACTTCATCTCGTCATTCTCGACGGAAGGAAGTAATTTTGGCTCGTTTGCGTATTGACCACTGCAATTTTACACATAGTTTTCTTTTTAGAGTGAATCTCCTCCATTGTGTCCGCTTTGTCTGTCCATCATGTGTTGCTAGATTGTGTTAATCTAGCACAAATTCAGGAATCAGTGCAACTGCCGGTCAGTTTTGCAGAAGTCCTGGCGGACGATAGTCGAGCGGTAGCTAAGATTTTTAAATTTTTATCGAAGATACCATTCAACTTTCTGATTTAGTTGTTTTTATCCTTGTTTTTGTATTAGTTTTGATTTTGTTTTCTTTTCTTTTCTCAAATCACCAATCTGTGACTTTTTCTATGATTACCTTTTACATTAATTTTTAGATTAATCTTTCGTTCTTATTTATAACATTTTTTATTGAGCTTTATCTCTGGCTTTTGCCATGATTTGTTTAATAAGGGCGCTGATGACCTTGTAGTTGAGCACCCATAAACACTAACCATCATCATCATTATACTGCCTATTCTTCCTCTGTATCTGGTAGTCCCATTGACATGCGTTTCAACCAATGCACTTGATTCCATTTCTCCCTCTTCTTCTCAGCTGGGCTGCAGAAAATGCAGTCTGTCACATTCAAATAAAGCAAAGCACGAGGTTGACCATGGCATGGTATTTTCAGCGAACATTGGTAGGCACGGTAAATGTTAGTTCAATTTAGTTTATGTGTGGGTGGCCACTACAAAAATGAAAGCTAATAATACCAGTTTAAAGTTCTTAAAAATCATTGAATTTTAGTTGTTTAACACTGAATGAAAAGTGTAATATAAAAGCACGTGGACGTCCTACTACTATGTTAAACATATCTCAATGTGTTACCAGTAGACAAAAACAATATACTAGAACTATCTTGGTCCAGAGTTTCCGGTGTAGACCGCGTCTTAAGGCTAAAATCTGCCGACGTTTCGCCCATCTTATGATAAGGCTTCCTCAGGGCTAACTGCGTCTGGTCCGGCTGGCGTACCTTCTTTTATACTGTAGTTGGGACATGCCAAGTACAGTATAAAAGAAGGTACGCCAGCCGGACCAGACGCAGTTAGCCCTGAGGAAGCCTTATCATAAGATGGGCGAAACGTCGGCAGATTTTAGCCTTAAGACGCGGTCTACACCGGAAACTCTGGACCAAGATAATTTTAATATTGGCCGTGGAAGTTTACGAAAACAAATATACTAGAACGTTTAACCATGATGTCTATAATAAGTTTGATTGGCTTCGTGGCTTTGAAGTTCAAAATGCACTTTTCTCTTTGGGATTTCAGGTGAAGCTTCATATATGGCTTTGCTAAAAAACTAAAGATCATTGAATACCAAACTTGGTATTTAAGTTTGATATCTAACAAGAAAATCCCCCCACCCCAACTATCCTTTACATGGAACTTCTTTTTTAGTCGCCCTCTATGGTGTAATGGTTACCATGCTGACTTCATATACCCAAGGTCGCAGGTTCAAACCCGGTGGAGGATGATGGATTTTTTCAGGCGTAGAAATCCTTGGCTTCCTTCAGAAGGGAAGTAAAGCCGTTGGTCCTGCGTTGTAAATTGACGGCACGTAAAAGAACCTCAAGCCTGATAGAGAGGCCTCTGAGCAAAATTAAGCGGTCTTTCATGCCTAATATAGAATGGGACGCTAAGAACCACAGCAGTTAAAGAGCATCCATAAAATACACACCATTTACATTTTTTTACGGAACTTCTTTCGAAAATTTTGACTTTCTCAAAACTGACTCTAACAAGTTTGATTAAAATATTGTATATTAAAGACAAATAAAATGTATGCCTTGAATTTTCTGGGAATAGCCTCTGGATGTATTTTATGGAATTTTGCATACCTGCTAAACTGTAAGAGGTGGACAAAAACTTAAAACACAAAAAATGTAGAGCATATTAAAACACACAATTTATGTTGTATACATGTTATTCATGGGGTTGAGCTTTTTTGAGATATTCCTAGTTTTTGGTTTCAGCTATGAAAAACTTATACTCTTCTCATACAGGAATTTCTCAACTCCTGCCCATACAAAGGAATCAACTTTTGACTTATCACTTTAACCTATGGTACTCCCTTATTTCGCTTCTACTTACAAGGAAGCAAGTAATAAGACTATTTCTGCTAATTGTTTCTCAATTAGCAGGAAGTAAATAGAAGCATAAGCTTTTTAACAATAATTTGTTGCGGAGATGTAGAGAAAGTCATGTGAATTGGAACTCAACAGATTTTTTTTATTTGCTACTGATCTTAAAACAGGGTATATACAGGGTGGCGCACGATAAATCACCCAAATGAATTTTGATCCTACAAGCATACTAGTGGGTCAATAGCTTTCAAATTGTGTGCTCAACTTCGTGCGGTTCATGTAAATGACTTCAGATGTCGTTACGAGTTCATCGCTTCCGTTTTGATGGTTGACCGTCGCACAAAAGACGAAGATTGTGTTACAATTTGCGGCGACGAACAGTGTTACATTGACACATTGTTTGTAAGATGGGCAATCAAGCAAGACAAAGAAGTAGTGCTAAACTATACATGGTTTTCTGACGAAGCTTAATTTTACATGAACGGTGTTGTGAACAAACAGAACGTTCGATTCTGGGCTCGTGAACCTCCGCGAATAATCCACATGAAAGACATCTACGGAGAGAAAGTGTGCTTGTGGGTCGCGATGTCAAGCCATGGAAGCATGTTACAGTAACTGGTCAACACTAATTAGACATGCTGTGAAATCAGTACTTTCCTCAACTCATGGCCACCTCGTGTCTTCCATTGCAGACACAATGGTTCATGCAGGATGGAGCATGCCCCCATACTGGCAATGTTGTGCCTGATTTCCTACACTAAAGACTTGGCCTTAAGGTATTGTCAAACAGATTTCCAGAAGGTTATGAAGGAGGAGGAATGTCGCCAACCACAGCCCGGACATTAACCCATGTGACTTCTTCCTTTGGGGGTTCCTTAAAAAGGTGTACCGCAGAAAACCTGAAAATGCAGTGCAACGTAGGGCAATCATTGTGGAGTTATGCCGTGCCATTCCAGAAGATTTGTGTCGGAGAGTCGTCACATGTGTGATTTGCAGAAGTTGTAAACCAAAATGGCGGTCATATTGAGCATGTGATTCATGAGGTTGTATTTCCAAGCTGTATTCTTTACTTCTACAGTAATAAATTACAAATCTTGTCAACAACAAATGTGTTGTTCATGAAACAAATCAGGTGACTTATTGTGCGCCATCCTGTATGTGGTGTCAAACTTGGTTCCTTACCAACATCTTTGCAGCACTTTTACTCTGCCAATGTTAATCTTACTGTAGCACAGAACTGCATCATACGCCCCCCCTTTTTTTTTTTCATTACATTTATTCCCACATGGGCATTTTGGGAATCTAACCTAAATCAAATTTTGTGTTTTCCAATGTTAGCATTTTTGAAAATTGGAAAAAGTTCTCTGTATACAGTGGTGGTCAAAACCTCTGTCAAGAACTAGTGCTCATGATCGAGGTGACTAACTACAGACAAAGGAGGCTGAGCTATGATCCATAGTATAAATAGGTTACATAATAACTAAGGCCCAGATGTTTAGGTTTTTAACCTACTTGTAAGTAAAAAAGAATGTTTCAAAGTACTTTTATTTGTATGTTTCAGGCTGTTTGGGTGCTAATGTGTAATGCTTATTCAACCTAGAAAAAGCTAAATGGGACATTAAGACCTAAAACTTGCTAAACTTCAAGTTATTTTTAACCTCAGTAGAAAAATTCTCAATTTTTCCTCAATCATTTGATTACATTTTTTTTTAACAATTTATTTAGTTTTATTTTGAGTGTATATGTGGGGTTAGCCAGGGAAAGAATTTATCAAGATTTTTATCTTGTTATAGGAATTGCATGATGAAGTATTTGCCAATGACATCTTACAATGTTGAAAGATCCTCTTCTGCCTATAGGAATATATTAAAAAAAACAAAAAAATATGGAAGTGTGGCTGATTGTGTAAAGCAATAGCTCGGAAATGTGAAATTTGTTTTATGTGAGTGCTATATATTAAAAAAAAATCTGATGTGTTCCATTCACATGACTTTCTCTACATCTCTGCAACAAATTATTGTTAAAAAGCTTATGCTTCTATTTCTTAATGCTAATCGAGAAAAAACTAACAGAAATAATCTCATTACTTGCTTCCTTGTAAGTAGAAGGGAAATAAGGGAGTACCATGGGTTAAAGTGATGGTCAAAAACTGGTTGCTATGTGACTAAAGTTCCTTTGTTTGTATGGACACGAGTTGACAATTTCCTGTATGAGAAAAAGTTTTTAAAGCTGAAACTACAAAACAAGGAATATCTCAAAAGCGATCAACTCCACGAAAAAATTTATACAACATAAATTGTGTGTTTTAATGTGCTCTACATTTTTGTGGTAAGTTTTTGTCCATCTCTTACAGTTTAGCAGTTTTGCAAAATTTCGTAAAATTCATCCAGAATAAAGTAGTTTTCAGAGGTTTTTCCCAGAAAATTCAAGATATACATATTATTTGACAGGTAAATATCTTTAACACATGATATTTTAATTAAAATCATTAGAGTCATTTTGGAGAAAATCAAAATTTTCGAAAAAAAGTTCTACGTAAAGGGTAGTTGGAGGTGGTGGAATTTTCTTGAAAATCTTCGTCTCGCATCCTTGCAAGATACCAAACTTAAATACCAAGCTTGGTATTTAATGGCCTTTTCCTTTTTGAGCTATGCTGCCTACACACACACACACACACAGGACATTTTTATAAAAATGCTTTTATTGGATTCAGGTGGTCTCAAAACATGTATCTCCAGTGAAATCTTGGTATCGAATGCTCTAGGATGAGTATATTTGTAATAATTGGCTTAAATTACGTTACATATTAATAGCACTCTTCCTTGAAGTGAAGTAATTTTTATGTTTTTATCTGTATTATGTTATAAAAGAGATTTGTCTTCAACTTGTTTAAAAACCTAAAGAGGCTAGTAGAAAAGGAAAAGGCTAAACTGCTTTTATAACTTGCTTAGAAGAATCAGTCTAAAGTTTACTAAAAGAAAGTTTGATTATTCCGGACATACTGTTATCGAAGTGAGCCATAATTTGTGGCAGAATTATGATACTCCAAAGAGATAAACTTGGGAAGATGTTATAATGGTCACTAGATGCTTCAACTGCCTAGGATTTTAGGCACTATGACATGTGCAAATTGTGCTGGAAATCAATACTGGAAAGATTCTGAAAACCGACACAATTCATGCTGCATCAATGCCAAGTCGTTTTTTAGGACAAGAAAAAATTGAACAGCCACAGAGCCTTGCATTAACATAATTGCAGCAGTTTAAGAAGAATACAGTCATTAATCATCAGTAATACCAATATCCAACAACTTAGTACTCACAACAAAACTGCAATAGCATATCTCTCACTGTATTTAACTGAAAACTATGTAGATTTATTATTAAATCAGTAATCCTTCTGTTACAATGGATAGCCAGCTTCACTCCGTCAAACTACACACCCTGCTACTTCATCTCTAATGATGACACTTGGGCCTGCATCTTTATTAGAAATGAAATAGCACCTAATTTCACACTACTTCACAGCTTTTCCACACATGATGATGTTGCATTATCCACCAATCCCTCTTTCTACATTGCCAGTTCCTATTACTTTCCTAAGACACAGTAGAACAAGATCCCAAACGAATAAAAGTTTTCCTCAACTATATTAATCCAGTGAACTTTATCTGGGGACTCCACTCAAAATTATAAGCACAACATGTGGCATGGCATAATTCAGTCACAGAGGTAATAATAATAATAATGGTGGAATGAAAAGGATGATCCCAGTTTTTATGGTGCTTAGGGTGTTTGTGATATCACAGTCACATCCATCAAAACAGTGTCCTGTAGTGTACAGTCAGCGAAGTTATTCAATCAGACCACAACATTATTATTTATGAATTGTTGAATAACACCTTCCTTACCTACTTGATCAGGCAACTAGTAATTGAACCAGGAAGTTTGCCACTCAAACAGTGAACTGGAAATTATTTCAACACAAAAACCAAACAGCAAATAATGAAGAACCCAGCTAAAGAGTGTAACCACAAGTTACAACTGGAAGATATCATTGTAACTGTATGGTGAAAACTGAATGAAATAAATAGAAGTGCTTCTCACCATTCTTACCTATTTCCAACTTTAAACCTTGATGGTCCTCAGAGCTCTCAGGAAAGAAGTAAATGCAGCTAAACACAGAGCAAAGAGATGGTTTAAACTCTGGTTTAAAGCCCTAAGAAACTAGTACAAAGTGATTAAAGCAAAGCAGGTATCCTGGAAATGGTTTTGCACACTAAGCATAAAAGAGCTGCCATGGAAAATGTACAAAATCTGCAAATCAGGTGTCGCCAAACAAACACTTTTTTCCACATTAATCCAAATACTGTGTGGCCCAAATACATCCAAATTGCTGTGCGCTGTTTTTCCACTGCACACACAGAAACATGATAACACCCTGCTGCTGTACACAAGGTCATGGTGCTAACTTGTTTTTCTCTGCTCTGAAAGTGCATTGAGCTGACGGTGATCATTAGGTTGAGTGCTGTAGGTATTATTTTGTCCTGTACTTAGTCACAAAGTGTATTATGGCTCAGCATTTGTTTTCTACTGTACAGCATGTATTTATTTATAATACAATGTGTTGACACATTTTGTGAGTGGACCCTCAATAGTGTATAGAATGGCAAAATTGACCCACATTTAATGTTTCTCATGGATGACGCTTGGTTCCACCTTCATGGATATGTGTGTACACAAAATAATCGTTATTGTACCTCTGAGAAACCTAATATTGTTAATTAAATACCATTTCAGTATGAAAAAATTGGTGTATAGTATGCTATTAGCAGAGAAAGAGTTATAGGCCCAATTTTTTTTGAGTCAAAGGTTCATGCCCATACATACGTGAATACAATTTTGCCCACTTCTTTTAGTGAATTAGCAGACAGGGAAGCGTGATTTTGCCTTTTTTCAACAAGACTCTGCAACAGCTCATGCAGCCAATGTTTTGATGAGAACCATTGAAAAGTGTTTCAGGACGGAATTATTTGTAGAGATTTGTCACCCCATTGGTCCCCTGACTTAATCCTCTGCATTTTCTATCTCTGGGGTAACTTAAAACATAAAGTGTACAAGACACATGCCCTGGAAAGAATTAAAACCAAATATCCATCCAGAAATTGCCAGCATTTCTCAACATGAACTATGGCAAGTGATGGATAGTTTCCTAAAGAGGGTAGGTACCAAAAATGTATGGGCAATTGTGGTGACCCATTTCAGCATCTCATTTAATAACATTGGTGAGTAAAACCTTTAAAAGTAGTTTTAAAACCGTTGCATGATTTCATCCACACCTTTCTATGATAGCTGCAGACGGTAATGAGCTCCGAGGGCATGGACAGGCAGCTGATTTGGACATCAAAGGCTGATACAACAAAAGTCCTTGATATATTTCTCCCTGATAGCATTCCTGCTGTCTATAACAACAATGGACCATCAGAGCAATAAACTCAGAGAGTAGAACTCCCAATATTCCAGTAGGTACTAAGCCCGACAAACCTATTAAGTCTTCTGCCCTGGAGATGACGTCCAATACCAGCTATGTTCGCACCGATTTCTTAAAGCAAAATATTAAGTCCACTCCCACATATCTAAGGGGCGGAAAAGTCCATGTAACTCTCCACGTCGATCCTCTTCTGAGGAACTATCTGGAGGGAGTATGGATTGGCGACGACCAGCCTCGCCGATCGTTGCAGACTTATTGGACAGTAAGAGTCTCGTTCTCCTGAACACCGAAGAGCCAACCTCTCCTTCTGACGCCTTTCATAGTTTTTCACACCTTGATATAGCGATTTGTTCACCACTGTTATCGATCTCATTATCCTGGAGTATCATCTATGATTTGCTCTCTACTGACCACTTTCTATGTCTTATTAGTCTCTTGACACACGCTGTATGTCCACTCGTTTACCTAGAGGTGCTTAGATCACGTCAACTGGGAACTGTATTCCCGCTTGGCTGAATTTAACTACGGTGAGCACGACTCTGTGAACTATTTAGTCGACCATCTCACAGAGAAAATTCTTTCCGCTGCTGGGCGGTTGGTATGGTGGCTTAAAACCCACAAATTATTGACCAACTCCCAATGCGGTTTTCGACGACGTCGGTCAGCGGCTAACCATCTTGAATCGCTGTCGACGCAGATCATGGACAGATTTCTTACAAACTGTCAAACAGTTGAAATATTCTTTGATCTGGAGAAGGCTTATGACATGTGTTACGTTCCCTCCTGAACTGGAATATGTGTGGTCACCTACCGTTGTTTCTTCAGGAGTTTATGAGAGACCGCATTTTCCGAGTAAGGGTCGGCTCGGTTTTTCCGAAGCTTTTTAACACAGAAAACGGCGTGCCTCAGGGATCAGTGCTGAGCGTGACGCTTTCTGCTATAGCTATTAATTCTACAACACGATGTGTTTCCCCAGGTATCTCGTATTGCTTGTTTGTAGATGACTTTGCCATTTGTACTTCTCAACAAACACCTCTTCTGGAACGCCGTCTTCAGTGGTGTTTGGACAACCTTTATGACTGGAGCTTGACAAATGGCTTTCGATTTTCAACTGAGAAGACACTGCGTTAAATTCTGGCGCCGTAGGTGGCGAATGGTGGTTTCTCTTCGCAGATCAGATTTCTGGGGTCGATATTCAATTAGAAACTGCTGGTTACATATAGCACAGCTTAAAGCGCGGTGTGGCCGTTCTCTGAATATTTTACGGATACTAAGTGGCAAATCTTGGGGAGCAGATCGGATAGTGTTGATCCGTCTTTATCGTACGCTGATTTGATCCAAGTTAGACTACGGATGCATTATTTCAGTACGACCATCTGTGCTGAGAAGATTAGACATAGTCCATAATCATGGCATCCGTGTGGCTGTTGGGGCTTTTCCCACCAGCCCCGTTGTTAGTCTCTACGCCGAATCGGCAGAACCGCCTCTGCGATATCGGCGGATATCTTGCTGGGTAATTATGGCTATGGACTTTGTAGCATGCCTTCGCAGCCAACGTTTATCCCTTTTTCAATGCCATGCTGGACGAACGAAACGGCAACTTGTCACTCAATCCCAGGCCTGGAGGTTTCAGTTTCTGTGACCTGCTTCGGAAACACAATATAGCACTGCCTCGCATGTTTTCCCCTCCCTTGGTTACGACTTACATTCTACGTAGATCTCGGAATGACAGTTTACAGAAATCTGCTGTTAATGCAGTGTGCATGGGTAATGAACAGGCGGATTTGGCAGCTAAGACGGCGGCAACGCAACCCAGCATGCGCTTCGTTTTGTAACCACTGCGGACTTTAAGTCTCTTGTACGGAGAGTGGTGCACTCCGGCAGGCATGTCTCTCCGCGGGAACAACCTTATGGATGTGAAGGAACTTCCTGTTACATGGATAATCTCTTCTCGTAAATCCCGTCGGGAGGAGGTGCAATTGGCTGGCTTACGGATCGGTCACTGTAATTTTACTAATAGATGTGTTTTTAAGAGGGATTCTGTTCCTATCTGTCCGCTTTGTAGGGTAGTATTGTTGGTACGGCACGTGCTGCTAGAATGTGCTTCTATAGCACCTCTTCGTTCAACATTCTACGAGCCAGCCTCCCTCGCGGAGGTGCTTACCGATGACCACAGCAGTCGATAGAAGTTTTACCTTTTTATCTAATTTGACATTTCCAATAAGAATTTAGTTTCTTATGCTGTACTTTATAACGATTGCGTTTAATATAGCAGACGTTCAAGGGTATTAATGATTTTAACTGACTTATCTTGTATTAATTTTAACATTTCGACCGCGTTTTAAATAAAAGGGTAAAATGCCAATATATATATATATATATATATATATATATATACATATAATTAAAACCAGAATGCCAATCAAAAAACAGAGAAAGGCATGAGTGGCTAGCAGATGCACACGAATCTAATATAATAAAAAATAAACGGGTCGACCAGTGGCAAGGCGAAGCAAAGCCAGACGAGGCAAAAGGCAAGGTAAGGCAAGGCAAAGCAATGCTAGGCAAAAGGCAAGACAAGGCCAGGCAAGAGGCACGGCGAGGGGCAAGCCAAGGGGAGTTAAGGCAAAGCAAGGCATAACTCAAGGTGCAAGGCAAAAGGCAATGCAAGCCACGGCATAAGGCAAGGCCAGACGCAAGGCAAGAGGAGAGGCAACGGACAAAGTAAAACAAGGCAAAAGAAAAGTCAAGGGGCAAAGCACGGGAAATGGCATGGCCAGGAAAGGCAAGTAAAAGCAAGGCAGGGAAAGACAGGGCAAGGATAGGAAGGTAGGGCAGAACAGGGCCATTCAAGTTAGGGGAAGGCAAGGCAACGCCTGGCAGGGAAAGGCAAGATAAGGGCAACGTAAGGCACGGCAAGGCAAGACAGGGCAAAGCAGTGCAAGGGAAGGGGCAAAGTGATGCAAGGGGCCAGGCAAGGTAAGTCAACACAAGGAAAGGTAAATCAGGGCAAAGCTTGGCAAGGCAAGCGGAAGGGCACTGCAAGAAACAAGGCAAGGAAGGAGGAACGACAAGGTTAGAGGCAAGGATAAAGGCATGGCAAGGCAACGCAAGCGAACAGGCAAAACAGTAGGCGAGGCAAGGAGGAGGTAAAACAAGGGGCAAGGAACAAGACAGGGCAAGACAAGGCAAAGGAAGCCAAGAAAAGGCAAGCAAGAGGTAAGGCAAGGTAAGCCAATATAAGGCAAAGGAAGGAGCCAAGCTAGGGTAAGCAAAGGCAAGGTAAGACAAGGGCCAAGGCAACGCCAGGCAAGTAAAGGCAATGGACAAGACAAGGCAACGCCAAGCTTGGCAAGGTAAGGCAAGGCATATTTAGGCAGGGCATGGCTGAGCAGTATAGGGCAGGGCAGGACAGCGTTAGGCAGAAAGAGGGGGACAAGGCAAGTCAACGCGGGGCAAGTTAAGACAGGGCAGGACCAGATAAGGCAAGGGGCAGGGTAAAGCAAGGAAAGGTAAGAGGTAAGGCAAGGTAATGCATGGTAAGGGCAATGGAAGGCAGGGCAAGGGGCTGGGCGGAGTAAGACAAGGCAAGGTAAAAGGCAATGCAAGGCAATTTATTGCAAGGCAAGGCGCAAGGTATGAGGCAAAGCAAGGTAAGGGAAAATGTAAGACAAAACGCAACAGGCAAGACAAGGCAAAAGGCATGGCGCAGGCAAAGGGGCAAGGCAAAATAAAATGGTAGAGGCAAGGCAAGGCGCAAGGCAAACGCCAAAGCATGGCAAGGCTAAACAAAAGGCAAGGGACAAGTTAATGCAAGGCAAAACAAGGCAAGGTAAGCGGCACGGCAATGCAAGGCAAGGTAAGCGGCACGGCAATGCAAGGCAAGGCAAGGCAAGACGCAAGTTAATGCAACGCATGACAAGGGGTAAGGCAACGCAAGGGGCAAGGTACAAGAAAAGGCAGGGCAAGGAGCAAGGCAACCAAAGCAAAAGTCAAGGCAAGAGATTGCAAAAAGCAAAACAAAACACAAGGCAAAAGACAGTCAATGCAGGGCAAGGCAAGAGGCAAGATCAGGCAAGGCAAGGGAATTAAAGGTCAGGCAAGGCAACGCAAAGGTAAGGCAAAGCAAGACAAAAGGCAGGCCTGGTAAGGCATATGGCAAGGTACAAGGCAAGGCAAAACGGAAGGCTAAGCAAGGGGCAAGTCAATGCAAGAAAGGCAAGGCAAAAGGCAAGCCGAGGCGCAAGGCAAGAGGCAAGTCAAGGGGCAGGTCAAGGCAAAAGACAAGGCAAGGCAAGGAAAGACCAAAGGTATCAGGCAAGACAAAGGGCAAGGTAATGCAAGGCAAAAGGCAAGACAAGGGGCAAGGCAACGCAAGGCGCAGGGCAAGGTACCAAAAAGCAGGGCAAAGCAAAATGCAAGGCAAGGCAAAAAAGCAAAACAAGGCGCATGGCAAGGCAAGGCGAGGGACGGTCATTGGCAAGGCAATGCAAGGCGAAAGGTATGGTGCAAGACAAGGCCAGCAAAGGCAAATAAATACAAGGCAAGGCAAAACTTAAGGCAAAGCAATACAGGGCAAAAAGGCAAGGCAAAACAAAGCAAAACACAAGGCAAGGCAAAGGACAGGCCAAAGTCTAGGCAGAAAACAAGGCAAGGCCATGCAAGGAAGGAGCATGGGACAAGGCAAGGGAAGCAAGGGCATGGTTGGGTAGGGGCAAGGCAAGGGGTGAGGCAGGGCGGGGCAAGGAAAACGGCTAAGGGATGGCAAGGGAAGAAAAGGGGCAAGGCAAAGCAACGCAGGCAAGGCAAGCAAGGGCATAGTTGGGCACTGCAAGGTACGGCAAGGCTTGGCAGGGCAAGGCAAGAAAAGACAGCGCAAGGTTAGTCAGAGCAAGGCAAAGCAAGAGTAAAGGCAAGGTAGGACATGGAAAAGGGACAGGGCAATGCAAGGCAAGGGCCAAGGGGCACGACAAATCAAGACAAGTAAAGCCAGGGCAAGGCAAGAGTCAAGTTAAGGCAAGGGGGAAGTAAAACAAGGGGCAAGAAAAGTCAGGACAAGGCAAGGCAAAGGAAGCCAAAAAAAGGCATGGGAAGGGCCAAGGCAAGGCAACGCAAAGGAAGGCAGGTGGTAAGACAAGAGGGAAGGCACGACAAGGAAAGGCAAGGCAGGGGCCAAGGCAAGCCCAGGCCAAACAAGACAAGGAAAGGCACAGCAATGCAACGCAAGGAAGGGGCAAGGCAAGGCCAAGTTTGGCAAGGCAAAGTAAGGCAACGCAATACAACGCACTTTTACGCAAGGCAAATCAAGGCAATGCAAGGCTACAAAAGGCAAGGAAGAGCAGGGCAAAGCAAGGCAAGAGGCAAGGTAAAACAGGGTGCAAGAGGCAAGGGATTGCAGGGCAAGGCAAGACAAGGTAAAGCAATGTAGAGCAAAGCAAGGCAAAGGAAGAAGCCAAGCTAGGGCAAGGCAAGGCAGTAGGCAAGTAAACGCAAGGCAAGGGCCGCGGCAACGCCAGGCAAGGAAAAGTCAAGTAAAGGCATGGGGCAGCTTTGCAAGGCAAGACAAGGTAAAGTAAGACAATACAAGGCATATTTAAGCAAGGCAAGGCACAGCTAGGCAGGTTAAGGCAAGGCAAGAAAGGGCAAGGGAAATGCAAGAGTCTGAATATAGCAGAAAATTCAGGGCAGGTCAGGGCCCGGCAAGGCAAAACAAGGGGCAAGGCAAGGAAGCCAGGGCAGAGTAAAGGAGGGCAAAGCAAACCAAGGCAGGGCAGGGAAAGCAAGGCAAGAAAAGTGCAATGCAAGGCGGGGGAAAGCAAGACAGCATGGCAAAGCAAGCCAAGGCAAGGGGCAAGTCAAGGCAAAATAAAAAAAAAATCTGTATATTAAACCCTGATAACTAATTACTTAAATCAATGTAAAGTATCCTAAACTTTATACATTTACTAGCTGCTCGCCCCGGCTTCGCATGGGTGGTAATAATAATAATAATTCTTTATTGCCTGTATACTTGAGGATACAAGTTATAAGCATGGTCAGTCAGTATTACATTATAAATATTACAGTATAATTATTAGTTACAAAACTATTTCATACAAACACACTTTCTCTCTCACACTCACACATGTAATCATTTGCTATGCGCACTCGCTCGCTCACTCACTCACACACACACCTCAGCTCAGAGTTCATCGAGTCTGTACAGAGGTTTGTTAACAAGGTATTTCTTTAGCTTAGCTTTAAAAGATTTAATTTGTAGAGTTTTAAATTCTATTGGGAGTTTATTATACAAAGTAGCTCCTATATTCATTGGATCTTTGTCAGAAAACTTTTTTGTGTGTACAGATCTATATACATTACTCTGACTTCTAGCATTGTGCTTGTGCACTTCACAATGTCTTGTGATGTCTTTAGATCCATGTATTAGGAGTAGTACACGATATACATACAGTGATACAACAGTGTGAATTTCATTTTTTATAAATAACTCTCTGCATGGGTGGTCAGGTCTTACATTTGAAATTATCCTTATACACTTTTTTTGCAGTGTCAACACCCTATTCATATGCACTGTTACAGCACCACCCCAGAGTTCTATACCATACAGTAAATGAGGATATATATTGTGCGTAATATACTTGGGTTTTTAAGTCTAGAAAAATATCTTAACAAATATCTTCCTTTACTAATTTTATTACAGACGTGTTCAATATGTCTGTCCCATGTTAGATGTTTGTCGAATATTATGCCCAGAAAAGAGGTCTGATCGCTTTCAACAATATGTTCGTTACCTACTTTGGTTTTTAACTGCTCACTTTGTCTTTGGGAAATTGCAAAATTTAATATTTTAGTCTTACTTGTAATAAATCCTAAGTTGTTTGAGTTGAAATCATTCAGTAGCTGGGTTGTATCCACTTTTATTTTTGCAGCAAGATCAACTATAGAAGTATGCCAACATAACACAGTTGTGTCATCAGCATAAGACAACAATTTTGAGTTTGAGATACTAGGAATATCGTTAATATATAGTATAAAAAGTAGAGGCCCAAGTACCGAACCCTGTAGGCCTCCATATTGCACAATTCCCTCCTTAGACTTATGCATGCGTTTACAATTACCCTTATAACTTGGAATTTCTATGCACTGCCCTCGATCAGTTAGATAGGATGATATTAACTGTTCTGCCAATCCCCTTATTCCATAGTTGTTCAACTTCAGCAGTAATATTTTGTGGTCAACGCAATCAAAAGCTTTTGTAAGGTCAAGGAAAATACCAGCTACTTTATTCCTATCTTCTAGTCTAGTTATAATATCTCCAAGAAATTCAGTTGTGGCAGTAACAGTTGAGCGGTTCTTTCGAAAACCATGCTGTGTAGGTCTAACAACGTTATTTTCAGCTAGAAACTTGTTTATGCTAACTAGTAGTATTTTTTCAAGCAGCTTGGCTAATGTGGACGTTAACGTGATTGGGCGATAGTTTGTTACTTGGGTTTTGTCTCCTTTTTTAAATATAGGGCGCACTATACTTGTCTTCAAACAGTTTGGAATAGAGTAATTTATCAAATGTACCAATGGCATAGTTATTTCTTTTTTACATTGTTTTAAACATTTAGGTGTTATTTCATCCCAACCACTAGATTGTTTATTATCGAATTTATTAATAATTTCTATTACTTCCTTTTCATCAGTTGGTTTTAAGTATATACTACCCCTTATGCTTTGTGCTTTATTGCCAATTGGCAAAACCTTGTTTGTTTTGGGAGTTTTTGCTGCTGTAACATTTAAAAAGTGTTCATTAAAAATACTGCATATAACATCTGGATTTTTCTCAATTTTACCATGATTATTTATCACAATATTTTCATTCTTTTTTAGTTTTACCTTGTTTATGATGTTCCAGGCACCCTTAGTAATATTATCGCAAGTATCTAATTGGTGTTTATATTGCAAAGTTTGGATTTCAACTAAATATTTACAAAAATCTTCTTTCAGTTTTTTATACCTATTTTTGTAATGTTCCCATCCTGTTGATTTGTACCATTCATATGCATCCTTCATTCTATTTCTCAAACATACTCCCTCAGCATTTAACTTCACCTTTTTACTTTTACAAGCATTCTCCCTTTTTGTAATAATTGGACATGCTTCATTAAAATGTATGTTAAATGTTTTGTAAAAACTTTCCCACTTTGCGTTAACTCCTTCCACTGAGTACATCGTCTGCCATGCTTCATGTTCTAGTGCATATTTGAGTTTAGTAATATTTTCCTCGTGCGTTTTACGGTAACTAACAAACCCATTTTTTTTTCATCCATATTGACAGTGATGTTATCTATTTGAATGATTTGTGCATAATGGTCTGATAGATGATAGTTACCAACTTCTGATGAGTACCCAGTTTTAATGTTGGTAAATATATGATCAATAATGGTAGACGAGTGGGATGTAACTCTAGTTGGAGTGTTTATCACATCTTTTAGATCATATGTTTTTAAGCAGTCCATTAAATGTACATATTCCCTATTTCCAGCAGCCGAGTTAATATTTATGTCACCTAATACAATCAGATTTACATTGGTCTGCAGTACACTATTTAGTACACCCTCAAAAGATTCAATAAAATGTGTCACTGAGGTGCCTGGAGATCTGTACACTCCTATAATTACATAGGCACATTCATCACAACATATCTTAATAGCAGTCAATTCCATGACCATTTCAATACTCATATTACAAATCTTAGGCATTTCCTTGTATATGACCCCATTTTAACATAAATACCCACACCCCCACCCTTGTGATTTTTCCTGCAGTATATACTTGCTATATTATAATTTTCAATTTTGTACATATTTACATTATTTTTCATTAGGCCATGTTCAGTTAGAATTGCTTCATGTGGATTAACTTCATTCATAACTAGCTCTATGCTATGTACTTTATTACTGATGTGTTGTACATTTTGATGCAATAATTTAATCCCCTTTTTGGCATGTAATAGCATACTAGCCTGTGGTATCACAAAGGGGCAATTTATATTAGGAGATATTCCATTTGTTATTGACTCATCTACTTTTGATCTACCGCTGTAATTAAAATCTAGTTTTTTGGTCCAATATGATGTATCACCCTATTCAGAAGTCTACCAAATTTCTCAGTTCCCTTTCTGTTTAAATACAAGCCATCCCACCCAATATCATACTCCCTGATCCACACATTACCATCTACAAATATACAGTTATTTTGTTGGCATACCCAGTCTAGTGTAGAGTTCACAGCATCCACATATCGTAAGTCCTGGTCTCTTCTACGCAACACTCCACTAACACACACTTTTGCCTTAGGATATAGATCCTTTGTCACTGCCACAATGTGGTTCATTTTGTCCATGGGGAACTTGATGAGTCTAAATTATTAGTACCCGAGTGCAATATTACAATATCCGGGTCATCCCTGTTTTCTTTTAGCTTCCTTTCAAGATGCTGAATTCTGGATCCTGGATAGCAGTATACTATGGCGTCAGCACCTATATATTTCCCAACATGTCGCACCATGGAGTCCCCCATAATTATCGCTGTTTTCCTTTCATATAACTCATATAGCTCAGCAGGAGGGGCGTCCTTACCTTCACTAGAATCTTCAGATTCCTCTGAAACACTTTTTACTTCACTTTCATTATTTTGGTGGTTAGGTTCTGGCGTACTCTGTTGCAGCGGTAAATATTTATTTCTTAGCGTAATTTTACTGTTCATTTGCGCCTGTTTACCTTGGATTCTTTTATTAGTAATATGTCCCTTTTTCCTTTCCTGTACAACGGTCCAGTGATTTGGTCCGTTTTCAAATTTCTGGTCTGCATTTTCCCGTGTGTTTACCAATATTGTTATGTCTTGTTTTAAGCTGCAAATTTCTTCTCTTAACCTATACCTCTCTTCATTGGCTATGTCCAGGTCCTTTTTCAGGATTGCAATTATCCTTTGTAGGGACGCGACACTTTCACAAGTAGCACATGTTTGACTCCCAGCTAGTTTTCTTAAATACAGCTCTTCTGTATTCAGTATTACACTACCTTCACTTGTACCAATACATTTAGGTATGTCTTCACCATTTATCACTATATTATCTCCTTCACAAACATTAAATTCACTAATTTGTCTGTTATTTGTATAGCACTGCATAATTTTCTTGTTACTCGCCGCCATCTTGGACACTGCACTGTGGTATACCTGTGGACACTGTGGTATACCTAACGAAAAAAATTCAGACAAAATCTTCTGTTTTCAGTACGACCATGCAATGAAATAAAAGTAAAATTAAATAATTTGACAGCACTTTATTGCAATGCACAATTTTCCTTCCGGAGAGAAAAAAAGTAACGCCGATACTTTGCCGACTGTCAAGCACGCAACGTACAACATGCGAAAAACACAATTCAAGGTATATTACACACATTTGTAACGATTATTGTTATTGCGAATGCAAGGCGCGCTTAAATTCAAAACGAAAGTCGGTTGACATTAGTGGTGTTCTTGGAATAAGTATATCCTCGCCTTTAACTTTCCCATGTTAAGTAACTTAATTCAACATTTTCATAATTTTGTTAACAGTGGGCTTGTTCTGCTGCATATTTCGGCTGATTGATATTGCTTCGTATAATTATCACCGAATCAACCTTAGGCTGCAAACTGTGTGTCGGGAATCCTGGCAAACCCCATAAGGTAATGTGGGAAGGATGACATATGGAGTTAATAGCGTTGGCAACCAAGACGCCGTTAGCATAATAACAGTAATGGCAGCGCATCCATATGGGATGCATAGGTAATGAATTACATTACGGAGAAAGTCACAAAGTAACATTCATGCTTCTTCCGAATCTTTTTCTTTCCTTTACTCCTAATATTTTCCACCTCTTTCTTTATTTTCTTCTATGTCAAAACAGCAATTTCTAAGGCTAACAATGACTTAACTAAAGAGCAAGCAGATCCAGTTAGTCAATTGATAAGCTTTTATTTCATGATAGCTTTGTATATTAAATTTCTCCACATAACCCAAAATATTACTTGATCAAATTTATTAAGAACACCGCAATTGTAGTGTGATGGTTACGCAGGTATTTTCACGTTCTTTAGCTCATGTATCACATAACGTCAAATAAACATCATCTGCAATAGGAAGTTAATCCTAAAACGGATCCTGTTTTTTTTTTTTTTCAGATTCTAAGAAGGGTGAATGGTTATGTGCAAAGTCTATAACTTGTTCATTTTAAAGAATTACAACATATATTTATTTATTTATTTATTTAAATGATGTGACCAAGGGAACGATAGTTAATACATAAGAAATATATTTGATTTTCACAGTTAGCTTGCGTCATTGTCTCCATAACCAGGTGCATTGCCCTTAGCATTGAAGAAGAAAAATACAGCAGTAGGTACTACGGCCTTCTGGTGGCAAATAATAAGTACGTATTTCCGGTGTTCGTCGCCAGCAAAGCTTCTTTATTTTAAACGATAGGAGTAAATAAAGATCAGTTAATACATAAAAATATATTTGAATTTCACTACTGCGTTGTATTATCTCGATAAACTGTTGCGTTACCTTAACATTGGATGGGGAGGAAAATTACTACTATCGCTATCTATCGGAAAATAAATAACTACTTACTCTAGATGTTCATCGTTAGGAAAACTTCTTTGATTCTTTATTTTAAACGATAGGAGTAAGGAAAGGATAGTTAATATATACAAATCTATTTGAATTTCACTGCTGCGTTGCCTTAACATGGAATGGGAAAGGAAATATATAGCAGTACTACGATCATTTAGCAACAAATAACTTGCACCACTGCCATCTGGCGGCCATTAACTTAAATGCGTTCACTTAGCATGGTTTTTATTCATATTATGAGATTTTAAATACTTTCCCGTATTAATTTTACAAATTTTCATCTCCACAAACGTTGTCGTGACAATAACAAGCAATAAAAAAAGAATTGTTCAAATTGATGCAGTCGTTGGGAAGTGATACCCGTACATACATTTCAGCGATTCATTTTTAAATATTTATAAATAGATATATTTGATTTATGCAGTTATCTTGCGTCATTGTCTCCATAACCGGGTACATTCCTTTAGCATTGAAGACGAAAAATAGAGCAGTAGGAACTACGGCCATCTGGTGGCAAATAATAAGTACATATTTTAGGTATTCGTCGCTAGGAAAGCTTCTTTATTTTAAACGATAGGAATAATGAAAGGACAGTTAATAAATAATAATAATATATTTGAATTTCACTGTTGCATTATCTCATCTCGATAAACTGTTGCGTTACTTTAACATTGGATAAGGAGGAAAACTATTATTAAAGTCATCTAGTGTCAAATAAAATAAGTATTTACTCTAGGTGTTCGCCGTCAGAAAAGCTTCTTTGCTTCTATATTTTAAACGATAGGAGTAAGGAAAGGACAGTTAATTCATAAAAATGTATATAAATTTCACTGCTGAATTGCGTCAATGTCTTGATAAACTTGTGCGGTGCCTTAATATTGAATGGGAAGGGAAATATATAGCAGTACCACGACCAGTTAGCAACAAATAACTTGTACCACTGCCATCTGGCGGCTATTAACTGAAATGCGTTCACTTAGCACAGGTTTTATTCATATGAGATTTTAAATACTTTTCCGTACTATTTTTAAACATTTTCATCTCCACAAACCTTGTCGTGATAATAACGAACACAACAAAAAAAGAATTGTTCAGTTTGATGCAGTCGTTGGGAAGTGATACGCGTACATACATTTTAGCGATTCATTTTTATATGTATAGAAGTGATACGCGTACATACATTTTAGCGATTCATTTTTATATGTATAGATAGTAATCTATACATATAAAAATGAATCGCTAAAATGTATGTACGCGTATCACTTCCCAACGACTGCATCAAACTGAACAATTCTTTTTTTGTTGTGTTCGTTATTATCAC
Organism: Hymenopus coronatus; assembly: GCA_030762935.1. Taxonomy (NCBI): domain Eukaryota; kingdom Metazoa; phylum Arthropoda; class Insecta; order Mantodea; family Hymenopodidae; genus Hymenopus; species Hymenopus coronatus. Next base: position 15,089,214 of record CM060890.1, read on the forward strand.
GACAAGGTTTGTGGAGATGAAAATTTACAAAAATTTACCAATTACAAATTTAATTATACAACTTAAATTTGCAGATATAAACTTAACCTAGCTTAGCTTAAACATTTTATAAATATCTATTAAAATCATAATTATTGTCAATTAAAGTAAGTATTAATATTTAATAGATACAAGTCCAATTTAATTAATATTATTATAATTTCGTATTTTTAATATATCTTAATAATTTTGTATTTAATGTTAATGTATATTTTACTATTACTATTATTATTAATTAAAATTTATTTTATATTATTTATTTATATTATACACATACTTTATTTTCAAATCTTATTTTATTTTAATTTCTATTGTATTAAGGAATTCAATTATATTACTCTTATTATTATATTATTAATTAAACTTTTATACATATAATTACTGTTTTATTTATAAAATTTAAAACAAAAAGAAATATTACTTCAAAAACTATGCCAAAATACTAAATTATAATTATTTTTAATTTTATTTTTATATTTATTTAAGTAATCTAAAACTTAATATTATAATTATTTCCATTTATATAAAAATCCCACAATTTTAAAATTAAATAATCATATTATTTAAAAATTTCAAAACCATACATATTCAATGTAAATTTATATTCTATTTAAAATTATATTAAATACGAAATTCAAAACATTATTTAAATGTTTGTAATTTAAAATGTTTAAATTTAATTCAAATTTAGGATTTAATTAAACATTTAAACTTTAAATCTAATACTTTTAAAATACTGATATCCAGTAATTAAAACAACTGGTATCCAATTATTTATTATAAGTTAATATTCAACTACACTATCCTTCCTATAGCCACCGGTAACCGGCGGCATAAGTATTGGTAACCAAGACTATTTATAATTTCTATCTTTTAATTATCAACATTCAATATTCTTCATAATTCTATAAAAGTTGCTTATTTTATTCTTCTATAACTATAAATTTTTATTTCACTACCCTCCTATGCAAATTTGTGTATAATTATTTGGTAGTTAAGGCAAAGGGCAAAGCCAGGAAAAGCAAGGCAAGGCAAGGGCCAAGGCAAGGATGGGCCAGGCAAGGCAAGGACAGGCCAGACAAGGCATGGGGAAAGGCAAGGCCAAGCTTGGCAAGGCAAGGGGCAAGCCAAGGCAAAGCAAGGCAAGGGGCAAGCCAAGGCAAAGCAAGGCAAGGGGCAAGCCAAGGCAAAGCAAGGCAAGGTAACGCAAGGCAATACTAGGCATTGTTAGGCAAGGCAAGGTTAGGCAAGGCAATACAAAGCAAGGCAAGCCAAGGCAAGGCAAGCCAAGGCAAGGCAAGGTAATACAAGGCATGGTTAGGCAAGGCAAGGCAAATCTAAGTATGACAAGACAAGGCTGTGCAGGGAAGAGCAAGGTAAGGCAGGACAGGACAATGTTAGATTGAAAGGGCGGGGCAGAGCAAGGCAATCCAAGCGAAGGCATGGGGCTGGCCAAGGTACGCAGGGCAAGGTAGGTCCAGACAAGGCAAGGAAAGGCAAGGGGAAGTGCAAGGTAAGGAGAAGTTCAAGGCAAAGCAAGAGGCAAGAGGCAAGACAAGGGGCATAAGGCAAAATGGAAGGCAAGGCGCAAGGCAAGAGCCAAGGCAAAACAAAATTCAAGGCAAGGCAAAGCAAGGGCCAAGGCAAGGCTAGGCAAGGCATTGCGTAAGGTAAGAGGCAAGGCAAGGGAAAATGCAAGGCAAGGAGAGGCAAAAGGTAAGACGCAAGGAAAGGGGCGAGGGAAAGCAAGGCAAAGGGCAAGGAAAGACAAAAGAAAAAAGGAAGGCAAGGCAAGGCAAGGCAAGCCGAAAGGCAAGGGAATGCAAGGCAAAAGGCAAGGCGCAAGGCAAGGGACAGGGCAGGGCAAAGGCAAATCAAGGCTGGGCAAGGAAAAAGCAAAGGCAAAACAAGGCAAATGGCAAGGCAAGGGGCAAGGCAATGCAATGCAAGGCAAACCTTAAGGCAAAAGGCAAGGCAAGCTAGCCACAGGCAATCAAGGCAAGGCAAAAAGCAAAACAAGGCATAAGGCAAAGCAAGGCAAGGCAGTGTTGTGCAAGGCGGGTCAAGGGGCAAGGAAGGGCAAGGCAAGGCTGGGCAGGGCAGGGCAAAGCAAATCAAGGGAAGACTAGGCAAACCGCAGGGCAGGGCAAGGTAAGGGGCAAGGCTAGGCAAGGCAAGGCAGTATTAGGCAAGACAATGCCAGGCACGGTTAGAGAAGGCAAGGAAAGGCAGGGCAAGGCAAACCAAGACAAAGCGAAGCAAGGCAAGACAGGGCAGGGTAAGGAAAGCCAAGGGACAAGGAATGGCAGGGTAGGGCAAGGAAAGACAGTGCATGGCAGGGCAGGGTAAGCCAGTGCAAGGCTAGGCAAGGCATGGGGCAATGCAAGGCAGGAAAAGGCAAAGGTAAAGGGACAAGGAAAAGAAGGGGAGGGGCAAGTCAAGGCAACGCAAGGCAGGGCAGGGCACGTCAAGGCAAAGCTACTCAAAGCAAGGCAAGGGAAGGCAACGCAAAGCAAGGCTACGCAAGGTAAGGCAATGCAAGGCTAGGCAGGGCAGGACACGGCAAGGCAGCTCAGCTCAAAGCAATACAGGTAAGCTCCAAGCAAGGCAAGGTAAGGGGCAGGGAGAGGCAAGGCGAGGGGTAAGGTAAAACAGGACCGGGCAAGGCAGGACAGTGCAGGGCAAGGCAAGGCACGGCATAGCAGCGCACTGCAAGGCAGGGCAGGGCAGGGCAGGGAAAGGCAAGGCAAGACAGAGAAAGACAAATGAGGGAAGGGCAGGGCAAGCAAGAGGCTAAGCAAGGTGAGGCAATGCAAGACAGGTAAACCAAGGCAAGGCAACATTCAGGGCAGGGAGCAAGGCATGGCAGTGCAAGGCAAGGGTTAAGAAAAGGCAAGGTAAGGCAAGGCAAGGCAGGCAAAGGGTCATGGCAAGGCAATTTAAGGCAGGGCAGGGAAAGGCAAGGCAAGAAGGGTCAAGGCATACACGGCGACGCTGGTAAGGCAAGGGAAGGCGAGCTATGGTGAGGTAAGACAAAGCAGGGCAAAGCAAGGAATTTCTAGGCAGGGCAGGGCACAGCAAGGCAGGGCAGGGCAAGGAAAGGCAGGGCAACGCAAGGCAAGGAGAGGCAGGGCAATGCAAGGCATTGTCGGGCAAGGCAAGACAAGGCAAGTGGCAAGGCAGGGCAAGGAAAGGCAAGGCAAGGCAAGGGGCAATGGGGAGGCAAGGCTAGGTTTGGCAATGAAAGGCAAGGTAAGGAATGCAAGTCAAAACTAAGCAGGACACGGCAAGGCCGGACAGAGCAAGGCTAGGCAAGTTGTGGCTAGGGGAAAGGCAAGGCAGGGGAGCAAGGCAAGGCAAGAAAAAGGAAAGGCATGGCAAGGCATCGCATGGCAAGGCAAGGCACGGCAAATTAAGGCAGTACATGTTAAGGCAAGGCAACGCAGGACAAGGCAAGGCAGGGCAAGGAAAGGATGGGCAAGCAAGGCGAGGCAAAGCTGGTCAGGGCGGTTAAGGCAGGGCAAGGCAAGGTAGGGCAGGACATGATAGGGAAACGCAGGGCAAGGCTAGGCAAGCCACGGCAAGGCAAGGCATGGCAAGCGGCAAGGCACGGAGGCTAGTTAAGGCAAGGGAAAAGGAAAGGCCAGACCAGGCAAACCATGGCAAGGCAAGGCAAGGTAAAGGCGGGATAGGTTGGGGCAGGCCAAGGCCAGGCAGGGCAAAGCAAGACAGGGCAAGGTAAGAATAGGCAAGGCAAACCATGGCAAGGCAAGGAAAGGGCGGGGAAGGTTAGGGCTGGGCAAGGCAAGGCAAGTCAAATTAAGAGGCAGGGCAAAATAAGGCAAGGGGCAGGGCAAGGCATGGGGAGAAGTAAAGCAAAGGATGGCAAGGCAAGGAAGCCAAGGGGCAAGCCAAGGCAAGGCAAGATAGGGCAAAGCAGAGCAAAGTAAGGCAAGGAAGGGGAAGGCAAGGCAGGGCATGGCAAGGTAAGGCAGGGCAAGCCAAGGCAAGGGGAAAGACAAGGCAGGGCAGGACAAGGTAAGGTAAGGCAAGGGAAGGCAGCGGAGGGCAAGGCAAAAGGCAGGCAAGGCTAGGGGCAAGGCAAGGCATGGCAGGGCAAGGCAAGAGGTAAGGCAAGGAATGAAGCAAGGCTAGGGTAAGGCAAAGCAAAGCAATAGGCAAGGCATGAGGCATGGCAAGGTCAGAGGCAAGGCAAGTGGAAAGGCTAGGCAAAGTAAGGCAAGAGGATGGGCAGGCAAGAGACAAGGCTAGAGGCAAGGCAAAGCATGAGACAATGCAAGAGGCAAAGCAATCATCAGGCAATGCAAGAGGCAAAGCAAGACATAAGGCAAGGCAAGAGGTAACGCCAAGAAAGAGTCAAGTCAATACAAGAGACAATGCACTTCAAGGGAAGACAAGACAAGGCAAGGCAAAGGGCAAGACTAGGTAGGGCTGGCAAAGTATGGCAAGGGGCAAGCGGCAAGGGGCAAGGAAAGGCAAGTCAAGGCAAGGGGCAAGGCAAGGCAGGGCTAGGTAAGGGAAGGCAGAGCAAGCCAAGGCAGTGCAAGGCAGGGAAAGGCAAGGGAAGGAGCAAGACAGGGCTAGGCAAGGAAGTCCAGGGCATGGTAGGGCTTGGCAAGGCAAGGTAAGCGGCAAAGCAAAGCATGGGAAGGAGAGGAAGGCAGTTCAAAGGGCAAGAGGCACGGGGCCAGGCACGGCAGGGCAAGGCCTGACAGGGCAGAGCAAGACAAGGGGCAGGTAAGGCAAGGCACGGCAAGGCAAGGGAATGGGAAAGAGGCAAGGGGAGGGCAAGGCTAGGCCTTGCAAGGGCAGGGGAAGGAGAGGAAAGGTAAGGGGTAAGGCAATGCATTTGGCAAAATTCAAGGCAGGGCAAGGCAAGGCAAAGCAAGGGAATGCTACACAAGGAAATGTAAGGCAGTAGGCAATGGGCAAGGCATGGCAGCGCAAGAAAAGGCAAGTCAAGGCAGGGGCAAGGTAAGGCAAGGCAAGACCAGACAAGTTAAAGCAATCGGCAAGGCAAACCAATGGAGGACAAAGAAGGCAGTGCAAGGGGAAGAAGCACAGGGCATGGCCTGGTCGGGCATGGCAAGACAAGTAGAAAGGCAGGGAAGGGGCAAGCCGAGGCAGGATAAGGCTAGGCTAAACAAGGGGCAAGGCACAGCAAGGCAAGGAAGAGCAGGACAAGGCAAATCAGGGCGGGGCAGGGCAAGGCAAAGCAGTCAAAGCAATGCTGGGAAAAACATAAATAAATAAATAAAATAAAAAATAAGATACAATCTGTATATTAAACCTTAATAACAAATTACTTAAACTAGGGTAAAATATCCCAGACTTTATACATTTTTACTGCTAATACCAATTACATATTTAATCAGACAATTTAAATTTACAGATATAAACTGAACCTAACTTGGCCTACACATTTTATAAATAGCAATTAAATCATAATTTTTGTCAATTAAACTCTGTGTTTATATTTAATTTACTACAATTTCAATTTAATTAATATTAATATAATTACGAATTTGTTATATATAAATAATTTTTATGTAATTTTAGCATATAATTTTTCTATTTCTATTATTACTAATTATTAAAACTTATTTTATATTATTTATTTATATTATAACCCTATGTTATTTCCTGTTCTTTTCCTTTATAATTGTTGCTATTATCATCTTATTCATGTCAGACTCTGACTCCACCTCAAGTATTACATTTTTTCCAGCTGTTTTCAATCTATTGATTCTTATCTAGTCTTCTGTTGGCCTTAAGTTTGTGGTTACAATTTTTAAAATTTCTGTGACATCTGTAATTTTCTTGGAGGAAATGAAAACAGTATGATTATTATTTTGTATTGTTTGTTAAATAAAATTTTTGTTAGAATTAAGCTTACTGGCTGCTACTTGAGCAAAAGGCAAGGTAAGGCAATGCAAGGGAAGGTGCCTATTTTTGATTAATTTAGCTTCTGCAATTGCAATCTCTTTTTCTCTTTTATCTGTATTATGAAAATACATCATAATATTTATCCTTCATCTCAGCACCATTCTTCTCCTTTGTTACCAACTTATATAACTCTGCCAGAGAAATTTCATATTCATCTAAATCCTTTTTTCTTACAATATCTATAACTCCTTCATTCCTTACTTTTTCAGATCATCCCAAATTAACCTTATCGTCCATTATTTCTTCTTCTTTGTTCTCTTTTACAAAACTTTGTTTCTTATCCTTCTTTTTACCTGCTTCTGTCACACATTTCTTTTTATCCACCTTCTGTACTTTGCTGCTTACGGCCTGTATTACTGTGCTAGTAGCAGTGTGTTTGTTGGCGTAAACACACTTTACTCATCCATAGCTTTTTGGGGGAATTAACTCCCGATAGCAAATATATATATATTTCTTAGTCAATTGTACAGTATACCATGTATAATAAGCACATTATTTATGTGCTTACAGTTCCGTACAGATGCTGTCGAATGAATATTCAATGTAATATATAACTAATGCAAGGCAGGGCAAGGCAGGGCAAGGCAAGGCAAGGCAAGGTGAAAGGGGTAAGGCAAGCCAAGGCATGGCAAGGCAGGGCAAGACCTGGCAAGGCAAGGCAAGCCAAGGCGCAATGCAACGCAGGTCAAGGTAAGGCGCAAGGCAAGGCAAAGTAAGGCAAAGCGATAGGCAAGGTAAGGCAAGTCAAGGCGCAAGGCAAGGCAACAGGCAAAGAGAGGCAAGAGAAAGGGCAAGGCAAGGGACAAGGCAATGCAGAGCAAGGCAAGAGGCGCGGCAAAGTGTAAGGAATTGCAAGGCAAGGCACGGCAAAGGGAGGCAGGGGATAAGGGGCAAGGCAAGGTAAGGCAAGATAAGGCAGGACAAGGCAAGGCAAAGCAAAACAAGCCAGGCAACGCAAGGCAAGGCAAGGAAAGTGAATTCAAGGCAAGAGGCAAGACAAGGCAAAGGAAGAGCCAAGGCAAGGCAAGAGGAAAGGCAAGGTTAGAGGCCACGTAAGGCAATAGACAAGGCAAGGCAGGAAGTAAGGTAGGCAAGAGGCAAGCCAAGGCAAGGCAAGATAAGAGCCAAGGCAAACCAAAAGGCAAGGCAAGGCAAGAAGGGAGACAAAGCAAACCAAGGGGCAAGGCAATGCAAGAAGCAAGGCAAGGCTTTGCAAGGCAAGGCACAAGGCAAGGCAAGACTTAGCAAGGCCAGGTAAGGCAGGGCTAAACAAGGCAAGGGGCTAAGCAAGGCAAGCAAGGAAAGGTAAATCAAGGCAAGGCAAGGAGCAGGGCAGGGCATGGCAGGAGGCAAGGTTAGGGCCAAGGTAAGGCAAGGCGAGGTATGGTTAGGTAATGCAATGCAAGGTATTGACTGGCAAGGAAGCGCAAGGCAATGCAAGGTAAGGCCAGGCAGGGCAGGGCAGGCAGGAAAGGCAAGAGGGCAGGGCAAGGCAAGGCCGGGCAGGGCAGAGCAAGGCAGGGCAAGGCCAGGCACGGCAGGGCAAGGCAAAGCAATGCAAATGGCAATGCAGGGCAAGGAAGGCAAGGCAGGAAAAGGCCAGAAAAGGCAAGGCATGGCTAAGGTCAAGGGGGAAGGCAAGGCAAGGCAAAGCAGGGGGCAAGGAGTAAGGAAAGGAAAGGAAGGGCGGGCCAAGGAAATGACGGGTAAGGCAAGTCAGGGCAGGGCAAATCAAGGCAGGGCAGGGGAAGGCAAGTCAAGGCGAGGCACGGCAAGGACGCGCAGGGCAAGTCCCAGAAGGGTAAGGCAGGGCAAAGCAAGGTAAGAGGCAAGGCATGGGAAGGGCAAGTCAAGGCAAGGGGCCTGGCAAGGATAGGGGAAGACAAGGCAGGGCGGGGAAAGGCAAGGCTAGGAAGGACATGGCAAGGGAAGGCATGGCAAGGCAAAGCAAGGGGCAAGGCAAACCAAGGCAAGCCAAGGCAGGGCAAGGGGCAAGCTAAGGCAAAGAAAGCAAGACAAGGCAAGACAGGAAAGGGCAAGGCAAAGCAGGACAGTGCAAGACAGGGTCGTGTGCCGCTCTGGTTGCTGGGCGGAGCACACATGTTATGTGGCGCTCTGTAAAGTGTAAGTTACAACGGGAAGTATATAGTGCAATATGTTGTGTGTGGTAGCATTGGGAAAACTCTAAGTACATTAATTATATATATACGGTTTTTTTTTTCTTGTAAATTACACACAAAAGCAGTAATTAAAGTAAAAGAAGTTACAAGCGAATGTGCTACGTGACACTAGCTGCATTAGTTACTCGATAGCCGGCCGGAAGGGCCTACTGACGTCACGTTCACGTGCAGACACTGCTGTATGAACTATTTTCAACTGCGATTCTTGTGCATAGTTTTTTTTTTTTTGCCTGAAAATATATCCTGTCAAGCAATTATTGGTTAAGTATCAGATATCGGGGGTTCTCGCCCCCGTAATAAAATGGCAGAAAGTACGGTTTTCACCCCCAACAAGCAAATAGCTCGCTCTCCACCAGGACAGGCTAGTGGTAGTAATGAAAGTTATAGTACAAGAAACAAACCTGATAATATTGTTTCTAATAGCATGGCAACGATAACAATGAAGGATCTTAATTTTGAAAAAAAAAAACTATGGTTGATTTAAATAATTTAATATCCAAGGAAAAGAATAGTGAAGATAAGAAAAAAAATATTCTGAGCTTGTTGGGAAAGTTGAACAGTTGTATTATAATCTTAAAATTGAAATGGAAAAAGCTAAAGCCGAGGCCAAATTGGCCAAAGAGCTTTGTTTTATAAAGAAAGATAAATGAATAAATACTTTTGTGAAAGTAGTGGCATCAACTTTGACTACTAGTGCATCCAATATTCAAAAAAAAAAAAAAAAACATTCAAAAGAAACATTCGTGTTCATTTCATCTACTCAAATTAATGACGTGAAAAAGATTCAGAAAATTGTAACTAACAAATTGAAACCGAAATATGAGAAAAATTCACATTTCAAATGTAAGAACTGCAGGAAAAAATGTACTTATAGAAACAGAATCGGAACAAGATCTGATTAAGATCTTAAATTGCAAGAACCTACAGTATAAAAACCTCAACATTGAAACACCTCGTAAACGAAACCCATCAATTATCATGTATGATGTTTGGGCAGAAACAAAAGAAGAAGAATTGAAAGATGATATTTACCTACAGAATCTAGACCAGGAAATTTCCAGAGAGGATTTTGAAAAGGAAATTAAGTTCAGATTCAAAACAGGACCCCTCAATAGAGCCACGTGGTTGAAGTTTCTTCAAGGCTGAGAAAATTAATACTTTCAAAAATTAAACTGTTTATTGGTTTCCAAGCAGCAAAACACTAAAGATTTTATTTCTGTGGCCAAATGTTTGAAATATTTTGACTATTGGCATGTGGCAAAATGTTGCAACCACCAGGAAGCTATATGTGGTCACTGTGGAGAAAGTGGACATGAGAGGCAAGAGTATAATTATAAAGAAAGACAAGCAAAGTGCCGTGTGAGCGTAAAAAGAAGAAGTGTGGCGGAAAACAAACTTGTCCTACATATAAATGAATGTGGGAAAGGGTAGTTTCCTGAACTGATTATGGATAAGGATATACAACTGTTAGGTGCTAAGAAAACCCGTAAAAGAAACACCTCAAGTAGAATGAGAAGAAACTTAAAGGGAGTAATAGCCCATAAAATTAAATTAAGGTCAATCGATTATAAAGAATAGTGTACCCAAACAGACGATTTAACTAACAATTTTACTCAATTAGAGATAAATAATTCGAATTCCATTTCAGCAATAACCAATACAAATGTAACAGAAGCGCGACCAGAAATACCACCTAAAACAGATCAAGAACTACGTATAAAAAAGAAAGTGAAAGTGGATTATGATGCAATCAGTAACATTACTGATGAAGAATTAAATGAAGAGGATAAAGAAAAGGCAATATTAGAGAAGATGGTAAAATCCTGCGGAGAAGGAAAAGGAAACGAAGAAGTTCAGCAGATAAATTACAGAAAAGTAGAAAATGAAAAACGAAGAATATTTTTAAATGCGTTATGGTGGAAAAGAAGAAAAAAGGCAAAATCTAAAGACACATGGAATATGGAGGGTAAAAAAGAAGAAAACGCTGTCGAAGAGAATATAGGTTTAAATTATAATTTAGATCTGAATGAAATTTCAGCTGTAACACAACAGGAAACGGCAGACAAGAAACTGCGACAAGAACTCTGACATAGCAGGGGCGATGAACGTGGGACAGATTTACATGGACTTTGAAGCTACTTTAAAACTGAGCCGCTTGGAAGAGAGAGCAAGTTTAATTGCAGCGTTACGTCATGTAATAAGACATTTGCATGAAAATGGCCTCTGTATAATTTTTCCAGTACCTGATGCCAAAGATCGTCTAGACCTAAGATCGCAAAACTTACCAACTGACCCAGAAGAACTTCTGAAACTACTAAAAGCAACATACACTAGACGGAATGATCATTTAGATCTAAACGAAGTGTACAAACACTTCGTACTTTCCTATAGTATGATTGTTTTTGATAGTAGCCAGAATTGGCCTAATTGTTACGCACACATAAGACACGATGGAATTACGCACTCCAAAAAGTATCAGAAAAATGAAACTATAAGAACTATATTTCCTAGCATACCCACACAATCGGCGAATATCCCGTTTAAAAATAAAGCTTATGCAAAAAGCCAAATACTTATAAATCCCAAACTAACCATAATTCAGGACACCTTTTTAGTACCTTCTTTAAGCAATGGAACCATTCCAAAACCAAATCCACTCCAAATCCTAGATTAAATCCCAGACAAAATAATGACAATATTAATAACGGTAACAACGCTAATAATAATAATAATAATAATATTATTAATAATAATAATATTAATAATAATAATAATAATAATAATAATAGAGTAAGGAATGTAAGCTTAATTAGGGTACATAAGCCTAGAAGAAAAATAACCAAACAAGAATTCAGGACTGGAAGAAAGCAACACTCTTTTGCCAACGCAGGTTGCATATTATTACAAAGACAAAATGGCAGATTACGAAGGGTCTTATAAGTGGCTAAATATCGGACAATTAAACGCACAGCGCAGCAGACATGTTATGTCTAACTTATAGAAAACAGCTGAAGAGTTAAGATTAGATATTTTATGTATACAGGAACCTTATACAAACCAAGGTAAATTGTGTTATATTCCAGCTAGAGCAAGGGTAGTGTGTGTTGGTGAAGTACCAATGGCCGCAATATTTATATGTAATCCAAATCTACAAGTAGTTAATATTGAGCAATTCGCAGATTCTCATTGAAATAACTTATGATTCTGGTAAATTTATACTTACGAATCAATAATTTTAATATAGTCACGAAATCGAGCCATAAGTAAATCAAAGTAAACAAATATACGGAACTTTTAGCAACTTGGAACACATTTATACTTCTGATGCAAATGCCAAATCAGAATGGTGGTATCATAGTTTTAAGGATGCGAGAGGTGAGAAAATGGAGGAAGTAATATCTGAACTAAATCTGGAAATTTTAAATCGACCCAACAATCTCCCGACGTTTGAAAATCGAGCGGGTGCAACAGCGAATTTTGATGTAAATTTATGCAACCAGTCAGCTGTAAACAAAATATATAATTGGACTGCAGGTCAGGATTTATCTTCAAGTGATCATCGCCTTATATATTTTAAATATAACTTAAATCGACCTACACATCAAGAGACTAAAGGAGAAAAAATTTACAACTTTAAAACTTGTAAATTGGGATTTATTGAGACATGAATTTGACAAATTACACTTAGTTATGAAGGAATATCAGTAGATAGAGACGCCTTTAATCTAGTGAAAGCAGTGCAGTATACAACAATAAAAACAGTACCAGTAATAAGACCAAAGAAATACAATGACAGGATTTGGACAAATACGTTACAAAAAGCCAGAAGTAGAATGAGAAAATTACGAAGAATATATCAGAAATCAACGATAGCAATAATAAGAGAGAGGAATTTAGAAAAACATAGAGAAGCTAAAATTAAATACAAAAAGCTATTAAGCGAAACAAGACAAAATTCCTGAAAACATTTAGTAGAGAGAGAATTAGAAACAAATATGTGGGGGGTCCCCTACAAAATTATTATGGACAAGATTAAAAAACCTGAAATACTGACCACGCTCAAAAAAGACGATGGCAATATGACCACGGACTGGATAAATTCAGTTAACACCCTGTTAGAAAAATTGCTACCCTAGGATGATAGAGTAAAAGATAGCAATTTGCACATTCAGAGGAGACTAGAATTGTTAAATCATTATAACAACGATCATGTAATTCTTCCTTTTGACATATCGGAAATTAAACTGCTTATTAGAAAATTAAAAAGAAAAAATCAGCAGGACCAGATGGTATAATAAATGAGGTATTTATAAATTTGGAAGACAAAATTACTCCTTATCTCTTTAAATTATTTAATGACTGTATATGGCAAGGTCGATTTTCCATATTACTGGAAAGAAGCCAAAGTAATTATTTTAAAGAAGAGTTCAGAAGAAGATCCTAAGGAACCTAAATCTTATAGACCCATTTGTTTACTAAACACCCTAGATACGCGTTTTGAAGAACTGATATGCAAACGATTGAAAGAATATAGAGTAATGGTCGGTCTTAATAATAATATGACTTTAGAAAAGGATGTTCAACCGAAGACGCTGTAAACCAACTTATTGATTTAGGAAACTCATCTCAATCAAAAAATGTAATCGGCATTTTTATTGACATATCTGAGGCTTTTGACAACTTATGGTGGGCCGTTTTATTTGAAAGATTTGAGAATAAAATGCTTTCCTAAGTGTCTCTATAATATGTTAATGGGTTATTGTAAAGATAGAAGAGTATATATTAAAGGTGCCAAAAATAAATCCTACGGAATATTACCAAAGGATGCCCCCAAAGTTCGATACTAGGCCCAGTATTTTGGGACTTAGTACTAGAAACTTCAGTAGATGAGCTAAACGATAACATTTATGTAAAAGAAACCATTGCCTCTGCGGATGACATATCATTTCTTATAGAGGGCGAGAGCAGAATCAAGTAGAATCAAAGGCTGCTAATTTAATGACAACCTTATATAACTGGTGCAGCATAACAAAACTTCAAATAGCTCCTGCCAAATCAGCCTACATGATATTTTAAAGTACGCTTAAACGGGTTCCTACAATTAAATACAACCAAAATATTCGACGACAAACAACGGTAAATAAATTACATTTGATGATAAATTACATTTTAGACATCATACTGATTACGTGAGAGCAAAATCAGAATCTATTATTAGTGAGAATAGTTCAATCTCAGATTAGAATTCCGTTTAATGCAATAGCATCATACCATACTAGTATCTTCGCATCGATAATTGCTTACGGTGCAGCAAAATGGGCTTCTTGTATGAATGATGTTATGATAAAAACCCTACTACAAAGAACACAGAGAAAGGTTTTTACTAAGATACACAGGAGCAACTAGCACTTCACCCACTTATTAGTTGCTCTGGGCATGTGGCCAATAGATTATGCTATTAGTCTAAGAGATGCGATTTTTTGGCTTAAAAACGTAATTTTGACAAAATAGGGATATAATAGGCACACACTGCTACACGATAAAGAATATAAAAATTAGATTAAGAAGACAGCGGCAAAATGAATGGAAAATGTTGAGGCGGGAAAAAGAGCTTTTCAAATTTTTAATAATATCTCGGAAAGACTACAACACAGACACATCCAACCAACCAAGGGTATGCTTCATTACTTATTAGGACACGGACCCTATAAAACCTATTGGATGAAAATACTAAAAACAACAAACGATATATGTGAGGGATGTGGCATACAAGACACCCCGGAACGCGCCTTATTTGAGTGCAAAAAATAGGAGTCAAGTATGTGAGGAAAGGGAAATTTTAGCTGGAAATTATACGAGTATATATCAAATTTTGAGGGAAGAAATTTTATATAAATACTTACATATTTTAGCAGACAAAGTTAGTCAAAATTAGCCTGGGAAGAAGTATTACCAGTAGAAGCAATAAATAACGATAATATAGGATATGTAGAAGTAAGGAGATCTACGAGAATAAGACAAATGCAACAACAAGAACCATAAATTAAATCAACTGTATCATTTATATATAACAAAATGGATAATACCGAAATTATAGAAGAAGAGATGGAAGATTAAAGTGGGGAGGGTAAAAGATAGAATATTAAAAAATTAGGAAGTAATAGGGAGAACGGGAAGAGACCAAACAGAAGAAGAGAAAATGTGCTGTAAGTGATGGTTATGGGAGAGGAGAAGAAGAGGGAAGATGGTGTGCAGGGATGAAGTTAGAAGATGAAGATTTGCAGTGAGAAGGAAGTGATGGAAAGAAGAGGACAATACGACCCAATTTGATATAATTATTGTGAGATTAACTAATATTTAAATTAGTGCTTAAATACTATCTATAACATACAAATATGATGAAGAAAGAAGAGAAGCATAAATATATCACTAAACAGACTAAAACGTAAAACATTTATGCTTTAGACATTTTTAATTTATCACTAAATATACTTTGAAGTATTTTAGTTAGTACTTTAGATGAAATAGAGTTATAATTAGTCTTAATTTACTAAACGTAATAATTTTTGTTCATTAATTTAGGAAATTTTGAGTTTTAATGTTTGCGTAAAAAGAAATTATTAAATTACAGAACTTAAATATTAAGCTTTGTTTTGGTATAAATATGATAATTAATTATTATACACACGTACATTTATGTAATAATAGTTAATTTTAATACTTACTGCCGGCTACCGGCAGTATTGCCGGCCAATGTAATTTGTTTAATCAATTTATTTAATTTCATTCAGTTTTTTTTTTTCTAAATTCCCTTAATTTAATTTTTCTTTTTTAAACATAGTTAAGGATAAAAGGTTAGATAATAATATTGGTTTCCAGTATAAATTTGTTTTTATTTTGTATTCAATAGTTATTAAGTGTTAAAATGTTTATACATTTTATATTGTAATATATATTTTTTATTTTATTAATTATATATCTGTAAAATTGAAATGTTTGTATATGGTGAAGGTTTAATAAAGTTAAGGCAGGGCAAGGGAAGGAAGGCAAGGCAAGTCAAGGGCCAAGGCAGGGCAGCGTAAGGCAAGGCAATGTAAGGGTCAAGGAAAGGAAAGGTAAGGCAGGACAAGGCAAGAGGCAAGGAGGGTCAAGAGGCAAGGAAGGTCAAGAGGCAAGGAGGGTCAAGAGGCAAGGAGGGTCAAGAGGCAAGGCTGAAGAAGTGGCAAGGCTAGGCCATTTTGGGCTAGGCATGGCAAGCCAGACAAGTCTATGGGAAAGCAAGGCCACAGAGTAAGGCAAGGCATTGTAAAGCAAGGCAAGGCAGAGCAAGACCATGAAAGGGGCAAGGGTCAATGGGTAAGGCACGGCAAGGGAGGGCAAGGGGGAAGGGGCAATGGGTAAGGCAAGGCAAGGCGAAGCACGGAAGGCAAGGCAAGGCAATGGGTAAGGAAAGGCAGGTTAGAGCAATGGCAAGGCAAGGCAAGGTAAAGCAGGGCAGGCAATGGCAAGGCAGGTCAAGGTAAGGCAAGGCAGGGCGGGGTAGGAAATGGTAGGGCAGGGCAACGCTGGGCAAGGAGAGCAAGGGAGAGGCAAGCGGAGGCAGGGCAAGGCAAGTGGATGGGCAAGGAAAGACAGCGAAGTGCAAGTCAGAGTAAGGTAAGGCACGGCAGGGCAAGGCAGGGCAAGGGCGAGGCAAGGCATGGTAAGGCAAAGCAATGCAATTAGCAAGATAGGGCAAGGCCTGAAAGGCATGACAAGGGAAGGGGAAGGCACGGCAAGGTAGGGTGTAACGGAAGGCAAGGCAAGGTAGAGCAGGTCAAGGAAAGGATGGGAAGGGCAAGACAGGGCAATTCAAAGCAAGGCAAGGGAAGGCAAGGCAACGCAAGACAGGATAAGCGAAGTCAAGTAAGGCAAGACAGGGCAGGTCAAGGTAGCGTAGGGCAGGGCAGGGTAAGGCAAGGCTAGAGTAGGCAAGGCAAGGCACGTCGTGGCAAGGCAGGGTAAGGGGAAAGGGAATGCATGGCAAGGCAGGATAGTGCAAGGCAAGGCAAGATAGGGCAGGGGAAGGCAACAGAAGCAAGGCAAGTCAGGGTAGGGCACGGCAAACCATGACAGAGCAAGACAAGGCAACTGTGTAGGGCAGGGGAAGGTAAGGCAAGGCAAGGCAGGCCAAGGCAAGAGGTAGGGAAAGGCAAGGCAACGGGCAAGACAAGGCAAGTAATGGGGCAAGACAAGGCAATGTAACGCAAGGAAAGTTGAGAGGCAAGGAAACGGGCATGGCATGGCAAGACAAATAAAGGCAAGGAATGGCAAAGCAAGAGGCAATGCAAGTCAAGGAATTAGGCAGTACAAGGTGTAAGGCAAGATACCGTAATGCAAAACGAGGGGTTAGGGAAGGAACGTTTAGGCAAGGTGAGGATAAAGGCAAGAAGGGCAGAGCAAGGCTGGGAAGGGCAAGGCAAGGCAGGGCACGCGGAGGCGGACTAAGGTAAGGCAGGGTTAGGTAAAGCAAGGGGCATGGAAGGGCAAGGCATACCAAGGCAGGGAAAGGCTAGGGGCGAGTCAATGAGGCTATTCAAAGCAAGGCAAAGCAAGACAAGGCAAGGCAAAGTAGGTCAAGAAAACGCAAGGCAAGCGGTAGGGCAAGGCAAGGCATGGCAGGGCAAAGCTAGTAAGGCCGGAGCAACGCAGCGCAAGCTAGGACAGTGCAAGATAAGGCAGGGCTAGGAAAGGCAGGACAGGGCAAATGGGCATGCAAGGCAAGGCAAGAAAGGGTAGTCAAGGTAGGGAAAAGCTAAAGTAGGCAAGCGGCAAGGTGCAAGGCAAGACACTGCAAGGGGCAAGGCAAGGCAAGTAAATGCAAGGGGCAAGGCAAGGCATGTAAATGCATGGAGCAAGGCAAGGTAAGGTAGGAAAGGCAGGGCAAGGCAGGGCAAGGCAGGGCAAGGGACGAGGGGCAAGAGGATAAGGGCAAAGCAAGGGAAAGCAACGGGCAAGACAGGTCAAGGCAAGGTAGAGTAAGGCAAGGAAAGGTAGCACAAAGCAATATGGCGCAAGCAAGGCATGGGGCAAGGCAAGGCAGGGCAAGCGGCAAGGCAAGGCAGTGCAAAGCAAAGCTAGGCAGGACAAGGCAAGGGTGGGCAAGGCAAGGAAGGGAAAGGCAAAGTAGGACAAGGGGCAAGGTAAGGCAAGAAAGGGCTAAACAAGGCAGAGCAGGACAAGGAAAGGAGGGGCAAGGCAAAGTAGGGCAAGGAAAAGCAGGGCAAGCGGAAAGATAGGTCAAGATAAGGCAAGGCAAGGAAAGAAAAGACAAGGAAGGCAGGGGGCAAGGCAGGGTAAGGCAAGTCAAGAGGCAGGAATAGGCAAGGCTTGAAGGGGAAGTCAAGGCAAGGCAAGGGAAAAGGGGCAAGGAAACCCAAAATAAGGCAAGGCAACGCAAGGTAGGGAAAGCCAGGGTAGGGCAAGGAAAAGACGAGGCAAGGCGTAAGGCAATGCAATGCAAGGCTAGGCATAGCAAGGCAAGGATCAACGTAAGGCAAGGCATGGCAAGGCGAGGCAAAGCGCAATGCAAGGCAAGAGGGAAGGCAACGAGAGACAAGGCAAGGCGCAAGGAAAAACAACGCAAGGCAAGGCAAAGCAAGGCAAGGGAAGGCGAGGCAGGGCAATGCAAGAGGAAAGGCAAGGCAGGGTAAGGCAAACGCAAGGGGTAAGCAAGGCAAGGAAAGGTTACGCAGGGGGAAAGTGAAGGCAAAGCATGCAAAAGTGGGATAAGGCAGGAGAAGGCAAGGCAGGGCAAGGCGGCGCATGCTGGGCAGGTCAGGTTATGGCAAGGCACGGTAAGGTACGGTTAGAAGCAAGGCAAGCGGTAAGGCAGGTCAGGAGACAAGACTAGGCCAGATGCAAGGCAAGAGGCAAGGTATGGCAAGAGGAGAGTCAGGGCAAGAGGCAAGGTAAGAGGGAAGGCGAATAAAGAGGCAAGGCAAAGCAAGAGGCAAGGTACATGGCAAAGCAAGGCAGGGCAGGGCAGGGAAAGACAAAGAAGGGCAAGGGGCAAGGCAGGGCAAGATAAAGCAGGGAATGACAAGACAAGGCAAGGCCGCGCAAGGCCAGGAATGGGGCAAGGCAGGGCAGGGCAAGGCAAGGTAAGGAAAGGCAAGTCAAGGGGTAAAGCAAAGCAAGGGAAGGGTAGGCATGGTTAGGCAAGCCAAGGCAAGTCAAGGCATGGGCACGCGAGGCAAGTCATTGCAAATGGCAGCAGGCAAACCAAGGTAAGGGCAGGGAAGCCATGGCAAGGCACGGGGCAAAACATGACAATGAAAGGGAAGGCAAGGCAAGGCAAGGCGAGGCAAGGTTAGGCAGAGCAAAACAAGCAAGGCGAGGGGCAAGGGAAGACAAAGCAAGGCAAGAAGCAACGCAAAGGCAGAGGCAAGGCAAGGAAAGAGGAAAAGCAAGGTAAGAGGCGAGTTTAGGCAACAGAAGAGGCAAGGCAAGGAAAGGCAAAGCAAGGCAAAACAGCGCAGGATGTAAGGCTAGGCAAGATTAGGCATAGCAGGAGGAAAATTAGGAAAAGATGCAAGGGAAGGCAAGGCAAGGGGCAACGCAAAGCTAGCTAGGGCAAAGCTGGGCAAGGCAAGACTAGACAAGGCAAGGCAAGTAGAGGCAGCGCAATTTAAGGAAAGGAAATGCAAAAGGAGATGCAAGGCAAGTCAAGTAGAGGCACTGCAATTTAAGGCAAGGCAAGGAAATGCAAGAGTAAATGCAAGGCAAGTCAAGGTAGGGCAGGTAAAGGCTAAGCAAGACAAGGAATGGCAAGAGGAAAAGCAAGGCAAGATGTAAGTCAAGGCAAGGCAAAAGGCAATATATGGCAAGTGGCAAGGCAAGGCCCAAGGCAACGCAACAGACAAGGCAAGGCAAGAGGAAACGAAAGAGGGAAGGCACGGAAAGGCAGGGCAGGAAAGTTAGGGCAAGGCATTGCAGGGCAGGGAAAGGCAAGACCAGCAATGGCAAGGCAAAGCAAGGCAAGGAAAAGCAAGGAAAGGCAGGGCAGGGCACGACATGTCAGAGCTGGGTACGGCAGGGCAGGACAAACCTGGACTGTGCAGGGCAATGCAAGGCAAGGCCAGGCAAGTCAGGGCAAGTGGCAGGACAAGGTATGGCAATGGGCAAGGCAAGGAAAGGAGCATGATAAGGCAAGGCAAGGGACAAGGCAAGGCCAGAGAATGAAAGGAACTGGCAGACAAGGGGCAAGGCAGTGTAGGGAACCAGAAGGATAGAGGAACGCCAGGCAAGAGGCAAGGCAAGGATTGACGCAAAGCGAGGCAAGGAAAGGCAATAGTGGGATGAGCAAGGAAAGGCATGTGACAAGGGGCAATGGGTAAGGCGAGGCAAGGCAGGGCAATGGCAGGGCAAATATGGCAAGGAAACGCAAAGCAAGGCAAGATGCAAGGCAAGGCAGGTCAAGGCAAGTGGAAAGGCAACAAAGGTCAAGGTAAAGCAACGCAAGGGGCAAGACAACTCAGATTAAGGCATGGCAAGGCAAAGAAAGGTAAGAGGCAAGAAAGGGCAAGGAAAGGAGAAAAGGACAAGGCAAGGAGAGGCAAGACACGGCAAGACTAGGCAATGCAAGGCAAGGAAAGGTATATCAACGCAAGACGCAAGGCATGGAAAGAGGCAGGCAAGGGGTAAGACAAGGGGCAAGGCAAGCAAGGCAAGGCACGGCTCGGCAAGGGTGGTTAGCGCAAGGTAAGGCAAGGGGCATGCAGTGCAGGGCAAAGAAAGGCGATTCAGGGAATGGCAAGGCAGGGTAAGGCAGAGAAGACAAAGGCAGGACAAGCCATGGCAAGGCACGGCAGGACAAGGCAGGCAAGGCAAGGTAAGCCAAGGTTCAAGGCAAGAGAATGCAAGGCAAGCCATGGTTAGGCAAGGCAAGGCAAATATAAGGCATGGTAAAGCACGGCAGGGCAACGCATGGCAAGGCAAGGCAGGTCAGGACAGGCCATTACGGGGCAGGACTGGGAAAGGTAACGCTGGGTAGGGAAGGTCAGGGCAAGGCAGAGCATTTCAGGGCAAAGCAATATAGGGCAGGCACGGCAAGGAAATATAAGGCAAAGCAAGGCAAGGCAAAGCAAAAGGGCAAAGCAAGGAAAGAGGTCAGGCAAGGCAAGAGGTAAGATAAGACAATAGGCAAGGGAAGGCAAGGCAAGGGGCAAGGCAAAGCAATGTAAGTGACCAAACAAGGCAAGGCAAAGCAAAAGGGTAAGCCGAGGGTAGAGCAAGGTGCAAGGCAAGGAAATGGCAAGCAAGGAAAGGCAAAACAAGGCAATATTAAGACACGGCAGGGCAAGGCAAGGCAGTGAGGAGCAAGGCAAGGGACAGAACAAGGCAAGGAAAGCCAGGGCAGGAGAAGGCAAGGTAAGGGGCAAAGAAAGGCAAAGCAAGGGGCAAGGCAAGGCGCAAAGCAAGGAAGGGTAAGGCAAAGATGGGCAGCGAAAGGCTAGGCAAGGCAAGGCAGAGTAGGGAAGGGCAAGACAAGGCAAGGCAACGCAGGCCAAGGAAAGTCAAGGCAAGGCAAGGCATGAACCAAGGCACGGCAAAGCGAGGGATGGCAGGGCAGAGCAAGACAATTGGGCAGGGCAAGGAAGTAAGAGGCAAGGTAAGGTCAGGCGGTGCAAGTGGAGATGCAAGTTAAAGCAAGGTAAAGCGAGGCAAGGTAAGCGGCAAGGCGAGGCAAGGTAGGCTAAGAGCCAAGACAAGAATAAAGGTAAAACAAAGCAAAGCAAGACTGGGCAGTACAGAGGAAGCCAAGGGAAGAGGCAAGGCAGGGAAAGGCTGAACAAGGTTGGGGAAGCCAAGGCAAGGCAAGGCAAAGCAAGGGAAAGCAAGGGAAGGCAAGACAGGGCAAGGCAAGGGGCAAGGCAAGGTAAGGAAACCCAAGAGGCAAGATAAGGGGCAAGGCCAGGCAAGGCAGGGCAAGGCAAGGCCAGAAGGGTAAGGAAGGGAAGGGCAAGGAGAGGCCAGAGAGAGCAAGGCAAGGCGAACCGGGGGGCAATGCACGGTAAGTTAAGGCAGGGCAGGCAAGCAGGCAACGCAAGAAGAATGGGGAAAGGCGAGGCAAAAGCCAAGGCAAGGCAGTGCAAAGCAGGGCAAAGCAAGAGAAGACAGGACAAAGCAAGGCAACAAGAGGCAAGACAGGGCAGGGGAAGGCAAAGTAAACCAAGGGGCAAGGCAAGGCAAGGCAAGAGGAGGAGTGTAAAGACAAAGAGAGAGGCGAGGCAAGAGGCAAGGCAAGACAAGAGGGAACGCAAGGCAAAGGGCAAGGTAGGTAAAGCAAGGCACGGCTAGGCGAGGCCGGCCGAGGCAGTGAAAGGGGCAAGACAACAGGCTAGGCAAGGTAAAGCATGGCAAGAGGCAAGGAAAGAGGCAAGGCAAGGAAGAGGAAAGGCAAAGCAAGGCAAGGCAAGGGGCAAGGTAGGGCAAGAGGCAAGGGAAGACAAGGGGCAAGGCAAGGCAAAACAAGACACGCCAATGCACGGCAGGCCAAGGCAGGGAAGAGCAAGTCAAGAGGCTAGGCAAAGCAAAGCAAGGCAAGTGGCAGAGCAAGGCAAGGCCAGTTGCACGGCAAGGCAAGGGCAAGGCAGGAAGCAAGGCAAGGCAAAATGGAAGATATGGCAAGTGGCAAGGCAAGGCAAGAGTCAAGGCAACGCAACAGGCAAGGCAAGGCAAGAGGCAAGGCAAGGCTAGAGGCAGGGCAAGATGAGGGGCAAGGGGCAACGTGTAAGGCAAGGCAAGGGAGGGCAATGGCAGGGCAAGGCAAGATGCAAGGCAAGGCAAGAGACAAGACATGGCAGGGCAAGGCAAGGCAAAGGGCACGGCAATAAAGGTCAAGGTAAGGTAAGGTAAGGGACAAGGCAACGAAGTTGAAGGCAAGGCAAAGAAAGGTAAGAGGCAAGAAAGGGCAAGGAAAGGAGAACAGGACAAGGCAAGGAGAGGCAAGACAGGGCAAGACAAGGCAATGCAAGGCAAGGAAAGCTATATCAAGGCCAGACGCAAAGCATGGAAAGAGGCAGGCAAGGGGTAAAGCAAGATATATTGTATAACGGCCGGTTTCGCGATCTGTGAGCGTCGTGTGGCCGGCCGGACTTTTGACGAGAAACTGGCCTGTCGCGAGGCGTGCTTGGCAACATTCCCGGTTTTGCAGTGTGCTATATAAACGTGGGAATTTAATTAGATTTTTATAGTCGCACAAAAGGCCCGTGTTTTGAAGGCGGGAGTTGAACCGGCTGCAGGGTATTGGACCACCACTAGCTTCGACGATGCTGTTAACTTCATAATGGCATATTTGGAAATGGAAAATCAATAAAATTTGTAATTCATACTTCTGCCAAATTTATAAAGGATGGAGAGGAGATTGTACTTCACATACCTGTGACTGTAAGTACAGTATTAGACATAGATGATTTAGAAGTGCTGGATTTTTTCGGGGTAGTTTTTGTCGTTTCCTATCCTCTGAAATAAGAGCTAATTTGCGTTGCTGCCTAGTATATAAGGTGTGATTTGTGGAACGAATTAGGTACTGCTGTACGTAAAGTGCACGGTTCTCAAATAAACATCGTTTGTAGTCCTCGAAGGATACACGCTCTCGTCTTGCATCAGCAATGGCTGTGTCCGTAATTCGCTTATTCCTCATTAGGGAATCACCGTCCTCGAATCGCAGAGCGTACGTTTTTGCCCTGAGGCCTAGAAACTCTATTATTCGTCGGTAACCAGTCTCAGCCGCCCATAAACCGGGAAGCTTATCCGTATTTTTGGTGCGAATAACATAATTATCAGGAGCATTCTCAAAGTCAAGGAAACGCAATAATTCCGGACCGTTCGCCATGATTTTTAGTGGATGTATATAGCAGTTGTCAAAATGCATAATCAAAGAATCTGTATCATGATATAGAAGATGTAACCTTTGGCCAAACTTAGATTTTAAATTGAAATAGAAGCGGTCCACCTCTAGCTTTGCTAATTCCAATATGCTAAACCCTATTTGAACTGGTTTGTTTAAAACCACTTTATTCACATAAATAATGTCCATCCACTTCTAGAAAATTAATTACTCTGTTCAGAAATGCATTGCGTCGGCCTCGCAGGCTTTCGTCAGTAGCTTTCTTCACTACAAACTTCTTGTATTTAAAAGGATTTTCGACCGCCTTTCCGAATAAACTATTATTTATCAATTTGTAGATGTCGGATAATGGGTTATTATGTCTTTTGCGTCTTCTATTATGAACATTTGCCTGAACGTACTTCCGCAAAATTGGTGCCTGTTTGAAAATCCATACATTGTGAACCTTTTCGATTATGAGACCCATTCTGACGTAATATATCAAATTTTCGCTATGTACCAGGTATCGGGTTTTTGGACAAAAATGTTGTGTATTACCGGTTATCATGATGATGAGGGGCTAGCGGAAACTCCACATGCTTATCGTGAAGGTCATCTGGATAAGAGAAGTCCACTAGTGCAAGAAAAAAATGATCGCCCGAAGGTGACCAACCTGCATAGTCTTGCGGTAGGTCAGGTATACTGCAAACCAGATCGCCAGGCAAATTATTTAGCATAACCTTGGCGTACAGCGCATTCACATCGAGATATAATATGTGTTCTTTCTCGATATTGCTGATCTTCGCATAACGTCTTATGCATTGAGAAATTCCTCCTCGGATTTGATTTTGAATCAACGTATATAAGAATTTCTCTTTAATAATTTTGAAATCATTCGGGCTATGCCTCAAGGCTAACTGCCATGTATATCCGGGTGCTTCCTGAAAATAAATGGGATTGGTTTGGTATGAGTAGAAGGCATTTCTTCGAAACAATAAAAAAATATACGTCAAAAGCAGCACGTCCAATCTTAAATAACAATTGTGATAGTGTTCGAAGTTTGTAAACCCCTTCTCCTTCCATATTCCGAAAGCGCATTCTCTACCCTGATGACCGTCGTGCAGATGCAAATACCATGGATATCGCTGCTAGGAAGAGATTCATTTAACTTATCTTTACTGTCGAACCATTCGTAAGGAAACGGTGCTTTCTCCCTAGCGTCCTACGGTGCATATTTAAAGTTAGCAACAGTCGATGTTAATTGTGCCAGGACGAACTTAAGTAGTAATACGTATCCATAAATTGGACCCTATGTTTTACATTGTCCACGCACACGACATCAAATTTCTCAAAATATTTGCCTGAAATTTTGATATCAGTAGTAAACCGTTGCACCCCGTTTCTTATAATCAGATTACTATCATATCCTCGGAAATTATGGAAATAAACTGCACAAGCATTTTCGGTTGCCATCCATCATCTTGTGTGATATGAACCGGGACGAGCATCAATATAATTTTTTCTACCGGACACGTGTTCCTCTGTTAAGGCTATTTTACAGCCACAAATTCCGCAATTGTGAGTCTCAACTCCGAAGGCAAAGACCAATCGTAAATGTAGCCTATTATATCCTCAATGAAGGCATCGGCAACGTCGTTGCAATCATTAAGAGACTTTAGACTCTCTTTAACTACTTCACCCTTCCATTCAGCAACCCAACAATAACCAGATGGTATGTGCTGCTGTTGTTCCCATTCTATATAAAATTCAAAATCAGCACAGCACACCAAACCGTGCAAACAGTCGGGTTTCGCCCGAGGACGTACAATATTGTTCTCGTTTAGTCCAATTGTTACGACCTCCACTTCACATTTATTCGGAACGTGATATTTAAGACAATCATCACACAATTTCCTGTCCCTGCGTGTCCTATCATTTAAGAATGCATCCAGTTTAATTATTAATCTATATTTCCGATTAGGTGTGTAATATAAATTAACGAAATCTAAATTATCTGGTTCGCATCGCCTATGATATAGAACATTACCTCTGATATTAAAAATTCTTAGATTAAATCTTCCTGCAGCGGCGCGCCAGGCGAGTAACTCCGAGATGTGAACAGAAGCAGACTCTTTCTCGTGGGACGTCACCTCTCGTCGTGGCCGCGCCGTGGCCGAGTGGTTAGACCACCGGACTCTCACCTAGACGGCCGGGGTTCGATCCCAAGCGACTGCATGTGAGATTTGTGGTGGACAAAGCGGCGCTGGGGCGGGTTTTCTCCGGGTACTCCGGTTTCCCCCGCCATCGCATTCCACCGGTGCTCCATCATCATTCATGTATCATCAGTGTCACCGCCTGCGGTGCCATTAGTAGTTAAAGCGGGCGTTAAACACTACCAAAAAAAAAAAAAAAAAAACCTCTCGTCGTTGCCAATCCCTCACCTTTCTGCGACGCTGGTTAGGGTTGTCGCTTGCCCGACGCGTACGGTGTAGAGCGATGCATCCTATAAGGGTATCTGCAATTTTCATCACGATTTCGGTCAGTCCTCCGTCCACCTCGTCTACATTCAAAACCTCGTGTTCTGCTGTCAGCACGTTCCTCGAAGTTGGAGAAGCCGTGTTGTTGGGTTGGTTGCGCTAGCTACAACCACCATCGATCGATGCACATAAATGCCATTCCTGATCTAGAAGCATGGGGGTATTCCTCAGGGTCCGTCAATTTTTTAAAAAGTTCCCCGAAAAATCCTGCAATTGTAAATCATCTATGTCTAATACTGTACTTACAGTCACAGGTACGTGAAGTACAATCTCTTCTCCGTCTTTTATAAATTTGGCAGAAGTATGAATTACATGCTTCACTGATTTTTCCATTTCCAAATATGCCATTATTAAGTTAAAAGCATCGTCAAAGCTAGTGGTGGTCCAATACCCTGCAGCCGGTTCAACTCCCGCCTTCAAAACACGAGCCTTTTGTGCGACTATAAAAATCTAGTTAAATTCTCACGTTTATATAGCACACTGCAAAACCGGGAATGTTACCAGGCACGCCTCGCGACAGGCCAGTTTCACGTCAAAAGTCCGGCCGGCCTCACGACGCTCACAGGTCGCGAAACCGGCCGATATACAAGGCAAGACAAGGCAAGGGGGTAGGGAAGGCAAGGCAAGGCAAAGGGAAAGGCTTGGTCTGGCAAGGGAAAGCAACGCAAGAAGGGGCAGGGTAAGACTGGAGGCAAGGCAAGGGCATGGCCAGGCAAGAATCAAGGAGCAAGGCAAGGCAAAGTAAGGCAAGGCACGGCACGGCTGGTCAGCGCAAGGTAAGGCAAGGGGCATACAATGCAGGGCAAAGAAAGGCGGTCCAGAGAATTGCAAGGCAGGCAATGGGCAAGGCAAAGCAAGCATTGGCAGGGCAAGCCATGGCAAGGCACGGCAGGGCAAGGCAGGCAAAGCAAGGGAAGCCAAGCAAGATAGGGCAGGGCAGAGCAAGACAATATAAGGCAAGATAAGGGCAAAGGACATGGCAAGGCAATTCATGAGGCCAGGTGAGGCAAGAGGCAAGGCAAAACAATAGGCAAGGGAAGGCAAGGCAAGGCAAAGGACAAGGCAAAGCAAATATTAAGGCAAGTTAAGAGACAAAGCAAGGCAAGGTAAGGCGAGGGTAGAACAAGGGGCAAGGTAAGTCAAGGCAGGGCAAGGAGGGGGCAAGGCTAGGTTTGGCAGATGAAGGCTAGGCAGATAAGGGCAATGCAAGGCATGGGAAAAGGCAAGATAGGGCAGCGCAGGCAAGGGGGGGGGAGGGAAGCAAGAAAAGACAAAACAAGGCAAGATTAAGACAAGGCAGGGCAAGGCAAGGCAGTGAGGGGCAAGGCAAGGAGCAGAACAAGGCAAGAAAAGTCAGGGCAGGACAAGGGAAGGTAAGGGGTAGGGCAAGGCAAAGCAAGGGGCAAGGCATGGCAAAGCAAGGGGCAAATCAAGGAAGGGTAAGGCAAAGATGGGCAGCCCAATGCAAGGCAAGGCAGGGGAAGGGAGTGCAGGAAGGGCAGGACAAGGCAAGGTAAGGCAAGGCAAGGCAGGGCAAAGCAAGTCAAGGCAAGGCAATGCATGAGGCAAGGCAAGGCAAAGCGAGGGAAGGCAAGGCAAGGCAAGGAAGCAAGAGGCAAGGCAAAAGGGCAAGGCAAGTCAAGGCAAGGCAAGGCATGAGGCAAGGGAAGACAGAGCGAGGAAAGGCAGGGCAGGGCAAGGCAAGGCAAGTTAGGGTAAAAGCCAAGACAAGAATAAAGGCAAAACAAGGCAAAGAAAAGCAAGGCAAGGCTGGGCAGGACATTTGAAGCCAAGGCAAGGGGCAAGACAAGGTAAGACAAGAGGCAAGGCAAGGCAAGGCCAGCACGGAAAGGCAGAGACAAGGGATGGCAAGGGCAAGGCAAATCAAAACAAGACACGCCAATGCATTGGAAGCCAAAGTAGAACTTTGGTGATAACATAAAAATGAATATGAGTTGCGGTGTTCCGCAAGGCTCCGTCTAAGGTCCTACCCTATGGAACATATACTATGATCCAGTATTAATGTAGGAATTATCATCTGGAGTAAAAACCATAGGATATGCTGATGATGCAGCGTTAATAGTATGATGCAAAACAAAAGATGAAGTAGAAGAAAGGGTCATGTGGTCGATTAATAAAATAGAAATATGGATGATCAAAAAAGGATTATATCTGGCACCAGAAAAAACGGAAATGATAAAACTCGAAGGACGAAGATCCTTAAAGGAAATAACGGTTAATTTCAGTAAACAAGAAATAAAATCCAGTAAGAACATGAAATATTTGGGTGTTCAAATGGGACATTAAGTGTGTAGCTGGTAACGCAGAAAGAACTATTGCTGCTCTAGGAAGATTAATGCCAAATATGAGAGGACCCAAACCAGAAAAAAGGAGAGTAAGAGTAGTGTAATAAACTCTACAATGCTGTACTGTTTACCTGCCTGGAAAACAAGGGTGGAAATAAAGACCTTCCGGAGAATTATGGAAAGTGTACAGCGCAAGATAGCGATTAGAATTGCTAGTGCCTATAGGACCATATCCACGCGGGCAATTCAAGTAATAGCCAGCATCTAGTGGCTTGGGAGCGTGCACACGTAACTGAAAAACATAGAAGTGCACAAAAGTGTAAGACAAGAGAAAAAAAAAAGTTACAGTCATGGCAAGAAGAATGGGCACAGGAAACCAAGAAACTGATACCAGATTTAGAGCCCTGGATAAACCTGAAACATGGACAAGTGGAATACTATTTAACGCAATTTTTATCGGGGCACGGAAGCTTTAAAACTTATTTGTTTAAAATGGCTATCACTAATAGTGAAAACTGTCTGTATTGTCAGGAAAAGGATACTCCTGAACATACTGTATTAATATGTAAAAAATGGAATAATATAAGAGAAGCAGTTATCAAACAAATTGGACAACAAATAACTGCTAAAAATATTATAACATTAATGCTGGAAACTGAAAATAAATGGAAAATTATTCAAGACATGACAATCAAAATGATAAAAGCTAAAGAATTGGATGAAAAAGAGAGATAAACATGATTGCTTCATTGAGAAGTAATGCTGTGAAGCAGTTT
The DNA here is from genome assembly GCA_030762935.1 of Hymenopus coronatus. NCBI lineage: Eukaryota > Metazoa > Arthropoda > Insecta > Mantodea > Hymenopodidae > Hymenopus > Hymenopus coronatus. The sequence goes on from CM060890.1 coordinate 15,117,891, forward strand.
CCACAATGCGAGCAAGTGAATAAAAGAGGGTTTTTGTAGTTGGAATGAGTCCGGCACATCAGGGCTATCTCCCCTGATGCCCATGAGGGTTATCCCGCCTCTCTACAAAAAAAAAAAAAAAAAAAAAAAAAAAAAAAGGGCAGGGCAAGAGGGAAGTCAAGAACCTGGTGAAAGCAAAGCAAGGCAAGTACCAGAGCAAGGCAAGGCCAGTTGCAAGGCAAGGGAAGGGGAAAGCCAAGAGGCAAGGCAAAGCTAAGCAGGGCAAGTGGCATGGCAAGAAGCAGGGCAAGAATAGATAAGAGGCAAAGCAAGGCAGGGCAAGACTATGGGCAAGGCAAGGAAGCAAGAGGCAAGGCAAGGCAAGGCAAAAAGTAAGGCAAGGCAAGGAGGGGCAAGTGAAGAGGCAAGTTAAGGCAAGGTAAAACAATGCAAGGCAAGCGGCAAGGCAAGGCAAAAATAAAGGCAAAACGAGGCAAAGCATGGCAAGGCAACAGAAAAGGAAAGGCAAGGCTGGGCAGGACAGGGGAAGCCAAGGCAAGAGGTAAGACAAGGCAAGGCAAGAGGCAAGGCAAGGAAAGGCCGAGCAAGGCAGGGGAATCCAAGGCAAGAGGCAAGAGAAGGCAATACAAGGCAAGGCTAAGCAAGGCTAGAGGCAAGGCAAGGCAAAGAGCAAGGCAACAGGCAGGGCAAGATGCAAAGCAAGGGAAGAGGCAAGGCATGGTAAGGCAAGGCAAGAGGCAAGGCATGGTAAGGCAAGGCAAGAGGCAAGTGGATAGGCAAGGCTAGGGAAGGACGGAAGCAAGTTAATGCAAGGCAATCCAAAGCAAGCAAGCAAGAGGCAAGGCAAGGTAAGCGGCATGAGACAAGACAAGGCAAGGGGCAAGACAAGGCAAACAAAGGCAAAGCAAGAGGCAAGTCAAGGCAAGGCAAAAGGTAGCGCAAGGCAAAAAGCAAGGCAGGGCAAGGCAGGGCCAGGCAAAAGCCTAGGCATGGCAAGGTAACGCAAGGAAAGGCAAGAGCCAAGGTCAGAGACAAGGATGGGCACAGCAAGGCAAGGATGGGTACAGCAATGCATGGCAAGGCAAGAGGCAAGGTAAGGCAAGAGGCAAGGCAAGAGGCAAGGCAAAGCAAGGGAAGTGAAGAAGCAAGTTAAGGCAAAGCAAGGCAAGGGTCCATGCAAGGCAAGGCAAAGCAAAGCAGGGCAATAGGCAAAGCGCGGCAGGGGTGGGCAAGCAAAAAGGCAATGGAAGGCAAGCCAAGAAGCAAGGCAAGAGGCTAGGCAAGGCAAGGCAAGGCAAGCTGCAAGGCAAGGCAAGGCAGGGCAAGGCAAGTCAAGGCAAGTGCGAAAGCAAGGCAAGGGAAGACAACTGGCAAGGCAAGGAAGGGCACGGAAACGCAAGGAAAGGTAGGTGGTAAGGCAGGGTTAGGCAAGGCAATTCAAGGGGTAAGGTAAGGAGGGCAAGGCAAGGCTGGGCAAGGCATGACAAGGCAGGGCACGGGAAAGGCAAGGCAAGCAAAGGCATGGGGTAAAAGGTTCATCTGCAAGTAAGTCAGGTTAAGGTAAGGCAAAGCTATGCAAGCCAAACAAGGCAGGACGCTAGGCAGGGCAAGGCAAGGCTAGGCAGGGCAAGGCAAGGGACAAGGCAGGGCAAGGCAAGACAGGGATGCAAGCCAAGGGGCAGGGCATTGTGAAAGGGGAAAGGTAAGGGAGGCAAGACTGGGCAAGTCAAGGCAAAGCAAGGCAAGGCAAAGCAAGGCTGGGCAAGTCAGGAGATGCCAAGGCAAAGCAAGGCTGAGCAAGACAAGAAGGAAAGTAAGAGGCTAGGCAAGGCAAAGCAAGATAAGACTAGAGTCAGGCAAGGCAAGGCAGGAGGAAAAAGACAAGGCAAGAGGCAAGGCAAGGGAAGAAGCAAGGCAGGGCAAGAGGTTAGGCAAGGGAAGTCAAGCGAAAAGGCAAGTTAAGGCAAGGCAAGGCAAGGCAAGACAAGAGGCAAGCCAAGGCAAGGAGCAAAAGGCAAGGCATGAGATAAGCAAGGCAAGGCAAGAGGTAAGGCAGCGCAAGGCAAGAGGCAAGGCAAGACAAGGTAAGGCAAGGCAAGCAAGGCAAGAGGCAAGACAAGGCAAAAGTTAATGCAAGCCAAGAGGCAAGGCAAGGTAGGGGAAGTGAAGCGGCAACTTAAGGTAAGGTAAGGACAGGCAAGGCAAGAGACGAGACAAGGCAAGGCAAGCAAGGTAAGAGGCAAGACAAGGCAAAAGTTAATGCAAGCCAAGAGGCAAGGCAAGGTAGGGGTAGTGAAGAGGCAACTTAAGGTAAGGTAAGGACAGGCAACGCAAGAGACAAGACAAGGCAAGGCAAGAGTAAAGGGAAGGCAAGTCAAAGCAAGACAAGCAAGATGCAAGGCAAGGCAAGGCAGGGGAAGCCTAGTCAAGCGGCAAGGCAATTCAAGGCAAGAGGCAAGGCAAGGCAAAGCAACGCAAGGGTAAGCAAGAGGCAAGGCTAAGCCAGGCAAGGCTGGGGAAAGCAAGGCAAAAGGCAAGGCAACAGGCAAGGCAAGGCAAGGCAATGCAAGCAAAGGAAGCCAAGCCAAGATGCAAGACAAACCAAGGCAAGAGGCAATACAAGGAAAGGCAAAGCAACGTAAGAGGCAAGGCAAGGAAGGAGGCAACGCAAGATGCAAGGTAAGTGAAGAGGCAAGAGGTCAAGCAAGGTAAGAGCCAAGACAAGGCAAGAGCCAAAACAAGTGGCAGGGCAAGGCAATGCAAGGGAGGACAACAGGCAAGGCAAGAGGTCTGGTAAGACAGGGCAGGGCAAGGCAAGGCTAAGCAAGACAAGACGCAAGGCAAGAGTCTGGGCAAAGCATGGCCAGAGGCAAAAGTTAAGGCAAGCCAAGAGGCAAGGCATGAAATGGCAAATTAATGCAAGATGCAAGGCTAGGCAAGGTAAGGCAAGGCAGCAGGCAAGATCAGGAAGGGTAAGGCAAGGCAAGAGGCATGGAATGGCAAGGCAAATCAAGGCAAGGCAAATGACGAGGCAAGTTCAGGCAAGGCAAGTCAAGACAAAGGTCAAGGCAAGACAAGGCAAGGCAAGGCAAGAGCCAAGGCAAGACACAAGGTAAGAACAAAGGCAAGGCAAGGCAATGCAAGACAAGGCAAGACAAGAGACAAGGCAAGGCAAAGCAGGGCAGGAGCCAAGGCAAGATGCTGGGCAAGGCAAGAAAAGGCAAGAGGCAAAAGGCAAGGAAAGAGGTAAGGAAAGTCAATTCAAGGCAAGAGGCAAAGCAAGGGAATGCAAGAGGCAAGGCTAGGCAAGAGGGAAGGCAAGAGGATAGGCAGGGCAAGGAAAGAGGCAATCAAGAGGATAGGCAGGGCAAGGAAAGAGGCAAGGCAAGGCAAGGCAAGACAAGACAAGGCAACGCAAGAGCCAAGGCAACGCAAGAGCCAAGGCAAGGCAAGGTAAGGCATAGCAATGTAAGAGGCAAGGGGCAAGGCAGGGCAAGGCAATAGCCAAGGCAAGTGGCAAATTAAGGCAAGGCAAGGCAAGGTAAGAGACAAATGAAGGCAAGGCAAGTCAAGGCAAGGCAAGGCAAGACAAAGAAAGGCAAGCGGCAAGGCATTGCTTTAGTCGAGGCAAGGCAAGGAAATAGGAAAGGTAAGACAAGGCAAGACCAATGTAGGGTTTAAGACAAGACAAGGTGACAGATAAGCAAGGCATGGCAAGGCAAGAGGCAAGGCAAGGCAAGAGGTAGGGCAGGGCAGGGCAAGGCGGGGCAGGAGGCAACGCAAGGCAATGTAAGAGGCAAGGGCAAGGGGCAATGTAAGGCAAAAGGGAAGCCAAGAGGGAGGGCAAAGCAAGGAAAGAGACAAGGCAAGGGATGGCAAGGGGCAAGGTAGGGCAAGGGAAGAGGCAAAGTATGGCAACGCAAGTGGCAAGGGAAGGTAAGGATAAGCAAGGCGAGCCTAGAGGCAAGGTAAGGCAAGGTAACGAAGGGCAAGGCAAGGCAAGTGATCGGGCAAGACAAGGCAAGGCAAGGCAAGGCAAGAGGCAAATGATCAGGCAAGACAAGGCAAGTAAAGAGGCAAGGCTAGGTAAAAAAAGTGCAAGGCGAGGCAAGGAAGGGCTTTTCAAGGCAAGGCAAGAGGCAACTTTTGCGATGAGCATACTTACTCCAGAAGCCTAAAAGCATAAAAAAATCGAGGTTCACAAAACGAAAAAATTATGTGATACCCTTGTTCTCCACACTCCGAAATGTTCATTTATACTATTTGCAGCCATTTTTAATTAACTTTTGTTCTTAGCATATTCAGTCGTTAGAATCTTAAAAACAAAATCAAGTTTCCTGAAAAGAAAAATTATGTGATATTCTTGTTCTCCACACTTCAAACATCTCGTTTATACCATTTTAATCAACTTTTGTTCTGAGCATATTTGGTCGCCAAGTGCTTAGAAGCATAAAAAATCGAGTTTCCCTAAGGGTAAAGTGTATGTGACATTCTGGTTCTCCGGACTCCAAAGTACTCGATAACACAATTGGCATTGATTTTTAGGAACTTTTGTTCTAAGCATATCTGGTCAGCAGAAGCCTAAAAGCATAAAACAATCGAAATTCACGAAGTTAAAAATGTATGTGTATTCTTACTCTCTATACTCCAAACTGCTCGTTTATATCCTTTGCTACGATTTTTAAAGAACTTTTTTTCTGAGCATATTTAGTCACTAGAAGCCTAGAAGCATTTAAAAAACGAGTTTCACGAAGCGAAAAATTTATGTGCTGTTAAAGTCCTCCACATTCCAAATTCTCGTTGAAACCATTTGCAGTGAATTTTAAAGGACATTTGTTCTGAGCATATTTGGTCACCAGAATCCTAGAAGCATAAAAAAATCGACTTTTACGAACCGAAAATTAAATGTGATATTCTTGTCCTCCACACTCCAAACTGCAGCAACTTTGAACATCTTCTTTTTCAGCGCATATTTTTTCGTCAGAAGCCTAGAAGCACAAAAAAATCGAGTTTTTAGGTAAGGAAAAATTTATGTGATATTTTTTTTTTTTTTTAACACATTAAGTCGCCAGAAGTATTAAACGAAGTATTCCACGAAACGAAAATGTTTTGTTATATTCTTGTGCTCCACACACCAAACTGCTCGTTTATACCATTTGCAGCGAATTTGTGACAACTTGAGACAGTAACTCTTCTATATCCGCTTAAACCATCGAAATTATGTAACTAACAATAATATGTAAAAATAAGATGTATTGCGCAATGAGCCGATAGTGGTAATTATACTTAATTAAACAGATAGCCTTTGTATATAGTAATGTAGTATTAATCATAGTAAGGGAAAAAAGCTTGGCTTTAACCATTAATTTATTTGTCAATATTTGTATTTTGTTAGTATTTTACATGCTAAGACGACAAGGTTTGAAACGTGGTTTTAAATGTAAATGCACAGATTTCCGTTAGCAAAACCTTGAAGTATTGTTGAGGCATAAGTACATGCAACCAATGGCAAGAAGGGACGCTATTCATAGACAAGGATGTTTAACTTTAAAATTCACAACCGTTTTGGGCAGTTCTTTGCCAGATTCCAAGGGCGACACTATGTCGGTCGCTGGAGCAAAATCGCGCCACATTGCTCACCGCGGTTGAAACCAAGAAGTCATAGTTTTGCGTTCCCCAGATTTATAATCATCACCCATATGTTTGCAGGTGTCACTTGGTTGTCAACGGTTAGGGTTTATACAGTGTAATATTATACCATGCACTTTTCTTCAATAATACTGACGAACCAGTGATTATTGTTATTTTCTTACTACCTCTTGTATTTCCTTCTGTACCACGCCCTGTACCGAGGAATTCATGTTCGCCGATGAAGAAGAAAAACCTGAGCTAACACCGGAGCAGCAAAGATATCAAAAGGTAGGGAAATGCCACTAGGTTCCAGCCTAACCGGACCAACTGACCCACACAATAACGCCGACGCTACTTGTCATTACCATTTAAATAATATTCTGGACAAAGTCACCCCAATTAACAGTTGCAAACTTTTGTTTTTGGAATATTTGGTCACCAGAAAAATGATAGAGGGTCACGTAAGCAAGTGCAACGCGTGTTTGGAGCAACTTGCATTGCGAGTTGTAGATGTCCGAAAAAAAAGAAAAAGAAAAAAAAAAGAAAGAAAAAAAAAGCATCAATAAATCGACTTTCACGATTACAAACTTGTTTGTGATATTCTTGTCCTCCACACTCCAAAGTGCTCGTTTATACCATTTGCGGCGAATTTGTAACAACTTTTATTCTGAGCATATTTGGTCACCAGAAGCCTAGAAACATTAAAAAATTTACTTTCACGAAACGAACAATTTTTGTATTATTCATTTGCTCCACACTCCAAACTGCTCGTTTATACTATTTGCAGCGAATTTTTACAACTTTTTTTGTGTGCGTGTTTGGTCGCCAGAAGCATAAAAAAATTGACTTTCACGAAACGAAGTTTTTTTTAAGATATTCGCTTTCACCACAATCCAAACTGCTCGTTTTGACCATCTGCAGCGAATTCGTACAACATTTGCTCTCAGCATATTTGGTCGCTAGAAGCCTGGAAGCTTAAAAAAATTCAATTTCACGAAACGAAAAATGTTTAAGATATTCTTGTTCTCCACCGTTAAACTGCTCGTTCATACCATTTGCTGCGAATATTTAACACCTTTTGTTCTGAGCAGAGTTGGTTACCAGAAAAATTATAGAGGGTCACGTAAGCAAGTGAAACACGTTTTTGCAGCAACAGCAACACGTCTTGTGGCCTTGTGTATGTGTATATATAACAATATCTAGAGTTTAACGAACAATTTTTGTGATACTCCTGAGCCCCACACTTCAAACATATCGCAGAGAATTTTTACAACTTTTGTTCTGAGCATATTTGCTTTAAAAAATTGACTTTCACGAAACGAAAAAATTTTATATTCTTGTTCTCCTTACTCCAACTGATCATTGATACCATGTGCAGCGAAATTGTAATATCTTTTGTTCTGAGCTTATTTGGTCACCAGAAAAGTTACAGGTGGTCACGTAAGCAAGTACAACGCAACTACAACACCTCGCGTGGACTTCTATATATATATATAAAACAAAAACAAAAAATATCTCGACTTTCACGAAAGGAAAAAAAATTGCGATATTATTTTCTCCACACTCCAAACTGCTCGTTTATACCATTTGCAACGAATTTTTAACAGCTTTTGTCTTGGCAAATTTGGCCGCTAGAAGCTAAGAAGCAAACAAAAGATCGACTTTCACGAAAAGAAAAAAAAATTGATATTCTTTTTCTCCGCACTCCAAACTGCTCGTTTATTCCAATAGCAGGGAATTTTTAACAATTTTTGTTCTTTATCAGATTTGGTTTCCAGAAGCCTAGATGCATGAAAAAAACGAATTTAATGAAGCGTAAAATTTATGTGATAATGTTGTTCTCCACACACCAAACTGCGGGTTCATTACATTTGCAGCGAATTTTAAACAAATTTTCACTTTTGGTCGGCAGAAGTCTAGAAGCATAAAAAGAAAAAAAAAAAATGAGTTATCATGAAAATAAAAATGTATGTGATTCTCTTGTTCTCCACACTCGAAACTGCACGATTATACCATATGCAGCGATTTTTAAAGAACTTTGTTCTGAGTATTTTTGGTCATTAGAGGCCTAGAAGCATCGAAAAATCGAGTTTCACGAATTGAAAAATGTATGTGATATTCTTGTTCTCCATACTCCGTGCTCATTTATAGCAATTGCAGCGCTTTTTGAACATATTCTTTTCTGATCATGTTTGGTCGGCATAAGCCTAGAAGCATCCAAAAATCAAGTTTCAGGAAAGGAAAAATGTATTTGACATTGTTGTTCTCCACACACCCAAGAGCTCGTTTATATCACTTCCAGCGATTTTTAATTAAATTTGGCTCAGCATATTTGGTTGCCAGAAGCCTAAAAGCATAAAAAAAATCGAGATTCACGAAGCAAAAAATTTATGTGAAATTCTTGTTCTGCAAACTCCAATCTGCTCGTTCGTACAATTACAAGCGAATTTTAAACAACTTTTATGCTAAGCATATTTGGTCGCCAGTAGCCTAGAAACACAAAACAATCCAGATTGACGAAGCGTAAAATATATATAGCATTCTTGTTCTCCATACCTGAAACTGCTCACTTATACCATTTGCAGCGATTTTTAATCAGCTTTTGTTCTGCGCATATTTGGGCACCAGAAGACTAGAACCGTTAAAAAAATCGTGTTTCAGGAAGCGCAAAAATTATGTGACATTCTTGTTCTCCACACACGAAACTGCTGGTTTATTTCATTTCCAGCGAATTTGTAACAACTTTCTTTCTGAGTATATTTGGTCGCCAGAAGTCTAGAAGTATAAAAAATCGACTTTCACGAAACGAAACATTTTTTTTATATTCTTGTGCTCCACACTCCAAACTGCTCGTTTCTACCATTTGCAGGTAGACAACTTTTGTTCTTGGCATATTTGGTCACCAGAAAAATTATAGAGGGTCACGTAAGCAAGTGCAACGCGCAGTTGTGGAACTGCATTTAAAAAAAAAAAAAAAAAAAGAAAAGCATCAATAAATTGACATTCACGATTCGAAATATTTTGGTGATATTCTTGTCCTCCACACTCCAATCTGCTCGTTTATAACATTTGCGGCGAATTTGTAACAACTTTTGTTTTGAGCATATTTGGTCGCCAGAAGCCTAGAAACATAAAAAAAGAATTGACTTTCACGAATGGATTTTTTTTTTTGCGATATTCTTATTCTCAACACTCCAAACTGCTCGTTTGTACCATTTGCAGCGAATTTGTAACAACGTTTTTTCTGGGCATATTCTGTCACCAGAAGCCTATAAGCATAAAAAAATCGAGTTTCACGAAACGAAAAATGTTTGTATTATTCATTTGCTTCAAACTCGAAACTGCTCGTTTATACCATTTGCAGCGGATTTTTACTACTTTTGCTGTGTGCGTGTTTGGTCGCCAGATGCATAGTAGCATAAAAAAATTGAATTTTATGATATTCTCTTTTACTACAATCCAAAATGCTCGTTTATACCATTTGCAGCGAATTTGTACAACATTTGCTCTCAAAATATTTGGGGGCTAGAAGCCCAGAAGTTTAAAAAATTCACTTTCACGAAACGAAAAATGTTTAAGATATTCTTGCTCTCCACCGTCCAAACTGCTCGTCCATATCATTTGCTGCGAATATTTAACAACTTTTGTTCTGAGCATATTAGGTTACCAGAAAAATTATAGAGGATCACATAAGCAAGTGCAACGCGTTTTAGCAGCAACAGTAAGCAACACGTCTTGTGGCCTTGTATTAAAAAAAAAAAATGAATATCTCAACTTTCACGAAACGAAAATATTTTGCGATATTCTTGTTCTCCACACTCCAAGTTGCTCGTTTATACCATTTGCACCGACTTTGTAACAACTTTTGTTCGGAGTATAATTGCTCGCCATAAGCCTTGAAGCAAAAAAAAAAAAAAAAAAAAAAAAAAAATGAATTTCAGGAAACAAAAATGTTTTGTGACATTCTTGTTGTCCACACTCCAAACTGCTCGTTTATACAATTTGCAGTGAATTTGTAACTACTTTTGTTCTGGGCTTCTTTTCGTGCCAAAAGCCTAGAAGCATCAAAAAATCGACTTTCACGAAAAGAAATTTTTTTGTGATATTCCTGTTCGCCATAGTCCAAAACTGCTCGTTTATACAATTTGCAGTGAATTTGTGACAACTTTTTTTCTGAGCATATTTGATCGCCTGAAGTCTAGAAGTATCAATAAATTGATTTTCTTGAGACGAACAATTTTTGTCATATTCTTGCTTTCCAAACACCAAATTGCTCGATTATACCATTATTAACGAAAATTTAACAGCTTTTGTTCTGGGCATATTTGGTCACCAGAAGCCTAGAAGCATCATGAAATGGAGTTTCACGAAACGAAAAAATGTTGTGATATTCTTGAGCCCCACACTTCAATGTGCTCGTTTATACCATTTCGCAGAGAATTTTTACAACTTTTGCTCTGAAAATATTTGCTCTCCAGAAACCTTGGAGCTTAAAAGAATTGACTTTCACGAAACGAAAAATGTTTATATTCTTGTTCTCCTTACTCCAACTGCTCATTGATACCATTTACAGCGAAATTGTAACATCTTTCGTTCTGAGCATATTTGGTCACCAGAAAACATCTAGGGGGATACTAAGCAAGTACAACGCAACTGCAACACGTCACGTGGACTTCTATATATATATATATATATATATAAAATAATAATAATAATAATAATAATAATAAAATCAATATCTCGACTTTCACGAAACGAAAAATGTTTGCGATATTCTTTTTCTTCGCACTCCAAACTGCTCGTTGACACCATTTGCAACGAATTTTTAACTGGTATTGTTGTTGGCAAATTTGGCCGCTAGAAGCTAAGAAGCATAAAAAATCGACTATCACGAAAAGAAAAAAAACCTTGATATTCTTTTTCTCCACACTCCAAACTGCTCGTTTATTCCAATGAGTGGGAATTTGTTACAACTTTTGTTCTGTATCATATTTGGTTTCCAGAAGCCTAGAAGCATGAAAAAATCGACTCATACGAAAAGAAAAACGTTTGTGATATTCTTGTTCTCCACACTCAAAACTGCTCGTTTATATCATTTGCAGCGGATTCGTAACAACTTCCTTTTCTGTGCATATATTTTTCGCCAGAAACCAAGAAGCATAAAAAAATTGACTTTCACGAAAGGAAAAATTGTTTGTGATATTCATATTCCCTACACTCCTAACTGCTCGTTTATAAGGTTTTCAGCGAATTTGTAACAATGTTTTGGGCATACTTGGTCACCAGGAAAATTACAGAGAGTCTCCTTAGCAAGTGCAACACATGTTTTGAGCAACTGCAAGGCGTGTTGTGGACTTGTGAAAAAAAAAAAAAAAAAAAAAAAAAACACATAAATAAATCGACTTTCAAGAAACATAAATTTTTGGAATATTGTTGTTCTCAAGTCTCCAACCTGTTCGTCTATACCATTTGCAGTGAATTTGTATCAATTTGTGTGCTGAGCATATTTGGTCGCCAGAAGCCTAGCAGCGTAAAATAATTTACTTACACGAAACGAAAATTATTTGTGATATTCCTGTGCTCTACAATCTAAACTGCTTCATTATAACATTTGTGACATCTTTTGTTCTGGGCATATTTGGTTGCAAGAAAAATTATAGAGGTTCACGTAAGCAAGTGAAACGTGTCTTTGGAGTACTGCAACAGGAAAGAACACATTTTGTGCTGGGCATATATGGTCGCTAGAAGAATTATAGTGGACGTAAGCAGGTGCAATGCGTCTTTGGAGCAACTGCTACATGTGTTGTGGATTTGGGGGGGGGGGAGCATAAATAAATCGACTTTCACGAATTGAAAATTTTTTGTGATATTCTACTTCTCTAACCTCCAAACTGCTTGTTTATACCATTGGCAGCGAATTTGTAATAACTTTTATTCTGGACATATTTGGTCACCAGAAGCCTAGAAGAATAAACAAATCGACTTTCATAAAATGAAAACTTTTTTGTGATGTTCTTGTTCTCCACACTCCAAACTGCTCGTTTATACCATTTGCAGCTAATTTGTAACAAATTTTGTTCTGGGCATATTTGGTTGCCCGAAACTTAGAAGAATAAAAAATCGACTTTTACGAAACCAAACATTTTTGGGATATGCATGTACCCCACAGTCAAAACTGCTTGTATTTGCACTAAATTTGTGACAACTTTTGTTCTGGGCATATTTGGTTGGAAGAAAAATTATAGTGTCAGGTAAGCAAGTTCAATACGTCTTTTGAGCAACTGGAACGCGTGTTATGAAATTGCAACAACTTGGTTTATACAATTTGCAGCGAATTTGTTACCTTTTTTGTTCTGGGCATATTTGGTCACCAGAAACCTAGAAGCATAAAAAAATCGACTTTCACAAAAAGAAAAATGTTTGTGAATTTCTGGTTCTCCGCACACCTAACTGCTCGTTTATACCATTTGCAGCGAATTTGTAACAACTTTGTTGAGGACATATTTGGTTGCAAGAAGCATATGAAAAAATTCACTTTCACGAAACGAAATCTTTTTTTTTTATTCTTGTGCCTCACAGTCCAAACTGCTCGCTAATACCATTTGCAGCGAATTTGTAACAACTTTTGTTCTGGTCATATTTGGTCGCCAGAAATCTAGAAGCATCCAAAAAGCGACTTTCTCGAAAAGAATAATTTTTGTGATATTCTTGTTCTCCACACTCCAAAATTCTCTCTTATACCATTTGCAGCGAATTTGTTACAGCTTTTGTCCTGAGCATATTTCGTCGCCAGAAGCCTAGAAGCATAAAAAAATCAACTTTCACGAAACGAAAAATGCATGTGATTTTCTTGTGCTCCACACTCCATACTGCTCGTTTATACGATTTGCAGCGAATTTTAACAACTTTTGTTCTGGGCATATCGGCTCGCAGGAAGCCTAGAAGTATAAAAAAATCAATTTTCACGAAACGAAACATTTTTGTGAATATCTCGTGCTCCACACTACAAACTGCTCGTTTATATCATTTGCAGTGAATTTGTAACAACTTTTTTTCTGGGCATATTTGGTCGCCAGAGGCCATAGAACCCGCAGGGTCCTACTACGGTAAGTATGGGTTTGGCGAACCCGGCGGTTCCCGTGCCACTCACCGCCACCTCATCATTCCCATCGCCACCAACTGAGCCACATTTGGTGTTTGTGTGCATATTTGTTTGTGTCTGTATTTGTGGGAGCGTGTTTACGCGCCTCATCTACTTCCCCTTGTAGGCTTATTCTTTACATATTTAGTTTTAAGGCTTTAGATTAATTAACTCTTGCCTCACCAACAGGGATCTTTATTCTATCTCCGTGGTTCCTGCCCCACGGTTCCAGCTTCCAACATGTGTGCTCTCAAGCGAAAAGGTTGAGTGGACCTTTTACACTGCCCCTATGTGTAAGCCCTAGGTGCGGAGCCCGTCCATACCGTTATGTACACCCACTTAGCTTCTTTGGGAGCCCGATCCGTTTTAATTTCCCGACGAACGCTGCTCTGTGTTAGAATCACGGATCGGTCGTGTTACCGCTAACGGAAACCCGGTGTTATCAACCACAAGTCCCCTGAATCCATGTCTGCTTTATTACGCAGCATGGCCTAAAGTGGGGAGCCGCAGGTGTTTATACCTTTGGTAGGGGGTTAAAGCCGGGTAGTACATGGTGAAAGGTTTACTTGTATGGACCAGCAGTGGTGGCTGAAGGGTAGCTCCTTCTGAAGTACTCCTTGAGATCGGTCTGGTAGGGTGTATCAGGCGGCACAGACCGGAAAGTATTTTGGCGTCTTTTTTCTCTACCCCTGGATGGCAGGCTGTCGCCGACGGTTCCGGAAGGGGGCCCTTCCATCATGCTATCTCCGCCCAAATCTACTTCATTTGACCGCTTTTTAGTTGTGACCTTGGCCTGCGAAAAGGAAACCCTGCAAAATATCAGTCCGTTTTACATACAACGCGTGATTGACAGGATATGCGGCAAAGTGACCAATGCCACCAGAACGCGAGACGGTACGCTTTTGGTTGAAACGAAGACGGAAGACCAAGAAACTCACGAAGTCCAGCTTGATGGGTTTCTACCCCATAAAGGTGGCCCCCCTCAAGACTTTGAACACTTGTAGAGGCGTCGTAACTACCTCTTATTTAGACGGTCTTTCCGAGGCAGATATTGTCTCCAATTTATCTGACCAGGGTGTATGCCCAAGCAAACGTGTCTGCTCGGCAAACGTGATGATGAATCAGTGGCATTGCGTACGGTATTTCTAACTTTTAAGGGCACCACAATACCCGAGACCCTGTATTGTGGATATGAACGGGTCTCTGTGTGACCGTATGTGCCGAACCCAATGCGCTGTTTTCGGTGCCAACGGTTCGGTCATACACAAACTTGGTGCACAGTTGATGGAACATGTGAACGCTGTGGCCAGTCTACACATGATGAAGGTGTCTGTTCCCGAGACCCTTGTTGCGTCCACTGCCGTGGGAGTCATACGCTAGGTCCCGGCAATGCCCACGCTTTTTGGAGGAAATGGCCATTCAGGAACTAAGAATCAAAGAACGACTAATTTTTCTGGAGGCCCAGCACCGCTATCAGCAGCTTAAGCCTGCGACCACCTTAGGCTACGCCTCCGCTGTTCGCCGCACTCCTAGTGCCTCTGTGGCTCTTCAAACTGCAACGGTTGCTGAAACTCCACTCAAACGGAACTGCCGCAGACCTCTGCGTCTTGCCTGAACAACCTGCACCGGCAGCTTTGAGAGCTTCCACTTCAGCTGACCCTCCGTCAAAATCCGTATGCCAGCCGTCACCTAGTCCACCATGTGTTGCCGCCTCTCATGAGCGTTCTCGTAAAAAGCACAAGGTGGTGGATAAACGTTCTACGAGCCGTAGAGCGTTTACCGGATTCCGACCATCAGAGGAGTCCGACGGGGGACACAGGTCGTCCTTTTTTGGGCCAGAAATCTGTGAAACTAAACCGACCACCTTAACAGTGCCTGTCGTTTAACTGTCTATCAGCTTCTATTGAGAGTTTCCTTTATTCCACCTCGATTCTCTCACGTTTCTAGCGTCTTTCCTTTCTGCCATGGCTCTTCTGACATGGAGTACTCGTGGTGTTCACTCCCATAGAGCTGAACTACAGTGGTTGTTGCGGTCTAATGATCCCTTGGTCGTCTGCTTACAGGAGACAAAGCTTCGCCCTCTCGATCCTTTTGCAGTCCACCTTTACGACCCGGCTCGTTTCGGTATTACCCCGGAGGAGGAGTCTCCTGCTCATGGGATGATATCTATTGTAAACCACTATCGCATATCACAGCCTTGCATTGTGTTGCTGTCCATCTTGTTCTTCCTGGTTTCACCTTTTCAGTCTGTAACGTTTAGGTTCCTCATTCAGCTATCCTCAGCAGATATGGTCACGCTCCTTTCTCAACTGCTGGCCCATTTTGCCTTGTTGGGTGATTTCAATGCACATCATCCTCTTTGGGGTTCCTTTAGGGCAAGTGAGCGAGGGACGCTCCTTGTAGACCTTTTCGTCCAATTTCGGCTTGCTGTTTTGAACACTGGTGAACACACTTTTATTTCCGATTCTTCTGCCACGCTCTCTCATTTGGACCTTTCTGTTTGTTCAGCACAGCTTGCTCACCGGTTACAATGGAATGTGGTATCTGACACCCATTCCAGCGATCATCGCCCGTGTATTCTGAGTTTGCTCTCACATCGTGTATCTTCGTCACGAGCAGCAACTTGACAGCTAGCAAAGGTTAATTGGACCCTCTTTTCAGCAAAAGCTGTTTTCACGGACCGTGAGTTCGATGCGGTCCATCAGATAGTGGAACATTTTGTTGTTCTCTCGACCGCCGACTGATCTATTCCTCGGCTGTCTTCTCATCCCAGACGATTGCCGGTTCCTTGGTGGAATACTGAGTGCCGAGAGGCTATTTGTGCGCGCTGGAGGTTTCTTAGGGTATTTCACCTTCACCCTACTCTGGATCATTTGATTTGTTTCAAACAAGCCCGCGCAAGGGCCCGTCGCGTTATTAAGGATAGCAAAGGGGCTTCCTGGGCTGCGTTTGTGGTCAACTTCAATCGAGTAACGCCTTCCTCGGTTGTCTGGGAAAAGCTACGACGTGTTGCCGGTAAGCAGCCCAACTCTTCCATACCGGGCCTTCACGTGGAATTGCTACTGTCGTCAATCCGGTTACCGTTGCTGACGCCCTTGGTATTACGTTCGGCTCTGCGTATAGCTCCGAGAACTATGATCGAGCTTTTCGTATTACCAAGACTGAGGTGAAGTCTGAAACTCTCTCTTTTCGCTCTTTTAACAATGAATGCTATAACGCTATTTTTAGTATCCAGGACTTTGAGAACTCCCTATGGTCCTCTGGGCTCTCTGCTCCCGGACCGGATGGTGTTCATATCGCTATGCTCCAGCATCTTTCTTCTGCCGGCAAACTCTTTCTCTTGTTTCTCTACAACCGCATCTGGTGCGATGGAGTGTTTCCTGCAGTCTGACGCGAGGACACCATCGTCCCAATCTTAAAACCTGGTAAGGATCGCCATCTACCTTCCAGCTATCGTCCAATCTCCCTCACCAGTGCACTATGTAAGGTGATGGAGTGCATGATGAATGGACGATTACGATGGTGGCTCGAGTCTGAGAAACTTCTGTGCAACATCCAATACGGCTTTCGCCGATACCGCTCCTCGACTGACCACCTTGTGTCCCTCTCGACTCACATCCTTAAAGGCTTTTTACGAAAGTGTCAAACTGTGGCCATATTTTTCGATCTCGAGAGATCTTATGACACCTGCTGAAGGGCTGGCTTATTGCGTACGTTGCATAAGTGAGGCTGCCATGGCCGCCTTCCAGTGTTCCTCCGGGAGTTTAAGGAAAAGCGGATATTTCGTGTGCGTGTGGGCTCTGTTTGCTCCCGTGTTTTTAGTCAGGAGAATGGAGTACCTCAAGGTTCGGTTCTCAGTTGCACCCTTTTCGCCATAGCCATCAATCCTGTCGCTGATTGTCTTCCTGCTGGTATTCCCTCATCCTTATTTGTTGACGACGTTGCAATTTATTGCGGCACATGCCTTTTGGAGCGTCGCCTTGAGGCTTGTCTCGACCGACTGCATAGTTGGAGCGTTGGAAATGGCTTCCGTTTTTCTGCCGAGAAAACCGTTTGTGTTAACTTCTGGCGTCGGAAACGTTATGCGCCGCCTCCCCTACACCTTGGCCGGTACCGCTGCCCTTCGCCGAAACTGTGAAATTTCTTGGCTTGGTGTTCGACAGGAAGCTTAGCTGTTTGTCCCATATCTCTTCGCTGAAGGCTAGATGTGATCGATCACTTAATATTTTACGTGTTCTATGTGGCACATCCTGGGGAGCAGATCGCACTGTACTATTACAGCGTTACCGTTCGCTTGTTTGCTCTAAACTTGAATACGGGTGCATTGTGTACTCTTCGGCAGGTTGTTCAGTTTTACGTTGTTTAAACCCTGTTCATCATCGAGGTATTCGCCTGGCACTGGGTGCGTTTCCGACGAGCCCAGTTATTAGTTTGTCTGCGGAGGCTGCTGAACATCCGCTGTGCCATAGGCGTGAGGTGCTTCTTTGCAGCTATGCTCTCCGCCTCCATGCCATGCCAGATCACCTGTCTTTCAAATTGTTCTCAGACGAGTCTTGACCGTCAATATGCTGTTAGTGCGCTGGCCTTGCTTCTTGCCGGGGTTCATTTTTGTGAACTGCTTCGGCTCTTAGATGTTCAGCTACCGAATCTTCTGTCACTGGGGGAATGTTCATCCCCTCCTTGGTTACGCTGTGACACCCCGGTCCACCTACGGTTGACATCCATGCCGAAATCACTTACTCCGCCCTCGCCTTCCGCTCCGCTTCTTTTTGGAGTTGCAGGCCGAGTTTCCCAACCATTGTTTTATTTTTACGGATGGTTCAAAGGATGACCGTGGTGTATGATGTGCTTTTGTATTTAATTCGCGGAGTTACGCCTCTCAATTTTGAGGCAGTGTTCAGTTTTTACCGCCGAACTTTTCAGTACCTACCAGGCTCTTCTTTTTATCCGGGGACAGGATTTTAGGCAGTTTGTTATCTGTAGCGATTCTCTCGGTGCACTACAAGGCCTGCGTGAGCTGTATACATACCATCATTGATACAGCGTATTCAGGATCGCCTGCATTCGCTCGCTGTTTGGGTTCCTGGCCACGTAGGTGTGAGCGGGAATGAGCAAGCGCACACAGCTGGCAAGTCTGCAATTACAAACACTACTGTTTTTAGCTCCACTGTTCCTCGCATTGATGCTCGTGTCCTCCTTCGCCGGGCCATTCTTTCGCCCAGGTTCGCGGAATGGTCCGGGGTGTGTGGGAACAAAGTCAGAGAGGTCAATCCCTTCCTGTTCCCTGGACTACTTCCTCGCGTGCATGTCGCCGGGAGATGAAGTGGTTTTAACGCTGCCGCGTATCGGACATTGCCGTTTTAACCATCAGTACCTTTATGTTGGGAAGCCGCTCCTCAATGTGATCCGTATAACGAGCCTTTGACGGTGCGTCATTTTTTTATTGGAGTGCCGCCTTTTTACTGTGCTGCATGCATCCCTGTCCCCGCCTACTGACCTCTCCTCCCTGCTATGCGACAATCCTACTGCATGTTGCGACTTTTAAGTTTTCTTCGCCGCTGCGGAGGTCTTATTTATCACGGGGTTTCATCTTTTTACCGACTTTTCAGTCCCACGGTTTTAATCTGATTATGGTAGTCTTTTTATGATCTCCATGACTTCTTGTGCGGTGCTCCTGCGTTAGCGGTTTCTATGGCTTTTAATTTTTAGCATTTTTGTTTACCATAGGACACTGATAACCTCTGCAGTTGTGCGCCCTTAAAAACTACTACTATTATTACTACTACTACAACTGCTACTTACTACAACTATTACTACTACAACTACTACGACTACTAATACTACTACTGCTACTACTACAACTATTACTACTACAACTACTACTACTACGACTACTACTACTACTTGGACTACTACTGTTTCTACTACTACAACTATTACTACTACTACAACAACTACTTCTACTACTACTTGGACTACTACTGTTTCTACTACTACAACTATTACTACTACTACAACAACTACTTCTACTACTACTTGGACTACTACTGTTTCTACTACTACAACTATTACTACTACTACTACTACTATTACTACTACTACTACTACTACTACTACTACTACTACTACTACTTGGACTACTACTGTTTCTACTACTACAACTATTATTACTACTACTTGGACTACTACGTTTCTACTACTACAACTATTACTACTACTACTTGGACTACTACTACTACTGCTGCTGCTGCTACTACTGCTGCTACTACTACTACTTGGACTACTACTATTACTGCTGCTGCTACTACTACCACCACTACTACTACTACTACTACTACTACTACTACTACTACTACTACTACTACTACTACTGCTGCTGCTGCTGCTACTACTACTACTACTACTACTACTACTGCTACTACTACTACTACTACTACAACAACAACAACTAAAAGCCTAGAAGCATAAAAATATCGACTTTCACTAAAAGAAAAATAATTGTGATATTCTTATACCATTTGCAGCGAATTTGTAACTACTTTTGTTCTGAGCATATTTGGTCGCTAGAAAAAGTATAGTGCGTCACGTAAGCTAGTGCTGCGCGTCTTCGGAGCAACTGCAAAACGTGTTGTGGACTAAAAAAAAAAAAAAATAATAAGCATCCATAAATCTACTGTCACGAAACGAAAGTATTTTGTGATATTCTTGTTCTCCACACTCCAAATTGCTCGTTCATCTAATTTGCAGTGAATATGTAACAACCTTTGTTTTGGTCATATTTGGAGAACAAGAATATCACAAACATTTTTCGTTTCGAGAAAGTCGATTTTTTTTATGGTACTAAGCTTTTAGTGAACAAATATGCCCAGAACAAAAGTTCCTCCAAATTAACTGCAAATGGCTTAAACGGACAGTTTGGAGTGTGGAGAACAAGTAATTACACAAAAAATTTTCGTTTCGATGAAGTCGAATTTTTTATGCCTCTAGGCTTCTGAGGACCATGTATGCCTTAAACAAAAGTTGCTCCAAACTCGCTGAAAATTTTATAAACGAACAGTTTGGACTGTGGAAACAAGAATATCACAAAACTTTTTCGTTTAGAAAAAGTCGATTTTTTCTTAATTCTCTTATTCTGGCGACCTGAAATGCCCAGAACAATAGTTGTTTCATATTCATTGCAAATGTTGTAAACGAGCAGTTTGAAGTGTGGAGAACAAGAAAATCACAACAATATTTCGTTTCCAGAAAGTCGATTTATTGATTCTTCTAGGCTTCTGGAGACCATGTATGCCTTGAATAAAAATTACTGCAAATGGCATAAACGAGCAGCTCGGAGTGTGGAGGACAAGAATATCAAAATAATTTTTCCTAAGGAGAAATTCGATTTTTTAATCCTTCTATGCTTCTGATGATGATGATGATGCTGATGATGATAATGAGTTTAAGGGCACTCAACTGCCGAGGTCATTAGCGTCGTTATGATTAAAACTTGGCAATAGGCAGTAAGAAAATACCATTGCAAAAAAGTAAACACAAGTAGAAGAGCTAAAGAGTAGAAAACAGAAGTAAAGAACTGTCCAGCCCTCTAACCAGAGCTGGATATAAAACTCCATCTAAAACCAACACATTAAAACTAAAAGAGTTTAAAAACTGCTATCACACTAAAACTTTAAGGTAAAAAAAAACTTTTGCTAAACATTTAAAGTCCCTGTCCACTGCTCTTGGGTCGTCTGCCAGGACCTCGGCAAGAGAGGCTGGCATGCCCATAGATGACCGAATGTGTGCCAGGTGACCACACTCCAGCAACACATGACGAACTGTCTGTGCCTCCCCAAGAGCGCACAGACATGAGCAGGCTCACGTTTAAAAAGGTAACTGTGAGTAAAAATACAGTGGCCAATTCTTAGCCTAGCTAGTACTACCTCCTCCCAGCGGGAAAAACGAGAGGAGATTACCCAGTTGACAGTGAGGTCCTTCACCTCTCGCAGATTATTACCACGGAGAGCCGACCACTCCGCATGCCAAGTCGAAAAAACAGTTCTCCGTACAGCCACTCCAAAATCTTCTGCTGTTGAATGGATAATGGTAACACTGGGCGCTGTGGCTGCCAATTTCGCTGCCAAATCCACCGTGTCATGCCCTGGCAAGCCAACGTGTCCAGGAATCCAGGCGCACCCCACATTAAAACCAGAAGCGTGCAAAATGTGGAGAGCGTCCTGATGCGCTGCACCAAAGGATGGTAATTGTACAGCTCACGAATGCTCTGAAGGGCACTAAGGGAATCACTAAGAATAAGGCAATCACCTAATTTTCGACGCCGAATATACAGATGGCCTTGATAAATAGCATATAGCTCGGCAGAATATATAGATGTACTACTAGGCAAACCGTAAGTAGAAGTTGCGGTGCCAGTGACAAAGGCAAATCCAACACCGTCGGGGCTCTTACTACCATCGGTGTAAATACAAATACGGCCACTGTATTTGGATAAAAACTCTAAAAAAAAAAGACGAATACTATCACCAGGCGTAACAGATTTCCCGTAAAGCGTCATCCCGAGATTGACATGGGAGGTAGCACGTAACCAAGGGGGGTATATACTCTCTCCCTTGGATAAGAGCCTAGGCATGTCAACATGGTGCTGTCGTAGAAGCTCACGGAAACGAAAACCTGCTGGCCTGGGGCTCAGAGAGCGGAGGCAGTATCGCTCGTGCAGCTCAGGGAAGAAAAACACGTGATAAGTTGGATGCCCAGGCATACATTTCAGCCCACAGCCATAATTAGCAAGCAGGGCATCACGCCGACATCGCAGAGGAGGTTCTCCCGATTCGGCGTAGAGGCTAACAACTGGGCTCGTTGGAAAAGCTCCAACAGCCACACGGATGCCCTGATTATGGACTGTGTCTAATCTTCTGAGCACTGAAGGTCGGGCTGAAGAATACACAATGTCCAACTTCGAACGAATCACAGCACGATAAAGACGGAGCAATGCCGTCCGATCCGCACCCCAAGATTTGCCACTTAGTATCCGTAAAAGATTTAGAGAACGGCCACATCGCGCTTTCAGCTGTGCTATATGTGGTGCCCAACAAAGTTTCCGATCGAAGATCAAACCAAGGAATCTCGCCTCATCTGCGAAAGGAAGTAAATCTGGCCCAAGTCGAAGAGACGGCGGCATTTGCCACCTACGGCGCCAGAAGTTAACGCAGACTGTCTTCTCAGCGGAGAAACGAAAACCGCGTTTCGAGCTCCAAGCGTGTTTCGAGCTCCAAGCGTAGAGATTGTCCAAACATCGCTGGAGACGGCGTTCCAAAAACGGTGTACACTGAGAAGTACAGAAGATGGGAAAGTCGTCCACGAATAAACAGGAAGAGACACCTGGGGGCGCACATAGTGATATGAAATTTATCGCAATAGCAAATAGCGTCACGCTGAGTACCGAACCCTGCGGCACTCCGTTCTCTTGAATAAAATGGTTAGAAAAAAACCGAGCCGACCCTCACTCGAAAAACGCGGTCCCGCATAAACTCCTGAATGACCAACGGTAGGCGTCCACGTATGCTCCAGTTGTGGAGAGAACGTAATATACCCGCCCACCAACACGTGTCGTAGGCCTTTATCCCAACTGTGGGCTGTTCTTAAGAAACCCGTCCATGATCTGAGTTAACAGCGAGACAAGGTGGTCAGTTGTTGAACGTCATCTAAAGCCACGCTGGATGTTCGTCAGACGATTGTGGGATTCTAGCCACCACACCAACCGTCCATTGATTATGCGTTCCATCACTTTGCACACGCAACTGGTGAGGGAAATAGGGCGTTAACTGGAAGGAAGATGGCGGTCCTTTCCAGGTTTAAGAATGGGTATGATGGTGGCCTCCCGCCATTTGTCTGGAAAAAGGCCATCAACCCAGACACGATTATAGACCTCGAGTAGGAAAGCTTTACCATCAGGAGAGAGATGTTGCAACATTTGGACGTGGACACCATCTGGCCCTGGTGTAGAGTGTCGCGAAGAGGAGAGTGCATTGTCTAGCTCTGCCAGGGTGAAAAGGCGATTATAATCCTCAAGGTTGCCAGAAAGAAACGATAATCCTTGAGATTCCACCTGAGTCTTAACTGTATGAAACTCAGGGGAATAATTGCCTGAGCTAGACACCTGAGGGAATGCACTGCCTAAAGTATCCGCCACGTCAAATGTATCAACAACAGCTCCGGTAGTTGTTTTGAGACCGGCGATGGGCATATGGGTCGATTTCCCAACCACACTTCTTAACTTATCCCATACGACAGAGGAAGGTGTAAGTCGATTAAAGGAACCCACGAATTTATTCCATGACATCTTTTTGCTATCCTTAATAACCCGCTTAGAATGTGCACGCATCTGTTTATAGTGTATCAGGTTATCCAGTGTAGGAAAACGCTGGAAAACTCGTAGAGCTCGTCTGCGAGCGCGAATAGCATCCCGACAGTCATTAGGTCCACCAAGGTACCGGAAATCGACGGCTGTAGCCAGTCGAACGCGGAATGGATTGCTAAGCAGCAGAAAGAATGGTCCCTGTGAGGTGTGCGACCAAGTGGTTCACAGAGTCATGCTCTTCGTAGTTAAATTCAGCCAAGTGGGAGTACAGTTCCCAGTTGGCTTGGTCTAGCCGCAAGTTAGGTAAACGGATGGAACATACAACGGGTGTCAAGAGACTAATACGACAAGGAAAGTGGTCACTAGAATGCAAATCCGAGATGATATTCCAGCATAACGTGACTGCTAGCTGAGGGGAACAAATTGCAATGTCAATGTGTGAAAAACTATGAAAGGCGTCAGAAAGAAAGGTGGGCTCTCCGGTATTCAAGAGAGCAAGATTCTGACTATCCAAGAAGTCTTTAAGTAGCGTACCTCTCGCACAAGCCCGAGGAGAGCCCCAAAGAGGGTGATGGGTATTCACGTCGCCTACCTATAAAAAGGATGGTGGCAACTGCGAAACTAGATGTTCTAAATCGCTGTGCGAGAAGTCCGCAGATGGAGGCAAATAGATACTGCAAATGGTGAATGAAGCGGAGGGTAACTTAATGCTGACAGCAACGGACTGGATTGCAGATTGTATGGGTACGGAGTTAGCAAAAATATCATCTCGAATAAGCATCATAGTGCCCCCATTTGCCGGGACACCGTCCTCCGGGGATAAATCACATAGTATGGAGGAGTACTGCCTGATGGTAACGGTGTCCTGTGGACGGAACTTCGTCTCTTGTAAGCATACAGCCAAAGGTTCATGCTGGCGCAGCAACAAGTCAAGCTCTGGTCGATGTGGTCGAATTCCGCGTATTTTCCAATGTAGGATAGCCATTGAGTATATTATGGGACAAGTTTCAAATCGAAAGACGCTTCTGCAGATTGGGATTAGCTGGTCGGTTCAATTTGTTCTTCTTAGGCGTTGGGCTAGTACTATTTTCAGGAGCACGATCCTGGGGTTTCCGCACTGTCCCTCTGGCAGTGGCGGCAGAATCCTCCTGGTCCATTTCCTTCCCAAGGGATGCCTCTTTTTCAAGACCAAATTTCCGTCCGAGAAGTTCGAACCGATTGGATGTGCTGATCGGCGAAGACGGCCGTCGCCGATCCACGCCCTCCTCCCCAGATGACCCATCAGAGGAGGATACACGTGGGGAGTTGCGTGTACTTTTCTTACCCTTAGATGACTTGGTAGAAGATTGCACATTCTCTTTCAAGAAGTCTTGTCGTACATACTTGGTCTTAAACTGCTTCTCAGGGGCAGAAGACGTCGTGAATTTACCAGCCTTAGTTCCCGAGGTCGAGGCTTTCGGTGACAAGTGTGCAGGACTGCTCTATAAGCTGGCGGATTTGGCAGATGTTAATACCGACTTGGATGTAGGTGTCGAAGGTTTTGGCAGCGCGTGGGCTAAAATAACCTTTTCCGCAATAGTATCCCCGTTCATATCGCCGGTCTATGTTGCGATTTTCCGACGCGGTACCGGACGGGTCGGCGGAATCGCAGGTGCTTCCGGACTTCCAAGAAAGACACATTCTCCTTCACACGTATCTCCTGGATCGCTCGTTCCTCTGAAAAACGGGGGCAGTCTCGGGAACTAGATGGGTGTTCCCCGTTACAGTTCACACACAATGGAGCTGAAGCACAAGGAGTGGGTTAGTACCTAGCCTCCCGTTTAGGCAAAGCAGAAACCAAAGTGGTGTATTAAGTTGCGCACCCTCCCCAGTTACAGAAAGACAGAAGCCCAAGCTCAGGTACGCAACCCTCAACCAACCAGGATATTCCTTTTCACCGACACGGGTCTCCACGCACGGCCTACACGTGGGTGGGCATTTTGACCTACTGAGGGAGTCAAGGTGGCTCGGGACTCCTGGTGCGCCTAACCCGTACCTACCGTAGTAGGCCCCTGGGGGGTTCTATGCTTCTGGTGACCAAAGATGCCCAGAACAAAAGTTGTTACAAATTCGCTGCAAATGGTATAAAGGAACAGTTTTGAGTTTGGAGAACAAGAATATCACAAAAATGTTTAATTTCGAGAATGTCGATTTTTTATACTTCTAGGTTTCCGGTGAACAAATATGCCAAAAACAAAAGTGGTTACAAATTCGCTGCAAATAGTATAAACCAGCAATTTTGGAGTGTAGAGAACAACAATAACACATTTTTCGTTTCGAAAAAGTCGATTTTTTTATGCTTCTAGGTTTCAGGAGATCATATATGCTCAGAACAAAAGTTGTTACAAATTCGTTGCAAATGGTATAAACGAGCAGTTTGGAGTGTGGAAAACAGAAATATCTCAAAAAATCTCTTTTCGAGATAGTCGATTTTTTTTTTTTTTTTTTTTTTTGATTAATGGATTCTGAAGACCATAAATGCTCAGAACAAAAGTAGCTCCCAATTCACTGCAAATGGCATGAACGAGCAGTTTGGAGTGTGGAGAACAAGCACATCACAAAAATGTTTAATTCCGAGAAGTAAATTTTTTAATGCTTCTATGCTTCTGTAGACCATATACGCCTAGAACAAAAATTGCTCAAAATACGCTGCAAATGGTATAAACGAGCATGTTGGAGTGTGGAGAATAAAATAGCACAAACATTTTTCGTTTCTACAAAGTCGATTTCTTGATACGTCTACGCTTCTTGCGCCCAAATATGACCAGAACAAAAGTTATTACGAAGTCACTGCAAAAAGCATAAATGAGTAGTTTGGACGGTGCAGAACATGTTAATCACAAAAATTTTTCATTTGGAGAAAGTCTATTTTTTTATGCTTCCATGCTTCTGGCGACCAAAGATACCCAGAACAAAAGTATTTACAGATACGCTGCAAATGGTATAGACGACCAGTATGAGTGTGCAGAGCAAAAGAATCACAAAAATTTTTCATTTCGAGAAAGTCGATTTTTCGATTATTCTAGGCTTCTGGCGAAGAAATATGCCCAGAACAAAAGTTGCTAAAAATTCGCTGCAAAGGATATATACGAGAAGTTTGGAATGTGGAGAAAAAGAATATCACAGAAAGTTTTCGTTTCAAGAAATAAGATTTTTTGACACTTCTGAGCACCTGGCCACCAAATATGCCCAGACCAAAAGTTTCTCCAAATTCGCTGCAAAAGATATATACGACCAGCTTGGAGTGTAGAGAATAAGAATATCACATTTTTTTTTTTTTTCGAGAAAGTCCATTTTTTGTTACTTCTATGCACCTGGCCACGAAATATGCCCAGAAGAAAAGCTGCTCCAATTTCGCTGAAACATCTATATGCGAGCAGTTTGGAGTGTGGAGAACAATAATATCACAAGATTTTTTCATTTCAAGAAAGCCTATTTTTTAAATCATTCTGGCGAACAATTATGCCCCGAACAAAAATTGCTCCAAAGTCGCTGCAAAAGCTATATACGAGCAGTTTGGAGTGTGGAGAGCGAGAATATGACAAAAATTTGTCGTTTCGAGAAAGTCGATTTTTGGATACATCTAAGCTCCTGGGCACCAAATATGTTCCGAAGAAAAGTTGCACCAATTTCGCTGCAAAAGCTATAAACGAGCAGTTTGGAGTGCGGAGAACAACAATATCACAAAAAAATTTCATTTCAGAAAATGGTTTTTCCGATGATTCTAGGCGTCTGGCACACAAATAAGCCCAGAACAAAAGTTGCTCCAAATTCGCTGCAAAAGCTATGTACGAGCAGTTTGGAGTGTGGAGAACAAGAATATCACAACAATTTTTCGTTTAGAGAAAGTCGATTTTTTGATACTTTTAAGCCACTGGCCACCAAGCATGCCCAAAACAAAAGTTGCACCAAATAGGCTGAAAAAGATAAATAAGAGCAGCTGGAAGTGTGGAGAAGAAGAATATCACAACTTTTTTTCACTTCTAAAGTCGATTTTTCGATGATTCTAGGCTTCTTGCTAATAAATATGCCCAGGTTAAAGTTGCTCCAAATTCGCTGTAAAAGCTATATACGAGCAGTTTGGAGTGTGGCGAACAAGAATATCACAAAAATATTTCGTTTCGAGAAAGTCGATTTTATGTTACTTCTAAGCACCTGGCCACCAAATATGTCCAAAAAAAAAGTTTCTCCAAATTTTACTCAAAAGTTATATAGGAGCAGTTTGGGGTCAGGAGAACAAGAAAAATACAAAATTTTTTCATTTTGAGAAAGTCGATTTTTCGATTCTAGTCTTCTGGGGAACAAATATGGCCAGAACAAAAGTTGCTCCAAATTCGCTTCAAAAGCTATATACGAGCAGTTTGGAGAACAAGAATATCACATTATTTCATTTCGAGAGTCGATTTTTCGATGATTCTAGGCTTCTGGCAAGGAAATATGCTACGAACAGTTGCTAAAAAATTCGCGTCAAAGGCTAAATACGATAAGTTTGGAGTGTGGAGTACAAGAATATCACAATTTTTTTTTCTTTAAGAGAAAGTCGACATTTTGATACTTTTGAGCCACTGGCCACCAAATATACCCAAAACAAAAGGTGCTCCAAATTGGCTGCAAAAGCTATATAGGAGCAGTTTGGAGTGTGGAGATGAGAATATTACAAAAATTGTCTGTTCTTTTCGTGAAAGTCCATTTTTTTATACTACTAAGCTCCCTGACCACCAAATATGTTCAGAACAAAAGTTGCTCTAAATCCGCTGCAAAAGCCATATACTAGCAGTTTGGAGTGTGGAGAACAAGAATATCATAAAAATTTTTCATTTCGAGAAAGTCGTTATTTTGATATTTCTATGCTTCTGGCGTACAAAACTGCCCAGAATAAAAATTGCTTCAAATTCGCTGCAAAAAGTGATATTCCGGCAGTTTGGAGTGTGGAGAACAAGAATATCAGAGACATTTTTCGTTTCGGGAAAGTTGATTTTTTTATACTTGTAAGCTGCTGGCCACCAAATATGCCCAGAACAAAAGTTGCTCCAAATTTGCTTCTAAAGCTATATATCAGTAGTTTGGAGTGTGGAGAGCAAGAATATCACCAAAAATATTTCATTTCGAGAAAGTCGAGTTTTCGATTATTCTAAGCTGCTAGCGAACAAATATACCCCGAAAAAAGTTGCACCGAAGTTGCTGCAAAAGCTATATACGAGCAGTTTGGAGTGTGAAGAACATGAATATCACAAACATTTTTCGTTTAGAGAAAGTTGATTTTTTGATACTTCTAACCCACTGGCCACTTTGTGCTCTGAACAAAAGTGGCATAAAATTCGCTGCAAAAGCTATAAACGAGCAGTTTGGGGTGTGGAGAACAAGAATATCACAAAATGTTTTCATTTCGAGAAAGTCGATTTTTTTATTATTCTAGGATATTGGCGAACAAATATACCCAGAAAAAAAGTTGCTCCAAATTCGCTGCAAAAGCTATATACGAGTAGTTTGGAGTGTGGAGAACAAGAATATCACAAAAAGTTTCATTTCGAGAAAGTCGATTTGTTGATTATTCTAAGCTTCTTTCGAACAAATTTGCCCATAACAAAGTTTGCTTCAAAATTGCTGCAAAAGCTATAAACTAGCAGAGTGCAGAGCGAAGAACAAGAATTTCACAGAAATATTTCGTTTCGAGAAGGTTGATTTTTTGATACTTCTTAGCCACTTGCCAGCAAAAATGCCCAGAACAAAAGTTGCCCCTATTTCGCTGCAAAATTATATACGAGCAGTTTGGAGTGTAGAGAACAAGAATATCACAAACTTTTTTCATTTCGAGAAGGTAGATTTTTCAACGATTCTAGTCTTTTGGCGAACAAATATGCTCAGAACTAAAGTTGCTCCAAATTCGCTGCAAAAGCTATATACGAGTAGTTTGGAGAGTGGAGAACAAAAGTATCACTAAAAAATTTCTTTCGAGAAAGCAGATGTTTTGATATTTCTAAACTCCCGGCCATCAAAAATGTTCAGAACAAAAGTTGCCCAAATTCGGTGCAAAAGTTATGTACGAGCAGTCTGGAGTGTGGAAAATAAGAATATCAAAAATGTTTTTGATTTTGAGCTAATCGATTTTTTGATGATTCTCTGCTTCTGGCGAACAAATGTGCCCAAAGCCAAAGTTGCTCTAATTTCCCTGCAAAAACTATTTCCGGAATAGTTTGGAGTGTGGAGAACAAGAATATCACTACATTTTTTATTTCGAGAGATTTTTATGATGATTATAGGCTTCTGTCGAAGAAATATGCCAAGAACAAAAGTTGCTCAAAATGCGATGAAAAGGCTATATACGAGCAGTTTGGAGTGTGGAGAACAAGAACATCACATAATTTTTTCGTTTCGAGAATGTCGATTTTTTTATTACTTTTGGGCTCCTGGCCACCAAATATACCCGGAACAAAAGTTGCTCCAAATTTGCTGCTAAAGCTATATAGGAGCAATTTGGAGTGTGAAGAGGAATATCAAAAAAAATTTCTTTACGAAAAAGTCCATTTTTTGATACCTCTAAGATCCAGACCACCAAATATGCCCCGAACAAAAGTTGCACCACATTCGCTGCTTAAGCTATATTTGAGCAGTTTGGAGTGTGGAGAACAAAATATCACAAAAAATTCTCATTGCGGGAAAGTGGATTTCTCGATTATTCTCTGCCTCTGGCGAAGAAACATTCCCAGAACAAAAGGTGCTCCAAATTCGCTGGAAAAGGAATAGGAGCAGTTTGGAAAGAGGAAAACAAGAATATCACAAAAAAATTTCATTTCGAGAAGGTCCATTTTTCGATGATTCTGGACTTCTGGCGAACAAATATGCCCCGAACAAATGTTGCTCCAAAGTCGTTGCAAAAGCTATACCTATACGCCCAGTTTGGAGTGTGGAGAACAAGAATGTCACACAATTTTTTCAATTCGAGATATTCGATTTTTCGATGATTTTATGCTTCTGGTTAACAAAAATGCCCACAACAAAATTTGCTACAAATTCGCTGCAAAAGCTACATACGAGTAGTTTGGAGTGTGGAGAACAAGAATATCTAAAAAATTTTCCTTTTCGTGAAAGTCGATTTTTTGATACTTCTGGGCTATTTAGCCACCAATTATGCTCAAAACAAAAGTTGCTCCGAATTCGCTGCAAAATCTATATATGACAATTTTTAAGTGTGGAGAACAAGAATATCACAAAAATTTTTCATTTCGAGAAAGTCGATTTTCGATGATTGTGGGCTTCTGGTAAAAAAATATGCCCAGAAAAAAATTTGCTCCAAATTCGTTGCAAAAGCTGTATACGATTGGATTGGAGTGTGGAGAACAAGAATATCACAAAAAATTTCCTTTTTTTTTGATACTAGAAAGGCTCCCTGGCCACCAAATTTGCTAAGAACAAAAGTTGCTCCAAATTCGCTACGAGCAGTTTCGGGCGTGAAGAACAAAATTATCACAAAAATTTTCCTTTTCGTGTAAGCCAGAGTTTTGATACTCCTAGGCTCCCTGGCCACCAAATTTGCTCCGAAAAAAAGTTGCTCCAAAGTGCCTTCAAAAGCTATGTACGAGCAGTATGGAGTGTGGAGAACAAGAATTTCACAAAAAATGTTCATTTCGAGGAAGTCGGTTTTTCGGTGACTCAAAGCTTCCGGAGAACAAATATACTCAGAACAAAAGTTTCTCCAAATTCGCTGCAAAAGCTATACACGGGTAGTTTTGAGTGTGGGGAACCAGAATATGACAACAATTTTTCGTTTCCAGAAAGACAATTTTTCGATACCTATAAGCTCCCAGCCAACAAATATGCTCAGAACAAAACATGCACCAATTTCGCTGTAAAAGCTATATACGAGCAATTTGGAGTGTGGAGAAAAAGAATATCACAAAAATGTTTCATTTCGAGAAACTCATTTTTGGTTTATTTTATGCTCTGTAGAAAAAACATACCCAGAACGAAAGTTGCTCCAAATTCGCTGCAAAAGCTATATAAGAGCAGTTTGGAGTGTGGAGAACAAGAATATTACAACAATTTTCGTTTTTGAGATAGTCGATTTTTGGATACCTACTTCTCAGCTCCCTGGCCACTAAATATGCTCCGAACAAAAGTTGCCTCAAATTCTCAGCAAAAGCTATATACGAGCAATTTGGAGTGTGGAGAACAAGAGTATCATAAACATTTTTCATTTCGAGAAAGTCGATTTTTCGATGATCCTATGCTTCTGGCGAACAAATATGCCCCGAACAAAATTTGCTTCAAACTCGCTGCAAAAGTTATATACGAGCAGTTTAGATAATGGGGTAAGAGAATTTCACAAAAAATTTTCATTTCGAGAAAGTCGATTTCGCAATAATTCAAGGCTTCTGGAGAACAAATATGCCCAGAAACAAAGTTGTTCCAAATTCGCTGCAAAATTTATATACGAGCAGTTTGGAGTGTGGGGTAAGAGAATATCACAAAAATTTTTCATTTCGAGAAACTCGATTTCGCGATGATTCAAGGCTTCTGGAGAACAAATATGCCCAGAGCCAAAGTTGCTCCGAATTCGTTGCAAAAGCTATATACGAGCGGCTTGGAGCGTTAAGAGCAAGAATATTACAAAAATTTTTCTTTTCGAGAAAGTGGATTTCTTGATATCAACTTCTAAGCTCCCTGGCCACTAAATATGCTCACAACAATAGTTGCACGAAATTCGCTGCAAAAGCTATATTCAAACAGTTTGTAGTGTGGACTACAAGAATATCAGAAAAATTTTCCTTTTCGAGGAAGACGATTTTTTGATTCTTCTGGGCTGCCTGGCTACCAAATATGCTCAGTACAAAAGTTGCTCCAAATTCGCTGCAAACGCTTTATTTTAGCAGTTCGGAGTGGGGAGAACAAAAATATCACAAAAATTTTCCTTTTCGTGAAAGCCAATTTTTTGATTCTTCTATGCTCACCGGGCACCAAATTTGCTCAGAACAAAAGTTGTTCCAAATTCGCTACAATAGCTATATACCAGCTATTTGGAGTGTGGACAACAAGAAAATCACAAACATTTTCCTTTTCGAAAAGTCGATTTTTTTATACTTCTAAGCTCCCTGGCTACTAAATATGCTCGTACACAAAAGTTGCTCCAAATTCGCTGCAAAAGCTATATACGAGTACACATAGTAGGCCACGCCTGTGTTTAAAGTTTAGGTCTCAGATCGTTCTGTGTTTTTATTTCGATTAAAGAGTTATAAACTGTGAATGTGCAGCCCTAGTGCTGTTAAATAGTTTAGTAATTCTTATATTACAATGGAAACTAAAGTAGTTCGAGTAAATACACTGAAAGCAACGTTTAATCAACACAACAAAGATCTACCGCTCTGGATATACACACTTGGGTGGATGAAGAATTAAAGGTACTTGTTGATGAATTACAAACATTGTAGCTTGTGGGAAAAGAAAATGCAATATATTTAAAGTTTAAAACCAGTACAAGCTATGAAGCTCATTTGCGCCGTCATGCAGGTAACGCAACAGTAGCCTTAATGAATGGGGATAAGGTAGATGTGGTAATAACCCCAGCAGATCAGGAATTTACGACTGTCAGGCTTTATAATATTCCTCCTGAAATATCCGATGAAAGAATTAGAAATGTTCTACAAAACTATGGAAATGTACATCTTGTCAAAAAGGACAACTGGACCGTTAAAGGGAAATTTGCTACGGTGGAAACAGGTATACGCCTAGCTCAAATGGTAATTAAGAAACCCATTCCATCTAATATGATTATTGGGAAATGTGAGGCATTTGTTACTTATTTAGGTCAGGAACAAACCTGTTTTAAATGTGGAGGTTCTACCCATATGAGACATATTTGTCCGCAGCGAATGATATCACAAACCTTCGCCTACTGTAAGGAAGTTTAGTGATCTGTTTTCTGCTGTTGCCAACCGCACAGAGCAAAATGAAGGTTTACCAGAGAATATCATTACGGAAACTAGTACCGTGCAGATGGAAACAATTGAACAACACAAAACATTTGAGTCTCCAGAAATAGATGAAAAAGTTTGTGCTAGTAATGCAAAAGAAGATATTAATTTAGATACTTCTGATACAGAAATGGAATGTGCTGCAACAATTGCATTTATGAAAATTAAACAAACCACACACAAAGCAGGGACCACCCTCCCAGTGGACATAGATACCGAAACTGCTGAAGAAGAAGAAGAACCATCATGTGAGAAGACAAAACACAGTAGCAGTGATGGGGAGAGCACGAATGCAAACAAACCGCCCCGAAAGAAGAAGAAGAAAGGCAAGGGCAGCAGTACTAGCATTGAAATGGCCTCAACAGGTAAGAAAAAGGCATACACTACGCATGAAAACCAACTTGAACAGAAACAAATGACACGCAGGAGTAAAATTGTTGACAATGCTGAAACTAAAAGCACACAAGAGAAGCAGATGACCCCATACAGCCTAGTCAACTTGGAGATCAGCGCAACAAAAGGTGCTTCCTTGTAATGCAAAGGAAAGTAAATTGCGGTTACCACCGCTTAAAAAGAAAGACTAAGTACAGAAGTAGAAAGGTACATTTCTCGCTTACGAGAAACAGGATCCGTGTGGCAACGAGAGACACTGACATGATATTTGCAAGAGGTGAGGGACCATTAACTTAAGATGTAAAAATTCATCTTTTCGTAATGTTGTAATAAAATTATCAGCAACTCTCAATGGCCGCCGATATCTCCAGATTTTCAATACCTGATTTATTTTATTTGGAGGATCTGAAGGACTGAATTCTTGCCAGACACCCTCAAAATGTGAACTAGCTGAGCTTTATACTCCAGCAGATGACTACATCGCAACGCTTGAGGCTTACGATTTGTTGTTATGTTAAATAATTAATTTAAAGGTATATTATGTTTGTTCTTTGAGAACATTTCGGAATTGAGAGTATTTGTATTCTCACTAAAAGTTAATTTGTTATTCAAAAATGTACAGCACAAATAATGTGATAACATGAATATCAGCTATTTTAACGAGAAACCATTATAAATTGCAGTATTTATGAACATTAAAAAAAAAAAAAAAAAAAAAGAGTAGTTTGGAGTGTGGAGAACAAGAAAATCACAAAAATTTTCCTTTTCGAGAAATACGATTTATTGATACTTCTAAGCCCCCTAGCCAACAAAATATGCTCAGAACCAACACTACTCCAAATTCACTGCAAAAGCTACATACAAGCAGCTTAGAGTGTGGAGAACAAGAATACCACAAACATTTTTCATTTGGAGAAAGTTGATTTTCGATGATTCTAGGCTTCTGGAGAACAACTATGCTCCGCACAAAAGATGCTCGAAATTCGCTGCAAAAGCTATATATGAGCAGTTTGGTGTGTGGGGAACAAGAAAATCAAAAAAACTTTCCTTTTCGAGAAAGTAGATTTTTTCATACTTATAAGGTTCCTGGCCACCAAATATGCTCAAAAAAATTGCTCCAAATTTGCTGCAAAACCTATATACAAGCAGCTTGGAGTATAAAGAACAAGAATATCACAAACATTTTTCATCTCGAGAAAGCCTATTTTTCGATGATTCTAGGCTTCTAGAAAACAAATATGATCACAACAAAATTTGCTCCAAATTTGCTGCAAAAGCTATATCACAAAAATATCACAAAAATTTTCCTTTTCGTTAAGGTTGATTTTTTGATACTTCTAGGCTCCCTGGCCACCAAATATGCTCAGAACACAAGTTGCGCCAAATTCGCTGCAAAAGCTATATACGAGCAGTTTGGAATGTGCAGAACGTGAATGTCAGAGACATTTTTTATTTCGGGTAAATCTAGTTTTCGATGATTCCAGGCTTCTGGAGAACAAATATGCTCACAACACAAATTGCTCCAAATTCGCTGCAAAAGCTAAATACGAGCAGTATGGAGTGTGGAGAAGTAGAAAATCACAAAAATTTCCATTTTTGAGAACGTCGATTTTTTTGATACTTCTAAGCTACCAGGCCACCAAAATATATCTGGAATTAAAGTTGCTCCAAGTTCTCTGCAAAAGCTATGTACGAGCAGTTTGGAGTGTGGAGTACAAGAATATCACAAAAAATTTTCATTTCGAGAAAGTCGATACTTTGATGATTCTATGCTTCCAGAGAACAAATATGCTCTGTACAAAACTTGCTCGAAATTCTTCTTCAAACGCTATATACGAGCAGTTTGAGTGTGGAGAACAAAAATATCACAAACATTTTCCATTTCGAGAAAGTCAATTTTTCGATGATTCTAGGCTTCTGTATAACAATTATGCTCAGTAAAAAAGTTGCTCCAAATTCGCTACAAAAGCTATATACGAGCAGTTTGGATTGTGGAGACCAAATTTATCACAAAAATTGCTCATTTCTAGAAAGTCGATTTTTCGATTATTCAAGGCTTCTGGATAACAAATATGCTCAGTAAAAAAGTTGCTAAAAATTCGCTGCAAAAGCTATATACGAGCAGTTTGGAGTGTGGAGAACAAGTATATCACAAAAATTTTACTTTTCGTGAAAATCGATTTTTTTATACTCTAGGCTACTTCACCACCAAATATGTTTAGAACAAAAGTTGCACCAACTTCGCTGCAAATAATATGTAGGAGCAGTTTAGTGTGTGGAGAACAAGAATACCAAAAACATTTTCCTTTTCGAGAAAGTCGATTTTTTGATGCTTCTAGGGTCCCTGGACACCAAATATGTTCAGAACAAAAATGCTCCAAATTACCTGCAAAAGCAGTTTGGAGTGTGTAGAACAAGAATATCACAAACATTTTCTTTTCAAGAAAGTTGATTTTTTGATGCTTCTAGGCTCCCTGGCCACCAAATATGTGCAGAATTAAAGTTGCCCCCTATTCGCTTCAAATGTCGATTTTTTGATGACTCTAGGCTTCTGGAGAACAAATATGCTTAAATTAAAAGTTGCTCCAATTCGCTGCTAAAGCTATATATGTGCAGTTTGGAGTGTGGAGCACAAGAATATCACAAACATTTTCAATTTCGTGAGTAGACTTTTTCGTTCTTCTAGGCTCCCTGGCCAACAAATATGCTCAGAACAAAATTAGCTCCAAATTCGCTGCAAAAGCTATCTTCGAGGAGTTTGGAGTGTGTAGAACGATAAATTTTCATTTTCGAGAATGTCGATTTTTTGATGACTCGAGGCTTCTGGAGAACAAATATGCTTAAATCAAAAGTTGCTCCAAATTCGCTGCTAAAGCTATATAAGTGCACTTTGGAGTGTGGAGCACAAGAATATCACAAACATTTTCCATTTCGTGAGTAGACTTTTTGGTACTTCTAGGCTCCCTGGCCAACAAATATGCTCAGAAAAAAATTAGCTCGAAATTCGCTGCAAAAGCTATCTACGAGGAGTTTGGAGTATGTAGAACGATAATAACACAAAAACTTTTCATTTCGGAAAAATCGAGTGTTCGATGATTCCAGGCTTCTGAACAACAAATATGCACAGATCAGAAGTTGCTCCTAATTCACAGCAAAAGCTAAATACGAGCAGTGTGGAGTGTGGAGAACAAGAAAAACACCAACATTTACCTTTTCGAGGAAGTAGATTTTTTTGTACTTCTCAGCTCCCTCGCCAACAAATTATGCTCAGAACAAAAGTTTCTCCATATTCTCTGCAAAAGCTAAATACCAGCAGTTTGGAGTGAGCAGAACAAGAAAATCACAAAAATTTACCTTTTCGAGAAAGTCGATTTTTTAATAATCTAGGCTACTTCACCACCAAATATGCTTAGAACAAAAGTTGCACCAACTTCGCTGCAAATAATATGTAGGAGCAGTTTGGAGTGTGGAGAACAAGAATACCACAAACATTTTCCTTTTCGAGAAAGTCGATTTTTTGATGCTTATAGGGTCCCTCGACACCAAATATGTTCAGAACAAAAGTGCTCCAAATTACTTGCAAACGCAGTTTGGAGTGTGTAAAACCAGAATATCCCAAACATTTTCTTTTCGAGGAAGTCAATTTTTTGATGCTTCTTGGCTCCCTGGCCACCAAATATGTGCAGAATTAAAGTTGCCCCATATTCGCTTCAAATGCTATATACGAGCAGTTTGGAGTGTGGAGAACAAGAATACCACAAATATTTTTCATTTCGAGAGAGTCGATTTTTCAATAATTTTAGGCCTCTGCAGAACAAATAAGCTAAGATCAAAAGTTACTCCAATTTCGCAACAAAAGCTACATACGAGCAGTTTGGACTGTGGAGAACAGGAATATCACAAAGATTTTCCTTTTCGAGAATGTCGATTTTTTGATGACTCTAGGCTTCTGGAGAACAAATATGCTTAAATCAAAAGTTGCTCCAAATTCGATGCAAAAGCTATATACGAGCAGTTTGGAGTGTAGGGAACAAGAATATCACAAAAACTTTTCATTTCGCGTAAGTCGAATTTTCGACGATTCTCGGCACCCTGGACACGAAATATGCCTATAACAAAAGTTACTCCAAATTCGCTGCAAAAGCTATATACGAGCAGTTTGAAGTGTGCGGAACAAGAATATCACAAAAATATTTCGTTTCGCGTATGTCGATTTTTCGACTATTCTCGGCTCCCTGGACACGAAATATGCTCAGAACAAAATTTGCTCCAAATTTGCTGCAAAAGCTATATACGAGCAGTTTGGAGTGTGGGGAGCAAGAATATCACAAAAAATTTTCTTTTCGCGTAAGTCCATTTTTCGACTCTTCTGGGCTCCCTGGACATTAAACATACTCAGAACAAAAGTTGCTCCAAAATCGCTGCAAAAGCTATATACGAGCATTTTGGAGTCTGGCGAACAAGAATATCACAAAAATGTTTCATTTCGCATAAGTCGATTTTTCGACGATTCTCGGCTCCCTGGACATCAAATATACACATAGCAAAAGTTGCTCCAAATTCGCTGCAAAAGCTATATACGAGCAGCCCTCAAAGCTCTCAGTACCTCAAGTATACGTCCTGTAATGACTGGGCAGTACAGTTCACTCTACTGCCCTCAAAGCTCTCAGTACCTCAAATATAACTCCTGTAGTGACTGCGAAGTATTGCCCTTAAAGCTCTCAGTATATCAAATATATGTTCTGTAATGACTGGGTAGTGCAGTCCACTCTACTGCCCTCAAAGCTCTCAGTATCTCAAATATAACTCCTGTAGTGACTGCGAAGTACAATCCACCGTATTGCCCTCAAAGCTCTCAGTACCTCAAAGATAACTCCTGTAGTGACTGCGAAGTACAGTGCACTCTATTGCCCTCAAAGCTCTCATTACATCAAATATATATGTTCTGTAATGACTGGGTAATACAGTCCACTCTATTGCCCTCAAAGCTCTCAGTACCTCAAATATAACTCCTGTAATGGCTGGGTAGTACAGTCTACTCTACTGCCCTAAAAGCTTTCAGTACGTTAAATATAACTCCTGTAATGACTGGGTAGTACAGTCCACTATACTGCCCTCAAAGCTCTCAGTATATCATTAGCTGTTTTGTTTGACTTCTTTATGGTGATGGGAGTTTCCTTGGAAGACAATTTGGGTACATCTTATTTTGTTTGAAAACTTTAACACAAAAGTTAGAATTTCTAAATTAAACATTAACTGATATTGTTTTTTATGCAGAATGGCTTCCCTGGCAACATTTCATCTTCTGACATCTCCTCCATATTTTTACTTTCTCTATACTCACTATGCACATAGTGAATAGAGAATGTATTGCACTCCACCAAAAATTCGATACCGCGATTTCACCGGAAATATATGTTCTAGGGTCCCCTGTATCCAAAAAAAGTATTTACAGAAAAAGGTCCGTGTGTGTGTGTGTCCGTGTGTCAGTGTGTCCGTGTGTCAGTGTGTCCGTGTGTCTGTGAACAAGATAACTCAAAAACGAAAAATCAGTAAAATACCAAACTTGGTATTTAAGTTTAGTATCTTCCAGGGATGCGACAGGAAGATTTTGAGAAAAATCTCCCCACCCCAAACTACCCTTTACATGGAACATTTTTCAAAAATTTTGATTTTCTAAAATATGGCTATAACGATTTTGATTAAAATGTTGTATATTAAAGTCATTTAGATGACAAATAAAATGTATATTTTGAATTTTCTGGGAATAGCCTCTGAAGACTACTTCATTCTGGATGAATTTTTCATAACTACTAAACCGTAAGAGATGGACAAAAACTTAACGCACAAAAAAATGTATAGTACGTTAAACCACACAATTTATGTTATATACATTTTTTTCATAGAGTTGATCGTTTTTGAGATATTCCCTTTGCTTGGTTTCAGCTTTGAAAAACTTATACTTTTCTCATACAGGAATTTGTCAACTCCTGCCCATACAAACAAAGGAACATCAGTCACATAGTAACCAGCTTTTGGCTTTCACTTTAAACCTATGGTACTTCCTTATTTCGCTTCTACTTACAATAAAGCAAGAAATAAGACTATTTCTGCTAATTTTTCTCGATTAGCATGAAATAAATAAAAGATAAGCTTATTAACAATAATAGTTTACAGAGATATAGAGAAAGTCATGGGAATGGAACACATCAGATTTTTGTTCTATTGTCTCAGGACTATAAATGGAGAATATGTTAAGTCAGAACCAAGAAAAGAGCAGTGGTACTGTGTTTCCTTTTTGTTGCAAACAACAAGAATATGTTCATGAACAATACAACACAACAGACATAGTTACAGAAAATGGCTTCCAGGCAGAACAATACACAAAAATATAAAGAAAACTAAGAATTGAAAGACACTAGAACAGGTTAACAAACACATTTCAATTGAAAACAGAAACAGAAGGTTTTAATTCAATTTTAAACACCTAGGATTACAACTTCATTTTTGGTGGTTTGTAAGTGCCTTAATAATGCCATATCATGCACAAAATCAGGCTACATATGTTATATAAATATATAATGTTATTTATATATATGTTATTTATATATTTAAATAATTATATTTATACACCTAGGATATAAATTCAGTAGGATTAAATGTTATACCATTAAAAAGTTATTGCTTAAAAACAGGGGAGGTTCCTGGGGTAATGGCACCTCCTTCAAATAAAAAAAGTAGTGTCTACATATTGTGATTATTGATTAGACATTGTTCCTACACTAATGTTCCAGTTCTCTAATTTGAAAGACACGTTAAGCACCGCACGATCTGTCAGCAGGCAGAAGCTTGCGTCAGCTCTAATATGGCACCGCCTAAGATCAAAAGCCTATGTGTATAAGACCAAGACATTTGTTTGTTCATAGTGGCTGTTATGGGTGCAAGCGTGACAAGGTTGGTCTGGAGCTCAGTCTCCCTTCCACCCACTAGAGAGCAGTAAGCAGACGACAGTGAAAGAATACATTGTCCTCATCCAACACAGTACCACCATCTTGCTCTAAGTTAATGCCAACTCATTTTGACTCACATTTTGATGTTTAGTTAAATCCAATGCAGAAATAGACACCAATATATCCTTATAACCAAACACATTTGTTTTGAATTTAATGTTATTAGGTTTAAAATTAGGTTTCAATATTTTTATTCTTCACATCAGTTGAGAATGCAGGGTTTTAGAAAGTTAGCAACCAACTAACCATCATGTGGCGGCAGCCTGCTTACAAAAAGAATAGTCACATGATGCTGTTTATTGTTTGTAGTTGAACAGTTCGGTCCGGTTTACCGTGAAGTCAAGGCGTGAATTTAGAACAGTGTAACTGGCTAGCTGTTTAGTAGGGTTTCAAGTGAATACTATATGTCAGCTGTGAAAGCCACAAATATAAACAAAATAAGTGAGTTATTGAAAACTCCATTTAGCGGTAGGTCTTTTAGTGAAAAAATTGAAATAAAACCATTGGGTATGCCACTCCTGAATCTAAATCTGCAGCAGCAAACTAAAAATCGATGCCGCAATTTCAATCCGGAAATTTACCAAAAGAACAAATGGATTTGTGACTGTGAGGAAAGAAATGCTTTAAATTGCTTTCCTTTGTGTTGTTTGGAGGTGCAAAGTCTCTATTTGCTTAAAACCAGAATAACCGATATTGGGCATATATGGTCTAAAATAAAAGTGTGTGAAACTTCAAAATGCACATGGACAATGTTCTGAGTCTTTCATTTCTAGGCAGAACTAACCTTTAGCATAGATTAGATTTGCAATACCGGCAAACAATTGACAATCACAACAAACAAGCAGAAAAGAACAGATATATTTTGAATTTAGCTATAAACTGTGTAAGGCTGTGTGGTGGTTTGGAACTGGCTCTCTGGGTCCAAAATGAAACTGATACCTCTCAAAATAAAGTGGTTTTTCGTGAGTTAATTCAGTTTACTGTGGAACTAGATAAAGATCTTAAAGCTCATATCAGCCAAGTGTCAGTGTTCATAGGCATTTGCAAGACTATTCAGGACAAACTTCTGGAATGCATGATGGAAGTATATCATGAG
Source organism: Hymenopus coronatus (assembly GCA_030762935.1). Lineage (NCBI taxonomy): Eukaryota > Metazoa > Arthropoda > Insecta > Mantodea > Hymenopodidae > Hymenopus > Hymenopus coronatus. Next base: position 15,159,526 of record CM060890.1, read on the forward strand.
GAAGTTTGCAAAGAAATAAAACGTGCAGACTTTGTTGCAATAATCGCTGACGAAACCACTGATGTGTCTCGTGAATTTCAATTGGTTACCATTTTCTGGTACATTGTTGATGCAAAACCCATTGAAAGATTTTGGAACTTTGTTAATCCAGAAGGTAAGAATGGTATTTCAGAGTATTCTGAAAGAAATAGATCCTTTAATTGTCAATGAGTGACAAAAACTAATAGCCCAGAGTTGTGATGGTGCAAACGCTATGAGTGGTGAGTCAAATGGTGTGCAAATATCCAAATTAACTACGTTCATTGCTATCCACATCAATTCAGTCTGATTATGTCTACTGCAGCCTCTAATAACCGCAAGGTTTGCATATTTTTTGTACATGTTTCAGGAATTTCTGTTGTTTTTGTTTTGTTGGTCAAATTCACCACAAAGATGTAAAGTAGCATTATTGAGAAAACTTGCCCCATATGTCACTCACAGGATTGGATTGTCATTCGTGAATAGTTAAAGACACTTATGAAATCAGAAAATACCTTACTTCTGTCATGGAAGTGAGAGTATAAAATTACTTTCTACAAATGAAAAGGCTGGTTCCTGCAAACAAAGACTACAAAATAATGACTTTGTTTTCTCGCTATACTTTTTCTATAAGATAATGACTCATGTGGACATCCTTTTTAATCAGTTTCAAAAAGAACATCACTGGGCCGATTAAAGGAAAACAAGACATCCAAAACTTTGAAGCAGTAATGCAAAACATCACTGATGACATTGACTCCATCATTAACAAGATTTAACTATTTGAAAGCGACAAAGCATTGCCCGCCAAGAAACCCCAGATTGTTGATGATTGTAGAAAAATGAAGGCATGTGATGCTATTCTCTCGGAAATAAAAGTATGTTTTCAGTTCACTGGATACCTCACTTCAAGCAATTTATTTGACATAAATCAGTTCGGTAAACAGATAACAACTTTTCTAGAGAAATACTTTGAAACTGCGGAAACTTTTAGAAAAAAGAAAATTGAAAAAAGAGTTTTAAATCTTTTATACTAGGCCTGAGTTGAGAGCAGTTTCCGGTGCAGTTCCATTTCTTTCACTGATTCTAGAAGCAAACTTTGCGATACTTTTGAAGATACTGTAAAATTGTTGAAATTATTAATTGACATCGGAAGCTGAGCAGTGCTTTTCGATGCCCAAGTGGCTTAAAACATTCTTAAGAAACACTATGAAAGAAGAAAATGACTGAGTGCTATAGGAATGCTATTCTGTGATAAAGCATTCGTGTGCAAAATGGAAAACTTCAATTCAAGAGTGATTAACATATTCGCCAACCAAAAGAAATGATGAATGCATTTTCAGGATCATTCCTATTAATCCTCTTGATGGTGTCTTCCCGAAGTACTGAAATTGGTGCTTTTGATGAGTAGAATGAATGCTTTTTAATTTTAAACAATAATGATTTTTATAAACACACACACACACACACATATATAAGCTAGTCAAGGCGAGGGCAGTCCTACTGGGAGTGCACAGCAGGCGAACTAACATGATGAGGCAATACGACTTCGTGCATATGTCATGAAATGCTGTACAGTTTGGTTTACTTCACTAGCACGCCACGTAGTTTTCAGTTACAGTGATGGAATGCAAAATATGTTATTTATAAAATCCTTAAGTTTTGTGACGAAGAGAAGAAAGAAACTCAAAAACTACCTATTATAATATCCAACTGAACTTGTTGTCCCTTTTAAAGGTTAGAATAAGACAACGATATGCAAGATTAGAAAGAAGGGCCGACTTGAAGAAGGTAGGATGAGCAAAATTGCATCACCTCACAAGATTGGTAAACTTCTTGCAAACAAAGTTGTTTTGGACGATATGGACGAGTGTGTCATTAGAAGAAAATATCAGGAGTATAACGAGGTTAAAAAAAAAATTCTATGCTGTGAAATTTATTAAACTCTTGCAAGAAGGAGATTAATTTCTTTGGCTGTAAAGATATGCTTAGGAAAATATTGAAATTTAAAACGTGCAAAATTAAACAGAGTTTACTGACAGAACACTCTGGCAAAGTGGCTCAAAGAGCATAATTTCTTAGAATGCTATTAGGTCAATAACAGCAAATGACTGGAAACACTTGGTTCAGAAGGTGAAAAATATTCAAGAAACATATTGAAATAGAGATGCACCAATGGAGGGACTGGAAATGACAACAATCAATCTAAGGTTCTACAGCAATGCTGAATTGGGAGATGAAATGGCCATGGATCGGAGCCTGGCAAGTGAGGGAGATATCATGGAATAATACCAAGCACATAAAAGAATGAAAGAGATGTAACATTTATTGTATTATAATAGATTTGAGAATATATTTGATTGCTTATGATAAGAACATATATACGATTTTAACATACACAAGGGAAATATCATCATGAACTATCGCTCGCGCTTTCCCAACTGGACTATACCGGCAGGCAGGCAAGCCGTTTCATGTATAAATGGCATCCCCCAGTACAGGACTGCACTTGCCTTGGCCAGGATGTGTGATTTTCTGAATTGTTGTTCCTTTTAATTTCATAAGCAGATGTAGGAATTGTCAGCAGTTGGTTGCTACAGATTAGCATTATCCTTTATATTTTTCTTTCTTTTTCAAGGGATTGTACACAAGCGCCTCTTATCATGTTATCCAGGAATTATTAGACATAGACTTTCTCTGATCCATTGTTTACATTTGAATACAAAAGGTCTGTTTCATTTTCCATTTTTTCAATCTATTAATTTTATTAATGCAAGACATTATAAAACATACCGGTTATTCACAAATTACACAACAGATCTATGATACTGCAATAATAAATAGGTATTTGAAGAATTTTATTATAAGAATATTTTCCTGGCAACACCAAAAGCATATATCTCAATGGCCCTCACTGCTTAAAAATCTTCTCTAGTTAGCTCACTTATTTGTTGACACAATGCAATTTGGAGATAAACTCTGTATTTAGCAAATGTCTATGTATTCTTACAGTATGTGCATTAGATGCTCAATTGTTCTGTATGAACTGTCTCTTAATACTGATATTTACTCTTGAAAGATTATCCCCTCTTTTGTCTTCCTGGTCCCTGTCTATCTGGCTCTGAGGATGCTTATCCTTTGTATGCCTTAGCCCTAGGAGGAAGTGTGACACAGGTTTATATTTCCAGCCACCTCTTGTTAGTTTGGCTTGGAAAGAGCCCTTCTTAGTAGTTATAAATTATAATGTGCAACCATTATTCCCCGTATGCAATTACATTTCATCTCAAAGTAAAATGAATAGATAAACAGTCTTCAAATAACTTAAACAGCTATGGAGAAAAAGAGAAAGTAACGTAAATAATAAAATAAATAATAATAAAAAATGGCAAGATGGAGATTTGAATATATTTAGAATATACTTATTCCCTGGATAATTATTCACCAACTAAAAGGGCCTGGAGAAGAGAAGTAATAGGCATGACAAATAGAGAAAATGTTAAGTGACAAAGAGTAGGAGTGGAGGTTAAAAGACATAAGGAAAACTATCACACATGCGCTCGAAAAGGAAATGGTGAATGAATGAAAATTTTCACTGTTATTAGGTGAAAAATTATTAGTTGGAAAAGAATGGAAATCAGGAGAAAAAGGATGTATCAATAAGAAATTGTTTGATATACATAGAGATACTATTAGTGAAATGTTTTACAAAGATAGTAGGAAAATATGATAATCATTTAGATTAATTGCAGAACTGACTATTTAAAAAATGGAAAATATGTTTCTGGAGCTACCTGCTCTCATCATGAGTTCCTAGTTAAGTGTTGGCATTATGTTCATTGTAGAAGGATGTACCTGTGCATTAGTAAGTTGGTTGAGTGGCTCAGTTAGCGAGTGGTCTTCTGATCCCAAGGTCGCAAGTTTACACCAGATGCAGACCAATGGTTTTTAAGTGTGCTTAAAAGTAACGCCTCATGTAAGCATCATTAAAAAAAAAAAAATAAAAAAAAAAAAAAAGGTTTTTGTGCATTAGTTTCGCCTGGCAGAATTTCAAACTTGAAAATCCAGCTCCTTTTGTTTCAAATTTAATTTTTTCATATTTGTTACATCCAATCGGGCATATTCCTGGCTTGTTCTCTTGTGGGATATTATTATCTTTAATTCAAATTATATTTGGGGCCAAAATGTTGTGTTGTTTCTGCAATTTGTAGAAAGCCCTTGGATGGTATGTGAAGTTCTTGAAAGCCTTGTTGTTATTTTTTCATTTGGAGTGACTGTACTAACCTATCTTTCTATTAATGGGTCCACTTATTTTCTTGTGTACTGTTTCTGTATGGAGTCCATTTTCTGTATTACATTGTTTGGTCATGGTTGTGTTCAGATTTGCAGATGGGAACATAACTAATCTGTGCAGAAGACTGCGAGTACTATTGATGTGACTGGGTTTCCTGTAGCTGTTAAATGTTGGGTGGTAGTTTTAGTGACAGCTTGGCATTTTTGGAGAGCCTAACAAACCATAAATAGTGAACCAAAAATAAAAATAAACATCTTAGGAAAAACAGAGCTTACCGTTTAGAACATTTACATTTGGAAGAACAGGAACTGCATTTTCAAATCTGAAATTCTGCCAGGCAACTACTAATTTGTATTTATTTCCATTTGAATTTATTCATCAGTCATAAGTAAATACAAAAAATTTACAACAGACTTTGTCACTTACAACTATATATGCAACAGTTTTCTCCTTGGCTACATAATATAAAACAACACTCTAACTCACATGTTATTCTTATTCAGCTCTTGAAATTCTTGAATAATATAAAGAGGATTTTTCATCAGCCATGTATAAACTCTGTTCTTAAATTCCTGAAGATTAATGTTACATATTCTATCTAGTAGTGCATTAAAGACTTTATATCTATTATTTTATAATGTTTACTTGCCTTATTGAATCTATGGTAAGGTATATCCGGGATGGCGGCGGTTGAGAGATGTGAAATAGAAGTGTCCAGGATTTTGGGGGCAAATAAGGGAGAGTTTGCGTTAAATGGAGAAAATAAAATGAGTTGTGGCCAAATCAAAGGTGGATGGAATAGTGAAAATGGAAGTTCGAGTGGAGCGGGTCGGAAAAATGAGAGATCTGTGAATATGTGTTGTAACTAGGAAATGTTTCCGGGCTGTTTTGCCGTGGTCTGCTGGTGTTAGGAGTACCAGACGTTTCGTCCACAACTACGGTGGACATCTTCAGTGGCGCGGTCGAAGTTTTCTAGTAGAAGGTTTCGCTGCGTCTGAAGCGTTGACTGTCGGGATCGCTACTTTTATACTGTCAAGTGGGGGGCGGGGCTTGGGCTCTCCGGCGAACGTGGCTTCTGATTGGACCGCTTCGTTGCTTCTCGTTTGATGACATTTCCTGCTTTCAATGACGGGATGCCAATTCCTATTGAGTTTTAGTGCCTCTTCTTTTTTATTAAAATTGTTCGGATGCTTGTAAATCTCTATAGCCTCCCGCTGTAGTCGTGCATGGTAGTGTGTTGTAGATGAGAGGATAGAGGTGTCTTGGAAATTTATAATATGCTCGCCCTCTGCCTCAATAGCGTGCAGGGCGACCGCGGACTTTTCTGTGTGGCCTAGTCGACAGTTTGCTTTGTGTTCCTTGATTCTAGTAGTAACACTGCGTTGTGTGGTTCCGATGTATACCGAGCCGCAGGAACAGGGAATGCGGTACACACCGGCTGATGACAGCGGCTCCCGGGGATCTTTGGATGAGCGTAGTAAATTATTTAATTGCCTCGTGGGCTTGAAAACCGTTTTGACATTGTGACGTCGCAATATGTGCTCGATCCGGTCGGTGATATTATTGAAGTATGGCAGAAACACCGTGCCCTTACTTTTTGGTTGGTCTGGCTTTTGAGATGTGGACTGAAACTTGGCAGGACGGAAAGCTCTATTGATTTCTTGGACGGAATAACCATTTGAATGTAATGCCTGTCTTAGGTGCTTGAGTTCATCTTGTAGCTGTTCCGGTTCACAGATGCGGGTAGCCCGATGTTTAAGTGTCTGGATCATTGCTCGTTTTTGTCTGGGATGATGGTTCGAGTCCTTGTTTAGGTAACGGTCAGTGTGGGTGGGCTTCCGGTATACCGTATGCCCAAGAGACCCGTCGGTATTTCTCTTGACCAAGACGTCCAGGAAAGCTAACTGTCCGTCTTTTTCTTTTTCCATGGTGAACTGGATGCGGTGATTAATACTGTTGAGGTGTAGGTAGAAATCTTGAAGGGCTTCTAGTCCATGGGGCCATATCACGAATGTGTCATCTACATAGCGGAACCAGACCGTGGGTTTATGTGCAGCTGCGTTCAAGGCTGTAGACTCAAATGATTCCATGAAGAAGTTTGCCACCACCGGGCTCAGAGGGCTCCCCATGGCAACACCGTCTATTTGTTCGTAGAATGAGTTATTCCACTGGAAATAAGTAGTGGTGAGAACGTGGTGAAAGAGTGCTACTATATCGTCCGTGAAAAATTGTTTCAGATGTGTGAGGGCTTCTTGTACCGGTACCATAGTGAACAGTGAGACGACGTCGAAGCTGATAAGAAGGTCTTGGGGCTGTAAAGTGATACTTTGTAGTTTTTGGATGAAATGAGTAGAGTCTTTGATGTAAGAGTCCGTTGAGCCGACGTGGGGTTGTAATAGATCCGCCAAATATTTAGCTATGGTGTAAGTTGGAGAACCAATGGCACTAACAATAGGTCTTAAAGGAACTTCCGGTTTGTGAATTTTAGGAAGGCCGTAAAGTCTAGGAGGATGAGCTTCTGATTTTATGATTCGGCGTTTTTCCTCTGTCGGCAGGGAAGAATTTTTGATCAGCTGATTGGTCTGTTTTAAAATCCGAGCTGTGGGATCGCGTTGTATTTTTCTGTATGTGTCTGGCTTTAAAAGATCCAGAATTTTCTGTTCGTAGTCCTGTTGCTTGAGAATGACGGTGGCGTTTCCCTTGTCTGCTGAGCAAACAATGATGTCTTTGTTGGTGTTCAGGTTCTTCAAGGCAGTTCTCTCTTTGAAAGTTAGATTACTGCGCGGGGTCTTGGCATACTGGAGAATCCTAGCGGATTCCCGGCGTATCTCGTCGGCAGCTACTCCCGGTAAGCCCCGTATTCCCGATTCAATGTTAGAAATGATGTCCTCAACTGGTAGAGACGGTGTGACTACCGCGAAATTGCCCCCTTTGGCAAGCAAAGAGGTTTCTGCTGGTGACAGTTGGTGATCAGATAAATTCACCACTGTACGGAAGTGTCGTACGCTGGTTTCAGAAGTAGTAGTAGGCTTGTTTCCCGCCGAAAGGCGTGTAAACTTGTTCTTATGTCGGGTAGTAATGTAGTCCTGGTTGTGAGACATGCTATGGTACGTGATCCTGTCTGTGTTATCCCAATCGTATCTATGAAGTGAGTTACTCACTCGGAGATGCAGAGCGAGTAGTTGGCGGTTGTTTGAATCCAGGCCCCTTCTGGTCTGGTGGATACGTTCTCGGAGCATGGCATGCTCAGAGCGGTTGTAGATGCGGTGGGCGGCAGCTGTTTGAAACTGGCGTTTCTGTCTGAGGAATTTAGGAATAATTCCCGAGTCACGGCAGCGTAGAAGAAATGTAAGAGAGCACAGAAGAGAAGATTTCTGTTTGCGTAGCGCTTCTAGTCGACGAATCAGACGATATATCTCCTCCCCGTAGAGGCGAGTCATGAGAGAACGTAGGCTTTCACGGCCGGAGTCATTGTAACTAGGAAATGTTTCCGGGCTGTTTTGCCGTGGTCTGCTGGTGTTAGGAGTACCAGACGTTTCGTCCACAACTACGGTGGACATCTTCAGTGGCGCGGTCGAAGTTTTCTAGTAGAAGGTTTCGCTGCGTCTGAAGCGTTGACGCCAGACGCCAGACGCAAAACTGGTCGATCGGGGCATGCCCCGGTCGTGTGTCGGTACCGCAGTTCCTAGCCGCGTCGCGGCTTTACCTGCGAGATGAGCAGTGGGTGTGACTACAGGTTTTGTGTTAAGGAACGGATGTATGTGGTTACTGAAGGAGAACTTTTTGGTACGGGGAACTTTGTAGGGAGAGGACACGCCCACGGGCGCTTGCGCGGGCCAATCAGGAGGCCGCGCAGTTTTCTCCCGCCTGGGGCAGAATTGATTGTAGTAATTTAGATTTTGCGTTCACCCGTTATGAGGACGACACGCTTTATTATTTTTACCCCATTTTGGTTATGGGTTAAGGTCGCTTTGCCCTTTTCAGGTTAAATTTAATATATCTCAGGGGAGGGGGCGTGGCTAACCGAGAGGGCCAATGGCGTCTCTCGGCAGGCGGAAAGAGGGCAGGCGACGTACTTCTCTGGGATCATAATTTCCCAGAGAATTCACCAGTTGATTTGGGTGGGTTGGAATTTTGTCGTACAATGAACGGGTCCTCGTTCTGATGAGGTCGACAATGTACGGGATACCGGAATGTTCATGAAGGATATGGGCGGGAAATCTCCAGCCGGTACGGTAGATCATCCGTAGTGCCCGGTTCTGCAACGTCTGGACTCTGAGGAGCACGTAGTTAGCTACGGTCCCCCAGACTTCGCAGCCGTACAGAACCAGAGGCGGAATGATCGCCCGGTACAGCCGAAGCTTTAGGGTAAGGGGCATGCTCTGTGAATTGAGCATGGGGTAAAGCTGCCTGAGAACAGCGTGCCCTAGGTTCACCTTGCCCCTGACATGCGGAGTGAAAGTCAGCCGTCGGTCCAGCGTCACTCCGAGATACTTCACCGTGTTCACCCAAGGGATTCTACGGTGTCGTAAAACAAAGTTTTGCTGGAGCCGATTTCTAATGGTTTTCGCCAGGAGAATCGCAGAGCTTTTCTCCGGACTAATGGCCATTCGCCATCTCTCACTCCACCTGCCAATGGCATGGAGGTGGGCTTGGATTTGCCGAAAGCTGTACCTGGTATTCCTGTTTACAGCGAAGATCATGAGATCGTCCGCGTACTGACATGTGTGTGTGCTGGGATGGGTGGGGATGTCGGCCATGTAAGCTGCAAAGAGCGCCGGAGACAGCACGCTACCTTCCGGCACTCCCGCGCCAATGGGCCGCTCTGTTGAAAGTGCCCCCTCCACCTTTACTCGGAAGCTTCTATTCTGAAGAAAGGAAGCTACCAAGGAAATGTATGGAGAGGGAATTTCATGCTCTATGAGTTTGTAGACGAGCCCATCATGCCACGTAGTGGCGAAGGCCTTTTCCACGTCCAGCAATACCGCAACCGTTTTAGACCTCTCCTGGAAAGCCAGGGAGGCCTTCTCGGCCACACGCAGTAGTTGCACGGTCGTGGAGTGTCCAGGGCGAAAACCAAACTGATGCTCAGGTAGGAGGCCTCTTTCCTCGAGGTGAGGGCCGAGGCGGGCAAGGAGCAGTCTCTCGAATACTTTCGAGATGACTGGCAGGAGGCTGATGGAGCGGTAGCTGGCCGGGAAAACCGGGTTCTTCCCCGGCTTTAGAACGCATACCACACGGGCCTCCTTCCACGTAGCGGGAAAGTGGCGCATATGTAAGCATGCATTATAAATCCGGGTCAAATGAAGTACGGCTTTTCGGGGAAGGTGCTGGAGCATTTCCGCTGTTACACGGTCCTGTCCAGGGGATTTTTTGGTTTTTAAGGAACGGATTTGGGTGGCTACTTCCTGTGGGGTAGCTACAGGGACGTGAAACTCCTCGTCGTTTGCGGGCGGGGCCTCTAGGAAGCCCTCTACCGCCCGCTCGACGAGTTCAGTTTGGTCTTCGTCCTGGGGCTCTTCTCTGGGCTGGAATTGGTTTTCCAGGTAGTCTGCAAATGCATCTGCTTTATCCCGGGGCTCGAAGGCAAGATGGCCCCGGGTGCCATGGATAGGATGCCGGTATTCCAGTCTGTCTTTCCGCAGGCCACGGACTATTCGCCAAGGTTTCCTCTCATGGAGGTTAACATGCCTTAACGTATGCTCCCAGGCCTCTGTACGGTGTGCTCTTAGGAGACGACGGGCCAGGGATTTGAACCTCTGGTGTATGTCTCCTATCCTGGGATGGCGAAATCTCTGCCATAGCTTTCTGACAGCATTTTTTGCTTTAATAAGCTGTCGGAGATGTGTAGGAAGAACGGAAGGTTGAGGTATTTCGAAAGGAATGCGGTGTGTGTGAGCACGGACCGCATTTAGGACTGTGGTTGAGAACTGCGCGGCCGCCGCCTCGAGAGCCTCTATCGAGTCTATTCGAGGATTAGCGTCCACAGAGTTCTGGAGGGATTGCACAGCAGCATCCCAGTCGACTTCTACTGTCCAGTCTGGTGTGACCAGAGCTGTAAGTGAAACGTCGGAGTCGACCACAACTGGGTTGTGGTCGGAGTCCAGCGCGTTCACAACCGAGAGATCCAGATGAAATGGAATGTTTTTGGTGACCACGAAATCAATGACGTCCGCCCTGCCGCGTGGCGGGAAGTACGTTGGACCTCTCGGACCGTGCGCGAAGAGGGCCGGGTCTCCGCTGATGAGGCGGTAGAGTCCGCGGCCCTTTCTGTTCTGGGTGCGGCTGTTCCAGTGTGGATGCTTCGCGTTGAAGTCGCCTGCGATGCAAACTCTGTGGTCGAGGTTGAGGAGTGCCTTCAGGTCCGCTTCATAGAAGAGGCCGTCCGGCGGGTCATAAACCGCTACTAGCACTATTTCCGACCCCCCCAAGGAGATCCTTATGGCGGTCGCCTCTAAGTGCTGTAGCGGAGGAATGGTAATAGGAGTGTGGGTAAGGTGATTTTTAATATATATAGCCGTACCACCGCCCTGTCGGCCGGGTCGATCCGTCCGATGGGCGACGTAACTTGGCAGATAGAATGGAATACCAGCGTGCAGATGTGTCTCGCAGACCATTAGGATATCAATCCCGTGATCATCTACAAACTCCAAGATGCCCGGCCGCTGTTCCCGGACTCCGTTTGCGTTCCAGAACGCAACTCGCAAAGATCTACGGGTTCTAAGCGCCGCCATTACGAGCTGGAGTTAGGGAACAGCAGTCGGGCCGTCTCATGCATAATGGTGACCTTTTGGAGGGCGGGGATGTGGGGGCTAGTCAGTTGATCCCTGCAGCGCTTGAGTATGGGGAGGGATCGCGATATGAGGTCGGCAAACCAGGCTGAGAGCTCGGAAAACTCGGTCATATCATTAGCAGGCACGGAGAGGTTCTCCCAAGGAGAAGCGACTGCCTGGGCAGTGGCTGGAGCAGCAGCTTCGCTCTCATTGGTCGAGCCAATAGGAGCTGCTTGCTGCTCTGGAGGGGGAAGCTGCGTGGTCGCTTGGCTGGGCTGGCCGCCCGCGATCAGCGGGGCAGCTGGCTCGGCCTTTGCGGCCGCGGGTGCCGGGGTTGGTTTTGCCGCAGCGGCGGTCTGAGCCACGGGCTTCTTGAGAGGCCGTGCCTGCTTCTTCTTCTTCTGCTTGGGTCTCTGCTCCCTGGGGGGCGCAGGAGGGGTGGTGACCTGAGTTTCCGGGCTTTCAGGAAGGTTTGCTGGTACCGCCAGCGTTGCCTCAGCCTGTCGAAGCACTTCTTCGTGCCTCGACATTGCGTTGGCAAAGCTGGTGCCTGGACGCACATTCGCTGGGTTTTTGATGGCTCTGCCCTGCCTTGCCTGGATTAGCTCCAGTTTTTTTGGGCAACCGCCATAGATGCCTATATGGCGCCCCCCACAATTTGCACACTTGGCTGCCTCTCTGGGGTGAGGGCAGTCTTTTACCTGGTGCTCACCTGCACAGCGCAAACAAGCGGTCTTCCGCTCACACGCGTGGCTAGAGTGGTGGAAGCGCAGGCATTGATAGCACTGCGCTGGCCCCTCTGCCGTGGTGTGGCTCGACACGCACTCTGGTGCTGTACAGAGTGGTCACTTTGTCAATATCTGGAATTCCCTCCCCATCTTTCTCGACGATGACCAAAAATAAGGGCATCTTGACCTTAGTGGGCTCAGCACCCTCGGGTCGGGAGGTTTTAGTGAGTTGGATAACGGTCCGCGGATTGATTCCGTGTTCCTCCGCCAGGCCAACACGGATGTCCTCGGGGTCGGTGTCAGAGTCAAGTCCTCTGATCACTCGTCGGACTAAGTTCGGCTTCTGGAGGGAATATGTGTGAAATTGAATTTCACACTTCCTCAGAACCTCCCTCGCCTTCTCGTGATCGTCCGGGTTCTTGGTTATGATTACGACCCTAGTGGGGTATCGGGTGGCCTGGTACTCTTCTGAGAGCACTGCCCTTAATTCCCTCATGACTTTCACATGGTTGGGAAAAGGGTCGGCCACAATAGGCGGTATTCTTCCCGCCCGTTGTGAGCGATGGCTCTCAGGAATTGGTGCTGCAGGGGTGGGGGAGGCGCGCCCCTCCGGCTTTGAACCGGAGGTCTTTCGGCGCCTGTGGACCACCGTGGTAAAGCCGTCTTGATCACATGTGCCCTCAGGCACCAGAGTAGACTGGGCCTTGGAGGGGACGGAGGGAGCAACTGGTGTGGAAGTGGGTTGTGCCACTTCCGGGGTGAGAGGGACCGCGGTCCCTTGGTTCATTAGGCGGGAGGACTTCTTTTTAAGAGAAGTCTTGGTTTTGCCCTTAAGGGCTAAAGCCCGTGGGCCGGGGTTTGATTTTGAGGAGGAGCTTGGGCCGGGAGTGCTCATTTTGTCAGGTATTACCTTGACGTTGGCGTTGGTACTCGGCTTGTCGGTGTCGTGTGCGGGTGCCATTCGGCTCCTCACAGCGGGCCGGACGTCTTGCGACGCGCCGATTGGGGCGAACCCCGGGTCCAAGCCTAAGCCCGGACCCTTGGCTGTGGCCTTGTGAGCCCGCGGTAACGTCAGTACGTTAGTCGGTTCCAAGTACGTCTGAATGCAGTGCAGCTCAGGAGGCGAGGGAAGAGAAAGTCGTCGCTCTCTTCCAGTGCAGGTTCCGGCCGGTCGAGCTGGTGTCGGCAGCAATTTAAGGGATGCCGCTGGTGGAGAGGCTCGCCGAGCTTCCTCCAGGAGGCACGCTAGAAGAGGGCCAATGCCCACTGCGGTCCTCCCTGAAGCGCAAGAGTTGTTCTCCAGCTGTGAGGGAATCTCCGGCGGATACGGCCGGAGGGAGACAAGGCTAGAAGAGGGGCACTGCCCACTGCCAGTCTCCGCTAGGGGCGCTGGTGTGAGGTACTTCCACAGAATTCACAGGCGTGACCTCGCAGGCGCATGCAGTTGCTCTTCCAAACAAGATCTGGTAGAAGGCCAGGTCTGGTTTCCTCCTCGGTCAAACGACGAATGCGTGTGCGTGTGTGAAGCGTTGACTGTCGGGATCGCTACTTTTATACTGTCAAGTGGGGGGCGGGGCTTGGGCTCTCCGGCGAACGTGGCTTCTGATTGGACCGCTTCGTTGCTTCTCGTTTGATGACGTTTCCTGCTTTCAATGACGGGATGCCAATTCCTATTGAGTTTTAGTGCCTCTTCTTTTTTATTAAAATTGTTCGGATGCTTGTAAATCTCTATAGCCTCCCGCTGTAGTCGTGCATGGTAGTGTGTTGTAGATGAGAGGATAGAGGTGTCTTGGAAATTTATAATATGCTCGCCCTCTGCCTCAATAGCGTGCAGGGCGACCGCGGACTTTTCTGTGTGGCCTAGTCGACAGTTTGCTTTGTGTTCCTTGATTCTAGTAGTAACACTGCGTTGTGTGGTTCCGATGTATACCGAGCCGCAGGAACAGGGAATGCGGTACACACCGGCTGATGACAGCGGCTCCCGGGGATCTTTGGATGAGCGTAGTAAATTATTGCGTTGTGACTGGAGATCGGGTGACGCGCATGAGAGTGTAGCATCACTTCGGTTAGTGATCGAGATCCTCAGGAAAGACCTCGTGGCGGCAAATAAAGAAATAAACGAACTAAGAAGTGAAAATAAAAGAATAAGGAATGAAAATGAGAAAACAACGAGGTGCAAGGAGGGAGATGAACAGAAATGGCCTAGCAGAAGTGAAACAGCTCAGTGGGTAAACGTGAATGCAAAGCGTCGGTCCCGGGGAAACAATTTAGCGAGTGCACGGAAAGATGAAGTACTGCTGTCCAATAGTTTTCAGGTGCTGGAAACGAGCCCAGCAGCACAAAACCAAGCCGACACAGAAGAAATGGTGCATTCTGAAGATGGAAGCCAGCAGGAAAGCACGCCGAGCAAAACTAAAAATGCGGGTGAACACGTATTTGAGAAAAGATCAGCCATAATTATAGGGGACTCATTAGTACGTCATACTAGTGAATATGTGGACGAAGACATCATAGTGTATTGTTTCCCAGGAGCCAGGCTACAGCATATTGAAAAGAAACTACGGGAAAACAGAGATGACCCGGACAACATAGTTATACACGCGGGCACCAACAACGTACGCAGCGCAGACACGCCTGATGATATCATGCGAGAAATGTTACAGCTGGTGAAAACCACAAAGGAACTCTTTCCACGAGCCAGGATTTGTGTTAGTGCTATTTTACGCCGCAGAGATGAAGATGATCGCTTCATAGACGCTATAAATTCAGTGCTTGAATGGTTATGCAGTGAACATGACTGTATGTATGTGGATGGAAATGCATGGATTAGAGACTATGACTTGGGTCGTGATGGATTACATTTGAACAGAAGGGGGGTGAGTAAATTTGGCAGGTTGTTAGGTAGGGTTGTTAGCCATCTCAGGCAAAAAAACCAAATTGTGTAGTGAGCGGTGTTGAAAAAAATAGACTCTATGGTTATCTGGAAAACATGGAAGGTAAGGAAATCACTACAGAGCCCTAAAAGGCTTGTTCTCAACTCGATACCATTAGTAGGAAAAGGGGAGGGGAAGAAAAAAAGCAGACAATAGCACGCAAAACATTTCAGACAGGTAAGAAAAACTGTTTAAAAATCTGCCATTTAAATGTTCAAAGCTTAAGTAACAAAGTAACTGAATTAGAGGTACTAATGGCATCGGAGGAAATGAATGTACAGGTACTATGTCTCACTGAACACTGGCTCAGTGGGCAGAATGTAAATTGTGTAAATATAGCCAATTTTAAACTATCATCAGTATTTATTAGGGACAAATATATGCATGTAGGATCAGGGATATTTGTTCATGTATAAATAGAAGTGAAAGATGTGAAAGAATTGCAGTATTTAAGTGTAGAAAAACATTTCGAGCTCTCAGTTACTGAGATAACAAAAACTCAAACAGTAATAGCATGCATTTACAGGACACCTGATAGTGACTTCATTACATTCATAAAAAAATTAGATGAGCTACTGCAGAAGTTAACAAAAAAGTATACAAATATTGTGGTGTGTGGGGATTGGAACATTAACTTACTGCAGCAAAGCCAAAAAAGAATGGAAATAGAAAA
Organism: Hymenopus coronatus; assembly: GCA_030762935.1. NCBI lineage: Eukaryota > Metazoa > Arthropoda > Insecta > Mantodea > Hymenopodidae > Hymenopus > Hymenopus coronatus. The sequence goes on from CM060890.1 coordinate 15,174,942, forward strand.
TTTATTCAGGGTTTTCAACATAATTAATACAGTACACGTTACCACTAGAATATCAAAAAACTCGGTGTCACTTATTGATGTGTTAGCTACAAATATGAACTATGATCAGCCAGCGCAGGTAATGGAAACGGGTATCTCGGATCACAAAGCGCAAATCCTAAAGGAATCAAGTCAGTCATTGAACGAAAGTAGAATAACAAGCAGTAAAAGGCATTTTAATGAAGAAAATCAAAAGCAATTTAAATACCTATTAAGCAAAGAAAGTTGGCATGACATTTATGAAGAAAAGGATGTACATGCAAAATTTGATAAGCTAATAGAAACAGTTCATCACAATTTTAATATAGCATTTCCACTGAATGTTTCATTACGCGTAAGTCGATTTGTCGACGCTTCTCGGCTCCCTGGACACGAAATATGTCTATATCAAAAGTTACTGCAAATTCGCTGCAAAAGCTATATAGGAGCAGTTTGGAGTGCGGGGAACAAGAATATCACAAAAATTTTTCATTTCGCGTAAGTCGATTTTTCGGCAATTCTCGGCTCCCTAGACACGAAATATACTCAGAACAAAAGTTGCTCCAAATGCGCTGCAGAAGCTATATACGAGCAGTTTGGAGTGTGGGGAACAAGAATATCACAAAAATTTTTCATTTCGTGTAAGTCGATTTATCGACAATTCTCGGGTCCCTGGCACGAAATATTCTCAGAACAAATGTTACTCCAAATTGTATGCAAAATCTATATAGGAGCAGTTTGGAGTGTGGGGAACAAGAATATCACAAAAATATTTCATTTCGTGAAAGTTGATATTTCAACGTTTCTCGGCTCCCTGGACACGAAATGTACATATAACAAAAGTTGCTTCAAATTCGCTGCAAAAGCTATAAACGAGCAGTTTGGAGTGTGGGAAACAAGAATATCATAAAAATGTTTCATTACGTGTAAGTCGATTTTGCGAAGATTCTCAGCTCCCTGGACACGAGATATATTCAGAACAAAAGTTGCTCCAAATTCGCTGCAAAAGCTATATAGGAGCAGTTTGGAGTGTGGGGAACAAGATTATCACAAAAATGTTTCATTACGTGTAAACCGATTTTTCAACGATTCTCGGTTCCCTGGACACGAAATATACTCAGAACAAAAGTTGCTCCAAATTCGCTGCAAAAGTTATATACGAGCAGTATGGAGTGTGGCGAAGAAGATTATCACAAATATGTTTCATTTCGCGTAAGTCGATTTTTCGAGGATTCTCGGCTCCCTGGACACGAAATATTCTCTGAACAAAAGTTGCTCCAAATTCGATGCAAAAGCTATATATGAGCAGTTAAGAGTATGGGGAACAAGAATATCACAAAAATGTTTCATTATGTGTAAGTCGATTTTTCGACGATTCTCGGTTCCCTGGACAAGAAATGTAGTCAGAACAATAGTTTCTCCAAATTCGCTTCAAAAGCTATATTCGAGTAGTTTGGAGTGTGGGGAACAAGAATTTCGCGTAAGTCGATTTTTCGTCGATTCTCGGCTGCCTGGACACGTAATATACACAGAACAAAAGTTGCTCCAAATTCGCTGCAAAAGCTATATACGAGCACTTTGCAGTGTGGGGAACAAGAATATCATAAAAATGTATCATTACGTGTAAGTCGAAATTTGGTCGATTCTCGGCTCCCTGGACACGAAATATGCTCAGAACAAAAGTTGCACCAAATTCGCCGCAAAAGCTATATACGAGCATTTTGGAGTGTAGGAAACAAGAATATCACAAAAAATTTTCTTTTCGTGTAAGTTGATATTTTGACGATTCTCGGCTCCCTGGACACGAAATATATTCAGAACAAAAGTTGCTCAAAATTCAATGCAAAAGCTATATACGAGCAGATTGAAGTATGGGGAACAAGAATTTCACAAAAATGTTTCATTACGTTTAAACCGATTTTACGACTATTCTACGCTCCCTGGACACGATATATTCTCAGAACATGAGTTGCCGCAAATTCGCTGCAAAAGCTATATAGGAGCAGTTTGGAGTGTGGGGAACAAGAATATCATAAAAATGTTTCATTACGTGTAGGTCGATTTTACGACGATTCTCGGCTCCCTAGACACGAAATATACTGAGAACAAAAGTTGTTCCAAATTCGCTGCAAATGCTATATACGAGCACATTGGAGTGGGGGGAACATGAATATCATAAAAATGTTTCATTACGTTTAAGTCGATTTTACGAGTATTCTACGCTCCATGTACACGATATATTCTCAGAACATGAGTTGCCACAAATTCGTTGCAAAGGCTATATAGGAGCAGTTTGGAGTGTGGGGAACAAGAATATCACAAAAATGTTTCATTACGTGTAAGTCGATTTTTCGACGATTCTCGGTTCCCTGGACACGAAATATGCTCAGAAGAAAAGTTGCTCCAAATTCGCTGCAAAAGCTATCTATATACGAGCAGTATGGAGTTTGGCGAACAAGAATATCATAAAAATGTTTCATTTCGCGTAAGTCGATTTTTCGACGATTCTTGGCTCCCTGCACACGAAATGTGCTCAGAACAAATGTTACTCCAAATTAGCTGCAAAAATTATATATATACGAGCAGTTTGGAGTGTGGGGAACAAGAATATCACAAAAATATTTCATTACGTGTAAGTAGATTTTTCCTCGACTCTCGGCTCCCTGGACACGAAATATATTCAGAACAAATGTTGCTCCAAATTAACTGCGAAAGCTATATACGAGCAGATTAGAGTAAGGGGAACAAGAATATCACAAAAATGTATCATTACTTGTAAGTGGATTTCTCGACGATATTCGGCTGCTTGGACACGAAAAATGTTTCATTACGTGTAAGTCGATTTTTTCGACGATTCTCGGTTCCCTGGACACGCAATATACTCAGAACAAAAGTTGCTCCAAATTCGCTGCAAAAGCTAAATACGAGGAAGACGGAGTGTGGGGAACAAGAATATCATAAAAAGATTTCATTATGTGTAAGTGGAATTTTCGACGATTCTCGGCTCTCTGGACTCGAAATATACTCACAACTAAAGTTGCTCCAAATTCGCTTAAAAAGCTATATACGAGCAGTTTAGGAGTGTGGGGAACAAGAATATCACAAAAAGGTTTCATTACGTGTAAGTCGATTTTTCGACGATACTCGGCTCCCTGGACACGAAATATACTCAGAACAAAAGTTGCTCCAAATTAGCTATTCGAGCAGTTTGGAGCGTGGGGAGTCAGAATATCACAAAAATTTTTCATTTTGCGTAAGTCGATTTTTCGACGATTGTTGGTTCCCTGGACACGAAATATATTCAGAACAAATGTTGCTCCAAATTCACTGCGAAAGCTATATAATAGCAGTATGGAGTAAAGGGAACAAGAATATCACAAAAATGTATCATTACTTGTAAGTGGATTTTTCGACGATTCTCGGCTGGCAGGACACGAAATATTCTCAGAACAAAAGTTGCTCCAAATTCGCTGCAAAAGATATATACGAGCAGAATGATGTGTGGGGAACAAGAATATCATGAAAATGTTTCATTTCGCGTTAGTCGATTTTTCGACGATTCTCGGCTCCCTGGACACGAAATATTCTCAGAACAAAAGTTGCTCCAAATTCGCTGCAAAAGATATATACGAGCAGTATGGAGTGTGAGGAAGAAGATTATCACAAAAATGATTCACTACGTGTAAGTCGATTTTTCGACGATTCTCGGTATCCTGGACACGAAATATATTCACAACAAAAGTTGCTCCAAATTCACTGCAAAAGCTATGTACGAGCAGATTGGAGTATGCGGAACAAAAATATCACAAAAATGTTTCACTATGTGTAAGTAGATTCTTCGACGCTTCTCGGCTCTCTGAACACGAAATATACTCAGAAATAAAGTTGCTCCAAATTCGCTGCAAAAGTAAATTCGAGCAGTATGGAGTGTGGGGAACAAGAATATCATAAAAATGTTTCATTTCGCGTAAATCGATTTTTCGACGATTCTCGGTTCCCTGGACACGAAATATGCTCGTAACAAATGTTGCTCAAAATTGGCTGCAAAAGCTATAAACGAGCAGTTTGGGGTGTGGGGTACAAGAATATCACAAAAATATTTCATTTCGTGAAAGTTGATATTTCGACGATTCTCGGCTCCCTGGACACGAAATGTACATATAACAAAGGTTGCTCCAAATTCGCTGCAAAAGCTATATACGAGCAATTTGGAGTGTGGGGAACAAGAATATCTTAAAAATTTTTCATCTCGCGTAAATCGATTTTTCAAAGATTCTCAACTCCCTGGACACGAAATATATTCAGAACAAAAGTTGCTTCAAATTCGCTGCAAAAGCCATATTCGAGCAGTTTGGAGTGTGGGGTACAAGAATATCATAAAAATGTTTCATTACGTGTAAGTCGATTTTTCGACGATTCTCGGCTGCCAGAACACGAATTATTCTCAGAACAAAAGTTGCTCCAAATTCGCTGCAAAAGATATATAGGAGCAGTTTGGAGTGTGGGGTGCAAGAATATCATAAAAAATTTTCATTTCGCGTAAGTCAATTTTTCGACGATTCTCGGTTCCCTGGACACGAAATATATTCAGAACAAATGTTGCTCCAAATTCTCTGCGAAAGCTATATACGAGCAGATTGGAGTAAATGGAACAAGAATATTACAAAAAGGTTTCATTACGGTTAAGTCGATTTTTCGACGATTCTCGGCTCCCTGGACACGAAATATACCTTGAACAAAAGTTGCTCCAAATTCGCTGCAAAAGCTATAAGCGAGCAGTTTGGAATGTGGGGAACAAGAATATCACAAAAATTTTTCATTTCGCGTAAGTCGATTTTTCGAATTACTCAGCTCCCTGGACACGAAATATATTCAGAACAAAAGTTGCTCCAAATTCGCTGCAAAAGCTATATACGAGCAGTATTGAGTGTGGGGAACAAGAATATCATTAAAATGTTTCATTTCGCGTAAATCGATGTTTCGACGATTCTCGGGTCCCTGGACACGAAATATGCTCAGAACAAATGTTACTCCAAGATGTATGCAAAAGCTATATAGGAGCAGTTTGGAGTGTGGGGAACAAGAATATCACAAAAATATATCATTTCGTGTAAGTTGATATTTCGACGTTTCTCGGCTCCCTGAACACGAAATATACATATAACAAAAGTTGCTCCAAATTCGCTGCAAAAGCTATATACAAGCAGATTGAATGTAGGAAACAAGAATATCATAAAAATGTTTCATTACGTGTAAGTCGATTTTTCGTAGTTTCTCAGCTCCCTGGACACGAAATATATTCAGAACAAAAGTTGCTCCAGATTCACAGCAAACAGATTGGAGTATAGGGAACAAGAATATCACAAAAATGTTTTATTACGTGTAAGTGGATTTATCGACGATTCCCGGATCTCTGGACACGAAATATACTCAGAACAAAAGTTGCTCCAAATTCGCTGTAAAAGCTATATACGAGTATTATGGACGTTGGGGAACAAGAATATCATAAAAATGTTTCATTTCGCGTAAGTCGATTTTTCGAGGATTCTCGGCTACCTGGACACGAAATATTCTCAGAACAAAAGTTGCTCCAAATTCGCTGCAAAAGCTAAATAAAAGCAGTATGGAGAGTGCGTAACAAGATAATCACAAAAATGTATCATTACTTGTAAGTGGATTACTCGACGATTCTCGGCTGCCTGGACACGAAATATTCTCAGAACAAAAGTTGCTCCAAATTCGCTGCAAAAGCTATATAGGAGGAGTTTGGAGTGTGGGGAACTAGATTATCACAAAAATGTTTCATTTCGCGTAAGTCGATTTTTCGACGATTCGCGGCTCCCTGGACACGAAATATTCTCAGAACAAAAGTAACTCCAAATTCGCTGCAAATGCTATATACGAGCAGTTTGGAGTATGGGGAACAAGAATATCACAAAAATGTTTTATTACGTGTAAGTCGATTTTTCGACAATTCTCGGTTCCCTGGACACGAAATATACTCAGAACAATGGTTGCTCCATATTCGCTGCAAAAGCTATAAACGAGGAGTATGGAGTGTGGGGAACAAGAATATCACAAAAATGTTTCATTATGTGTAAGTGGATTTTTTGACGATTCTCGGCTCTCTGGACAGGAATTATACTCAGAACTAAAGTTTCTCCAAATTCGCTGCAAAGGCTAAATACAAGCAATATGGAGTGTGGGGAACAAGAATATCACAAAAAGGTTTCGTTACGTGTAAGTCGATTTTTCGTCGATTCTCGGCTCCCTGGACACGAAATATACTGAGAACAAAAGTTGCTCCAAATTCGCTGCATAAGCTATATGCAAGCAGTTTGGAATGTGGGGAACAAGAATATCACAAAAATTTTTCATTACGTGTAAGTCAATATTTCGACGATTCTCGGCTCCCTGACACGAAATGTACAAATAACAAAAGTTGCTCCAAATTCGCTGCAAATGCTATATACGAGCAGTTTGGAGTGTGGGGAACAAGAATATCATAAAAAGGTTTCATTACGTGTAAGTCGATTTTTGGACGATTCTCGGCTCCCTGGACACGAAATATGCTCAGAACAAAAGTTGCTCCAAATTGGCTGCACAAGCTATATATGAGCAGTTTGGAGTGTGGGAAACAAGAATATCATAAAAATGTTTCATTTCGCGTAAGTCGATTTTTCGACGATTCGCGGCTCCCTGGACACGAAATATTCTCAGAACAAAAGTAACTCCAAATTCGCTGCAAATGTTATATACGAGCAGTTTGGAGTGTGGGGAACAAGAATATCATAAAAAGGTTTCATTAAGTGTAAGTCGATTTTTGGACGATTCTCGGCTCCCTGGACACATAATATGCTCAGAACAAAGGTTGCTCCATATTCGCTGCAAAAGCTATAAACGAGGAGTTTGGAGTGTCGGGAACAAGAATATCATAAACATGTTTTATTACATGTAAGTCGATTTTTCGTCGATTCTCGGCTCCCTGGACACGAATTACACTCAGAACAAAAGTTGCTCCAAATTCGCTGAAAAAGCTATATACGAGCAGTATGGAGTGTGGGGAACAAGAATATCATAAAAATGTTTCATTTCGCGTAAGTCGATTTTTCGACGATTCTCGGGTCCCTGGACCCGAAATATGCTCAGAACAAATGTTACTCTAAATTGTATGCAAAAGCTATATAGGAGCAGTTTGGAGTGTGGGGAACAAGAATATCATAAAAATTTTTCATTTCGCGTAAGTCGAGCTTTCGAAGATTCTCAGCTCCATGGACACGAAGCATATTCAGAACAAAAGTTGCTCCAAATTCGCTGCCAAAGCTATATTCGAGCAGTTTGGAATGTGGGGTACAAGGATATAAAAATGTTTCATTACGTGTAAGTCGATTTTTCGACGATTCTCGGCTGCCAGAACACGAATTATTCTCAGAACAAAAGTTGCGCCAAATTCGCTTCAAAAGCTATATAGGAGCAGTTTGGAGTGTGGGGTACAAGAATATCATGAAAATTTTTCATTTCGCGTAATCAATTTTTCGACCACTCTCGGTTCTCTGGACACGAAATATATTCAGAACAAATGTTGCTCGAAATTCTCTGATAAAGCTATATACGAGCAGATTGGAGTAAGGGGAACAAGAATATTACAAAAAGGTTTCATTACGTGTAAGTCGATTTTCCGACGATTCTCGGCTCCCTGGACACGAAATATACTCCGAAAAAAATTTGCTGAAAATACGCTGCAAAAGCTATATGCGAGAAGTTTGGAATGTGGGGAACAAGAATATCACAAAAATTTTTCATTTCGCGTAGGTCGATTTTTCGAAATTCTCAGCTCCCTGGACACGAAATATGCTCAGAACAAAATGTTGCACCAAATTCGCTGCAAAAGCTATATTCGAGCAGTTTGGAGTGTGGGGTACAAGAATATCATAAAAATGTTTCATTACGTTTAAGTCGTTTAACGACGATTCTTGACACCCTGGACACGAAATATTCTGAGAACATGAGTTGCCGCAAATTCGCTGCAAAAGCTATATAGGAGCAGTTTGGAGTGTAGGAACAAGAATATCACAAAAATGTTTGATTACGTGTAAGTCAATTTTTCTACGATTCTCGGTTCCCTGGACACGAAATATGCTAAGAACAAAAGTTGCTCCAAATTCGCTGCAAAAGTTATATACGAGCAGTATGGAGTGTGGGGAACAAGAATATCATTAAAATGTTTCATTTCGCGTAAATCGATGTTTCTACGATTCTCGGCTACCTGGACACGAAATATGCTCAGAACAAATGTTACTCTAAATTGTATGCAAAAGCTTTATAGTAGCAGTTTGGAGTGTGGGGAACAAGAATATCACAAAAATGTTTTATTACGGGTAAGTGGATTTTTCGACGATTCCCGGCTCTCTGGACACGAAATATACTCAGAACAAAAGTTGTTCCAAATTCGCTGCTAAAGCTATATACGTGTAGTATGGAGGTTGGGGGACAAGAATATCATAAAAATGTTTCATTTCGCGTAAGTCGATTTTTCGACGATTTTCGGCTACCTGGACACGAAATAATCTCAGAGTAAAAGTTGCTCCAAATTCGCTGCAAAAGTTAAATAAAAGCAGTATGGAGAGTGCGTAACAAGATAATCACAAAAATGTATCATTACTTGTAAGTGGATTTCTCGACGATTCTCGGCTGCCTGGACACGAAATATTCTCAGAACATAAGTTGCTCCAAATTCGCTGCAAAAGCTATATACGAGCACTGTGCAGTGTGGGGAACAAGAATATCACAAAATTGTTTCATTACGTTTAAGTCGTTTAACGACGATTCTCGGTTCCCTGGACACGAAATATGCTCAGAACAAAAGTTGCTGCAAATTCGCTGCAAAAGTTATATACGAGCAGTATTGAGTGTAAGGAACAAGAATATCATAAAAATGTTTCATCTCGCGTAAGTCGATTTTTCTACAATTCTCGGCTGCCTGGACACGAAATATTCTCAGAACAAAAGTTGCTCCAAATTCGCTGTAAATACTATATACGAGCAGTATGGAGTGTGGAGAACAAGAATATCATTAAAATGTTTCATTTCGCGTAAGTTCATTTTTCGACGATTCTCGGGTCCCTGGACACGAAATATGCTCAGAACAAATATTACTCCAAATTGGCTGCAAAAGCTATATATGAGCAGTTTGGAGAGTGGGGAACAAGAATATCACAAAGATATTTCATTTCGTGTAAGTTAATATTTCGACGATTCTCGGCTCCCTGGACACGAAATGTACATATAACAAAAGTTGCTCCAAATTCGCTGCAATAGCTAAATACGAGCAGTATGGAGAGTGCGGAACAAGATAATCACAAAAATGTTTCATTACGTGTAAGTCGATTTTTCGACGATTCTCGGCAACCTGGACACGAAATATACTCAGAACAAAAGTTGCTCCAAATTCGCTGTAAATTCTATATACGGGCAGTTTGGAGTGTGGGGGAACAAGAATATCATAAAAATGTTTCAATACGTGTAAGTCGATTTTTCGAAGATTCTCGGCTGCCTGGACACGAAATATTCTCAGAACAAAAGTTGCTCCAAATTCGCTGCAAAAGCTAAATACGAGCAGTATGGAGAGTGCGGAACAAGATAATCACAAAAACGTTTCATTACGTGTAAGTCGATTTTTCGACGATTCTCGGTAACATGGACACGAAATATACTCAGAACAAAAGTTGCTCCAAATTCGCTGTAAAAACTATATACGAGCAGTTTGGTGCGTGGGGAATCAGAGTATCATAAAAATGTATCATTACTTGTAAGTGGATTTTTCGACGATTCTGTGCTGCCAGGACACGAATTATTCTCAGAACAAAAGTTGCTCCAAGTTCTCTGCAAACGCTATGTACGAACAGATTGGAGTAAGGGGAACAAAAAGGTCACAAAAATGTTTCGTTACGTGTAAGTGGATTTTTCGATAATTCTCGGTACCCTGGACACGAAATATACTCAGAACAAAAGTTGCTCCAAATTCGCTGCAAAAGCTATATACGAGCAATATGGAGTGTGGGGAACAAGAATATCATAAAAATGTTTCATTTCGCGTAAGTCGATTTTTCGACGATCCTCGAGTCCCTTGACACGAAATATGCTCAGAACAAATGTTACTCCAAATTGGCTGCAAAAGTTATGTACGAACAGTTTGGAGTATGGGGAACAAAAATATCACAAAAATGTTTCATTACGTGTAAGTGGATTTTTCAACGATTCCCGGCTCTATGGACAAGAAATATACTCAGAAAAAGTTGATCCAAATTCGCTGCAAAAGCTGTAAACCAGTAGTATGGAGTGTGGGGAACAAGAATATCATAAAAATGTTTCATTTCGCGTAAGTAAATTTTTCGACGATTTTGGGCTGCCTGGACACTAAATATTCTCAGAACAAAAGCTGCTCCAAAATCGCTGCAAAAGCCAAATACGAGCAGTATGGAGAGTGCGGAACAAGATAATCACAAAAATGTTTCATTACGGGTAAGTCGATTTTTCGACGATTCTTGGCTCACTGGACACGAAATATACTCAGAACAAATGTTGCTCCAAATTCACTGCGAAAGACATGTACGAGCAGATTGGAGTAAGGGGAACAAGAATATCACAAAAATGGATCATTACTTGTAAGTGGATTTTTCGGCGATTCTCGGCTGCCAGGACACGAAATATTCTCAGAACAAAAGTTGCTCCAAATCCACTGCGATAGCTATATACGAGCAGATTGGAGTAAGGGGAACAAGAATATCACAAAATTGTATCATTACTTGTGAGTGGATTTTTCGACGATTCTCGGCCGCCAGGCCACGAATTCTTCTCAGAAAAAAAGTTGCTCCAAATTCGCTGCAAAACCTATATAGGAGCAGTTTGGAGTGTGGGGAGTCAAGATTATCACAAAAATGTTTCAGTACGCTTAAGTCGATTTTTAAATGATTCTCGGTTCCTTGGACACGAAATATACTCATAACAAAAGTTGCTCCAAATTCACTGAAATAGCTATGTACGAACAGATTGGAGTATGGGGAACAAGAATATCCAAAAAATGTTTCATTACATGTAAGTGGATTTTTCGACGATTCCCGGCTCTCTGGACACGAAATATACTCATAACAAAAGTTGCTCCAAATTCGCTGCAAAAGCTATATACGAGCAATATGGAGTGTGGGGAACAAGAATATCATAAAAATGTTTCATTACGTGTAAGTCGATTATTCGTCGGTTCTCGGCTCCCTGGACACGAAATATATTCAGAACAAATGTTGCTCCAAATTCACTGCGAAAGTTATATACGAGCAGATTGGAGTAAGGGGAACAAGAATATCACAAAAGTATTTCATTTCGTGATACTTCGGCGATTCTCGGCTCCCTGGACACGATATGTACATATTACAAAAGTTGCTCCATATTCGCTGCAAAAGCTATATACGAGCAGTTTGGAGTGTGGGGAATCAGAATATCATAAAAATGTTTCATTACGTGTAAGTCGACTTTTCCTTGATTCTCGGGTGCCTTGACACGAAATATACTCAGAAAAAAAGTTGCTCCAAATTCGCTGCAAAAGCTATAAAGGAGCAGTTGTGAGCGTGGGGAACAAGATTATCACAAAAATGTTTCATTACGTGTAAGTCGATTTTTCAACGATTCTCGGTTTCCTGGACACGAAATATACTCAGAACGAAAGTTGCTCCAAATTCGCTGCAAAAGTTATATACGAACAGTTGCAGTGTGGGAAAGAAGTTTATCACAAACATGATCCACTACGTGTAAGTGGATTTTTCGATAATTCTCGGTACCCTGGACACGAAATATACTCAGAAAAAAGTTGCTCCAAATTCGCTGCAAAAGCTATATACGAGCAGTATGGAGTGTGGGGAACAAGAATATCATAAAAATGTTTCATTTCGCGTAAGTCGATTTTTCGACGATCCTCGAGTCCCTTGACACGAAATATGCTCAAAACAAATGTTATTCCAATTTGGCTGCAAAAGCTATGTACGAACAGATTGGAGTATGGGGAACAAAAATATCACAAAAATGTTTCATTACGTGTAAGTGGATATTTCGACGATTCCCGGGTCTCTGGGCACGAAATAAACTCATAACAAAAGTTGCTCCAAATTCTCTGCAAAAGCTATATACGAGCAGTATGGAGTGTGTGGAACAAGAATATCATAAAAATGTTTCATTTCGCGTAAGTCCTTTTTTCGCCGATTCTCGGGTCCCTGGACACGAAATATGCTCAGAACAAATGTTACTCCAAATTAGCTGTAAAAGCTATATACGAGCAGTTTAGAGTATGAAGAACAAGAATATCACAAAAATATTTCATTTCGTGTAAGTTGATATTTCGACGATTCTCGGTTCCCTGGACACGAAATATACATATTACAAAAGTTGCTCCATATTCGCTGCAAAAGCTATATACGAGCAGTTTGGAGTGTGGGGAATCAGAATATCATAAAAATGTTTCATTACGTGTAAGTCGACTTTTCCTTGATTCTCGGGTGCCTTGACACGAAATATACTCAGAAAAAAAGTTGCTCCAAATTCGCTGCAAAAGCTATAAAGGAGCAGTTGTGAGCGTGGGGAACAAGATTATCACAAAAATGTTTCATTACGTGTAAGTCGATTTTTCAACGATTCTCGGTTTCCTGGACACGAAATATACTCAGAACGAAAGTTGCTCCAAATTCGCTGCAAAAGTTATATAAGAACAGTTGCAGTGTGGGAAAGAAGTTTATCACAAACATGATCCACTACGTGTAAGTGGATTTTTCGATAATTCTCGGTACCCTGGACACGAAATATACTCAGAAAAAAGTTGCTCCAAATTCGCTGCAAAAGCTATATACGAGCAGTATGGAGTGTGGGGAACAAGAATATCATAAAAATGTTTCATTTCGCGTAAGTCGATTTTTCGACGATCCTCGAGTCCCTTGACACGAAATATGCTCAAAACAAATGTTATTCCAATTTGGCTGCAAAAGCTATGTACGAACAGATTGGAGTATGGGGAACAAAAATATCACAAAAATGTTTCATTACGTGTAAGTGGATATTTCGACGATTCCCGGGTCTCTGGGCACGAAATATACTCAGAAAAAAGTTGATCCAAATATCGCTGCAAAAGCTGTAAACCAGTAGTATGGAGTGTGGGGAACAAGAATATCATAAAAATATTTCATTTCGCGTAAGTCGATTTTTCGACGATTCTGGGCTGACTGGACACGAAATATTCTCAGAACAAAAGCTGCTCCAAATTCGCTGCAAAAACTAAATACGAGCAGTATGGAGAGTGCGGAACAAGATAATCACAAAAATGTTTCATTACGTGTAGGTCGATTTTTCGACGATTCTCGGCTCCCTGGACACGAAATATACTCAGAACAAAAGTTGCTCCAAATTCGCTGCAAAAGCTATATAGGAGCAGTTTGGAGTGTGGGGAATCAAGATTATCACAAAAATGTTTCATTACGCGTAAGTCGATTTTTAAACGATTCTTGGTTCCCTGGACACGAAATATACTCAGAACAAAAGTTGCTCCAAATACGCTGCAAAAGATATATACGAGCAGTTTGGAGTGTGGGGAAGAAGATTATCACAAAAATGTTAAATTACGTGTAAGTCGATTTTTAAACGAATCTCGGTTCCCTGGACACGAAATATATTCAGAACAAAAGTTGCTACAAATTCACTGCAAAGCATTTCGCGTAAGTCGATTTTTCGAAGATCCTCGAGTCCCTTGACACGAAATATGCTCAAAACAAATGTTATTCCAATTTGGCTGCAAAAGCTATGTACGAACAGATTGGAGTATGGGGAACAAAAATATCACAAAAATGTTTCATTACGTGTAAGTGGATATTTCGACGATTCCCGGGTCTCTGGGCACGAAATATACTCAGAAAAAAGTTGATCCAAATTCGCTGCAAAAGCTGTAAACCAGTAGTATGGAGTGTGGGGAACAAGAATATCATAAAAATATTTCATTTCGCGTAAGTCGATTTTTCGACGATTCTGGGCTGACTGGACACGAAATATTCTCAGAACAAAAGCTGCTCCAAATTCGCTGCAAAAACTTAATACGAGCAGTATGGAGAGTGCGGAACAAGATAATCACAAAAATGTTTCATTACGTGTAAGTCGATTTTTCGACGATTCTCGGCTCCCTGGACACGAAATATACTCAGAACAAAAGTTGCTCCAAATTCGCTGCAAAAGCTATATAGGAGCAGTTTGGAGTTTGGGGAATCAAGATTATCACAAAAATGTTTCAATACGCGTAAGTAGATTTTTAAACGATTCTTGGTTCCCTGGACACGAAATATACTCAGAACAAAAGTTGCTCCAAATACGCTGCAAAAGATATATACGAGCAGTTTGGAGTGTGGGGAAGAAGATTATCACAAAAATGTTATATTACGTGTAAGTCGTTTTTTAAACGATTCTCGGTTCCCTGGACACGAAATATATTCAGAACAAAAGTTGCTACAAATTCACTGCAAAGCTATGTACGAACAGATTGGAGTATGGGGAACAAGAATATCCAAAAAATGTTTCATTACATGTAAGTGGATTTTTCGACGATTCCCGGCTCTCTGGACACGAAATAAACTCATAACAAAAGTTGCTCCAAATTCTCTGCAAAAGCTATATACGAGCAGTATGGAGTGTGTGGAACAAGAATATCATAAAAATGTTTCATTTCGCGTAAGTCCTTTTTTCGCCGATTCTCGGGTCCCTGGACACGAAATATGCTCAGAACAAATGTTACTCCAAATTAGCTGTAAAAGCTATATACGAGCAGTTTAGAGTATGAAGAACAAGAATATCACAAAAATATTTCATTTCGTGTAAGTTGATATTTCGACGATTCTCGGTTCCCTGGACACGAAATATACATATTACAAAAGTTGCTCCATATTCGCTGCAAAAGCTATATACGAGCAGTTTGGAGTGTGGGGAATCAGAATATCATAAAAATGTTTCATTACGTGTAAGTCGACTTTTCCTTGATTCTCGGGTGCCTTGACACGAAATATACTCAGAAAAAATTGCTCCAAATTCGCTGCAAAAGCTATAAAGGAGCAGTTGTGAGCGTGGGGAACAAGATTATCACAAAAATGTTTCATTACGTGTAAGTCGATTTTTCAACGATTCTCGGTTTCCTGGACACGAAATATACTCAGAACGAAAGTTGCTCCAAATTCGCTGCAAAAGTTATATACGAACAGTTGCAGTGTGGGAAAGAAGTTTATCACAAACATGATCCACTACGTGTAAGTGGATTTTTCGATAATTCTCGGTACCCTGGACACGAAATATACTCAGAAAAAAGTTGCTCCAAATTCGCTGCAAAAGCTATATACGAGCAGTATGGAGTGTGGGGAACAAGAATATCATAAAAATGTTTCATTTCGCGTAAGTCGATTTTTCGACGATCCTCGAGTCCCTTGACACGAAATATGCTCAAAACAAATGTTATTCCAATTTGGCTGCAAAAGCTATGTACGAACAGATTGGAGTATGGGGAACAAAAATATCACAAAAATGTTTCATTACGTGTAAGTGGATATTTCGACGATTCCCGGGTCTCTGGGCACGAAATATACTCAGAAAAAAGTTGATCCAAATATCGCTGCAAAAGCTGTAAACCAGTAGTATGGAGTGTGGGGAACAAGAATATCATAAAAATATTTCATTTCGCGTAAGTCGATTTTTCGACGATTCTGGGCTGACTGGACACGAAATATTCTCAGAACAAAAGCTGCTCCAAATTCGCTGCAAAAACTAAATACGAGCAGTATGGAGAGTGCGGAACAAGATAATCACAAAAATGTTTCATTACGTGTAAGTCGATTTTTCGACGATTCTCGGCTCCCTGGACACGAAATATACTCAGAACAAAAGTTGCTCCAAATTCGCTGCAAAAGCTATATAGGAGCAGTTTGGAGTGTGGGGAATCAAGATTATCACAAAAATGTTTCATTACGCGTAAGTCGATTTTTAAACGATTCTTGGTTCCCTGGACACGAAATATACTCAGAACAAAAGTTGCTCCAAATACGCTGCAAAAGATATATACGAGCAGTTTGGAGTGTGGGGAAGAAGATTATCACAAAAATGTTAAATTACGTGTAAGTCGATTTTTAAACGAATCTCGGTTCCCTGGACACGAAATATATTCAGAACAAAAGTTGCTACAAATTCACTGCAAAGCATTTCGCGTAAGTCGATTTTTCGAAGATCCTCGAGTCCCTTGACACGAAATATGCTCAAAACAAATGTTATTCCAATTTGGCTGCAAAAGCTATGTACGAACAGATTGGAGTATGGGGAACAAAAATATCACAAAAATGTTTCATTACGTGTAAGTGGATATTTCGACGATTCCCGGGTCTCTGGGCACGAAATATACTCAGAAAAAAGTTGATCCAAATTCGCTGCAAAAGCTGTAAACCAGTAGTATGGAGAGTGGGGAACAAGAATATCATAAAAATATTTCATTTCGCGTAAGTCGATTTTTCGACGATTCTGGGCTGACTGGACACGAAATATTCTCAGAACAAAAGCTGCTCCAAATTCGCTGCAAAAACTTAATACGAGCAGTATGGAGAGTGCGGAACAAGATAATCACAAAAATGTTTCATTACGTGTAAGTCGATTTTTCGACGATTCTCGGCTCCCTGGACACGAAATATACTCAGAACAAAAGTTGCTCCAAATTCGCTGCATAAGCTATATAGGAGCAGTTTGGAGTTTGGGGAATCAAGATTATCACAAAAATGTTTCAATACGCGTAAGTAGATTTTTAAACGATTCTTGGTTCCCTGGACACGAAATATACTCAGAACAAAAGTTGCTCCAAATACGCTGCAAAAGATATATACGAGCAGTTTGGAGTGTGGGGAAGAAGATTATCACAAAAATGTTATATTACGTGTAAGTCGATTTTTAAACGATTCTCGGTTCCCTGGACACGAAATATATTCAGAACAAAAGTTGCTACAAATTCACTGCAAAGCTATGTACGAACAGATTGGAGTATGGGGAACAAGAATATACAAAAAATGTTTCATTACATGTAAGTGGATTTTTCGACGATTCCCGGCTCTCTGGACACGAAATAAACTCATAACAAAAGTTGCTCCAAATTCTCTGCAAAAGCTATATACGAGCAGTATGGAGTGTGTGGAACAAGAATATCATAAAAATGTTTCATTTCGCGTAAGTCCTTTTTTCGCCGATTCTCGGGTCCCTGGACACGAAATATGCTCAGAACAAATGTTACTCCAAATTAGCTGTAAAAGCTATATACGAGCAGTTTAGAGTATGAAGAACAAGAATATCACAAAAATATTTCATTTCGTGTAAGTTGATATTTCGACGATTCTCGGTTCCCTGGACACGAAATGTACATATTACAAAAGTTGCTCCATATTCGCTGCAAAAGCTATATACGAGCAGTATGGAGTGTGGGGAACAAGAATATCATAAAAATGTTTCATTTCGCGTAAGTCGATTTTTCGACGATTCTGGGCTGCCTGGACACGAAATATTCTCAGAACAAAAGCTGCTCCAAATTCGCTGCAAAAGCTAAATACGAGCAGTATGGAGAGTGCGGAACAAGATAATCACAAAAATGTTTCATTACGTGTAAGTCGATTTTTAAACGATTATCGGTTCCCTGGACACGAAATATATTCAGTACAAAAGTTGCTCCAAATTCGCTGCAAAAACCTATTTGCGAGCAGTTTGGAGTGTGGGGAAGAAGATTATCACAAACATGATCCACTACCTGTAAGTCGATTTTTCGGCAATTCTCGGTACCCTGGACACGAAATATATTCAGAACAATAGTTGCTCCAAATCCACTGCGATAGCTATATACGAGCACATTGGAGTAAGGGGAACAAGGATATCACAAAATTGTATCATTACTTGTAAGTGGATTTTTCGACGATTCTCGGCTGCCAGGACACGAATTGTTCTCAGAACAAAAGTTGCTCCAAATTCGCTGCAAAAGTTATATACGAACAGTATGCAGTGTGGGAAAGAAGATTATCACAAACATGATCCACTACGTGTAAGTGGATTTTTCGATAATTCTCGGTACCCTGGACACGAAATATACTCAGAAAAAAGTTGCTCCAAATTCGCTGCAAAAGCTATATACGATCAGTATGGAGTGTGGGGAACAAGAATATCATAAAAATGTTTCATTTCGCGTAAGTCGATTTTTCGACGATCCTCGAGTCCCTTGACACGAAATATGCTCAGAACAAATGTTATTCCAAATTGGCTGCAACAGCTATGTACGAACAGATTGGAGTATGGGGAACAAAAATATCACAAATATGTTTCATTACGTGTAAGTGGATTTTTCGACGATTCTGGACTGCCTAGACACGAAATATTCTCAGAACAAAAGCTGCTCCAAATTTGCTGCAAAAGCTAAATACGAGCAGTATGGAGAGTGCGGAACAAGATAATCACAAAAATGTTTCATTACGCGTAAGTCGATTTTTAAACGATTCTCGGTTCCCTGGACACGAAATATACTCAGAACAAAAGTTGCTCCAAATACGCTGCAAAAGCTATTTAGGAGCAGTTTGGAGTGTGGGGAGTCAAGATTATCACAAAAATGTTTCAGTACGCGTAAGTCGATTTTTAAATGATTCTCGGTTCCTTGGACACGAAATATACTCATAACAAAAGTTGCTCCAAATTCACTGCAATAGCTATGTACGAACAGATTGGAGTATGGGGAACAAGAATATCCAAAAAATGTTTTATTACATGTAAGTGGATTTTTCGGCGATTCCCGGCTCTCTGGACACGAAATATACTCATAACAAAAGTTGCTCCAAATTCGCTGCAAAAGCTATATACGAGCAATATGGAGTGTGGGGAACAAGAATATCATAAAAATGTTTCATTACGTGTAAGTCGATTATTCGTCGGTTCTCGGCTCCCTGGACACGAAATATATTCAATACAAATGTTGCTCCAAATTCACTGCGAAAGTTATATACGAGCAGATTGGAGTAAGGGGAACAAGAATATCACAAAAATATTTCATTTCGTGTAAGTTGATACTTCGGCGATCCTCGGCTCCCTGGACACGATATGTACATATTACAAAAGTTGCTCCATATTCGCTGCAAAAGCTATATACGAGCAGTTTGGAGTGTGGGGAATCAGAATATCATAAAAATGTTTCATTACGTGTAAGTCGACTTTTCCTTGATTCTCGGGTGCCTTGACACGAAATATACTCAGAACAAAAGTTGCTCCATATTCGCTGCAAAAGCTATAAAGGAGCAGTTGTGAGCGTGGGGAACAAGATTATCACAAAAATGTTTCATTACGTGTAAGTCGATTTTTCAACGATTCTCGGTTTCCTGGACACGAAATATACTCAGAACGAAAGTTGCTCCAAATTCGCTGCAAAAGTTATATACGAACAGTTGCAGTGTGGGAAAGAAGTTTATCACAAACATGATCCACTACGTGTAAGTGGATTTTTCGATAATTCTCGGTACCCTGGACACGAAATATACTCAGAAAAAAGTTGCTCCAAATTCGCTGCAAAAGCTATATACGAGCAGTATGGAGTGTGGGGAACAAGAATATCATAAAAATGTTTCATTTCGCGTAAGTCGATTTTTCGACGATCCTCGAGTCCCTTGACACGAAATATGCTCAAAACAAATGTTATTCCAATTTGGCTGCAAAAGCTATGTACGAACAGATTGGAGTATGGGGAACAAAAATATCACAAAAATGTTTCATTACGTGTAAGTGGATATTTCGACGATTCCCGGGTCTCTGGGCACGAAATAAACTCATAACAAAAGTTGCTCCAAATTCTCTGCAAAAGCTATATACGAGCAGTATGGAGTGTGTGGAACAAGAATATCATAAAAATGTTTCATTTCGCGTAAGTCCTTTTTTCGCCGATTCTCGGGTCCCTGGACACGAAATATGCTCAGAACAAATGTTACTCCAAATTAGCTGTAAAAGCTATATACGAGCAGTTTAGAGTATGAAGAACAAGAATATCACAAAAATATTTCATTTCGTGTAAGTTGATATTTCGACGATTCTCGGTTCCCTGGACACGAAATATACATATTACAAAAGTTGCTCCATATTCGCTGCAAAAGCTATATACGAGCAGTTTGGAGTGTGGGGAATCAGAATATCATAAAAATGTTTCATTACGTGTAAGTCGACTTTTCCTTGATTCTCGGGTGCCTTGACACGAAATATACTCAGAAAAAAAGTTGCTCCAAATTCGCTGCAAAAGCTATAAAGGAGCAGTTGTGAGCGTGGGGAACAAGATTATCACAAAAATGTTTCATTACGTGTAAGTCGATTTTTCAACGATTCTCGGTTTCCTGGACACGAAATATACTCAGAACAAAAGTTGCTCCAAATTCGCTGTAAATGCTATATACGAGCAGTATGGAGTGTGGGTAACAATAATATACAAAAATATTTCATTTCGTGTAAGTTGATATCTCGAGGATTCTCGGCAACCTGAACACGAAATGTACATATAACAAAAGTTGCTCCAAATTCGCTGCAAAAGCTATATACGAGCTGTTTGGAGTGTGGGAAACAAGAATATGATAAAAATGTTTCATTACGCGTAAGTCGATTTTTCGACGTATCTCGGTTCCCTGGACACGAAATATATGCAGAACAAATGTTGCTCCAAATTCACTGCAAAAGCTATGTACGAGCAGATTAGAGTATGGGGAACAAGAATGTCACAAAAATGTTTTAAGACGTGTAAGTGGATTTTTCGACGATTCCCGGATCTCTGGACAGGAAATATACTCCAAACAAAAGTTGCTCCAAATTCGCTGCAAAAGCTATATACGAGCAGTATGGAGTGTGCGGAACAAGAATATCATAAAAATGTTTCATTTCGCGTAAGTCGATTTTTCGTAGATTCTCGGCTCCCTGGACTCGAAATATACTCAGAACAAAAGTTGCTCCAAATTCGCTGAAAAAGCTATACACGAGCATTTTGGAGTGTGGGGAACAAGAATATCATAAAAATGTTTCATTACGTGTAAGTCGATTATTCGTCGATTCTCGGCTCCCTGGACACGAAATATATTCAGAACAAATGTTGCTCCAAATTCACTGCAAAGGCTTTGTACGAGCAGATTAGACTATGGGGAACAAGAATATCACAAAAATGTTTCATGACGTGTAAGTCGATTTTTAAACGATTCTCGGTTCCCTGGACACGAAATATATTCATAACAAAAGTTGCTCCAAATTCGCTGCAAAAGCTATATACGAGCTGTTTGGAGTGTGGGAAACAAGAATATGATAAAAACGTTTCATTACGCGTAAGTCGATTTTTCGACGTATCTCGGTTCCCTGGACACGAAATATATGCAGAACAAATGTTGCTCCAAATTCACTGCAAAAGCTATGTGCGAGCAGATTAGAGTATGGGGAACAAGAATATCACAAAAATGATTCATTACCTGTAAGTCGATTTTTCGAAATTTCTCGGTACCCTGGACACGAAATATATTCAGAACATGAGTTGCCGCAAATTCGCTGCAAAAGCTATATTGGAGCAGTTTGGAGTGGGGGAACAAGATTATCATAAAAGTGTTTAAATACGTCTAAGTCGATTTTTCGATGATTCCCGGCTCCCTGGACACGATATACACTGTAAACAAAAGTAAACAAAAGATTTTTCGATAATTCTCGGTACCCTGGACACGAAATATATGCAGAACAAATGTTGCTCCAAATTCGCTGCAAAAGCTATATACGAGCAGTTTGGAGTGTGGGGAACAAGAATATCATAAAACTGTTTCATTACGTGTAAGTCGATTTTTCGTCGATTCTCGGCTCCCTGGACACGAAATATATTCACAACAAATATTGCTCCAAATTCACTGCGAAATCTATATACGAACAGATTGGAGTAGGGGAACAAGAATATCACAAAAATGTATCATTACTTTAAGTGGATTTTTCGACGATTCTCGGCTGCCAGGAGACGAAATATTCTTAGAACAAAAGTTGCTCCAAATTCGCAGCAAAAGCTATACAGAAGCAGTTTGGAGTGTGGGGATAAAGACTATCACAAAAATGATTCACTACGTGTAAGTCGATTTTTCGACCTTTCTCGGCTGCCTGGACACGAAATGTTTTCAGAACAAAATCTGCTCCAAATTCGCTGCAAAACTATATACGAGCAGATTGGAGTAAGGGGAACAAGAATATCAGAAAAATATTTCATTTCGTGTAAGTTGATATTTCGACGATTCTCGGCTCCCTGGACACGAAATGTACATATTACAAAAGTTGCTCCATATTCGCTGCAAAAGCTATATACGAGCAGTTTGGAGTTTGGGGAATCAGATTATCGTAAAAATGTTTCATTACGTGTAAGTCGACTTTTCCTCGATTCTCGGGTGCCTTGACACGAAATATACTCAGAACAAAAGTTGCTCCAAATTCGCTGCAAGTACTATACATAAGCAGTTTGGAGCGTGGGGAATCAGAATATCATAAAAATGTATTATTACTTGTAAGCGGATTTTTCGACGATTCTCGGCTGCCAGGACACGAATTATTCTCACAACAACAGTTGCTCCAAATTCGCTGCAAAAGCTATAAAGGAGCAGTTTGGAGTGTGGGGAACAAGATTATCACAAAAATGTTTCATTACGTGTAAGTCGATTTTTCAACGATTCTCGGTTCCCTGGACACGAAATATACTCAGAACAAAAGTTGTTCCAAATTCGCTGCAAAAGTTATATACGAACAGTATGCAGTGTGGGGAAGAAGATTATCACAAACATGATCCACAAAGTGTAAGTGGATTTTTCGATAATTCTCGGTACCCTGGACACGAAATATACTCAGAAAAAAGTTGCTCCAAATTCGCTGCAAAAGCTATATACGAGCAGTATGGAGTGTGGGGAACAAGAATATCATAAAAATGTTTCTTTTCGCGTAGCTCGATTTTTCGACGATTCTGGGCTGCCTGGACACGAAATATTCTCAGAACAAAAGTTGCTCCAAATTCGCTGCAAAAGCTATGTACGAACAGATTGGAGTATGGGGAACAAAAATATCACAAAAATGTTTCATTACGTGTAAGTGGATTTTTGGACGATTCCCGGCTCTCTGGACACGAAATATACTCAGAAAAAAGTTGCTCCAAATTCGCTGCAAAAGCTGTAAACCAGCAGTATGGAGTGTGGGGAACAAGAATATCATAAAAATGTTTCATTTTGCGTAAGTCGATTTTTCGACGATTCTGGGCTGCCTGGACACGAAATATTCTCAGAACAAAAGCTGCTCCAAATTCGCTGCAAAAGTTAAATACGAGTAGTATGGAGAGTGCGGAACAAGATAATCACAAAAATGTTTCATTACGTGTAAGTCGATTTTTCGACGATTCTCGGCTCCCTGGACACGAAATATACTCAGAACAAAAGTTGATCCAAATTCGCTGTGAAAGCTATATACCTGCAGTTTGGAGTGTGGGGAACAAGAATATCATAAAAATGTTTCATTGCGTGTAAGTCGATTTTTCGACGATTTTCCGATCCCTGGACACGAAATATTCTGAGAACAAAAGTTGCTCCAAATGCACTGCGATAGCTATATACGAGCTCATTGGAGTAAGGGGAACAAGAATATCACAAAATTGTATCATTACTTGTAAGTGGATTTTTCGACGATTCTCGGCTGCCAGGACACGAATTGTTCGCAGAA
The DNA here is from genome assembly GCA_030762935.1 of Hymenopus coronatus. NCBI lineage: Eukaryota > Metazoa > Arthropoda > Insecta > Mantodea > Hymenopodidae > Hymenopus > Hymenopus coronatus. The sequence continues at coordinate 15,198,768 of CM060890.1, forward strand.
CAAAAGTTGCTCTAAATATGCTGCAAAAGCTATATAGGAGCAGTTGGGAGTGTGGGGAATCAAGATTATCACAAAAATGTTTCATTACGCGAAAGTCGATTTTTAAACGATTCTCAGTTCCCTGGACACGAAATATACTCAGAACAAAAGTTGCTCCAAATACGCTGCAAAAGTAATATACGAGCTGTTTATAGTGTGGGGAAGAAGATTATCACAAAAATGTTTCATTACGTGTAAGTCGATTTTTAAACGATTCTCGCTTCCCTGGACACGAAATATACTCAAAACAAAAGTTGCTCCAAGTTCACTGCAAAAGCTATGTACGAACAGATTGGAGTTTGGGGAACAAAAATATCACAAAAATGTTTCATTACGTGTAAGTGGATTTTTCGACTATTCCCGGTTCTCTGGACACGAAATATTCTCAGAAAAAAGTTGCTCCAAATTCGCTGCAAAAGCTATATACGAGCAGTATGGAGTGTGGGGAACAAGAATATCACAAAAATGTTTCATTTCGCGTAAGTAAATTTTTCGACGATTTTGGGCTGCCTGGACACGAAATATTCTCAGAACAAAAGCTGCTCTAAATTCGCTGCAAAAGCTAAATACGAGCAGTATGGAGAGTGCGGAACAAGGTAATCACAAAAATGTTTCATTACGTGTAAGTCGACTTTTCGACGATTCTCGGCTCATTGGACACGAAATATACTCAGAACAAATGTTGCTCTAAATTCACTGCGAAAGACATATACGAGAAGATTGGAGTAAGGGGAACAAGAATATCCAAAAAATGTTTCATTTCATGTAAGTGGATTTTTCGACGATACCCGGCTCTCTGGAAACGAAATATACTCATAACAAAAGTTGCTCCAAATTCGCTGCAAAAGCTAAATACGAGCAGTATGGAGAGTGCGGAACAAGATAATCACAAAAATGCATCATTACGTGTAGGTCGATTTTTCGACGATTTTCGGCTCTCTGGACATGAAACATACCCAAAACAAAAGTTGCTCCAAATTCGCTGCAAAAGCTATATACGAGCAGTTTGGAGAGTGGGGAATCAGAATATCACAAAAATGTTTCATTACGTGTAAGTGGATTTTTCGAAGGTTCCCGGCTCTCTGGAAGAGAAATATACTCAAAACAAAAGTTGCTCCAAATTCGCTATATACGAGCAGAATGGAGTATGGGGAACAAGAATATCATAGAAATCTTTCAATTCGCGTAATTCGATTTTTCGACGATTCTCGGCTGCCTGGACACGAAATATTCTCAGAACAAAAGTTGCACCAAATTCGCTGCAAAAGCTAAATACGAGCATTATGGACAGTACGTAACAAGATAATCACAAAAATGTTTCATTACGTGTAAGTCGATTTTTCGACGATTCTCGGCTCCCTGGACAGGAATTATACTCAGAACAAAAGTTGCTCCAAATTCGCTGTAAAAGCTATATACGAGCAGTTTGGAGAGTAGGGAATCAGAATATCACAAAAATTTTTCATTTCGCGTAAATCGATTTTTCGACGATTCACGGTTCCATGGACACGAAATATACTCAGAACAAAAGTTGCTCCAAATTCACTGCGAAATATATATATACGAGCAGATTGGAGTAGGGGAACAAGAATTTCACAAAAATGTATCATTACCTGTAAGTGGATTTTTCGACGATTCTCGGCTGCCAGGACACGAAATATTCTCATAACAAAAGTTGCTCCAAATTCGCTGCAAAAGCTATACACAAGAATTTGGAGTGTGGCGAAGAAGATTATCACAAATATGTTTCATTTCGCGTAAGTCGATTTTTCGACGATTCTCGGCTCACTGGAAATGAAATATTCTCAGAACAAAAGTTGCTCCAAATTCGCTTCAAAAAATATATACGAGCAGTCTGGAGTGTGGGGAACAAGATTATCATAAAAATGTTTTAGTACGTGTAAGTCGATTTTTCGACGATTCTCGGCTCCCTGGACACGAAATACACTCAAACTTCGCTGCAAAAGTTATATATGAGCAGTTTGGACTTAGGGGAACAAGAATATCACAAAAATGTTTCATTACGTGTAATGCGATTTTTCGACGATTCTCAGTTCCCTGGACACGAAATATGCTCAGAACAAAAGTTGCTGCAAATTCGCTGTAAATTTTATATACAAGCAGTATGGAGTGCGGCGAACAAGAATATTATAAAAATGTGTCATTTCGCGTAAGTCGATTTTTCGACGATTGTCGGGTCCCTGCACACGAAATATGCTCAGAACAAATGTTGCTCCAAATTCACTGCCAAAGCTATATTCGAGCAGATTGGAGTAAGGGGAATAGGAATATCACAAAAATGTATCAATACTTGTAAGTGGATTTTTCGACGATTCTCGGCTGCCAGGACACGAAATATTCTCGGAACAAAAGTTGCTCCAAATTCGCTGCAAAAGATATATACGAGCAGTTTGGAGTGGGGGGAAGAAAATTATCACAAAAATGATTCACTACCTGTAATTCGATTTTTCGACGATTCTCGGTACCCTGGACACGAAATATATTCAGAACATGAGTTGCCGCAAATTCGCTGCAAAAGCTATATTGGAGCAGTTTGGAGTGTGGGGAACAAGATTATCATAAAAATGTTTCATTACGTGTAAGTCGGCTCACTCGACACGAAATACACACAAAACAAAAGTTGCTCCAAATTAGCTGCAAAAGCTATATACCAGCAGTTTGGAGTGTGGGGAACAAGAATATCATAAAAATGTTTCATTACGTGTAAGTCGATTTTTCGTCGATTCTCGGCTCTCTGGACACGAAATATTCTCAAAACAAATGTTGCTCCAAATTCACTGCGAAATCTATATACGAGCAGATTGGAGTAGGGGAACAAGAATATCACAAAAATGTATCATTACTTGTAAGTGGATTTTTCGATGATTCTTGGCTCCCTGGACAGAAAATATTCTCAGAACATGAGTTGCCGCAAATTCGCTGCAAAATCTATATAGGAGCAGTTTGGAATGTGGGGAACAAGGATATCACAAAAATGTTTCATTTCGCGTAAGTAGATTTTTCGACGATTCTCGGGTCCCTGGACTGGAAATATGCTCAGAACAAATGTTACTCCAAATTGGCTGCAAAAGCTATATACAAGCAGTTTGGAGTGTGGGGAACAAGAAAATCACAAAAGTATTTAATTTCGGGTGTTGATATTTCGACGATTTTCGGCTCCCTGGACACGAAATGTACTCAGTACAAAAGTTGCTCATATTCGCTGCAAATGCCATATACGAGCAGTTTGGAGCTTGGGGAACAAGAATATCACAAAAATGTTTCATTACGTTTAAGTCGTTTTTACGACGATTATCGACTCCCTTGAGACGAAATATGCCAATAACCAAAGTTGCCCCAAATTAGCTGTAAATACAAGGAGTTTGGAGTTTGGGGAATAAGAATATCACAAATATGTTTCATTACGTGTAAGTCGATTTTTCAACGATTCTCGGCTCCGTGGACATGAAATATTCTCGATACAAAATTTGCTCCAAATTCGCTTCAAAAGATATATACGAGCAGTTTGGAGTGTGGGGAACAAGAATATCATGAAAATGTTTCATTTCGCGTAAGTCGATTTTTCGACGATTCTCGGCTCCCTGGACACGAAATATTCTGGAAATAAAGTTGCTCCAAATTCGTTTCAAAAGATATATACGAGCAGTTTGGAGTGTGGGGAAGAAGATTATCACAAAAATGATTCACTACGTGTAAGTCGATTTTTCGACGATTCTCGGTACCCTGGACACGAAATATATTCAGTATAAAATTTGCTCCAAATTCACTGCAAAAGCTATGTACGAACAGATTGGAGTATGGGAACAAGAATATCATAAATATGTTTCAATTCGCCTAAGTCGATTTGTGGACGATTTTCGGCTGCCTGGACACGAAATATTCTCAGAACAAAAGTTGCTCCAATTTCGCTGCAAAATCTAAATACGAGCATTATGGAGGGTACGGAACAAGATATTCACAAAAAAGTTTCATTACGTGTAAGTCGATTTTTCGACGATTCTCGGCTCCCTGGACACGAAATATACTCAGAACAAAAGTTGCTCCAAATTCGCTGTAAAAGCTATATACGAGCAGTTTGGAGAGTGGGGAATCAGAATAGCACAAAAATTTTTCATTTCGCGTAAATCGATTTTTCGACGATTCTCGGTTCTATGGACACTAAATATATTCAGAACAAATGTTGCTCCAAATTCACTGCGAAAGCTATATACGAGCAGATTGGAGTAAGGGGATCAAGAATATCACAGTGATATTTCAGTATGTGTAAGTGCATTTTTCGACGATTCTCGGCTCCCTGGACACGAAATGTACTCAGAACAAAAGTTGCTCCAAATTCGCTGCAGAGCTATATAAGAGCAGTTTGGAGTGTGGGGAACAAGAATATCATAAAAATGTTTCATTTCGCGTAAGTCGATTTTTCGACGATTCTCGGCTGCCTGGACACGAAATATTCTCAGACGAAAGGTTGCTCCAAATTCGCTGCAAAAGCTTAATACGAGCAGTATGTAGAGTGCGTAACAAGATAATCACAGAAATGTTTCATTACGAGTAAGTCGTTTTTCGACGATTCTCGGCTCCCTGGACACGAAATATCTCAGAACAAAAGTTGCTCCAAATTCGCTGCAGAGCTATATAAGAGCAGTTTGGAGTGTGGGGAACAAGAATATCATAAAAATGTTTCATTTCGCGTAAGTCGATTTTTCGACGATTCTCGGCTGCCTGGACACGAAATATTCTCAGACGAAACGTTGCTCCAAATTCGCTGCAAAAGCTTAATACGAGCAGTATGTAGAGTGCGAAACAAGATAATCACAGAAATGTTTCATTACGTGTAAGTCGATTTTTCGACGATTCTCGGCTCCCTGGACACGAAATATACTCAGAACAAATGTTGCTCCAAATTCATTGCGAAAGCTGTATACGAGCAGTATGGAGTGTGGATAACAAGAATTTCATGAAAATGTTTCATTTCGGCTAAGTCGATTTTTCGACGATTCTCGGCTCCCTGGACACGAAATATTCTCAAAAGAAAAGTTTCTCCAAATTCGCTGCATAAGATATATACGAGCAGTTTGGAGTGTGGGGAAGAAGATTATCACAAAAATGATTCACTACGTGTAAGTCGATTTGTGGAAGATTCTCGGCTGCCTGGACACGAAATATTCTCAGAACAAAAGTTGCTCCAAATTCGCTGCATTATGGAGAGTACGGAACAAGATAATCACAAAAAATTTTCATTACGTGTAAGTCGATTTTTCGACGGTTCTCGGCTCCCTGGACACGAAATATACTCAGAACAAAAGTTGCTCCAAATTCGCTGTAAAAGCTATATACGAGCAGTTTGGAGTGTGGGGAACAAGAATAGCATAAAAATGTTTCATTACGTGTAAGTCGATTTTTCGTCGATTCTCGGCTCCCTGGACACAAAATATTCTCAGAACATGAGTTGCCGCAAATTCGCTGCAAAAGCTATATAGGAGCAGTTTGGACTGTGGGGAACAAGAATATCACAAAAATGTTTCATTACGTGTAAGTCGATTTTTCGACGATTCTCGGTTCCCTGGACACATATATGCTCAGAACAAAAGTTGCTCCAAATTCGCTGCAATTCGAGCAGTTTGGAGTGTGGGGTTCAAGAATATCACAAAAACATTTCATTTCGTGTAAGTTGATATTTCGATGATTCTCGGCTCACTGGACACGAAATAATCTCAGGACAAAAGTTGCTCCAAATTCGCTGCAAAAGCTTGATACGAGCAGTTTGGAGTGTGGGGAACAAGAACATCACAAAAATATTTCATTTCATGTAAGTCGGTATTTCGACGATCTTCGGCTCCCTGGATTCGAAATATACATATAACTAGAGTTGCTCCAAATTCATTGCAAATGCTATATACTACCAGTTTGGAGCGTGGGAAACAAGAATATCACAAAAATGTTTCATTTCGCGTAAGTCGATTTTTCGAGGATTCTCGGTTCCCTGGACACGAAATATTCTCTGAACAAAATTTGCTCCAAATACCCTGCAAAAGCTATATACGAGAAGTATGAAGTATGGGGTACAAGAATATAAAAATTGTTCATTACGTTTAAGTTGTTTAACGACGATTCTCGGCTCCCTGGACAGGAAATATATTCAGAATCAAAGTTGCTCCAAATTCGCTGCAAAAGCTATATTCGAGCAGTTTGGAATGTGGAGTACAAGAATATAAAAGTGTTTCATTACGTTTAGGTTGTTTAACGACGATTCTCGGCTCCCTGGACACGAAATATTCTCAGAACATGAGTTGCCGCAAAGTAGCTGCAAAAGCTATATACGAGCAGTTTGGAGTATGGGAACAAGAATAACATAAAAATGTTTCATTTCGCGTAAGTCGATTTTTCGACGATTCTCGGTTCCCTGAGAACGAAATATATTCAGAACAAATGTTGCTCCAAATTCACTGCTAAAGCTATATACGAGCAGTTTTGAGCGTGGGGAACAAGAATATCACAAAAATTTTTCATTTCGCGTAAGCCGATATTCCAATGATTCTCGGTTCATTCGACACAAAATATGCTCAGAACAAAAGTTGCTCCAAATTCGCTGCAAAAGCTATATACGAGCAGTGAGGAGTGTGGAAAACAAGAATATCATAAAAATGTTTCATTTCGTGTAAGTCGATTTTTCGACGATTCTCGGTTCCCTGAACACGAAATATATTCAAAACAAATGTTGCTCCAAATTGACTGCAAAAGCTATATACGAGCAGTATGGAGTGTGGGGAACAAGAATATCATAAAAATGTTTCATTTCGCATAAGTCGATTTTCGACGATTCCCGGCTGCCTGGACACGAAATATTCTCGGAACAAAAGTAGCTCCAAATTCGCGTCAAAAGCTAAATACGAGCAGTATGAAGAAAGCGGAACAAGATAATCACAAAAATGTTTCATTACGAGTAATTCGATTTTTCGACGATTCTCGGCTCCCTGGACACGAAATATACTCAGAACAAAAGTTCCTCCAAATTCGCTGTAAAAGCTATATACGAGCAGTTTGGAGTGCGGGGTACAAGATTATCATAAAAATGTTTTATTACGTTTAAGTCGTTTAACGATTCTCGGCTCCCTGGACACGAAATATGCTCAGAACAAATGTTACTCCAAATACGCTGCAAAAGCTGTATACGAGCAGTTTGGAGAGTGGGGAACAAGAATATCACAAAATTTCGTGTAAGTTGATATTTCGACGATTCTCGGCCCCATGGACACGAAATATATTCAGAACAAATGTTGCTCCAAATTCACTGCGAAAGCTATATACGAGCAGATTGGAGTAACGGGAACAAGAATATCACAGAAATGTTTCATTATGTGTAAGTGCATTTTTCGACGATTCTCGGTTCTCTGGACACGAAATATACTCAGAACTAAAGTTGCTCCAAATTCGCTGCAAAATTTAATAGGAGCAGTATGGAGTGTGGGGAACAAGAATATCACAAAAAGGTTTCATTACGTGTAAGTCGATTTTTCGACGATTCTCGGCACCCTGGACACGAAATATACTCAGAACAAAAGTTGCTCCAAAATCGCTGCAAAAGCTATATGCGAGCAGTTTGAAAAGCGGGGCACAAGAATATCACAAAAATTTTTCATTTCGCGTAAATCGATTTTTCGAAGATTCTCAGCTCCGTGGACACAAAATATATTCAGAACAAAAGTTGCTCCAAATTCGCTGCAAAAGCTATATGCGAGCAGTTTGGAGTGTGGGGTACAAGAATACCATAAAAATGTTTCATTACGTTTAAGTCGTTAAACGACGATTCTTGGCTCCCTGGACAGAAAATATTCTCAGAACATGAGTTGCCGCAAATTCGCTGCAAAATCTATATAGGAGCAGTTTGGAATGTGGGGAACAAGGATATCACAAAAATGTTTCATTTCGCGTAAGTAGATTTTTCGACGATTCTCGGGTCCCTGGACTGGAAATATGCTCAGAACAAATGTTTCTCCAAATTGGCTGCAAAAGCTATATACAAGCAGTTTGGAGTGTTGGGAACAAGAAAATCACAAAAGTATTTAATTTCGGGTAAGAGTATATTTCGACGATTTTCGGCTCCCTGGACACGAAATGTACTCAGTACAAAAGTTGCTCATATTCGCTGCAAATGCCATATACGAGCAGTTTGGAGCTTGGGGAACAAGAATATCACAAAAATGTGTCATTACGTTTAAGTCGTTTTTACGACGATTATCGGCTCCCTTGAGACGAAATATGCCTATAACCAAAGTTGCCCCAAATTCGCTGTAAATACAAGGAGTTTGGAGTTTGGGGAATAAGAATATCACAAATATGTTTCATTACGTGTAAGTCGATTTTTCAACGATTCTCGGCTCCCTGGACATGAAATATTCTCGAAACAAAATTTGCTCCAAATTCGCTTCAAAAGATATATACGAGCAGTTTGGAGTGTGGGGAACAAGAATATCATGAAAATGTTTCATTTCGCGTAAGTCGATTTTTCGACGATTCTCGGCTCCCTGGACACGAAATATTCTGGAAATAAAGTTGCTCCAAATTCGTTTCAAAATCTAAATACGAGCATTATGGAGAGTACGGAACAAGATAATCACAAAAAAGTTTCATTACGTGTAAGTCGATTTTTCGACGATTCTCGGCTCTCTGGACACGAAATATACATATAACAAAAGTTGCTCAAAATTTGCTGCAAAAGCTATATTCGAGCAGTTTGGAGTGTGGGGAAGAAGAATATCAGAAAAATGTTTCATTACGTGTAAGTCGATTTTTCGTCGATTCTTGGCTCCCTGGACACGAAATATACTCAGAACAAAAGTTGCTCCAAATTCGCTGCAAATGCTATATGCGAGCAGTTTGGAGCATGGGGAATCAGAATATTACAAACATTTTTCATTTGGCCTAAGTCGATTTTTCGACGATTCTCGGTTCCCTGGACACGAAATATATTCAGAACAAATGTTGCTCCAAATTCACTGCGAAAGCTTTATACGAGCAGATTGGAGTAAGGGGAACAGGAATATCACAAAAAGGTTTCATGATGTGTAAGTCGATTTTTCGACGATTCTCGGCTCCCTGGACACGAAATATACTCAGAAAATAGTTGCTCCAAATTCGCTGCAAAAGCTATATGCGAGCAGTTTGGAATGTGGGGAACAAGAATAAACCAAAAATTTGTCATTTCGCGTAAGTCTATTTTTCTAAGATTCTCAGCTCCCTGGACACGAAATATATTCATAACAAAAGTTGCCCCAAATTCGCTTCAAAAGCTATATTCGAGCGGTTTGAAGTGTGGGGTACAAGAATATCATAAGATTGTTTCATTACGTTTAAGTCGTTTAACGACGATTCTCGGCTCCCTGGACACGAAATATTCTCAGAACATGAATTGCCGCAAGTTCGCTGCAAAAGCTATATAGGAGCAGTTTGGAGTGTGGGGAACAAGAATATCACAAAAATGTTTCATTACGTGTAAGTCTATTTTTCGACGATTCTCGGTTCCCTGGACACGAAATATGCTCATAACAAAAGTTGCTCCAAATTCGCTGCAAAAGCTAAATACGAGCAGTATGGAGTGTGGGGTACAAGAATATCACAAATATGTTTCATTACGTGTAACTCGATTTTTCGACGATTGTAGGTTCCCTGGACACGAAATATGCTCAGAACAAAAGTTGCTCAATATTCGCTGCAATGGCTATAAACGAGCAGTTTGGAGGGTGATGATGATGATAATGGTGTTTAAGGGCGCTCAACTGCCGAGGTTATAAGCGCCCTTATGATTAAAACTTGGCAATAGGCAGTAAGAAAATACCAAAAAGAAAAAAACACAAGTAAAAGAGCTAACACAGTTGAAACGGAAGTAACAGAACGGTCCAGCCCTCTAAACAGAGCTGGATATAAAACTCCATTTAAAATCGACATATTGAAATTAAAAGAGTTTTAAAAAAAACTGCTATCACACTAAAACGTCAAGGTAAAAGAAAGTTTTGCTAAAAATTTAAAAACCCTGTCCACTGCTCTTGGGTCATCTGCCAGGACCTCAGCAAGAGAGGCCGGCATGCCCATAGATGACCAAATGTGTGCCAGGTGACCACACTCCAGCAACACATGACGAACTGTCTGTGCCTCCCCACAGGGCGCACAGACAGGAGCAGGTCCACGTTTAAAAACGTAACTGTGAGTAAAAATACAGTGGCCAATTCTTAGCCGAGCTAATACTACCTCCTCCCGGCGGAATAAACGAGAGGAGGTTACCCATTTGACAAGGAGGTCCTTCACCTCTCGCAGCTTATTACCACGGAGAGCTGACCACTCCGCATGCCAAGTCGAAAAAACGGCTTTCCGTACAGCCACTCTAAAATCTTCTGCTGTGGAATGGGTAATCGTAACACTGGGCGCTGTGACTGCCGATTTCGCTGCCAAATCCGCCGTGTCATTCCCTGGCAAGCCAACGTGTCCAGGAATCCATGCGCACTCCACATTAAAACCAGAACCGTGCAAAATGTGGAGAACATCCTGGATGCGCTGCACCAAAGGATTGTACAGCTCACGAATGCTCTGAAGGGCACTAAGGGAATCACTAAGAATAAGGCAGTCACCTAATTTTCGACGTCGAATGTACAGAAGGGCTTGATAAATAGCATATAGCTCGGCAGAATATATAGATGTGCAACTAGGCAAACCGTAAGTAGAAGTTGCGGTGCCAGTGACAAAGGCACATCCAACACCGTCGGGGCTCTTACTACCCTCGGTGTAAATACAAATACGGCCACTGTATTTGGATAAAAATTCTAAAAAAACAACGACGAATACTATCAAGAGGCGTAACAGATTTCCCGTAGAGCGTCATCCCGTGATCGACATGGGAGGTAGCGCGTAACCAAGGGGGGTGTATACTCTCTCCCTTGGATAACAGCCGAGGAATGTCAACATGGTGCTGTCGTAGAAGCTCACGGAAACGAAAACCTGCTGGCCTGGGGCTCAGAGAGCGGAGGCAGTATTCTCGTGCAGCTCAGGGGAGAAAAACGCGTGATAAGTTGGATGCCCAGGCATACACTTCAGCCCACAGCCATAATTAGCAAGCAGGACATCACGCCGACAACGCAGAGGAGGTTCTCCCGATTCGGCGTAGAGGCTAACAACTGGGCTCGTTGGAAAAGCTCCAATGGCCACACGGATGCCCTGGTTATGGACTGTGTCTAACCTTCTGAGCACTGAAGGTCGAGCTGAAGAATACACAATGCTGCCATAGGCCAACTTCGAACGAATCACAGCACGATAAAGACGGAGCAATGCCGTCCGATCCGCACCCCAAGATTTGCCACTTAGTATCCGTAAAAGATTTAGAGAACGGTCACATCGTGCTCTAAGCAGTGCTATTTGTGGTGCCCAACAAAGTTTCCGATCGAAGATCAAACCAAGGAATCTCGCCTCATCTGCGAAAGGAAGTAAATCTGGCCCGAGTCGAAGAGACGGCGGCATTTGCCACTTACGTCGACAGAAGTTAACGCAGACTGTTTTCTCAGCGGAGAAACGGAAACCGTGTTTCGAGCTCCAAGCATAGAGATTGTCCAAACACCGCTGGAAACGGCGTTCCAAAAACGGTGTACGCTGAGAAGTACAGAAGATGGCAAAGTCGTCCACGAATAAACAGGAAGAGACACCTTGAGGCACACATAGTGATATGGAATTTATCGCAATAGCAAATAGAGTCACGCTGAGTACCGAGCCCTGCGGCACTCCGTTCTCTTGAATAAAATGGTTAGAAAAAACCGAGCCCACCCTCACTCGAAAAACGCGGTCCCGCATAAACTCCTGAAGGACCAACGGTAGGCGTCCACGTATGTTCCAGTTGTGCAGAGAACGCAATATTCCCGCCCGCCAACACGTGTCGTAGGCCTTCTCGATGTCAAAAAATATCCCAACTGTGGGGCTGTTCTTAAGAAACCCGTCCATAATCTGAGTTGACAGAGAGACAAGGTGGTCAGCAGTTGAACGTCGTCGTCGAAAGCCACACTGGATGTTCGTCAGAAGATTGTGGGATTCCAGCCACCACACCAACCGTCCATTGATCATGCGTTCCATCACCTTGCACACGCAACTGGTGAGGGAAATAGGACGGTAACTGGAAGGAAGATGGCGGTCCTTTCCAGGTTTAAGAATGGGTATGATGGTGGCCTCCCGCCACTTGTCTGGAAAAATGCCATCAACCCAGACACGATTAAAGACCTCGAGTAGGAAATCTTTGCCATCAGGAGAGAGATGTTGCAACATTTGGACGTGGATACCATCTGGACCTGGTGCTGAGTGTCGTGAAGAGGAGAGTGCATTGTCTAGCTCTGCCAGGGTGAAAAGGCGATTATAATCCTCAAGGTTGCCAGAAAGGAACGAGAATTCTTGAGATTCCACCTGATTCTTAACTGTAAGAAACTCAGGGGAATAATTGCCTGAGCTACACACCTGAGCGAAAGCACTGCCTAAAGTATTCGCCACGTCAAATGTATCAACAACAGCTCCGGTAGGTGTTTTGAGCCGGGCGATGGGCATATGGTTCGGTTTCCCAGCCACATGTCTTTACTTATCCCATACGACACAGGAAGGTGTATGTCGATTAAAGGAACTCACGAATTTATTCCATGACAACTTTTTGCTATCCTTAATAACCCGCCTAGAATGTGCACGCATCCGTTTATAGTGTATCAGGTTATCCAGTGTAGGAAAACGCTGGAAAACCCGTAGAGCTCGTCTGCGAGCGCGAATAGCATCCCGACAGTCATCGGTCCACCAAGGTACCGGAAATCGACGGCTGTAGCCAGTCGAACGCGGAATGGATTGCTCAGCAGCAGAAAGAATGGTCCCTGTGAGATGTTCGACCAAGTGGTTCACAGAGTCGTGCTCTTCGTAGCTAAATTCAGCCAAGTGGGAGTACAGTTCCCAGCTGGCGTGGTCTAGGCGCCAACTAGGTAAACGGGTGGAACATACAACGGATGTGAAGACACTAATACGACAAGGAAAGTGGTCACTAGAATGCAAATCCGAGATGATATTCCAGCATAAGGTGACTGCTAGCTGAGGGGAACAAATTGCAATATCAATGTGTGAAAAACTATGAAAGGCATCAGAATGAAAGGTGGGCTCTCCGGTGTTCAAGAGAGAAAGATTCTGACTATCCAAGAAGTCTTTAAGTAGCGTACCTCTCGCACAAGCCCGAGGAGAGCCCCAAAGAGGGTGATGGACATTCACGTCGCCTACCAATAAAAAGGGTGGTGGCAACTGCGAAATGAGGTGTTCTAAGTCGCTGTGCGAGAGGTCCGCAGATGGAGGCGAATAGATACTGCAAATGGTGAATGAAGCGGAGGGTAACTTAATGCTGACAGCAACGGACTGGATTGCAGATTGTATGGGTACGGAGTCAGCAAAAATATCATCTCGAATAAGCATCATAGTGCCCCCATGTGCCGGGACACCGTCCTCCGGGGATAAATCACATCGTACGGAGGAGTACTGCCTGATGGTAACGGTGTCCTGTGGACGGAGCTTCGTCTCTTGTAAGCATACAGCCAAGGGTTCATGCTGGCGCAGCAACAAGTCAAGCTCTGGTCGATGTGGTCGAATTCCGCGTATGTTCCAATGTAGGATAGCCATTGAGTATATTATGGGATAAGTTTCAAATCGAAAGACGCTTCTGCAGATTGGGATTAGTTGATCGGTTCAATTTGTTCTTCTTAGGCGTTGGGCTAGTACTATTTTCAGGAGCACGATCCTGCCGTTTCCGCACTGTCCCTCTGGCAGTGGCGGCAGAATCCTCCTGGTCCATCACCTCCACAAGGGAGGTCCCTTTTTCAAGAGCAAATTTCGGTCCAGGTAGTTCGAACCGATTGGATGTGCTAATCGGCGAAGACGGCCGACGCCGATTCACGCCCTCCTCCCCAGATGACCCTTCAGAGGAGGATACACGTGTGGAGTTGCGTGTACTTTTCTTACCCTTAGATGACTTGGTAATAGATTGCACATTCTCTTTCAAGAAGTCTTGTCGTACATACTTGGTCTTAAACTGTTTTTCCGGGGCAGAAGACGTCGTGAATTTACCAGCTTTAGTTCCCGAGGTCGAGGCTTTCGGTGACAAGTGTGCAGGACTATTTTGTAAGGTGGCGGATTTGGCAGATGTTGATACCAACTTGGGTGTAGGTACCGAAGGCTTTGGCAGCGCTTGGGCTAAAATAACCTTTTCCGCAATTGTAGCCCCGTTCATATCGCCGGTCTGTGTTGCGATTTCCCGACGCGGTACCGGTTTAGCTGCAACTGAGCTATAGGTACAGGACCTTGGGGCAGAGGGTTGGCGGAGTCGCAGGAGCTTCCGGGCTTCCAAGAAGACCACCTTTTCTTTCACCCGTATCTCCTGGATCGCTCGTTCCTCTGCAAAACGGGGGCAGTCTCGGGAACTAGATGGGTGTTCTCCGTTACAGTTCACACACGATGGAGCTGAAGCACAAGCTCCATCGTGGGAGATGTCACCGCAATGGACGCAGGTGGACTTGCCGGTACACAACTCACTAGTGTGACCCAAACGTTGGCATTTAAAGCACCTCAGCGGATTGGGTATATAAGGCCTAACTTCGATGGCTTCATACCCTGCCCTAATCTTTTGAGGCAGATTAATCCAATCAAAAGTAAGAAACAGGGTACGAGTAGGCAGGAATTCACCGTTGATCTTACGTTGTACCCGATAAACTGCTGAGACACCCTGAGTCGCAAGATTTTCTTGGATCTTCTCAATGGACAAATCGTCCAACGCGCGGGTTGTTACTACACCGCGGGAGGAGTTCAGCGACTTGTGCACCTCGACCTTCACTGGATAGCTGGCTAACATGGTGGCTTTAAGTATCCTTGCAGCTTGCGAGGCGGAGTTGGCTTCGACAAGAAGTGTACAATTGCTAGCTCGAACGCAGGATTTAACAGGACCAGCAATGGCATCGAGACCCTTTTGGATAGTAAAAGGGGTCACCGTAAGGAACTTCTTACCTTCCTCTGTCCTATGAATAACCAAGTAGCGAGGACCACATGACTCGACTACTTCCTTTCCAACGTCTGCATTTAAATTAAGGGGTTTTGGTTTTGGTGCCATAAAAACTGGTATAAATTCATCTCCCAGTGCTCCCCACCCACCACGGAGCCCAACGAGGGGTCACCCCACTGGGGTGACAGGGCTACACAGGGGATATAGTGGGCTCGCCGTCCCACTCACCCTGGAGTTCGGTGTAATACCTAGTCCTGGCCGATTGACTAGGGATGGGTTAGTCCCTAGCCTCCCGTTTAGGCAAATCAGAAACCAAAGCGGTGTATTAGGCTGCGCACCCTCCCCAGTTACTGAAAGACAGAAGCCCAGGCTCAGGGACGCAACCCTCAACCAACCAGGATATTCCTTTTCACAGACAAGGGTCTCCACGCACGGGCTACACGTGGGTGGGCATTTTGATCTACTGACTCACTCACCACTCTGAGGTTGCCCACAGAGGGAGTCAAGTTGGCTCGGGACCCCGGGTGCAGCTAACCCGTACCTACCGCAGTAGGCCCCTGGGGGGAGTTTGGAGGGTGGGAACAAGAATATCATAAAAATGTTTCATTTCGCGTAAGTCGATTTTTCGACGATTCTCGGTTCCCTGGACACGAAATATATTCAGAACAAATGTTGCTCCAAATTGGCTCCAAAAGCTATATACGAGCAGTTTGGAGTGAGTGGAACAAGAATGTCACAAAAATATTTCATTTCGTGTAAGTCGATATTTCGACGATTCTCGGCTCTCTGATAACGAAATATACATATAACAAAAGTTGCTCCAAATTCGCTGTAAAAACTATATACGAGCAGTTTGGAGTGTGGGGAACAAGAATATCATAAAAATGTTTCATTACGTGTAAGTCGATTTTTCGTCGATTCTCGGCTCCCTGGACACGAAATATACTCATAACAAAAGTTGCTCCAAATTCGCTGAAAATGCTATATACGAGCAGTTTGGAGCGTGGGGAATCAGAATATCACAAAAATTTTACATTTCGCGTAAATCGATTTTTCGACGATTTTCGTTTCCCTGGACACGAAATATACTCAGAACAAATGTTGCTCCAAATTCACTGCGAAAGCTATATACGAGCAGATTGGAGTAAGGGAAACAAGAATATCACAAAAATGTTTCATTATGTGTAAGTGGATTTTTCGACGATTCTCGGCTCCCTGGACACGAAATATACTCAGAACTAAAGTTGCTCCAAATTCGCTGCAAAAGCTAAATACGAGCAGTATGGAGTGTGGGGAACAAGAATATCACAAAAAGGTTTCATTACGTGTAAGTCGATTTTTCGACGATTCTCGGCTCCCTGGACACGAAATATACACAGAACAAAAGTTGCTCCAAATTCGCCTCAAAAGCTATATGCGAGCAGTTTGGAATGTGGGGAACAAGAATATCACAAAAATTTTTCATTTCGCGTAAGTCGATTTTTCGAAGATTCTCAGCTCCCTGGACACGAAATATATTCAGAACAAAAGTTCCTCCAAATTCGCTGCAAAAGCTATATTCGAGCAGTTTGGAGTGTGGGGTACAAGAATATCATAAAAATATTTCATTACGTTTAAGTCGTTTAACGACGATTCTCGGCTCCCTGGACACGAAATATTCTCAGAACATTAGTTGCAGCAAATTCGCCGCAAAAGCTCTATAGGAGCAGTTTGGAGTGTGGGGAACAAGAATATCACAAAAATGTTCCATTATGTGTAAGTGGATTTATCGACGATTCTCGGCTCTCTGGACACGAAATTTACTCAGAACTATACTTGCTCCAAATTCGCTGCAAAAGCTAAATACGAGCAGTATGGAGTGTGGGGAACAAGATAATCACAAAAAGGTTTCATTACGTGTAAGTAAATTTTTCGACGATTCTCGGCTCCCTGGACACGAAATATACTCAGAACAAAAGTTGCTCCAAATTCGCTGCAAAAGCTATAGGCGAGCAGTTTGCAATGTGGGGAAGAAGAATATTACAAAAATTTTTCGACGATTCTCCGGTCTCTGGACACGAAATATGCTCAGAACAAATGTTACTCCAAATTGGCTGCAAAAGCTATAAACGAGCTGTTTGGAGTGAGGGGAACAAGAAGGTCAATAAAATATTTCATTTCCTGTAAGTCAATATTTCGACGTATTTTGGCTCCCTGGACTCGAAATATACATATAACTAAAGTTGCTCCAAATTCGCTGCAAAAGCTATATAGGAGCAGTTTGGAGTGTGGGGAAGAAGAATAATACAAAAATGTTTCATTACGTGTAAGTCGTTTTACGACGATTCTCGGACACGAAATATGCTCATAACAAAAGTTGCACCAAATTCGCTGCAAAAGCTAAATACGAGCAGTATGGAGTGTGGGGAACAAGAATATCACAAAAAGGTTTCATTACGTGTAACTCGATTTTTCGAAGATTCTCAGCTCCCGGGACACGAAATATATTCAGAACATATAGTTGCTCCAAATTCGCTGAAAAAGCTATATAGGAGCAATTTGGGGTGTGGGGAACAAGAATATCACAAAAATGTTTCATTATCTGTAAGTGCATTTTTCGACGATTCTCGGCTCCCTGGAGACGAAATGTACATATAACAAAAGTGTCTCCAAATTCGCTGCAAATGCTATATACGAGCAGTTTGGAATGTGGGAAACAAGAATATCTGAAAAATGTTTCATTACGTGTAAGCCGTTTTTTCCATGATTCTCGGCTCCCTGGACACGAAATTTACTCAGAACAAAAGTTGCTGCAAATTCGCTGCAAAAGCTCTATTCGAGCCGTTTGGAGTGTGGGGCACAAAAATATCATAAAAATGTTTCATTACGTTTAAGTCGTTTAACGACGATTCTCGGCTCCCTGGACACGAAATAATCTCAGAACAAAAGTTGCTCCAAATTCGCTGCAAAAAGATATATACGAGCAGTTTGGAGTGTGGGGTACAAGAATATCACAAATATGTTTCAATACGTGTATGTCGATTTTACGACGATTCTCGGTTCCCTGGACAAGAAATATGCTCAGAACAAAAGTTGCTCCAATTTCGCTGCAAAGGCTATAAACGAGCAGTTTTGTAGGTGAGAACAAGAATGCCACAAAAATATTTCATTTCGTGTAAGTCGATATTTCGACGATTCTCGGCTCTGTGGACACGAAATATACATATAACAAAAGTTGCTCCAAATTCGCTGCAAAAGAGCAGTTTGGAGTGTGGGGAACAAGAATATCAGAAAAATGTTTCATTACGTTTAAGTCGATTTTTCGACGATTCTCGGCTCCCTCGACACGAAATATGCCTATAACTAAAGTTGCTCCAAATTCGCTGCAAAAGGTATATACGAGCAGTTTGGAATGTGGGGAACAAGAATATCACGAAAATATTTCATTTCGTGTAAGTTGATATTTCAATGATTCTCGGCTCCCTGGAGACCAAATATACATATAGTAAAAGTTGCTCCAAATTCGCTGCAAAAGCTATATACGAGCAGTTTGGAGTGTGGGGAACAAGAGTATCACAAAAATGTTTTATTACGTTTAAGTCGATTTTACGACAATTCTCGGCTCCATGGACACGAAATATGCCTATAACTAAAGTTGCTCCAAATTCGCTGCAAAAGGTATATACGAGCAAATTAGAGTGTGAAGAACAAGAATTTCACAAATATGTTTCATTACGTGTAAGTCGATTTTTCGACGAATCTTTGCTCCCTGGACACGAAATATGCTCAGAACAAAATTTGCTCCAAATTGGCTGCAAAAGCTATATACGACCAGTTTGGAATGTGGTGAACAAGAATATCACAAAAATATTTTATTTCGTGTAAGTTGATATTTTGACAATTTTTGGTTCCCTGGACACGATATATACATATAACAAAAGTTGCTCCACATTAGCTGCAAATACCATAAACGAGAAGTATGGAGCGTGGGGAACAAGAATATCATAAAAATGTTTCAATATGTTTAAGTCGTTTAACGACGATTCTCGGCTCCCTGGACACGGAATATTTATTCTCAGAACATGAGTGTCGGCAAATTCGCTGCAAAAGCTATATAGGAGCATTTTGGAATGTGGGAAACAAGAATATCACAAAAGTGTTTCATTTTGCATAAGTCGATTTTTCGACGATTCTCGGCTCCCTGGTCACGAAATATGCCTATAACGAAAGTTGCTCCAAATTCGTTGCAAAAGCTATATACGAGCAGTTTGGAATATGGGAAACAAGAATATCTCAAAAATGTTTCAATACGTGTATGTCGATTTTTCCATTATTCTCAACTCCCTGGACACGAAATATGTTCAGAAGAAGAACTGCTCCAAATTGGCTGCAAAATTTTTTTTCTGAATGTATTTCATGTCCAGGGAGCTGAGAATCCTCGACAAATTGACTTTGCGAAATGAAAAATTTTTGTGATATTCTTGTTCCACACGCTCCAAACTGCTCGTATATAGCAATTGCAGGGAATTTGGAGCAACTTTTGTTATATGTATATTTCGTGTCCAAGGAGCAGAGCATCGTCGAAATATCAACTTACACGAAATGAAATATTTTTGTGTAATTCTTGTTCCCCACACTCCAAACTGAAGGTATATATAGCATTCGCAGCGAATTTGGAGCAACTTTTATTATATGCATATTTCGTGTCCAGGGAGCCGAGAATAGTTGTAAAATCGTTTTACACTTAAAACAAACATTTTTAAGATACTCTTGTTCCCCACACTCCAAACTGCACATAAAAAGCTTTTGCAGCGAATTTGGAGCAATTTTGGTATAGTCATACTTCGTGTCCAGGCAGCCGAGAATCGTCGAAAAATCCACTTACGCAAAATGAAACATTTTTATGATATTCTTGTTCCCCACACTCCATACTGCTCGTATATAGCTTTTTCAGTGAATTTGTAGCAACTTTTGTTCTGAGTATATTTCGTCTCCAGGGAACCGATAATCGTCGAAAAATCGACTTAAGCAAAATGAAAACATTTAGTGATATTCGTATTCCTCACGCTTCAAACTGCTCGTATATAGCATTTTCAGTGAATTTGGAGCAACTTCTGTTATATGTATATTTCGTGTCCAGGGAGCCGAAAATCGTCGAAATATCGACTTAAACGAAAAGAAATATTTTTGTGATAATCTTGTTCCCCATACTCAAAACTGCTGGTATATAGCTATTGCAGCGAATTTGGAGGAACTTTTGTTCTTAGAATATTTCGTGTCCAGGCAGCGGAGAATCGTCAAAAAATCCACTTACGCAAAATGAAACATTTTTATGATATTCTTGTTCCCCACACTCCATACTGCTCGTATATAGCTTTTGCAGCGAATTTAAAGCAACTTTGTGTGAGTATATTTCGTGTCCAGAGAGCCGAGAATCGTCGAAAAATCCACTGAAACGTAATGAAACATTTTTGTGATATTCTGATTCCCCACGCTCCAAACTGCTCGTATATAGCATTTGCAGCGAATTTGGAGCAACTTTTGTTCAGAGAATATTTCGTGTCCAGGGAGCCGAGAATCGTCGAAATATCAACTTACACGAAATGAAATATTTTTCTTATATTCTTGTTTCCCACGCTCCAAATTGCTCATATATAGCATTTGCAACGAATTTGGAGCAACTTTTGTTATAGGCCTATTTCGAGTCCAGGGAGCCGAGAATCGTTGTAAAATCGACTTACACATAAAACAAACATTTTTAAGATATTCTTGTTCCCCACATTCCAAACTGCACGTATATAGCTTTCGCAGCGAATTTGGAGCAATTTTTGTGTAGTCATACTTCGTGTCCAGGGAGCCGAAAATCGTCGTAAAATCGACTTACACGTAATGAAACATTTTTATGATATTCTTGTTCCCCACGCTCCAAACTGCACTTATATAGCATTTGCAGGGAATTTGGAGCAACTTTTGTTATATGCATATTTCGTGTCCAGGGAGCCGAGAAACGTCTTAAAATCGACTTACACAAAATGAAATATTTTTGTAATATTCTTGTTTCCGACGCTCCAAACTGCTCGTTTATAGCATTTCCAGCGAATTTGGAGCAACTTTTGTTATATGCATATTTCGTGTCCAGGGAGCCGAGAATCGTCGTAAAATCGACTTATACGAAATGAAATATTTTTGTGATATTTTTATTCCCCACACTCCAAACTGCTTGTATATAGCTTTTGCATCGAACTTGGACCAACTTTTGTTGTGAATATATTTCGTGTCCAGGCAGCCGAGAATCGTCGAAAAATCCGCAAAATGAAACATTTTTATGATATTCTTGTTCCACACACTCCTCTTACACAAAATGAAACATTTTTGTCATACTCTAACTCCCCACGCTCCAAAGTGCTCGTATATAGTATTTGCAGTGAATTTGGAGCAACTTTTGTTCAGAGAATATTTCGTGTTCAGGGAGCCGTGAATCCTCGAAAAATCAACTTACGCGAAATGAAAGATTTTTGTGTAATTCTTGTTCCCCACACTCCAAACTGAAGGTATATATAGCATTCGCAGCGAATTTGGAGCAACTTTTATTATATGCATATTTCGTGTCCAGGGAGCCGAGAATAGTTGTAAAATCGACTTACACGTAAAACAAACATTTTTAAGATACTCTTGTTCCCCACATTCCAAACTGCACGTATATAGCTTTTGCAGCGAATTTTTATGATATTCTTGTTCCCCACACTCCATACTGCTCGTATATAGCTTTTGCAGCGAATTTAAAGCAACTTTTGTGTGAGTATATTTCGTGTCCAAGAATCGTCGAAAAATCCACTTAAACGTAATGAAACATTTTTGTGATATTCTGATTCCCCACGCTCCAAACTGCTCGTATATAGCATTTGCAGCGAATTTGGAGCAACTTTTATTCAGAAAATATTTCGTGTCCAGGGAGCCGAGAATCGTCGAAATATCAACTTACACGAAATGAAATATTTTTCTTATATTCTTGTTTCCCACGCTCCAAATTGCTCGTATATAGCATTTGCAACGAATTTGGAGCAACTTTTGTTATAGGCCTATTTCAAATCCAGGGAGCCGAGAATCGTTGTAAAATCGACTTACATGTAAAACAAACATTTTTATGATATTCATGTTCCCCACACTCCAAACTGCTCGTATATAGCTTTTACAGCGAATTTGGAGCAAATTTTGTTCAGAGAATATTTTGTGTCCAGGGATCCTTGAATCCTCGAAAAATCGACTTACGCGAAATGAAACATTTTTGTGATATTCTTGTTTCCCACGCTCCAAACTGCTCGAATATTGTATTTGGAGCAACTTTTGTTATATGTACGTATATGTCGTGTCCAGGGAGCCGAGAATCGTAAAAAATCGACTTACAAGTAATGAAACATTTTTGTGATATTCTTGTTCCCCACACACCAAACTCCTCGTATTAAGCCTTTGCAGCGAATTTGAGGCAAATTTTGTTCTGGATATATTTCATGTCCAGGGAGCCGAGAATCGTCGAAATATCGACTTAAACGAAATGAAATATTTTTGTGATATTCTTGTTCCCCATACACCAAACTGCTGGTATATAGCTTTTGCACCGAATTTGGAGCAACTTTTGTTCTTAGAATATTTCGTGTCCAGGGAGCCGCGAATCGTCGAAAAATCGACTTACACGTAGTGAAACATTTTTGTGATAATCTTCTTCCCCACACTCCAAACTGCTCGTATATAGCTTTTTCAGTGAATTTGGAGCAACTTTTTTTCTAAGAATATTTCGTCTCCAGGGAACCGAGAATCGTCGAAAAATCGACTTACACGTAATGAAACATTTTATGATATTCTTGTTCCCCACGCTCCAAACTGCTCGTATATAGCATTTGCAGGGAATTTGGAGCAACTTTCGTTATATGTATATTTCGTGTCCATGGAGCCGAGAATCCTCGAAAAATCGACTTACGCGAAATGAAACATTTTTGTGATGTTCTTGTTCCCCACACCTCAAACTGCTCGTATGTAGCTTTTGCAGCGAATTTGGAGCAACTTTTTTTATATGTATATTTCGTATCCAGGGAGCCGAGAATCGTCGAAATATAAACTTACACGAAATGGAATATTTTTGTAATATTCTTGTTTCCCACGCTCCAAATTGCTCGTATATAGCATTTGCAGCGAATTTGGAGCAGCTTTTGTGATATGTATGTTTCGTGTCCAGGGACCTGAGAATCGACAAAATATCAACTTACGCGAAATGAAATATTTTGGTAATATTCTTGATCCCCACACTCCAAACTGCTGGGATATAGCATTTGCAGCTAATTTGGAGCAACTTTTGTTATAAGCATATTTCGTGTCCAGGGATCCGAGAATCGTCTAAAAATCGACTTACACGTAAAACAAACATTTTTATGATATTCTTGTTCCCCACACTCCAAACTGCTCGTATATAGCTTTTGGAGGGAATTTTGTGCATTTTTTGTTCAGAGAATATTTCGTCTCCAGGGAACCGAATATCGTCGAAAAATCGACTTACACGTAATGAAACATTTTATGATATTCTTGTTCCCCACACTCCAAACTGCTCGTATATAGCTTTTGCAGCGAATTTGGAGCAACTTTTGTTATATGTATATTTCGTATCCAGGGAGCCGAGAATCGTCGAAATATAAACTTACACGAAATGAAATATTTCTGTAATATTCTTGTTTCCCACGCTCCAAATTGCTCGTATATAGCATTTGCAGCGAATTTGGAGCAGCTTTTGTTATATGTATATTTCGTGTCCAGGGACCTGAGAATCGACGAAATATCAACTTACTCGAAATGAAATGTTTTGGTTATATTCTTGATCCCCACACTCCAAACTGCTGGGATATAGCTTTTGCAGCTAATTTGGACCAACTTTTGTTATAAGCATATTTCGTGTCCAGGGATCCGAGAATCGTCTAAAAATCGACTTACACGTAAAACAAACATTTTTATGATATTCTTGTTCCCCACACTCCAAACTGCTCGTATATAGCTTTTGCAGGGAATTTTGTGCAACTTTTGTTCAGATAATATTTCGTGTCCAGGGAAGCGTGAATCCTCGAAAAATCGACTTACGCGAAATGAAACATTTTTGTGATATTCTTGTTTCCCACGCTCCAAACTGCTCGAATATAGCATTTGCAATGAATTTGGAGCATCTTTTGTTATATGTACGTATATTTCGTGTCCAGGGAGCCGAGAATCGTCAAAAATCGACTTACAAGTAATGAAACATTTTTGTGATATTCTTGTTCCCCACGCTCCAAACTGCTCGTATATAGCATTTGCAGTGTATTTGGAGCAACTTTTGTTATAGGCATATTCCGTGTCCACGGAGCATAGAATTGTCGAAAAACCGACTTACAAGTAATGAAACATTTATGTGATATTCTTGTTCCCCACACTCCAAACTGCTTGCATATAGATTTTGTAGCGAATTTGGTGCTATTTTGGTTTAGTCATACTTCGTGTCCAGGGAGCCGAGAATCGTCGTAAAATCGACTTACACGTAATGAAACATTTTTATGATATTCTTGTTCCCCATGCTCCAAAGTGCTCGTAGATAGCATTTGTAGTGAATTTGGAGCAACTTTTGTTATATGTATATTTCGTGTCCGTGGAGCCGAGAATCGTGAAATATCAACTTACACGAAATGAAATAGTATGTGATATTCTTGTTTCCCACGCTCCAAACTGGTCGTATATAGCATTTGCAGGAAATTTTTAGCAACTTTTGTTATAGGCCTATTTCGTGTCCAGGGAGCCCAGAATCATTGTAAAATCGACTTACATGTAAAACAAACATTTTTAAGATACTCTTGTTCCTCACAATCCAAACGGCTCATATATAGCTTTTGCAGCGAATTTGGAGCAATTTAGTCATACTTCGTGTTCAGGGAGACGAAAATCGTCGTAAAATCGACTTACACGTAACGAAACATTTTTATGATGTTCTTCCCCATGCTCCAAATTGCTCGTATATAGCATTTGCAGGGAATTTGGAGCAACTTTTGTTATATGTATATTTCGTGTCCATGGAGCCGAGAATCGTTGAAAAATTGACTTACAAGTAATGAAACATTTTTGTGATATTCTTGTTCCCCACACTCCAAACTGCTCGTCCATAGATTTTGTAGCGTATTTGGAGCAATTTTGGTATAGTCATACTTCGTGTCCAGGGAGCCAAGAATCGTCGAAAAATCTACTTACAAGTAATGAAACATTTGTGATATTCTTCTTCCCCATACTCCATACTGCTCGTATATAGCTTTTGCAGCGAATTTAAAGCAACTTTTGTGTGAGTATATTTCGTGTCCAGTGAGCCGAGAATCGTCGAAAAATCCACTTTCACGTAATGAAACATTTTTGTGATATTCTGATTCCCCACGCTCCAAACTGCACGTATATAGCATTTGCAGCGAATTTGGAGCAACGTTTGTTCAGAGAATATTTCGTGTCCAGGGAGCCGTGAATCCTCGAAAAATCGACTTACGCGAAATGAAACATTTTTGTGATATTCTTGTTCCCCACACCTCAAACTGCTCGTATATATTTTTTGCAGCGAAATTGGAGCAATTTTGGTATAGTCATACTTCGTGTCCAGGGAGCAGAAAATTGTCGTAAAATCGACTTACACGTAATGAAACGTTTTTATGATATTCTTGTTCCCCACGCTCCAAACGGCTCGTATATAGCATTTGCAGGGAATTTGGAGCAACTTTTGTTATATGTATATTGGGTGTCCATGGAGCCGAGAATCGTTGAAATATCAACATACACGAAATGAAATATTTTTGTGATATTCTTGTTCCCCATGCTCCAAAATGCTCGGATATAGCATTTGCAGAGAATTTGGAGCAGCTTTTGTTATATGTATATTTCGTGTCCAGGGACCCGAGAATCGTCGAAATATCAACTTACACGAAATGAAATATTTTGGTTATATTCTTGTTCCCCACGCTCCAAACTGCTCGTAAATATCATTTGCAGCGAATTTGGAGCAACTTTTGTTCAGAAAATATTTCGTGTCCAGGGAGCCGTGAATCCTCGACAAATCGACTTACACGTAATGAAACATTTTTGTGATATTTTGATTCCCCATGCTCCTAACTGCTCGTAAATATCATTTGCAGCGAATTTGGAGCAACTTTTGTTCAGAAAATATTTCGTGTCCAGGGAGCCGTGAATCCTCGACAAATCGACTTACACGTAACGAAACACTTTTGTGAAATGATTGTTCCCCACACTTCAAACTGCTCGTATATAGCTTTTACAGCGATTTTGGAGCAACCTTTGTCTGAGTATATTTCGTGTCCAGAGAGCCTACAATCGTCGAATTATCCACTTACACGTAAAGAAACATTTTTGTGATATTCTGATTCCCCATACTCCAAACTGCTCGTATATATCATTTGCAGCGAATTTGGAGACACTTTTGACATAAGCATATTTCGTGTCCAGGGAGCTGAGAATCGTCGAAAAATCCACTTACGCGTAAACGAATCATTTTTATGATATTCTTGTTCCACACACTCCAAACTACTCGTATATAAATTTTGTAGCGAATTTGAAGCAATTTTGGTAGAGTCATACTACGTGTCCAGGGAGCCGAGAATCGTTGTAAGATCGACTTACACGTAATGAAACATTTTTATCATATTCTTGTTCCACACACTCCACTTACACATAATGAAACATTTTTGTCATACTCTGATTGCCGACGCTCCAAACTGCTCGTATATAGCTTTTGCAGCTAATTTGGAGCAACTTTTGTTATAGGCATATTTCGTGTCCAGGGAGCTGATAATCGTCGAAAAATCGACTTAGGCGAAATGAAACATTTTTGTGAAATTCTTGTTCCCCTTACTCTAAATTGCTCGTATATAGCTTTTGAAGCCAATGCGGAGCAAGCTTTGTTCAGAGTAAATTTCGTGTCCAGAATGCCGAGAATCGTCGAAAATCGACTTACATGTAATGAAACATTTTTGTGATATTCTTGTTGCCCACATTTCAAACTGCTCGTATATAGCTTTTGCAGCGTATTTGGAGCAACTTTTGTTCTGAATATATTTCGTGTCCAGGGAGCTGAGAATCCTCGAAAAATCGACTTACGCGAAGTGAAAAATTTTTGTGATATTCTTGTTCCCCACACTCCAAACTGGTCGTATATAGCTTTTGCAGCGAATTTGGAGCAACTTTTGATATAGTCATATTTCGTGTCAGGGCAGAGGAGAATCGTCGAAAAATCGACTTACACGTAACGAAAGATTTTTATAATATACAGGTTCCTCACGCTCCAAATTGCTCGTATATGGCATTTGCAGCGAATTTGAGAATCGTCGAAATATCAACTTAAACGAAATGAAATATTTTTGTGATATTTTTGTTCCCCACACTCCAGAATGCTCGTATATAGCCTTTGCAGCGAATTAGGAACAACTTTTGTTATAGGCATAATGCGTGTCCAGGGAGCCCAGAATCGTCGAAAAATCGACTTACGCGAAATAAAACATTTTTGTGATATTCTTGTTCCCCACACTCCAAACTGCTCGTATATAGCTTTTGCAGCGAATTTGGAGCAACTTTTGATATAGTCATATTTCGTGTCCAGGCAGCCGAGAATCGTCGAAAAATCGGCTTACACGTAACGAAAGATTTTTATAATATAAGGGTTCCTAACGCTCCAAACTGCTCGTATATATCATTTGCAGCGAATATGTAGTAACTTTTGTTATAGGCATATTTCGTGTCCAGGGAGCTGATAATCGTCCAAAATCGACTTAGGCGAAATGAAACATTTTTGTGAAATTCTTGTTCCCCTTACTCTAAATTGCTCGTATATAGCTTTTGCAGCGTATTTGGAGCAACTTTTGTTCTGAATATATTTCGTGTCCAGGGAGCTGAGAATCCTCGAAAAATCGACTTACGCGAAGTGAAAAATTTTTGTGATATTCTTGTTCCCCACACTCCAAACTGGTCGTATATAGCTTTTGCAGCGAATTTGGAGCAACTTTTGATATAGTCATATTTCGTGTCCAGGCAACCGAGAATCGTCGAAAAATCGACTTACACGTAACGAAAGATTTTTATAATATACTGGTTCCTCACGCTACAAATTGCTCGTATATGGCATTTGCAGCGAATTTGAGAATCGTCGAAATATCAACTTACACGAAATGAAATATTTTTGTGATATTCTTGTTCCCCACACTCCAAACTGCTCGTATGTAGCTTTTGCAGCGAATTTAGAGCAACTTTTGTTCTGAGTATAATTCGTTTCCAGAGAACCGAGAATCGTCGAAATATCCACTTACACGTAATGAAACATTCTTGTGAAATTCTGATTCCCCACGCTCCAAACTACTCGTATATAGCGTTTGTTGCGAATTTGGAGTAACTTTTGTTCTGAGTATATTTCGTGTCCAGGGTGCCGAGTATCGTGGAAAAATCGACTTACACATACTGAAACATTTTTGTGATGTTCTTGTTCCCCACACTCCAAACTGCTCGTATACAGCTTTTGCAGCGAATTTGGAGCAACTCTTGTTATAGTCATATTTCGTGTCCAGGGAGCTGATAATCGTCGAAAAATCGACTTACGCGAAATGAAACATTTTTGTGAAATTCTTGTTCCCCTTACTCCAAATTGCTCGTATATAACTTTTGCAGCCAATTTGGATCAACTTTTGTTCAGAGTATATTTCGTGTCCAGAAAGCCGAGAATCGTCGAAAATCGACTTGCACGTAATGAAACATTTTTGTGATATTCTTGTTCCCCACATTTCAAACTGCTCGTATATAGCTTTTGCAGCGAATTTGGAGCAACTTTTTTTGACAGTCATATTTCGTGTCCAGGCAGCCGAGAATCGTCGAAATATCAACTTACACGAAAAGAAATATTTTTGTGATATTTTGGTTCCCCACACTCCAAACTGCTCGTATATAGCTTTTGTAGAGAATTTGAGAATCGTCGAAATATCAACTTACACGAAATGAAATATTTTTGTGATATTCTTGTTCCCCACACTCCAGAATGCTCGTATATAGCTTATGCAGCAAATTTGGAGCAACTATTGTCTGAGTTAATTTCGTCCCCAGTGAGCCGAGAATCGTCGAAAAATACATTTACACGTAATGAAACATTTTTGTGATATTCTTGATTCCCACGCTCCAAACTGCTTTTATATAGCATTTCCAGGGAATTTGATGCAACTTTTGTTATAGGTATATTTCGTGTCCATGGAGCCGAGAATCGTCGGAATATCAACTTACACGAAATGAAATATTTTTGTGTAATTCTTGTTCCCCACACTCCAAACTGCTCGTATTTAGCTTTTGCAGCGAATTTGGAGCAACTTTTTTTCTGAGTATATTTCGTGTCCAGGGAGCCGAGAATCGAAGAAAACTCGACTTACACGTAATGAAACATATTTATGCTATTCTTGTTCCCCACACTGCAAACTGCTCGTATACAGCTTTTGTTGCGAATTTGGAGCAACTTTTGTTCTGAGTATATTACGTGTCCAGGTAGCCGGGAATCGTCGAAAAATCGACTTACGCGACATGAAAAATTTTTGTCATATTCTTGTTCCCCACACTCCAAACTGCTCGTATATAGCTTATTCAATGAATTTTTAGCAACTTTTGTTCTGAGTATATTTCGTCTCCAGGGAACCGAGATTCGTCGAAAAATCGACTTAGGCCAAATGAAACATTTTCATGATATTCTTGTTCCCCACACTCCATACTGCACGTATATACCTTTCGCAGAGAATTTGGAGGAACATTTGTTCTGAGTATATGTCGTGTTCAGGGAGCCGAGAATCGTCGAAAAATCGACTTACACGTAATGAAACATTTCTGTGATTATCTTGTTACGCACTCTCCATACTGCTCGTATTAAGCTTTTGCAGCGAATTTGGATCAACTTTTATACTGAGAATATTTCGTGTCCAGGCAGCCGAGAATCGTCGAAAAATCGACTTACGCGAAATGAAACATTTTTATGATATTCTTGTTCCCCACACTCCAAACTGCTCTTATATAGCATTGCAGCGAATTTGGAGAAACTTTTGTGCTGAGTATATTTCGTGTCCAGGGAGACGAGAATCGTCGAAAAATGCATTTACACATAATGAATCATTTTTGTGATATTCTTGATCCCCTTACTCCAATCTGCTCGTATATAGCTTTCGCAGTCATATAAATGAAAAATGTTTGTGATATTCTGATTCCGCACTCTCCAAACTGCTCGTTAATAGCATTTGCAGCGAATTTGGAGCAACTTTTGTTCTGAGTATAATCCGTGTCCAGGGAGCCGAGAATCGACGAAAAATCGACTTACACGTAATGAAACATTTTTATGATATTCTTGTTCCCCACACTCCAAACTGCTCGTATATAGCTTTTACAGCGAATTTGGAGCAACTTTTGTTCTGAGAATATTTCGTGTCCAGGCAGCCGAGAATCGTCCACAAATCGACTTACGTGAATTGAAACACATTTATGATATTCTTGTTCCCCACACTCCATTCTGTTCGTATATAACTTTTGCAGCGAATTTGGAGCAACTTTTGTTATATGTACATTTCGTGTCCAGGGAGCCTAAAATCGTCGAAATATCAACTTACACGTAATGAAACTTTTTGTGATATTCTTGTTCCCCACGCTCCAAACTGCTAGTATTTAGCATTTGCAGGGAATTTAGAGCAACTTTAGTTATGTGCATATTTCGTGTCCATGGAGCCGAGAATCGTCGGAATATCAACTTACACGAAATGAAATATTTTTGTGTAATTCTTGTTCCCCACAATCCAAACAAAAAAACTTTTGATATAGTCATATATGCGAGCAGTATGGAGTGTGGGGAACAAGATTATAAAAATGTTTCTTTTCGCGTAAGTCGATTTTTCGACTATTCTCTGCTCCCTGAACACGAAATATACTCAGAACAAATGTTGCTCCAAATTGACTGCAAAAGCTATATAGGATAAGTTTGGAGCGTGGGGAACAAGAAAATCAGAAAAATTTTTCATTTCGCGTAAGTCGATTTTTCAACGATTCTCATGTCCCTGGACACGAAATATGCTCAGAACAAAAGTTGCTCCTAAGGTATGGAGTGTGGGGAACAAGAATATCATAAAAATGTTTCATTTCGCAAAAGACGATTTTTCGACGATTCTCGGGTCCCTGGACACGAAATATGCTCAGAACAAATGTTACTATAAATTGGCTGCAAAGAGCGGTTTGGAGTGTGGGGAACAAGAATATCACAAAAATATTTCATTTCGTGTAAATTAATATTTCGAAAATTCGCGGCTCCCTGGACACGAAATGTACATGTAACAAAACTTGCTCCAAATTCGCTGCAAAAGCTGTATACGAGCAGTTTGGAGTGTGGGGAACAAGAATATAAAAATGTTTCTTTTCGCGTAAGTCGATTTTTCGACAATTCTCGGCTCCCTGAACGCGAAATATATTCAGAACAAAAGTTGCTCCAAATTCGCTGCAAAAGCTATATTCGAGCAGTTTGAAGTGTGGGGAACAAGGATAATCTTCTTCCCCACACTCCAAATTGCTCGTATATATCTTTTGCAGCGAATTTGGAGCAACTTTGTTCTGAGTATATTTCGTGTCCATGGAACCGAGAATCGTCGAAAAATCGATTTACGCGAAATGAAAAATTTTTGTGATATTCTGATTCCCCACTCTCCAAACTGCTCGAATAAGGCTTTTGCAGCCAATTTGGAGCAACTTTTGTTCTGAATATAATTCGTGTCCAAGGAGCCAAGAATCGACGAAAAATCGACTTACACGTAATGAAACATTTTTATGATATTCTTGTTCCCCACACTCTAAACTGCTCGTATATAGCTTTTACAGCGAATTTGGAGCAACTTTTGTTCTGAGTATTTTTCTCTTCCAGAGAGCCGGGAACCGTCGAAAAATCCACTTACACGTAATGAAACATTTTTGTGATATTCTTGTTCCCCATACTCCAATCTGTCATACATAGATTTTGCAGTGAATTTGGCGGAACTTTTGTTCTGAATATATTTCGTGTCCAGGGTACCGAGAATCGTCGAAAAATCTACTTACATGTAGTGAATCATTTTTGTGATAATCTTCTTTCCCACACTCCAAACTCCTCGCATATATTTTTTTGAATCGAATTTGGAGCAACTTTTGTTCTTAGAATATTTCATGTCCGAGAATCGTCGAAAAATTGACTTACGTGAAATGAAACATTTTTGTGATTATCTTCTTCGCCACACTCCAAACTGCTTCTGTATAGATTCTGCAGCGAATTTGGAGCAACATTTGTTCTGAGAATATTTCGTGTCCTGGCAGCAGAGAATCGTGAAAAAATCCACTTACAAGTAATGATACATTTTTGTGATATTCTTGTTCCCCTACTCCAATCTGCTCGTATATAGATTTCGCAGTGAATTTGGAGCCACATTTGTTCTGAATATATTTCGTGTCCAGGGAGCCGAGAATCGACGAAAAATCGATTTACACGTAATGATACATTTTTATGATATTCTTGTTCCCCACACTCCAAACCTCTCGTATATAGCTTTTGCAGCGAATTTGGAGCAACTTTTGTTTTGAGTGTATTTCGTGTCGAGGGAGCCGAGAATCGTTAAAAAATCGACATTCACGTAATGAAACATTTTTATGATAATCTTGTTCCCCACATTCCAAACTGCTCTAATATAGCTTTTGCAGCGAATTTGCGGCAACTCATGTTCTGAATATATTTCGTGTCCAGAGTACCGAGAATCGTCGAAAAATCGACTTACAGGTAGTGAATCATTTTTGTGAAAATCTTCTACCCCACACTCCAAACTGCTCGTATCAGCGAATTTGGAGCAACTTTTGTTCTGAGAACAATTCGTGCCCTGGCAGCCGAGAATCGTCGAAAAATCCACTTTCATGTAATGATACAATTTTGTGATATATTTGTTCCCCTTACACCAATCTGCTAGTATATAGCTTTTGCAGCGAATTTGGAGCAACTTTTGTTCTGAGTATATTTCGTATCCAGGGAGCTGCGAATCTTCGAAAAATCGACTTACACGTAATGAAACATTTTTATGATATTCTTGTTCCCCCACACTCCAATCTGCTCGTATATAGCTTTTACAGCGGACTTGGAACAACTTTTGTTCTGAGTATATTTCGTGTCCAGGGAGCCGAGAATCGTCGAAAAATCGACTTACACGTAATGAAACATTTTTGTGATTATCTTGTTCCGCACTCTCCATACTACTCGTATTTAGCTTTTGCAGCGAATTTGGAGCAGCTTTTGTTCTGAGAATATTTCGTGTCCAGGCAGCGCAGAATCGTCGAAAAATCGACTTACGCGAAATGAAAATTTTTAGATATTCTTGTTCCCCACACTCCATACTGCCGAGAATCGTCTAAATATCAACTTACACGAAATGAAATATTTATGTGATATTCTTGTTCTTCATACTCTAAACTGCTCGTGTATAGCTTTTGAAGCTAATTTGGGGCAACTCATGTTCTGAATATATTTCGTGTCCAGGGTACCGTGAATCGTCGAAAAATCGAATTACAGGTAGTGAATCATTTTTGTGATAATTTTCTTCCCCACACTCCAAATTGCTCGTATATATCTTTTGCAGCGAATTTGAAGCAACTTTTGTTCTGAATATATTTCGTGACCAGGATACCGAGAATCATCGAAAAATCGACTTACACTTAGTGAATGATTTTTCTGATAATCTTCTTCCCCACACTCCAAACTGCTCGTATATATCTTTTGCAGCTAATTCAGAGCAACTTTTGTTCTGAGATTATTTCGTGTCCAGGGAACCGAGAATCGCTGAAAATACGACTTACACGTAATGAAACATTTTTGTGATAATCTTGTTCCCCACACTCCAAACTGCTGGTATATAGGTTTTGCAGCGAATTTGGAGCAACTTTTGTTCCGAGAATACTTCGTGTCCTAACAGCCGAGAATCGTCGAAAAATCCACTTACAAGTAATGATACATTTTTGTGTTATTCCCATTCCCCTTACTCCAATCTGCTCGAATATAGCTTTCGCAGTGAATTTGGAGCAATATTGGTTCTGAGCATATTTCGTGTGCAGGGACCCGAGAATCGTCGAAAAATCGATTTATGCGAAATAAAAAATTTTTGTGATATTCTGATTGTCCACGCTCCAAACTGCTCGAATATAGCAATTGCAGCGAATTGGGAGCAACTTTTGTTATATATATATTTCGTGTCCAGGGAGCCGAGAGTAGTCAAAAAATCGACTTACAAGTAATGAAACATTTTTGTGATATTCTTCTTCCCCACACTCCAAACTGCTCGTATATAGCTTTTTCAGTGATTTTGGAGCAACTTTTGTTCTGAGTTTATTTCGTGTCCAGGGCGCCGCGAATCGTCGAAAAATCGACTTGCACGTAGTGAAACATTTTTGTGATAATCTTCTTCACCACACTCCAAACTGCTCGTATATAGCTTTTTCAGTGAATTTGGAGCAACTTTTGTTGTGAGTATATTTCGTCTCCAGGGAACAGAGAATCGTCGCAAAATCGACTTACCCAAAATGAAAACATTTAGTGATATTCTTGTTCCCCACGCTCCATACTGCTCGTTTACAGCTTTTGCAGCGAATTTGGAGCAACTTTTGTTCTGAGTATATTTCGTGTCCAGGCAGCGCAGAATCGTAGAAAAATCGACTTACACTTAATGAAACATTTTTGTGATAATCTTGTTCCCCACACTCCAAACTGCTCTTTTATAGCTTTTGCAGTGAATTTGGAGCAACTTTTGTTCTTAGTATATTTCGTGTCCAGATAGCCGAGAATAGTCGAAAAATCCACTTACACGTAATGAAACATTTTTGTGATATTCTTATTCCTCACACTCCAAATTTGGAGCAATTTTTTTTCTGAATGTATTTCATGTCCAGGGAGCTGAGAATCCTCGAGAATTCGACTTTGCGAAATGAAAAATTTTTGTGATATTCTTGTTCCCCACGCTCCAAACTGCTCGCAGAGAGCTTTTGCAGGGAATTTTGAGCAACTTTTGTTATATGTATATTTCGTGTCCTGGGAGCCGAGAATCGTCGAAATATCAACTTACACGAAATGAAATATTTTGGATATATTCTTGTTCCCCACACTGCAAACTGCTGGTATATAGCATTTGCAGCGAATTTGGAGCAACTTTTGTTATAAGCATATTTCGTGTCCAGGGATCCGAGAATTGTCTAAAAATCGACTTACACGTAAAACAAACACTTTTATGATATTCTTGTTACCCACACTCCATACTGCTCGTATATAGCGATTGCAGGGAATTTGGAGCAACTTTTGTTCAGAGAATATTTCGTGTCTAGGGAAGCCTGAATACTCGAAAAATAGACACGCGAAATGAAAATTTTTGTGATATTCTTGTTCCCCACACTCCAAACTCCTCGTATATAGCTTTTGCAGCGAATTTGAGCAAAATTTTGTTCTGAATATATTTCATGTCCAGGTAGCCGAGAATCGTCGAAATATCGACTTTAACGAAATGAAATACTTTTGTGATATTCTTGTTCCCCATACTCCAAACTGCTGTTTTATAGCTTTCTTAGAATAATTCGTGTCCAGGCAGCCGAGAATCATCGAAAAATCCACTTACATGTAATGAAACATGTTTGTGATATTCTGATTCCCCATGCTCCAAACTGCTCGTATATGGCATTTGCAGCGAATTTGGAGCAACTTTTGTTCAGAGAATATTTCGTGTCCAGGAAGCCGTGAATCCTCGAAAAATCGACTTACGCGAAGTGAAACATTTATGTGATATTCTTGTTCCCCACACCTCAAACTGCTCGTATATAGCTTTTGCAGCGAATTTGGAGTAACTTTTTTTATATGTAAATTTCGTATCCAGGGAGCCGAGAATCTCCGAAATATCAACCTACACGAAATGAAATATTTTTGTGATATTCTTGTTTCCCACGCTCCAAACTGCATTTGCAGCGAATTTGGAGCAACTTTTATTATAGGCATATTTCGTGTCCAGGGAGCAGAGAATCGTCGTAAAATCGACTTAAACGAAATGAATTATTTTTGTGATATTCTTGTACCTCATACTCCAAAGTGCTGGTATATAGCTTTTGCAGCGAATTTGGAGCAACTTTTGTTCTTAGTATATTTCGTGTCCAGAGAGCCGAGAATAGTCGAAAAATCCACTTACACGTAATGAAAGATTTTTGTGATATTCTTATTCCTCACACTCCAAACTGCTCGTATATAGCTTTTGCAGCGAATTTGGAGCAATTTTTTTTCTGAATGTATTTCATGTCCAGGGAGCTGAGAATCCTCGAGAATTCGACTTTGCGAAATGAAAAATTTTTGTGATATTCTTGTTCCCCACGCTCCAAACTGCTCGTAGAGAGCTTTTGCAGGGAATTTTGAGCAACTTTTGTTATATGTATATTTCGTGTCCTGGGAGCCGAGAATCGTCGAAATATCAACTTACACGAAATGAAATATTTTGGATATATTCTTGTTCCCCACACTGCAAACTGCTGGTATATAGCATTTGCAGCGAATTTGGAGCTACTTTTGTTATAAGCATATTTCGTGTCCAGGGATCCGAGAATCGTCTAAAAATCGACTTACACGTAAAACAAACATTTTTATGATATTCTTGTTACCCACACTCCATACTGCTCGTATATAGCGATTGCAGGGAATTTGGAGCAACTTTTGTTCAGAGAATATTTCGTGTCTAGGGAAGCCTGAAAACTCGAAAAATAGACACGCGAAATGAAAATTTTTGTGATATTCTTGTTTCCCACGCTCCAAACTGCATCTGCAGCGAATTTGGAGCAACTTTTATTATAGGCATATTTCATGTCCAGGGAGCCGAGAATCGTCGTAAAATCGACTTATACGAAATGAAATATTTTTGTGATATTTTTGTTCCCCACACTCCAAACTGCTTGTAGCGAATTTGGACCAACTTTTGTTCTGAATATATTTCGTGTCCAGGACCCCGAGGATTGTCAAAAAATCCGCTTACGCGAAATGAAACATTTTTATGATTTTCTTGTTCCACACTCTCCACTTACATATAATGAAACATTTTTGTCATACTCTGATTCCCCACGCTCCAGACTGCACGTATATAGCTTTCGCAGCGAATTTTGAGCAACTTTTGTTCTGAGAATATTTCGTGTCCAGGGAGCCGCGAATCGTCGAAAAATCGACTTACACGTAGTGAAACATTTTTGTGACAATCTTCTTCCCCACACTCCAAACTGCTCGTATATTACTTTTTCAGTGAATTTGGAGCAACTTTTTTTCTAAGAATATTTCGTCTCCAGGAACCGAGAATTGTCGTAAAATCGACTTACACATAATGAAACATTTTTATATTCTTGTTCCCCACGCTCCAAGCTGCTCGTAAATAGCATTTGCAGGGAATTTGGAGCAACTTTTGTTATATGAATATTTCGTGTCCATGGAGCCGAGAATCGTCGAAATATCGACTTAAACGAAATGAATTATTTTTGTGATATTCTTGTACCCCATACTCCAAACTGCTGGTATATAGCTTTTGCAGCGAATTTGGAGCAACTTTTGTTCTTAGTATATTTCGTGTCCAGGGATCCGAGAATCGTCTAAAAATCGACTTACACGTAAAACAAACATTTTTATGATGTTCTTGTTCCCCATGGTCCAAACTGCTATTGCAGCGAATTTGAAGCAACTTTTGTTCTGAGAATATTGCGTGTCCAGGCAGCCGAGAATCGTCGTAAATATCCACTTACGCAAAATGAAAACATTTAGTGATATTCGTATACCTCATGCTTCAAACTGCTCGTACATTTTCAGTGAATTTGGAGCAACTTTTGTTATATGTATATTTCGTGTCCAGGGAGCCTAGAATCGTCGAAATATCGACTTAAACGAAAATAAATATTTTTGTGATATTCTTGTTCCCCATACTCCAAACTGCTAGTATATAGCTTTTGCAGCGAATTTGGAGCAACTTTTGTTCTTAGAATATTTCGTGTCCAGGCAGCCAAGAATCGTCAAAAAATCCACTTACGCAAAATGAAACATTTTTATGATATTCTTGTTCCACACACTCCACTTATACATAATGAAACATTTTTGTCATACTCTGATTCCCCACGCTCTAAAGTGCTCGTATATAGTATTTGCAGCGAATTTGGAGCAACTTTTGTTCAGAGAATATTTCGTGTTCAGGGAGCCGTGAATCCTCGAAAAATCAACTTACGCGAAATGAAAGATTTTTGTGATATTCTTGTTTCCCACGCTCCAAACTACTCGTATATAGCATTTGCAGGGAATTTGGAGCAGCTTTTGTTATAAGCATATTTCGTGTCCAGGAATCCGAGAATCGTCTAAAAATCGACTTACACGTAAAAAAACATTTTTATGATATTCTTGTTTCCCACGCTCCAAAACGCTCGAATGTAGCATTTGCAGCGAATTTGGAGCAACTTTTGTAATATGTACGTATATTTCGTGTCCAGGGAGCAGAGAATCGTCGAAAAATGGACTTACAAGTAATGAAGCATTTTTGTGATATTCGTCTTCCCCATACTCCAAACTGCTGGTATATAGCTTTTGCAGCGAATTTGTTGCAACTTTTGTTCTTAGAATATTTCGTGTCCAGGCAGGCGTGAATCTTCGAAAAATCGACTTACGCGAAATGAAACATTTTTGTGATATTCTTGTTCCCCACACCTCAAACTGCTC
Organism: Hymenopus coronatus; assembly: GCA_030762935.1. Classification (NCBI taxonomy): domain Eukaryota; kingdom Metazoa; phylum Arthropoda; class Insecta; order Mantodea; family Hymenopodidae; genus Hymenopus; species Hymenopus coronatus. The sequence goes on from CM060890.1 coordinate 15,237,662, forward strand.
GTATATAGCTTTTGCAGCGAATTTGGAGCAACTTTTGTTATATGTATATTTCGTATCCAGGGAGCCGAGAATCGTCGAAATATAAACTTACACGAAATGAAATATTTTTGTAATATTCTTGTTTCCCACGCTCCAAATTGCTCGTATATAGCATTTGCAGCGAATTTGGAGCAACTTTTGTTATAGGCCTATTTCGTGTCCAGGGAGCCGAGAATCGTCGAAATATCAACTTACACGAAATGAAACATTTTTGTGATATTCTTGTTCCCCACGCTCCAATCTGCAGCGAATTTGAGGCAAATTTTGTTCTGAATATATTTCATGTCCAGGCAGGCGTGAATCTTCGAAAAATCAACTTACACGAAATGAAATACTTTTGTGATATTCTTGTTCCTCATACTCCAAACCGCTGGTATATAGCTTTTGCAGCGAATTTGGAGCAACTTTTGTTCTTAGAATATTTCGTGTCCAGGGAGCCGCGAACCGTCGAAACATCAAGTTACACGAAATGAAATATTTTTGTGTAATTCTTCTTCCCCACACTCCAAAATGAAGGTATATAGCATTTGCAGCGAATTTGGAGCAACTTTTATTATAGGCATATTTCGTGTCCAGGGAGCCGAGGATCGTCGTAAAATCGACTTATACGAAATAAAATATTTTTGTGATATTTTTGTTCCCCACACTCCAAACAGCTTGTATATAGCTTTTGTAGCGAATTTGGACCAACTTTTGTTTTGAATATATTTAGTGTCCAGGCAGCCGAGAATCGTCGAAAAATCCGCTTACGCGAAATGAAACATTTTTATGATATTCTTGTTCCACACACTCCACTTACACAGAATGAAACACTTTTGTCATACTCTGATTCCCCACGCTCCAAAGTGCTCGTATATAGTATTTGCAGCGAATTTGGAGCAACTTTTGTTCAGAGAATATTTCGTGTTCAGGGAGCCGTGAATCCTCGAAAAATCAACTTACGCGAAATGAAAGATTTTTGTGATATTCTTGTTTCCCACGCTCCAAACTACTCGTATATAGCATTTGCAGGGAATTTGGAGCAGCTTTTGTTATAAGCATATTTCGTGTCCAGGAATCCGAGAATCGTCTAAAAATCGACTTACACGAAAAAAACATTTTTATGATATTCTTGTTTCCCACGCTCGAATATAGCATTTGCAGCGAATTTGGAGCAACTTTTGTAATATGTACGTATATTTCGTGTCCAGGGCGCAGAGAATCGTCGAAAAATGGACTTACAAGTAATGAAACATTTTTGTGATATTCATCTTCCCCATACTCCAAACTGCTGGTATATAGCTTTTGCAGCGAATTTGTTGCAACTTTTGTTCTTAGAATATTTCGTGTCCAGGCAGCCGTGAATCCTCGAAAAATCGACTTACGCGAAATGAAACATTTTTATGATATTCTTGTTCCACACACTCCACTTACACATAATGAAACATTTTTTTCTCACTCTGATTCCCCACGCTCCAAAGTGCTCGTATATAGTATTTGCATCGAATTTGGAACAACTTTTGTTCAGAGAATATTTCGTGTTCAGGGAGCCGTGAATCCTCGAAAAATCAACTTACGCGAAATGAAAGATTTTTGTGATATTCTTGTTTCCCACGCTCCAAACTGCTCGAATATAGCACTTGCAGCGAATTTGAAGCAAATTTTGCTCAGAGAATATTTTGTGTCCAGGGAGTCTTGAATCCTCGAAAAATCGACTTAAGCGAAAATGAAACATGTTTGTGATATTCTTGTTTCCCACGCTCCAAACTGCTCGAATATAGCATTTGCAATGATTTTGGAGCAACTTTTGTTATATGTATATTTCGTGTCCAGGGAGCAGAGAATCGTCGAAAAATCGACTTACAAGTAATGAAACATTTTTGTGATATTCTTGTTCTCCATGCTCCAAAATGCTCGGATATAGCATTTGCAGAGAATTTGGAGCAGCTTTTGTTATATGTATATTTCGTGTCCAGGGACCCGAGAATCGTCGAAATATCAACTTACACGAAATGTAATATTTTGGTTATATTCTTGTTCCCCACACTCCAAACTGGTGGTATATAGCATTTGCAGCGAATTTGGAGCAACTTTTGTTATAAGCATATTTCGTGTCCAGGGATCCGAGAATCGTCTAAAAATCGACTTACACGTAAAACAAACATTTTTATGATATTCTTGTTCTCCACAATCCAAACTGCTCGTATATAGCTTTTGCAGGGAATTTTGAGCAACTTTTGTTCAGAGAATAATTCGTGTCCAGGGAAGCGTGAATCCTCGAAAAATCGACTTACGCGAAATGAAAAATTTTTGTGATATTCTTGTTTCCCACGCTCCAAACTGCTCGAATATAGCATTTGCAGCGAATTTGAAGCAAATTTTGCTCAGAGAATATTTTGTGTCCAGGTAGTCTTGAATCCTCGAAAAATCGACTTAAGCGAAATGAAACATTTTTGTGATATTCTTGTTTCCCACGCTCCAAACTGCTCGAATATAGCATTTGCAATGAATTTGGAGCAACTTTTGTTATATGTATATTTCGTGTCCAGGGAGCAGAGAATCGTCGAAAAATCGACTTACAAGTAATGAAACATTTTTATGAAATTCTTCTTCCCCACACTGCAAACTGCTCGTTTATAGCTTTTGCAGCGAATTTGGAGCAACTTTTGTTCTGAATATATTTCTTATCCAGGGACCTGAGAATCCTCGAAAAATCGACTTATGCGAAATGAAACATTTTTGTGATATTCTTGTTCCCCACGCTCCAAACTGCTCGTATATAGCATTTGCAGGGAATTTGGAGAAACTTTTGTTATATGTATATTTCGTGTCCATGGAGCCGAGAATCGTTGAAAAATCGACTTACAAGTAATGAAACATTTTTGTGATATTCTTTTTCCCCGCACTCCAAACTGCTCGTCCATAGATTTTGTAGCGAATTTGGAGCAATTTTGGTATTGTCATACGTCGTGTCCAGGGAGCCAAGAATCGTCGAAAAATCCACTTACAAGTAATGAAACATTTGTGATATTCTTGTTCCCCACACTCCAAATTCCTCGTATATAGCTTTTGCAACGAATTTGAGGCTAATTTTGTTCTGAATATATTTCATGTCCAGGGAGCCGTGAATCCTCGAAAAATCGACTTACGCGAAATGAAACATTTTTGTGATATTCTTGTTCCCCACACCTCAAACTGCTCGTATATAACTTTTGCAACAAATTTGGAGCAATTTTGGTATAGACATACTTCGTGTCCAGGGAGCCGAAAATTGTCGTAAAATCGACTTACACGTAATGAAACGTTTTTATGATATTCTTGTTCCCCACGCTCCAAACTGCTCGTATATAGCATTTGCAGGGAATTTGGAGCAACTTTTGTTATATGTATATTTCGTGTCCATGGAGCCGAGAATCGTTGAAATATCAACTTACACGAAATGAAATATTTTTGTGATATTCTTGTTCCCCACGCTCCAAACTGCTCGAATATAGCATTTGCAGCGAATTTGGAGCAACGTTTGTTCAGAGAATATTTCGTGTCAAGGGAGCCGTGAATCCTCGAAAAATCGACTTACGCGAAATGAAACATTTTTGTGATATTCTTGTTCCCCACACTCCAAACTGCTCGTATTTCCAGCCAATTTGGGGTAACATTTGTTCTGAGCATATTTCGTGTCCAGTGACCCGAGAATCGTCGAAAAATCGACTTACACGAAATGAAACATTTTTATAATATTCTTGTTCCCCACACTTCAAACTGCTCGAATATAGCTTTTGCAGCGAATTTGGAGCAACTTTTGTTCTGAATATATTTCGTGTCCAGGGAGCTGAGAATCTTCGAAAAATCGATTTACGCGAAATGAAAATTTTTTGTGATATTCTTGTTCCCCACACTCCATACTGCTCGTATATAGCTTTTGCAGCAAATTTGGAGCAACTTTTGTTCTGAGCATATTTCGTGTCCAGAGAACCGAGATTCATCGAAATATCGACTTACGCGAAATGAAAAATTTTTGTGATTTTCTTGTTCCCCACGCTCCAAACTGTGCGTATATAGCTTTTGCAGCGAGTTTGGAGATACTTTTGTTATATTAATATTTCGTGTCCAGAGAGCCGAGAATCGTCGAAAAATCGACTTACACGAAATGAAATATTTTTTTGACATTCTTGTTCCCCTCATTCCAAACTTCTCCTATATATCTTTTACAGTCAATTTGGAGCAACATTTGTTCTGAATATATTTCGTGTTCAGGGAGCCGAGAATTGTCGAAATATCGACACGCGAAAAGAAACATTTTTATATTCTTGTTCCCCACACTCCATACTGCTCGTATTTAGCTATTGCAGCGAATTTGGAGCAACATTTGTTACATGTTACATTTCGTTGTAATGGAGCCGAGAATTGTCAAAATATCAACTTACACGAAATGAAATATTTTTGTGATATTCTTGTTCCCCACACTACCAACTGCTCGTATATAGCTTTTTCAGCAAATTTGGAGCAACTTTTTATGAGCATATTTCGTGTCCAGCGAACCGAGATTCATCGAAATGTCGACTTACGCGAAATGAAAAATTTTTGTGAATTTCTTGTTCCCCACGCTCCAAACTGTGCGTATATAGCTTTTGCAGCGAGTTTGGAGATACTTTTGTTATATGTATATTTCGTGTCCAGTGAGCGGAGAATCGTCGAAATATCGACTTACCCGAAATGAAATATTTTTGTGACATTCCTGTTCCCCTCACTCCAAACTTCTATATAGCTTTTGCAGTCAATTTGGAGCAACATTTGTTCTGAATATATTTCGTGTTCAGGGAGCCGAGAATTGTCGAAAAATCGACTTACGTGAACAGAAACATTTTTATATTCTTGTTCCCCACACTCCAAACTGCTCGTATATAGCTTTTGCAGCCAATTTGGAGTAACATTTGTTCTGAGCATATTTCGTGTCCAGGGACCCGAGAATCGTCGAAAAATCGACTTAAACGTAATGAAACATTTTATAATATTCTTGTTCCCCTCACTTCAAACTGCTCGAATATAGTTTTTGCAGAGAATTTTGAACAACTTTTGTTCTGAATATATTTCGTGTCCAGGGAGCTGAGAATCTTCAAAAATCGATTTACGCGAAATGAAAATCTTTTGTGATATTCTTGTTCCCCACACTTCATACTGCTCGAATATAGCTTTTGCAGCCAATTTGGAGCAACATTTGTTCTGAGCATATTTCGTGTCCAGGGACATGAGAATCGTCGAAAAATCGACTTACGCGAAATGAAACATTTTTATGATTTTCTTGTTCCCCTCACTCCAAACTTCTATATAGCTTTTGCAGTCAATTTAGAGCAACATTTGTTCTGAATATATTTCGTGTTCAGGGAGCCGAGATTTGTCGAAAAATCGACTTACGCGAAAAGAAACATTTTTATATTCTTGTTCCCCACACTCCATACTGCTCGTATTTAGCTACTGCAGCGAATTTGGAGCAACTTTTGTTACATGTACATTTCGTGTCCAGGGAGCCGAGAATTGTCGAAATATCAACTTACACGAAATGAAATATTTTTGTGATATTCTTGTTGCCCACACTACAAACTGCTCGTACATAGCTTTTGCAGCCAATTTGGAGTAACATTTGTTCTGAGCATATTTCGTGTCCAGGGACCCGAGAATCGTCGAAAAATCAACTTATCCGAAATGAAACATTTTTATGATATTCTCGTTCCCCACACTCCATACTGCTCGTGTATAGCTTTTGCAGCGAATTTGGAGCAACTTTTGTTCTGAATATATTTCGTGTCCAGGGAGCTGAGAATCTTCGAAAAATCGACTTACGCGAAATGAAAAATGTTTATGATATTCTTGTTCCCCACACTCCATATTGCTCGTATATAGCTTTTGCAGCAAATTTGGAACAACTTTTGTTCTGAGCATATTTCGTGTCTAGGGAACCGAGATTCATCGAAATATCGACCTACGCGTAATGAAACATTATTATGATATTCATGTTGCCCACACTCCAAACTGCTCCTATATATCTTTTGCAGCGAATTTGCGGCAACTCATGTTCTGAGAATATTTCGTGTCAGGGAGCCGAGAATCGTCGTTTTTCGACTTAAACGTAATGAAACATTTTTGTGATATTCTTGTTCCCCTTACTCCAATCTGCTCGTATATAGCTTTCGCAGTGAATTTGGTGCAACTTTTGTTATATGTATATTTCGTGTCCAGAGAGCCGAGAATCGTCGAAATATCAACTTACACGAAATGAAATATTTTTGTAATATTCTTGTTCCCCACACTCCATACTGCTCGTATATAGCTTTTGCAGCCAATTTGGAGCAGTTCTTGTTCTGAGCTTATTTCGTGTCCAGGGAGCCGAGAATCATGGAAAAATCGACTTACACGAAATGAAATATTATTCTGATATTCTTGGTCCCCACACTCCATATGGCTCGTATATAGCTTTTGCAGGGTATTTGGAGCAACTATTATTCAGAGAATATTTCGTTCGTGTCCAGGGAGCCGAGAAACGACGAAAAATCGACTTACGCGAAATGAAAAATTTTTGTGATATTCTTGTTCCCCACACTCCATACAGCTCGTATATAGCTTTTGCAGCCAATTTGAAGTAACATTTGTTTAGAGCATATTTCGTGTCCAGGGACCTGAGAATCGTCGAAAAATCGACTTCGCGAAATGAAACATTTTTGAGATATTCTTGTTTCCCACATTCCAAACTGCTCGTATATAGGTTTTGTAGCGAATTTGGAGCAACTTTTGTTCTGAGCATATTTCGTGTCCAGGGATTCGAGAATCGTCAAAAAATCGACTTACATGTGATGAAACATTTTGTGATATTCTTGTTACCCACACTCCAAACTGCTCCTATATATAGCTTTTGCAGCGAATTTGCGGCAACTCATGTTCTGAGAATATTTTGTGTCCAGGGAGCCGAGAATCGTCGTTAAACGACTTATACGTAATGAAACATTTTTATGGTATTCTTGTACTCCACACTCCAAACTGCTCGCATATAGCTTTTGCAGCGAATTTTGAGCAGCTTTTGTTCTGAATATATTTCGTGTCCAGGGAGCTGAGATAAATAGATTTACGCGAAATGAAAAATTTTTGTGATATTCTTGTTGCCCACATTCCAAACTGCTCGTATATAGCTTTTGCAGCGATTTTGGAGCAGCTTTTGTTCTGAGATTATTTCGTGTCCAGGGAGCCGAGAATTGTCGAAAAATCGACTTACACGTAATGAAATATTTTTATGATATTCTTGTTCCCCACACTCCAAACTGCTCGTATATTGCTTTCGTAGTGAATTTGGAGCAACTTTTGTTCTGAGCATATTTCGTGTCGAGGGAACCGAGAATCGTCGAAAAATCGACTTATACGTAATGAAACATTTTTATAATATTCTTGTTCCCCACACTTCAAACTGCTCGAATATAGCTGTTGCAGCGAATTTGGAGCAACTTTTGTTCTGAATATATTTCGTGTCCAGTGAGCTGAGAATCTTCGAAAAATCGACTTACGCGAAATGAAAAATTTTTGTCATATTCTTGTTCCCCACACTTCAAACTGCTCGAATATAGCTTTTGCAGCGAATTTGGAGCAACTTATTTTCTGAATATATTTCGTGTCTTGGGAGACGAGAATCGTCGAAAAATCGACTTACACGTAGTGAAACCTTTTTGGGATATTCTTGTTCCCCACACTCCATACTGCTCCTATTTAGCTTTTGCAGCGAATTTATAGCAATTTTTGTTATATGTATATTTCGTGTCCAGAGAGCCGAGAATCGTCGAAATAACGACTTACACGAAAAGAAGTATTTTTTTGACATTCTTGTTCCCCTCATTCCAAACTTCTCCTATATAGCTTTTGCAGTCAATTTGGAGCAACATTTGTTCTGAGTATATTTCGTGTTCAGGGAGCCGAGAATTGTCGAAAAATCTACTTACGCGAAAAGAAACATTTTTATATTCTTGTTCCCCACACTCCATACTGCTCGTATATAGCTATTGCAGCGAATTTGGAGCAACTTTTGTTCTGAGTATACTCCGTGTCCAGGGTGCCGAGAATTGTCGAAAAATCGACTTACACGTAATGAAACATTTTTATGATATTCGTGTTTCCACACTAAAAACTGCTTGTATATAGCTTTTGCAGCGAAATTGGAGCAGCTTTTGTTGTGAGTATATTTCGTGTCCAGGGAGCCGAGAATCGTCGAAATATCAACTTAGACGAAATGAAATATTTTTGTGATATTCTTGTTCCCCACACTCCAAACTGCTCGTATATAGATTTTGCAGCCAATTTGGAGTAACATTTGTTCTGAGCATATTTCGTGTCCAGGGACCCGAGAATCGTCGAAAAATCGACTTACGCGAATTGAAACATTTTTATAATATTCTTGTTCCCCACACTACAAACTGCTCGAATATAGCTTTTGCAGCGAATTTGGAGCAACTTTTGTTCTGAATATATTTCGTGTCCAGGGAGCTGAGAATCTTCGAAAAATCGACTTACGCGAAATGAATAATTTTTGTGATTTTCTTGTTCCCCACGCTCCAAACTGCTCGTATATAGCTTTTGCAGCGATTTTGGAGCATCTTTTGTTCTGAGATTATTTCGTGTCCAGGGAGACGAGAATCGTCGTTAAATGACTTAAACGTAATGAAACATTTTTATAATATTCTTGTTCCCCACACTCCATACTGCTCGTATATAGCTATTGCAGCGAATTCGGAGCAACTTTTGTTCTGAGTATATTCTGTGTCCAGGGAGCCGATAATTGTCGAAAAATCGACTTTACACGTAATGAAACATTTTTATGATATTCCTGTTCCCCACACTAAAAATTGCTGTTATATAGCTTTTGCAGTGAATTTGGAGCAACTTTTGTTCTGAGTATATTCCGTGTCCAAGGAGCCGATTTTTGTCGAAAAATCGACTTTACACGTAATGAAACATTTTTATGATATTCGTGTTCCCCACACTAAAAACTGCTCGTATATAGCTTTTGCAGCGAATTTGGAGCAACTTTTGTTACATATACATTTGGTGTCCAGGGAGCCGAGAATTGTCGAAATATCAACTTACACGAAATGAAATATTTTTGTGATATTCTTGTTCCCCACACTACAAACTGCTCATATATAGCTTTTGCAGCGAATTTGCGGCAACTTATGTTCTGAGAATATTTCGTGTCCAGGGAGCCGAGAATCGTCGTTAAACGACTTAAACGTAATGAAACATTTTTGTGATATTCTTGTTCCCCACATCCAAACTGCTCCTATATAGCTTTTGCTGCGAATTTGCGGCAACTAATGTTCTGAGAATATTTCGTGTCCAGGGAGCCGAGAATCGTCGTTAAATGACGTAAACGTAATGAAACATTTTTATAATATTCTTGTTCCCCACACACCATACTGCTCGTATATAGCTTTTGCAGCGAAATTGGAGCAACATTTGTTCTGAGCATACTTCGTGTCCAGGGAATAGAGATTCATCCAAAATATCGACTTACGCGAGATGAAAAGTTTTTGTGATTTTCTTGTTCCCCACGCTACAAACTGTGCGTATATAGCTTTAGCAGCGAGTTTGGAAATACTTTTGTTATATGTATATTTCGTGTCCAGAGAGCCGAGAATCGTCCAAATATCGACTTACACGAAATGAAATATTTTTGTGACATTCTTGTTCGCCTCACTCCAAACTTCAATATAGCTTTTGCAGTCAATTTGGAGCAACATTTGTTTTGAATATATTTCGTGTTCAGGGATCCGAGAATTGTCGAAGAATCGACTTACGCGAAAAGAAACATTTTTATATTATTGTTCCCCACACTCCATATTGCTCGTATATAGCTTTTGCAGCGAATTTGGAGCAACTTTTCTTATATGTACATTTCGTGTTTAGGGAGCCGCGAATTGTCGAAATATAAACTTACACTAAATGAAATATTTTTGTGATATTCTTGTTCCCCAAACTCCAAACTGCTCGTATATAGCTTTTGCAGCCAATTTGGAGTAACATTTGTTCTGAGCATATTTCGTGTCCAGGGACTCGAGAATCGTCGAAAAATCGACTTAAACGTAATGAAACATTTTTATAATATTCTTGTTCCCCACACTTCAAACTGCTCGAATATAGCTTTTGCAGCGAATTTTGAGCAACTTTTGTTCTGAATATATTTCTTGTCCAGGGAGCTGAGAATCTTCGAAAAATCGATTTACGCTAAATGAAAAATTTTTGTGATATTCTTGTTCCCCACACTTCAAAACTGCTCGAATATAGCTTTTGCAGCCAATTTGGAGCAATATTTGTTCTGAGCATATTTCGTGTCCAGGGACATGAGAATCGTCGAAAAATCGACTTACGCGAAATGAAACATTTTTATGATATTCTTGTTCCCCACACTCCATACTGCACGCATATAGCTTATGTAGGGTATTTGGAGCAACTTTTGGTCAAAGAATATTTCGTCTCAAGGGAGCCGAGAATCCTCGATAAATCGACTTACAGGAAATGAAACATTTTTATGATATTCTTGTACCCCACACTCCAAACTGCTCGAATATAGCTTTTAAAGCGAATTTGTAGCAACTTTAGTTCTGAGTATATTTCGTGTACAGAGAGCCGAGAAACGTCGAAAAATCCACTTACACATAATGAAACATTTTTGTGATATTCTTGTTCCCCTTACTCCAATCTGCTCGTATATAGCTTTCGCAGTGAATTTGGTGCAACTTTTGTTATATGTATATTTCGTGTCCAGAGAGCCGAGAATCGTCGAAATATCAACTTACACGAAATGAAATATTTTTGTAATATTCTTGTTCCCCACACTCCAAACTGCTCGTATTGTAGCCAATTTGGAGCAGTTCTTGTTCTGAGCTTATTTCGTGTCCAGGGAGCCGAGAATCATGGAAAAATCGACTTACACGAAATGAAATATTATTCTGATATTCATGGTCCCCACACTCCATATGGCTCGTATATAGCTTTTGCAGGGTATTTGGAGCAACTTTTATTCAGAGAATATTTCGTTTCCATCCAGGGAGCCGAGAAACGACGAAAAATCGACTTACACGTAATGAAACATTTTTATGATATTCTTGTCCATCACACTCCATACTGCTCGTATATAGCTTTTGCAGCGAATTTGAGGTAACATTTGTTCTGAGCATATTTCGTGTCCAGGGACCTGAGAATCGTCGAAAAATCGACTTCGCGAAATGAAACATTTTTGAGTTATTCTTGTTTCCCACATTCCAAACTGCTCGTATATAGGCTTTGCAGCGAATTTGGATCAACTATTGTTCTGAGCATATTTCGTGTCCAGGGAACCGAGAATCGTCGAAATATCGACTTACGCGAAATGAAAAATTTTTGTGATATTCTTGTTCCCCACACTCCATACAGCTCGTATATAGCTTTAGCAGCCAATTTGAAGTAACATTTGTTCTGAGCATATTTCGTGTCCAGGGACCTGAGAATCGTCGAAAAATCGACTTCGCGAAATGAAACATTTTTGAGTTATTCTTGTTTCCCACATTCCAAACTGCTCGTATATAGGTTTTGCAGCGAATTTGGAGCAACTTTTGTTCTGACCATATTTCGTGTCCAGGGAACCGAGAATCGTCGAAAAATCGACTTACATGTGATGAAACATTTTGTGATATTCTTGTTACCCACACTCCAAACTGCTCCTATAGAGCTTTTGCAGCGAATTTCCGGCAACTCATGTTCTGAGAATATTTTGTGTCCAGGGAGCCGAGAATCGTCGTTAAACGACTTAAACGTAATGAAACATTTTTATGGTATTTTTGTACTCCACACTCCAAACTGCTCGCATATAGCTTTTGCAGCGAATTTTGAGCAACTTTTGTTGTGAATATATTTCATGTCCAGGGAGCTGAGATAAATAGATTTACGCGAAATGAAAAATTTTTGTGATATTCTTGTTGCCCACACTCCAAACTACTCGCATATAGCTTTTGAGGCTAATTTGGAGCAACTTTTGTTCTGAGTATATTTCGTGTCCAGGGAGCCGAGAATCGTCGAAATATCAACTTACACGAAATGCAATATTTTTGTGATATTCTTGTTCCCCACACTCCATACATCTCGTATATAGCTTTTGCAGGGTATTCGGAGCAACTTTTGTTCAGAGAATATTTCGTGTCCAGGGAGCCGAAAATCTTCGAAAAATCGACTTACGCGAAATGAAACATTTTTGTGATATTCTTGTTTCCCACACTCCGAACTGCTCGTATATAGCATTTGCAGCGAATTTAGAGCAACTTTAGTTATATGTATATTTCGAGTCAGGGAGCCGAAAATCGTCGAAATATCGACTTACAGGAAATGAAATATTTTTGTGATGTTCTAGTTCCCCACACTCCATACTGCTCGTATGTAGCTTTTGCAGCGAATTTGGAGCAACTTTTGTTCTGAATATATTTCGGGTCCAGGGAGCCGAGAATCGTCGAAAAATCGACTTACAGGAAATGAAATATTTTTGTGATGTTCTTGTTCCCCACACTCCATACTGCTCGTATATAGCTTTTGCAGCAAATTTGGAACAACTTTTGATCTGAGAATATTTTGTGTCCAGGGAGCCGAGAATCCTCGAAAAAACGAATTACGCGAAATGAAACATTTTTGTGATTATCTTGTACCCCACACCCCAAACTGTTCGTATATACCTCTTTGCAGCGAATTTGGAGCAACTTTTGTTCTGAGTATATTTCGTATCCAGGGAGCCGAGAATCATGGAAAAATCGACTCACACGAAATGAAATATTATTCTGATATTCTTGGTACCCACACTCCATATGGCTCGTATATAGCTTTTGCAGGGTATTTGGAGCAACTTTTATTCAGAGAATATTTCGTTCGTGTCCAGGGAGCCGAGAAACGACGAAAAATCAATTTAAGCGAAATGAAACATTTTTATGATTTTCTTGTTCCCACACTCCAAACTGCTCGTATATAGCTTTTGCAGCGAATTTGTAGCAACTTTATTTATATGTATATTTCGTGTCCAGTGATCCGAGAATCGTCCAAATATCGACATACACGAAATGAAATATATTTGTGACATTCTTGTTCCCCTCTCTCTAAACTGCTCGTATATAGCTTTTACAGCCAATTTTGAGTAACATTTGTTCTGAGCATATTTCGTGTCCAGGGACCCGAGAATCGTCGAAAAATCGACCTACGCGTAATGAAACATTTTTATGATATTCATGTTGCCCACACTCCATACTGCTCGGATATAGCTTTTGCAGCGAATTTGGAGCAACTTTTGTTCTGAGCATATTTCGTGTCCAGGGAGCCGAGAAACGACGAAAAATCGACTTACACGTAATGAAGCATTTTTGTGATATTCTTGTTCCTCACACTCCAAACTGCTCCTATATAGCTTTTGCAGCGAATTTGCGGCAACTCATGTTCTGAGAATATTTCGTGTCAGGGAGCCGAGAATCGTCGTTTTTCGACTTAAACGTAATGAAACATTTTTATGATATTCTTGTACCCCACACTCCAAACTGCTCGAATATAGCTTTTAAAGCCAATTTGTAGCAACTTTAGTTCTGAGTATATTTCGTGTACAGAGAGCCGAGAATCGTCGAAAAATCCACTTACACATAATGAAACATTTTTGTGATATTCTTGTTCCCCTTACTCCAATCTGCTCGTATATAGCTTTCGCAGTGAATTTGGTGCAACTTTTGTTATATGTATATTTCGTGTCCAGAGAGCCGAGAATCGTCGAAATATCAACTTACACGAAATGAAATATTTTTGTAATATTCTTGTTCCCCACACTCCAAACTGCTCGTATATAGCTTTTGCAGCCAATTTGGAGCAGTTCTTGTTCTGAGCTTATTTCGTGTCCAGGGAGCCGAGAATCATGGAAAAATCGACTTACACGAAATGAAATATTATTCTGATATTCTTGGTCCCCACACTCCATATGGCTCGTATATAGCTTTTGCAGGGTATTTGAAGCGACTTTTATTCAGAGAATATTTCGTTCGTGTCCAGGGAGCCGAGAAACGACGAAAAATCGACTTACACGTAATGAAACATTTTTATGATATTCTTGTTCATCACACTCCATTCTGCTCGTATATAGCTTTTGCAGCGAATTTGGATCAACTATTGTTCTGAGCATATTTCGTGTCCAGGGACCTGAGAATCGTCGAAAAATCGACTTCTCGAAATGAAACATTTTGTGATATTCTTGTTACCCACACTCCAAACTGCTCCTATATAGCTTTTGCAGCGAATTTACGGCAACTCATGTTCTGAGAATATTTTGTGTCCAGGGAGCCGAGAATCGTCGTTAAACGACTTAAACGTAATGAAACATTTTTATGGTATTCTTGTACTCCACACTCCAAACTGCTCGCATATAGCTTTTGCAGCGAATTTTGAGCAACTTTTGTTCTGAATATATGTCGTGTCCAGGGAGCTGAGATAAATAGATTTACGCGAAATGAAAAATTTTTGTGATATTCTTGTTGCCCACATTCCACACTACTTGCATATAGCTTTTGAGGCTAATTTGGAGCACCTTTTGTTCTGTGTATATTTCCTGTCCAGAGAGCCGAGAATCGTCGAAATATCAACTTACACGAAAAGAAATATTTTTGTAATATTCTTGTTCCCCACACTCCAAACTGCTCGTATATAGCTTTTGCAGCCAATTTGGAGCAGTTCTTGTTCTGAGCTTATTTCGTGTCCAGGGAGCCGAGAATCATGGAAAAATCGACTTACACGAAATGAAATATTATTCTGATATTCTTGTTCCCCACACTCCATATGGCTCGTATATAGCTTTTGCAGGGTATTTGGAGCAACTTTTATTCAGAGAATATTTCGTTCGTGTCCAGGGAGCCGAGAAACGACGAACAATCGACTTACACGTAATGAAACATTTTTATGATATTCTTGTTCATCACACTCCATTCTGCTCGTATATAGCTTTTGCAGCGAATTTGGATCAACTATTGTTCTGAGCATATTTCGTGTCCAGGGAACCGAGAATCGTCGAAATATCGACTTACGCGAAATGAAAAATTTTTGTGATATTCTTGTTCCCCACACTCCATACAGCTCGTATATAGCTTTTGCAGCCAATTTGAAGTAACATTTGTTCTGAGCATATTTCGTGTCCAGGGACCTGAGAATCGTCGAAAAATCGACTTCGCGAAATGAAACATTTTGTGATATTCTTGTTACCCACACTCCAAACTGCTCCTATATAGCTTTTGCAGCGAATTTGCGGCAACTCATGTTCTGAGAATATTTTGTGTCCAGGGAGCCGAGAATCGTCGTTAAACGACTTAAACGTAATGTAACATTTTTATGGTATTCTTGTACTCCACACACCAAACTGCTCGCATATAGCTTTTGCAGCGAATTTTGAGCAACTTTTGTTCTGAATTTATTTCGTGTCCAGGGAGCTGAGATAAATAGATTTACGCGAAATGAAAAATTTTTGTGATATTCTTGTTGCCCACATTCCAAACTACTCGCATATAGCTTTTGAGGCTAATTTGGAGCAACTTTTGTTCTGAGTATATTTCCTGTCCAGGGAGCCGAGAATTGTCGAAAAATCGACTTACACGTAATGAATCCTTTTTGTGATATTCTTGTTCCCCACACCCCATACTGCTCGTATTTAGCTGTCGCAGCGAATTTGGAGCAACTTTAGTTCTGAGTATATTTCGTGTCCAGAGAGCCGAGAATCGTCGATAAATCCAATTACAGATAATGAAACATTTTTGTGATATTCAGGTTCCCGTTACTCCAATCTGCTCGTATATAGCTTTCGTAGTGAATTTGTAGCAATATTTGTTCTGAATATATTTCTTGTCCAGGGAACCGAGAATCGTCGATAAATCCACTTACACATAATGAAACATTTTTGTAATATTCTTGTTCCACTTACTCCATTCTGCTGGTATATAGCTTTCGCAGTGAGTTTGGAGCAACATTTGTTCTGAATATATATCGTGTCCAGGGAACCGAGAATCATCGAAATATCAACTTACACGAAATGAAACATTTTTATAATATTTTTGTTCCCCACACTTCAAACTGCTCGAATATAGTTTTTGCAGAGAATTTTGAGCAACTTTTGTTCTGAATATATTTCGTGTCCAGGGAGCTGAGAATCTTCAAAAATCGATTTACGCGAAATGAAAATCTTTTGTGATATTCTTGTTCCCCACACTCCAAACTGCTCGTATATAGCCGTTGCAGCGAATTTGGAGCAACTTTTGTTATATGTATATTTCGTGTCCAGAGATCCGAGAATCGTCCAAATATCGACATACACGAAATGAAATATTTTTGTGACATTCTTGTTCCCCTCTCTCTAAACTTCTCCTATATAGCTTTTGCAGTCAATTTTTAGCAACATTTGTTCTGAATATATTTCGTGTTCAGGGAGCCGAGAATTGTCGAAAAATCGACTTACACGTAATGAAACACTTTTGTGATATTCTTATTCCCCACAATCCAAACTGCTCGTATATAGCTTTTGCAGCGGATTTGAAGCAACTTTTGTTCTCAGATTAATTCGTGTCCAGGAAGCCGGGAATCGTCGAAAAATCGACTTACACGTAATGAAACATTTTTGTGATATTCTTGTTCCCCACTATCCAAACTGCTCGTATATAGCTTTTTCAGCGGATTTGAAGCAACTTTTGTTCTGAGTATATAAGGTTTCAGGGAGCCGAGCATCGCCAAAATATAGACCTACACGAAATGAAACATTTTTCTGTAATTCTTGTACCCCACACTCCAAACCCCTCCTATATAGCTTTCGCAGGCGATTTGGAGGAACTTTTTTGTTCTGCGATAATTTCTTGTCCAGGGAGCCGAGCATGGTCGAAAAATCGACTTACACGTAATGAAACATTTTTGTGATATTCTTGTATCCCACGCTCAAAACTGCTCGTATACATCATTTGCAGCGAATTTGGAGCAACTTTTGTTATATGTGTATATCCTGTCCAGGGAGCGGAAAATCGTCGAAAAATCAACTTACACGTAATGAAACATTTTTGTGATATTCTTGTTCCCCATACTCCAAACTGCTCGTATATAACCTTTGCAGCGAATTTGGAGCAACTTTTATACTAAGTATATTTCGTGTCCATTGATCCGAGAATCGTCAAAATGACATACACGATATGAAACATTTTTATGATATTCTTGTTCCCTACAATCCAAACTGCTCGTATATAGCTACTGCAGAGAATTTTGAGCAACTTTTGTTCTGATTATATTTCGTATCCAGTTTGTAGCGAATTTGGAGCAACTTTTGTTCTGAGTATATTTCGTGTCCAGGGAGCCGAGAATCGAACAAAAATCGACTTACAGGTAATGAGGCATTTTTGTGATATTCTTGTTCCTCTTACTCCTATCTGCTCGTATATAGCTTTTGCAGCGAATTTGGAGCAACTTTTGTTCTGAGTATATTTAGTGTCCAAGCAACCGAGCATCGTCGAAAATTCTACTTACGCCAAATCAAACATTTTTGTGATATTCTGATTCCCCACGCTCCCAACTGCTCGTATATGGCTTTTGCAGAGCATTTGGAGTACTTTTGTTCTGAGTATATTTAGTGTCCAGGGAGCCGAGAGTCATCGAAAAATCGACATACGCGAATTAAAATATTTTTGTGATATTCTTGTTCCCTACACTCCAAACTGCTCGTATATAGCTTTTGCAGCGAATTTGGAGCAAGTTTTGTTCTGAGTATATTTCGTATCCAGTTTGCAGCGAATTTGGAGCAACTTTTGTTCTGAGCATATTTCGTGTCCATGGAGCCGAGAATCGACAAAATTCGACTTACAGGTAATGAAACATTTTTGGGATATTCTTGTAGCCAAACTCCAAACTGCTCGTATATAGCTTTTGCAGCGAATTAGGAGCAACTTTTGTTCTGAGCATATTTCGTCTCCCGGGAAGTCGAAAACTCGACTTACACGTAATGAAACATTTTTGTTATATTCTTGTTCACTACACTCCAAACTGCTCCTATATAGCTTTTGCAGCGAATTTGCGGCAACTCATGTTCTGAGAATATAACGTGTCCAGGTAGCATAGAATCGTCGTAGAATCGACTTACACGTAATATAAGTTTTTTTTTGTGATATTCTTGTTCTCCACACTCCAAACTGCTCGTATATGGCTTTTGCAGCGAATTTGGAGTACTTTTGTTCTGAGTATATTTAGTGTCCAAGGAGGCGAGAATCATAGAAAAATCGACTTACGCGAAATGAAATATTTTTGTGATATTCTTGTTCCCCACACTCCAAACTGCTCATATATAGCTTTTGCAGCGAATTTGGAGCAACCTTTGTTATAGGCATATTTCGTGTCCAGGGTGCCGAGAATCGTCGAAAAATGACTCTTGCGAAATGAAACATTTTTGTGATATTGTTGTTCTCCACACTCCAAACTGCAGCAAATTTGGAGCAACTTTTCTTCTGAGATTATTTCGTGTCCAGGGAGCCGAGAATCGTCGAAAAATCGACTTACGCGAAAAGAAACATTTTTATGATATTCTTGTTCCCTACACTCCATACTGCTGGTATAGCTTTTGCAGCGAATTTGGAGCAAGTTTTGTTCTGAGTATATTTCGTGTCCAGGGAGCCGAGTATCGTCGAAAAATCAACCTTCACGTAATGAAACGTTTTTATGATATTCTTGTTCCCCACACTCCTGTCTGTTCGTATATAGCTTTTAAAGCCAATTGGGAGTAACTTTTGTTCTGAGTATATTTCTTGTCCAGGGAGCCGAGAATCGTCGAAAAATCGACTTACACGTAATGAAACATTTTTGTGATATTCTTGTTCCCCACAATTCAAACTGCTCGTGTATAGCTTTTACAGCGGATTTGAAGCAACTTTTGTTCTTAGACTAATTCGTGTCCAGGGAGCCGAGAATCGTCGAAAAATCGACTTACACGTAATGAAACATTTTTGTGATATTCTTGTTCCCCACAATCCAAACTGCTCGTATATAGCTTTTGCAGCGGATTTGAAGCACCTTTTGTCCTGAGTAAATAAGTGTCCAGGGAGCCGAGAATCGTCGAAAATCGACTTACGCGAAATAAAAAATTTTTGTGATATTCTTGTTCCCCACAATCCAAACTGCTCGTATATAGCTTTTGCAGTGGATTTGGAGCAACTTTTGTTCTGAGTATATTTCGTGTCCAGGGAGCCGATCATCGCCAAAATATAGACCTACACGAAATGAAACATTTTTCTGATATTCTGGTACCCCACACTCCAAACTTCACCTATATAGCTTTCGCAGGCAATTTGGAGGAACTTTTGTTCTGCGATAATTTCTTGTCCAGGGAGCCGAGAATGGTCGAAAAATCGACTTACACGTAATGAAACATTTTTGTGATATTCTTGTTCCCCACACTCCAAACTGCTCCCTGGACACGAAATAATCTCAGAAGAAATGTTGCTCCAAATTCGCTGCAGTTTGGAGTGTGGAGAACAACAATATCATAAAAAATGTTTCATTCCGCAAGAGTCATTTTTCGACGATTTTCGGCTCCCTGGACACGAAATATGCCTATAACAAAAGTTGCTCCAAATTCCCTGTAAAAGCTATATATGAGCAGTTTGGAGTGTGGGAAACAAGAATATCACAAAAATATTTCATTTCGCGTAAGTCGATTTTTCGATGATTCTCGGCTCCCTGGACACTAAATATACTCAGAACAAAGGTTGCTCCAAATTCGCTGCAAAGGTATATACGAGCAGTTTGGAATGTGGGGAACAAGACTATCACAAAAATGTTTCATTTCGCGTAAGTCGAATTTTCGAGGAATCTCAGCTCCGTGAACATGAAATATATTCAGAACAAAAGTTGCTCCAAATTCGCTGCAAAAGCTATATACGAGCAGTTTGGAGTGAGGGGAACAAGAATATCACAAAAATGTTTCATTACGTGTAAGTCGAATTTTCGACGATTCTCGGCTCCCTGGACACGAAATATACATATAACAAAAGTTGCTCAAAATTCGCTGCAAATTTCAATTCAAGCAGTTTGGAGCGTGGGAAACAAGATTATCACAAAATGTTTCATTCCGCTTAAGTCAATTTTTCGAGGATTCACGGTTCCCTGGACAAGAAATATTCTCTGAACAAAAGTTGCTCCAAATTCACTGCAAATGGTATATATAGGAGCGGTTTGGAACTTGGGGAATCACAATATCACAAAAATGTTTCTTTACGTGTAAGTGGATTTTTCGACGATTCTCGGCTGCCTGGACAGGAAATATTTTCACAACAAAAGTTGCTCCAAATAAGCTGCAAATGCTATATAAGAGCGGTTTGGAGCGTGGGGAACAAGAATATCACAAAAATGTTTCATTACTTGTAAGTCGATTTTCGACGATTCTCGGCACACTGGACACGAAATATGCTCAGAAAAAAACTTGCTCCAAATTCGCTGAAAAAGCCTTATACGAGCAGTGTGGAGTGTGGGGAACAATATTTTCACAAAAATGTTTCATTTCGCGTAAGTCGATTTTTCGACGATTCTAGGCTCCCTGGACATGAAATATGACTATCACAAAAGTTGCTCCAAATTCGCTGCAAAAGCTGTATACGAGCAGTTTGGAGTGTGGGGAACAAGAACATCACAAAAATGTTTCAGTATGTGTAAGTGGATATTTCGACTATTCTCGGCTCCCTGGACATGAATATGCCTATAACAAAAGTTGCTCCAAATTCGCTGCAAAAGCTATATGCGAGCAGTTTGGAATGTGGAGAACAAAATTATCACAAAAAAAAACTTTCATTTCGCGTAAGTCAATTTTTCGACGATTCTCGGTTCTCTGGACACGAATTATACTCAGAACAAAAGTTGCTCTAAATTCGCTGCAAAAGCTACATACGAGCAGTTTGGAGCGTGGGGAACAAGAATATCATAAAAATGTTTCATTACGTGTAAGTCGATTTTACGACGATTCTCGGCTCCCTGGACACGAAGTATGACTCTACCAAAATTGCTTCAAATTCGCTACAAAATCTATATACGAGGAGTTTGGAGTGTGGGGAACAAGAATATCACAAAAATGTTTCATTGCTTGTAAGTCGTTTTTTCGACGATTCTCGGCTCCCTGGACACGAAATATACGTACATATTACAAAAGTTGCTCCAAATTCGCTGGAAATGCCATATTCGAGCAGTTTGGAGCGTGGGAAACAAGAATATCACAAAAATGTTTTATTTCGCGTAAGTCGATTTTTCGAGGATTCACGGCTCCCTGGACACAAAATATTCTCTGAACAAAAGTTGCTCAAAATTCGCTGCAAATGCTATATACGAGCATTTTGGAGCGTGGGGAATCAGAATATGACGTAAATGCTTCATTATGTGTAAGTGGAGTGTGTGGAACAAGAATATCATAAAAATGATTCATTTCGCGTAAGTGGATTTTTCGACGATTCTCGGCTCCCTGGACACGAAATATGCTTATATCAAAAGTTGCTGCAAATTCGCTGCAAAAGCTATATACGAGCAGTTTGGATTGTGGGAACAAGAATATCATAAAACTGTTTTTTTTCGCGTAAGTCGATTTTTCGACGATTCTCGGTTCCCTGAACACGAAATATATTCAGAACAAATGTTGCTCCAAATTGACTGCAAAAAATATATACGAGCAGTTTGGAGTGAGGGGAACAAGAATGTCACAAAAATATTTCATTTCGTGTAAGTCGATATTTCGTAGATTCTCGGCTCTCTGGACACGAAATATACATATAACAAAAGTTGCACCAAATTCGCTGCAAAAGCTATATACGAGCAGTTTGGAGTGTGGGAACAAGAATATCATAAAAATGTTTTTTTTCGCGTAAGTCGATTTTTCGACGATTCTCGGTTTCCTGGACAGGAAATATATTCAGAACAAATACTGCTCCAAATTCACTGCGAAAGCTATATACGAGCAGTTTGGAGCATGGGGAACAAGAATATCACAACAATTTTTCTTTTCGCGTAGTCGATATTTCGACGATTGTCGGTACCCTGGACACGAAATATGCTCAGAACAAAAGTTGCTCCAAATTCGCTTCAAAAGCTATATTCGAGCAGTTTGGAGTGTGGGGTACAAGAATATCATAAAAATGTTTCATTACGTTTATGTCGTTTAACGACGTTTCTCGGCTCCCTGGACACGAAATATTCTCAGAACATGACTTGCCGCAAATTCGCTGCAAAAGCTATATACGAGCAGATTGGAGTAAGGGGAACAAGAATATCACAAAAAAATATCATTACTTGTAAGTGGAGTTTTCGACGAATCTCGGCTTCCTCGACACGAAATATTCTCAGAACAAAAGTTGCTCCAAATTCGCTGCAAAAGCTATATAGGAGCAGTTTGGAGTGTGGGGAACAAGATTATCACAAAAATGTTTCATTACATGTAAGTCGATTTTTCGACGATTCTCGGCTCTCAGGACAGGAAATATACTCAGAACTAAAGTTACTCCAAATTCGCTGCAAAAGCTAAATACGAGCAGTATGGAGTGTGGGGAACAAGAATATCACAAAAAGGTTGCATTACGTGTAAGTCGATTTTTCGAGGATTCTCGGCTCCGTGGACACGAAATATACTCAGAACAAATGTTACTCCAAATTGGCTGCAAAAGCTATATACGAGCAGGTTAGAGTGTGGGGAACAAGAATATCACAAAAATATTTCATTTCGTGTAAGTTGATATTTCGACGATTCTCGGCTGCCTGGACACGAAATGTACATGTAACAAAAGTTGCTCCAAATTCGCTGCAAAAGCTATATACGAAAAGTTTGGAGTGTGGGGAACAAGAATATCACAAAAATGTTTCATTACGTGTAAGTCGATTTTTCGACAATTCTCTTCTCCCTTTTTTTTTTTTTTTTTTGGTAGTGTTTAACGCCCGCTTTAACTACTTATGGCACCGCAGGCGGTTCTCTCTTCTCCCTGGACACGAAATATACATGTAACAAAAGTTGCTACAAATTCGCTGCAAATGCTATATTAAAGCAGTTTGGAGCGTGGGAATCAAGAATATCACAAAAATGTTTTATTTTGCGTAAGTCGATTTTTCGACGATTCTGGGCTATGTGGACACGCAATATGATATTAACAAAAGTTGTTCCAAATTCGCTGCAAAGGCTATATACGAGCATTCTGGAGTGTGGGGAACAAGAATATCACAAAAATATTTCATTTCGTGTAAGTTGATATTTCGACAATTCTCAATATCTGCAAAAGCCTTATACGAGCAGTTTGGAGTGTGGGGAACCAGAATATCACAAAAATATTTCATTTCGTGTAAGTTGATATTTCGACGATTCTCTGCTCCCTGGACACGAAATATACATATAACTAAAGGTGCTTCAATATTGCTGCAAATGCTATATTCGAGCAGTTTGGAGCGTGGGAAACAAGAATATCACAAAAACATTTTATTTCGTGTAAGTTGATATTTCGACGATTCTCGGCTCCCTGGACACGAAATATACGTATTACAAAAGTTGCTCCAAATTCGCTGCAATTGCTACATAAGAGCAGTTTTGAGCGTGGGGAACAAGATAATCAAAAAAATCTTTCATTTCGCGTAAGTCGATTTTTCGAGGATTCTCAGCTCCCTGGACACGAAATATTCAGAAAAAAAGTTCCTCTAAATTAGCTGCAAAAGCTATATATGAGCAGTTTGAAGTGTGGGGAACAAGAATATCACAAAAATGTTTCAATACGTGTAAGTCGATTTTTCGACAATTCGACACGAAATATAAATATAACAAAAGTTGCTACAAATTCGCTGCAAATGCTATATTAAAGCAGTTTGGAGCGTGGGAATCAAGAATATCACAAAAATGTTTTATTTCGCGTAAGTCGATTTTTCGACGATTCTCGGCTCTCTGAACACGCAATATGATTATAACAAAAGTTGTTCCATATTCGCTGCAAAGGCTATTTACGAGCATTCTGGAGTGTGGGGGACAAGAATATCGTAAAAAATATTTCATTTCGTGTAAGTTGACATTTCGACAATTCTCAATATCTGCAAAAGCTATATACGAGCAGTTTGGAGTGTGGGGAACCAGAATATCACAAAAATATTTCTTTTCGTGTAAGTTGATATTTCGACGATTCTCGGCTGCCTGGACACGAAATATGACTATATCAAAAGTTTTTTCTGTTTGGAGTGTGGGGAACAAGATTTACACAAAAATATTTCATTTCGTGTAAGTTGATATTCCGACGATTCTCGGCTCCATGGACACGAAATTTACTCTGAACAAAAGTTGATCCAGATTGGCTGCAAAAGTTTAATACGAGCAATTTGGAGTAAGGGGAAAAAAGAATTTCACAAAAATGTTTCATTTCGCGTAAGTCGATTTTTCGACGATTATCAGCTCCCGGGACACGAAATATGACTATAACAAAAGTTGCTCCAAATTCGATGCAAAAGCTGTATACGACCAGTTTGGAGTGAGGGGAACAAGAACATCACAAAAATGTTTCAGTATGTGAAAGTCGATTTTTCCACGATTCTCGGCTCCCTGGACACGAAATATACTCAGAACAAAAGTTGCTCCAAATTCGCTGCAAAAGCTATATGCGAGCAGTTTGGAATGTGGGGAACAAAAATATCACAAAAAAAAACTTTCATTTCGCGTAAGTCAATTTTTCGACGATTCTCGGTTCTCTGGACACGAATTATACTCAGAACAAAAGTTGCTCTAAATTCGCTGCAAAAGCTACATACGAGCAGTGTGTGGTGTGGGGAACAAGAATATCACAAAAATATTTCATTTCGTGTAAGTTGAAATTTCGATGATTCTCAAATTCGCTGCAAATGCCATATACGAGCAATTTGGAGCGTGAGGAACCAGTATATTATAAAAATCTTTCGTTATGTGTAAGTCGATTTTTCGACGATTCACGGCTGCCTGGACACGAAATATGACTATATCAAAAGTTGCTCCAAATTCGCTGCAAAATACGAGCAGTTTGGAGTGTGGGGAACCAAAATATCATAAAACTGTTACATTAGGTGTAAGTCGATTTGACGACAATTCTCGGCTCCCTGGACACGAAATATGACTATCACAAAAGTTGCTCCAAATTTGCTGCAAAAGCTATATACGAGCAGTTTGAAATGTGGGGAACAAGAATATCACAAAAATGTTTCATTACGTGTAAGTCGATTTTCGAAGATTCTCGGCTCCCTGGACACGAAATATACTCAGAACTAAAGTTGCTCCAAATTAGCTGCAAAACCTATATACGAGCAGTTTCGAGACAGGGGAACAAGAATATCATAAAAATGTTTGTTTTAAGTGTAAGTCGATTTTACGACGATCCTCAGCTCCCTCGACCCCAAATAAGTCTATAACAAAAGTTGCTATAAATTAGCTTCAAATGCTATATACGACCAGTTTGGAGCGTAGGGAACAACAATATCACAAAAATATTTCATTTCGTGTAAGTCGATATTTCCACTATTCCCGGCTCCCTGGACACGAAATATGCCTATAACAAAAGTTGCTCCAAATTCGCTGCAAATGATATATACGAGCTGTTTGGAGCATGGGGAATCAGAATATCACAAAAATGTTTCATTACGTGTAAGTGGATTATTCGACGATTGTCGGCTCTCTGGACACGAAATATACTCAGACAAATGTTGCTCCAAATTCGCTGCAAGGGCTATACACGAGCAGTTTGAAGCGTGGGGAACAAGAATATCAAAAAAATATTTCATTTCGTGTCAGTTGATATTTCGACGATTCTCGGCTCCCTGGACACGAAATATACATATAACAAAAGTTGCTCTAAATTCACTGCAAATACTATATACGAGCAGTTTGGAGCGGGAGGAACAAGAATATCAAAATTTTTCATTTCGATCAAGTCGATTTTTCGACGATTCTGGGTACCCTGGAGATGAAATATACTCAGAACAAAAGTTGCTCCAAATTCACTGAAAAAGCTATATACGAGCAGTTTGGAGTGTGGGGAACAAGAATATCACAAAAATGTTTCATTACGTGTAAGTCGATTTTTCGACCATTCTCGGCTCCCTGGACAAGAAATTATCGCAGAACAAAAGTTCCTCCAAATTGCCTGCGAAAGCTATATAGGTGAAGTTTGGAGTGTGGGGTACCAGAATATCAGAAAAATGTTTCATTTCGTGTAAGTCGATATTTCGACGATTCTCGGCTCCCTGGACACTGAATATGCATATAACAAAAGTTGCTCCAAATTCGACAAGAATATCATGAGTCGCATGAGTCGATTTTTCGACGATTCTCGGCCCCCTGGACACGAAATATGCCTATAACAAAAGTTACTCCAAATTCGATGCAAATGCTATATACCAGCAGTTTGGAGCTTAGGGAACAACAATATCACAAAAATATTTCATTTCGTGTAAGTCGATATTTCGACTATTCTCGGCTCCCTGATGATGATGATGATGATGATGGTGTTTAAGGGCGCTCAACTGCCGAGGTCATAAGCGCCCTTATGATTAAAACTTGGCAATAGCCAATAAGAAAATACCAAACAAAAAAGTAAACACAAATAAAAGAGCTAACACAGTTGAAACGGAAGTAACAGAAACGTCCAGCCCTCTAACCAGAGCTGGATATAAAACTCCATCTAAAATCAACACATTTAAAACCAAAAGAGTTTAAAAAACCGCTATCACACTAAAACGTCAAGGTAAAAGAAAGTTTTGCTAAAAATTTAAAAACCCTGTCCACTGCTCTTGGGTCATCTGCCAGGACCTCAGCAAGAGAGGCCGGCATGCCCATAGATGACCGAATGTGTGCCAGGTGACCACACTCCAGCAACACATGACGAACTGTCTGTGCCTCCCCACAGAGCGCACAGACAGGAGCAGGTTCACGTTTAAAAAGGTAACTGTGAGTAAAAATACAGTGGCCAATTCTTAGCCGAGCTAGTACTACCTCCTCCCGGCGGAATAAACGAGAGGAGGTTACCCAGTTGACAGGGAGGTCCTTCACCTCTCGCAGCTTATTACCACGGAGAGCCGACCACTCCGCATGCCAAGTCGAAAAAACGGCTCTCCGTACAGCCACTCTAAAATCTTCTGCTGTTGAATGGGTAATCGTAACACTGGGCGCTGTGACTGCCGATTTCGCTGCCAAATCCGCCGTGTCATTCCCTGGCAAGCCAACGTGTCCAGGAATCCATGCGCACTCCACATTAAAACCAGAAGCGTGCAAAATGCGGAGGACGTCCTGGATGCGCTGCACCAAAGGATGGTAATTGTACAGCTCACGAATGCTCTGAAGGGCACTAAGGGAATCACTAAGAATAAGGCAGTCACCTAATTTTCGACGTCGAATATACAGAAGGGCTTGATAAATAGCATATAGCTCGGCAGAATATATAGATGTGCAACTAGGCAAACCGTAAGTAGAAGTTGCGGTGCCAGTTACAAAGGCACATCCAACACCGTCGGGGCTCTTACTACCATCGGTGTAAATACAAATACGGCCACTGTATTTGGATAAAAATTCTAAAAAGCAACGACGAATACTATCAAGAGGCGTAACAGATTTCCCGTAGAGCGTCATCCCGAGATCGACATGGGAGGTAGCGCGTAACCAAGGGGGGTGTATACTCTCTCCCTTGGATAACAGCCGAGGAATGTCAACATGGTGCTGGCGTAGAAGCTCACGGAAACGAAAACCTGCTGGCCTGGGGCTCAGAGAGCGGAGGCAGTATCGCTCGTGCAGCTCAGGGGAGAAAAACGCGTGATAAGTTGGATGCCCAGGCATACACTTCAGCCCACAGCCATAATTAGCAAGCAGGACATCACGCCGACAACGCAGAGGAGGTTCTCCCGATTCGGCGTAGAGGCTAACAACTGGGCTCGTTGGAAAAGCTCCAACGGCCACACGGATGCCCTGGTTATGGACTGTGTCTAACCTTCTGAGCACTGAAGGTCGAGCTGAAGAATACACAATGCTGCCATAGTCCAACTTCGAACGAATCACAGCACGATAAAGACGGAGCAATGTCGTCCGATCCGCACCCCAAGACTTGCCACTTAGTATCCGTAAAAGATTTAGAGAACGGTCACATCGTGCTCTAAGCTGTGCTATTTGTGGTGCCCAACAAAGTTTCCGATCGAAGATCAAACCAAGGAATCTCGCCTCGTCTGCGAAAGGAAGTAAATCTGGCCCGAGTCGAAGAGACGGCGGCATATGCCACTTACGGCGCCAGAAGTTAACGCAGACTGTCTTCTCAGCGGAGAAACGAAAACCGTGTTTCGAGCTCCATGCATAGAGATTGTCCAAACACCGCTGGAGACGGCGTTCCAAAAACGGTGTACGCTGAGAAGTACAGAAGATGGCAAAGTCGTCCACGAATAAACAGGAAGAGACACCTTGAGGCACACATAGTGATATGGAATTTATCGCAATAGCAAATAGAGTCACGCTGAGTACCGAGCCCTGCGGCACTCCGTTCTCTTGAATAAAATGGTTAGAAAAAACCGAACCCACCCTCACTCGAAAAACGCGGTCCCGCATAAACTCCTGAATGACCAACGGTAGGCGTCCACGTATGTTCCAGTTGTGCAGAGAACGCAATATTCCCGCCCGCCAACACGTGTCGTAGGCCTTCTCGAGGTCAAAAAATATCCCAACTGTGGGGCTGTTCTTAAGAAACCCGTCCATAATCTGAGTTGACAGAGAGACAAGGTGGTCAGCAGTTGAACGTCGTCGTCGAAAGCCACACTGGATGTTCGTCAGAAGATTGTGGGATTCCAGCCACCACACCAACCGTCCATTGATCATGCGTTCCATCACCTTGCAAACGCAACTGGTGAGGGAAATAGGACGGTAACTGGAAGGAAGATGGCGGTCCTTTCCAGGTTTAAGAATGGGTATGATGGTGGCCTCCCGCCACTTGTCTGGAAAAATGCCATCAACCCAGACACGATTATAGACCTCGAGTAGGAAATCTTTGCCATCAGGAGAGAGATGTTGCAACATTTGGACGTGGATACCATCTGGACCTGGTGCTGAGTGTCGTGAAGAGGAGAGTGCATTGTCTAGCTCTGCCAGGGTGAAAAGGCGATTATAATCCTCAAGGTTGCCAGAAAGAAACGAGAATTCTTGAGATTCCACCTGGTTCTTAACTGTAAGAAACTCAGGGGAATAGTTGCCTGAGCTAGACACCTCAGCGAAAGCACTGCCTAAAGTATTCGCCACGTCAAATGTATCAACAACAGCTCCGGTAGGTGTTTTGAGACCGGCGATGGGCATATGGTTCGGTTTCCCAGCCACACGTCTTAACTTATCCCATACGACAGAGGAAGGTGTATGTCGATTAAAGGAACCCACGAATTTATTCCATGACATCTTTTTGCTATCCTTAATAACCCGCCTAGAATGTGCACGCATCCGTTTATAGTGTATCAGGTTATCCAGTGTAGGAAAACGCTGGAAAACCCGTAGAGCTCGTCTGCGAGCGCGAATAGCATCCCGACAGTCAGCGGTCCACCAAGGTACCGGAAATCGACGGCTGTAGCCAGTCGAACGCGGAATGGATTGCTCAGCAGCAGAAAGAATGGTCCCTGTAAGATGTTCGACCAAGTGGTTCACAGAGTCGTGCTCTTCGTAGCTAAATTCAGCCAAGTGGGAGTACAGTTCCCAGCTGGCGTGGTCTAGGCGCCAACTAGGTAAACGGGTGGAACATACAACGGGTGTCAAGACACTAATACGACAAGGAAAGTGGTCACTAGAATGCAAATCCGAGATGATATTCCAGCATAAGGTGACTGCCAGCTGAGGGGAACAAATTGCAATGTCAATGTGTGAAAAACTATGAAATGCGTCAGATAGAAAGGTGGGCTCTCCGGTGTTCAAGAGAGCAAGATTCTGACTATCCAAGAAGTCTTTAAGTAGTGTACCTCTCGCACAAGCCCGAGGAGAGCCCCAAAGAGGGTGATGGGCATTCACGTCGCCTACCAATAAAAAGGGTGGTGGCAACTGCGAAATGAGGTGTTCTAAGTCGCTGTGCGAGAGGTCCGCAGATGGAGGCAAATAGATACTGCAAATGGTGAATGAAGCGGAGGGTAGCTTAATGCTGACAGCAACGGACTGGATTGCAGATTGTATGGGTACGGAGTTGGCAAAAATATCATCTCGAATAAGCATCATAGTGCCCCCATGTGCCGGGACACCGTCCTCCGGGGATAAATCACATCGTACGGAGGAGTACTGCCTGATGGTAACGGTGTCCTGTGGACGGAGCTTCGTCTCTTGTAAACATACAGCCAAGGGTTCATGCTGGCGCAGCAACAAGTCAAGCTCTGGTCGATGTGGTCGAATTCCGCGTATGTTCCAATGGAGGATAGCCATTGAGTATATTATGGGATAAGTTTCAAATCGAAAGACGCTTCTGCAGATTGGGATTAGCTGGTCGGTTCAATTTGTTCTTCTTAGGCGTTGGGCTAGTACTATTTTCAGGAGCACGATCCTGCCGTTTCCGCACTGTCCCTCTGGCAGTGGCGGCAGAATCCTCCTGGTCCATCTCCTCCACAAGGGAGGTCCCTTTTTCAAGAGCAGTTTTCGGTCCAAGTAGTTCGAACCGATTGGATGTGCTGATCGGCGAAGACGGCCGTCGCCGATTCACGCCCTCCTCCCCAGATGACCCTTCAGAGGAGGATACACGTGTGGAGTTGCGTGTACTTTTCTTACCTTTAGATGACTTGGTAATAGATTGCACATTCTCTTTCAAAAAGTCTTGTCGGACATACTTGGTCTTAAACTGTTTTTCCGGGGCAGAAGACGTCGTGAATTTAATAGCTTTAGTTCCGGAGGTCGAGGCTTTCGGTGACAAGTGTGCAGGACTATTCTGTAAGCTGGCGGATTTGGCAGATGTTGATACCAACTTGGGTGTAGGTGCCGAAGGCTTTGGCAGCGCTTGGGCTAAAATAACCTTTTCCGCAATTGTAGCCCCGTTCATATCGCCGGTCTGTGTTGCGATTTCCCGACGCGGTACCGGTTTAGCTGCAACTGAGCTATAGGTACCGGACCTCGGGGCAGAGGGTTGGCGGAGTCGCAGGAGCTTCCGGGCTTCCAAGAAGGACACCTTCTCTTTCACCCGTATCTCCTGGATCGCTCGTTCCTCTGCAAAACGGGGGCAGTCTCGGGAACTAGATGGGTGTTCCCCGTTACAGTTCACACACGATGGAGCTGAAGCACAAGCCCCATCGTGGGAGGTGTCACCGCAGTGGACGCAGGTGGACTTGCCGGTACACAAATCACTAGTGTGACCAAAACGTTGGCATTTAAAGCACCTCAGCGGATTGGGTATATAAGGCCTAACTTCGATGGCTTCGTACCCTGCTCTAATCTTTTGAGGCAGATCAACCCGATCAAAAGTAAGAAACAGGGTACGAGTAGGCAGGAATTCACCGTTGATCTTACGTTGTACCCGATAAACAGCTGAGACACCCTGAGTCGCAAGATTTTCTTGGATCTCCTCAATGGACAAACCGTCCAACGCGCGGGTTGTTACTACACCGCGGGAGGAGTTCAGCGACTTGTGCACCTCGACCTTCACTGGATAGCTAGCTAACGTGGTGGCTTTAAGTATCCTTGCAGCTTGCGAGGCGGAGTTGGCTTCTACAAGAAGTGTACCGTTGCGAGCTCGAACGCAAGATTTGACCGGACCAGCAATGGCATCGAGACCCTTTTGGATAGTAAAAGGGCTCAACGTAAGGAACTTCTTACCTTCCTCTGTCCTATGAATAACCAAGTAGCGAGGACCACATGACTCGACTACTTCCTTTCCAACGTTTGCATTTAAAATAAGGGGTTTTGGTTTTGGTGCCATAAAAAAAATGGTGTAAATTCATCCCCCAGTGCTCCCCACCCACCACGGAGCCCAACGAGGGGTCACCCCACTGGGGTGACAGGGCTACACAGGGGATATAGCGGGCTCGCCGTCCCACTCACCCTGGAGTTCGGTGTAATACCTAGTCCTGGCCGATTGACTAGGGGTGGGTTAGTCCCTAGCCTCCCGTTTAGGCAAATCAGAAACCAAAGCGGTGTATTAGGCTGCGCACCCTCCCCAGTTACTGAAAGACAGAAGCCCAGGCTCAGGTACGCAACCCTCAACCAACCAGGATATTCCTCTTCACCGACACGGGTCTCCACGCACGGCCTACACGTGGGTGGGCATTTTCACCTACTGACTCCCTCACCACTCTGAGGTTGCCCACAGAGGGAGTCAAGGTGGCTCGGGACCCCGGGTGCGCCTAACCCGTACCTACCGTAGTAGGCCCCTGGGGGGCTCGGCTCCCTGGACACGAAATATGCCTATAACAAAAGTTGCTCCAAATTCGCTGCAAATGCTATATACGAGCAGTTTGGAGCGTGGGGAACAAGAATATCACAAAAATGTTTAATTTCGCATGAGTCGATTTTTCGACGATTCACGGTTCCCTGGACACGAAATATTCTAAGAATAAAAGTTGCTCCAAATTCGCTGCAAAAGCTATTATATAAGAGCATTTAGGAGTGTGGGGAACAAGAATATCACAAAAATGTTTCATTACGTGTATGCTCAGAACCAGAGTTGCTCCAAATTAGCTGCAAAAGCTATATACTAGCTGTTTGGAGTGTGGGGAACAAGAATATCACAAAAATGTTTAATTTCGAATGAATCGATATTTCGACGATTCTCGGTTCCCTGGACACGAATTATACTCACAACAAAAGTTGCTCCAAATTAGCTGCAAAACCTATATACGAGCAGTTTAGAGAGAGGGAAACAAGAATTTCATAAAAATGTTTGTTTTACGTGTAAGTCGATTTTACGACGATCCTCGGCTCCCTCGACCCGAAATAAGTATATAACAAAAGTTGCTATAAATTAGCTTCAAATGCTATATACGAGCAGTTTGGAGCGTAGGGAACGACAATATCGCAAAAATATTTCATTTCGTGTAAGTCGATATTTCGACAATTCTCGGCTCCCTGGACACGAAATATGCCTATAACAAAAGTTGCTCCAAATTCGCTGCAAATGCTATATACGAGCAGTTTGGAGCGTGGGGGACAATAATATCTGAAAATATTTCATTTCGTGTAAGTTGATATTTCAACGATTCTCGGCTCCATGGACAGGAAATATACATATAACAAAAGTTTCTCCAAATTCCCTGCAAATGCTATATACGAGCAGTTTGGAGCGTGGGGAACAAGAATATTACAAAAAATTTTCATTTCGCGTAAGTCGATTTTTCGAGGATTCTCGGTTCCCTGGACACGATATATATATTCACAACAAATGTTGCTCCAAATTCGCTGCAAAAGCTATATAGGAGCAGTTTGGAGTGTGGGGAACAAGAATATCACAAAAATGTTTCATTACTTGTAAGTCGATTTTTCGACGATTCTCTGCTCCCTGGACACGAAATATACATATAACAAAAGTTGCTCCAAGTTCATCGCAAATGCTATCTATATTCGAGCATTTTGGAGCGTGGGAAACAAGAATATCACAAAAATGTTTCATTTCGCTTAAGTCGATTTTTCGAGGATTCAAGACTCCCTGGACACAAAATATTCTCTGAGCAAAATTTGCTTCAAATTCGCTGCAAATGCTATATTCGAGCAGTTTGGAGCGTGGGAAACAAGAATATCACAAACATTTTTCATTTCGCGTAAGTCGATTTTTCGAGGTTTCACGCCACCCTGGACACGCATTATTCTCTGAACAAATGTTGCTCAAAATTCCCTGCAAAAGCCATCAAAAGCACATACACGGTTGCGGTCTAGTTTATAAAAAAAAAAAAAAAATAAAAATATATCTGTTTGTATGGACAGGAGTTGACAAATTCCTCTATGAGAAAATACGAGCAGTTTGGATTGTGGAGAACAAGAATATCATAAAAATGTTTGTTTTACGTGTATGTCGATTTTTCGACGGTTCGCGGCTCCCTGGACACGAAATATTCTCAAAATAAAAGTCGCTCCAAATTCGCTGCAAAAGCTATATACGAGCAGTTTGGTGTGGGGGGAAAAAGATTATCACAAAAATGTTTCACTACGTGTATGTGGATTTTTCGATTATTCTCGATTGTCTGGACACGAAATATTCTCAGAACAAAAGTTGCTCCAAATTCGCTGCAAAAGTTATATGCGAGCAGTTAGGAATGTGGGGAAAAAGAATATCACAAAAAATTTTTCATTTCGCGTAAGTCCATTTTTCGAAGTTTCTCAGTTCCCTCGACACGAATTTTACACAGAACAAAAGTTCTCCAAATTCAATGCAAAAACTATTAACGAGCAGTTTGGAGTGTGGGGAACAAGAATATCACAAGAAGTTTTCATTTCGCGTAAGTCGATTTTTCGAAGATTCGCGGCTCCCTGTACACGAAATATTCTCGGAACAATAGTCGCTCCAAATTCGCTGCAATGGTTATATACGAGCAGTTTGAAGTGTGGGGAAGAAGATTATCACAAAAATATTTCACTACGTGTAAGTGGATTTTTCGACGATTCTCAACTGCCTGGACACGAAATATACTCAGAACAAAGTTGCTCCAAATTCGCTGCAAAAGCTATATGCGAGCAGTTTGGAGCAGGGGAACAAGAATATCACAAAAATGTTTCATTTCGCGTAAGACGATTTTTCGAGGAATCACAGCTCCCTGGAACCGAAATATTCACTGAACAAAAGTTACTCCAAATTCGCTGCAAATGCTTTATACGAGCAGTTTTAGGCGTGGGGAATCAGAATATCACAAAAATGTTTCATTACGTGTAAGTGGATTTTTCGACAATTCTCGGCTCACTGGGGACGAAATATACTCAGAAAAAAGTACTCTAAATTCACTGAAACAACTATATACGAGCAGTTTTGAGTGTGGGGAACAAGAATTTCACAAAAATATTTCATTTTGTGTGAGTTGATATTTCGACGATTCTCGGCTCCATGGACACGATATATACATATATATACGAGCAGTTTGGAGTATGAGGAACAAGAATATCACAAAATTTTTCATTTCGCGTCAAGTCGATTTTTCGACGATTCTGGATTCCCTGGAGATGAAATATACTCGGAACAAAAGTTGCTCCAAATTCACTGAAAAAGCTATATACGAGCAGTTTGGAGTGTGGGGAACAAGAATATCATAAAAATGTTTCATTTCGCGTAAGACGATTTTTGGACGATTATCGGCTGCCCGGACACGAAATATTCTCAGAACAAAAGTTGCTCCAAATTCGCTGCAAAAGATATATACGAGCAGTTTGGAGTGTGGGGAAGAAGATTATCACAAAAATTATTCACTACGTGTAAGTGTATTTTTCGACAATCCTCGGTTCCCTGAACACGAAATATATTAAGAACAAAAGTTGCTCCAAATTCGCTGTAAAAGCTGTATACGAGCAGATTGGAGTAAGGGGAACAAGAATATCACAAAAATGGTTCATTACGTGTAAGTTGACATTGCGACGATTCTGGACTGCCTGGACACGAAATATACTCAGAACAAAAGTTGCTTCAAATACGCTGCAAAATTTATATACGAGCGGTTTGGAACGTGAGGAACAAGAATATCACGAAATGTTTTCATTTCAAGTTAAGTCGATTTTTTGCCGATTCTCGGTTCCCTGGAGATGAATTATACTCAGAACAGAAGTTGCTCCAAATTCACTGAAAAAGCTATATACGAGCAGTTTGGAGTGTGGGGAACAAGAATATCACAAAAATGTTTAATTTCGCATGAGTTGATTTTTCGACGATTCTCGGCCCCCTGGACACGAAATATGCCTATAACAAAAGTTCCTCCAAATTCGCTACAAAAGCTATATGCGAGCAGTTTATAGCGTGGGGAACAAGAATATCATAAAAATGTTTCATTTCGCATAATTCGATTTTTCGACGATTCTCGGTTCCCTGGACACGAAATATACTCAGAATATCACAAAAATGTTTCATTTCGCGTCAAGTCGATTTTTCGACGATTCTGGGTTCCCTGGAGATGAAATATTCTCAGAACAAAAGTTGCTCCAAATTCGCTGAAAAAGCTATATAGGAGCAGTTTGGAGTGTGGGGAACAAGAATATGACAAAAATGTTTCATTACGTGTAAGTCGATTTTTCGACGATTCTGGGTTCCCTGGACACGAAATGTTCTCAGAAGAAAAGTCGCACAAAATTCGCTGCAAATGCTATATACGAGCAGTTTAAAGCGTGGGGAACAAGAATATCATAAAAATGTTTAATTTCGCATGAGTCGATTTTTCAACGATTCTTGGCTCCCTGGACACGAAATATGCCTATAACAAAAGTTGCTCCTAATTCGCTGCAAATGCTAAATACTAGCAGTTTGGAGCGTGGGGAACAAGAATATCATAAAAATGTTTCATTACGTGTAAGTCGATTTTACGTCGATTCTCGGTTCCCTGGACACCAAATATACATATAGCAAAAGTTGCTCCAAATTCGCTGCAATTGCTATATACGAGCAGTTTTGAGCGAGGGGAACATAATATCACAAAAATATTTCGTTTCGTGTAAGTTGATATTTCGACGATTCTCGGCTCCCTGGACACGAAATATACGTATAACAAATGTTGCTCCAAATTCGCTGCAAATGCTATTTACCTTCAGTTTGGAGGGGACAAAGAATTACACAAAAATATTTCATTTCGTGTAAGGTGATATTTCGACGATTCTGGGCTCCATGGACACGAAATATGCTCGGAACAAAAGTTGCTCCAAACTCGCTGCAAATGCTATATTCAAGCAGTTTGGAGCGTGGGAAACAAGAATATCACGAAAATGTTTCATTTCGCTTAAGTCAATTTTTCCAGGATTCACGGTTCCCTGGACACGAAATATTCTCTGAACAAAAGTTGCTCCAAATTCGCTGCAAATGATATATATAGGAGCAGTTTGGAACTTGGGGAATCAGAATATCACAAAAATGTTTCATTACGTGTAAGTGGATTTTTCGACGATTCTTGGCTGCCTGATCACGAAATATTTTCACAACAAAAGTTGCTCCAAATTAGCTGCAAATGCTATATATAAGAGCGGTTTGGAGCGTGGGGAAAATGAATATCACAAAAATGTTTCATTACGTGTAAGTGGATTTTTCGACGATTGTCGGCTCTATGGACACGAAATATACGCAGACAAAAGTTGCTCCAAATTCGCTGCAAAAGCTATATACGAGCAGTATGGATTGTGGGGAACAAGAATATCATAAAAATGTTTCATTTCGCATGAGTCGATTTTTCGACGATTCTCGGCTCCCTGGACAGAAATATGCCTATAACAAAAGTTAGTGCAAATTCACTGAAAAAGCTTTATCCGAGCAGTTTGGAATGTGGGGAAGAAGATTATCACAAAAATGTTTCA
The DNA here is from genome assembly GCA_030762935.1 of Hymenopus coronatus. Classification (NCBI taxonomy): domain Eukaryota; kingdom Metazoa; phylum Arthropoda; class Insecta; order Mantodea; family Hymenopodidae; genus Hymenopus; species Hymenopus coronatus. Next base: position 15,275,175 of record CM060890.1, read on the forward strand.
CTACGTGTAAGTCGATTTTTCGACGATTCTCGGTTACCTGGAGACGAAATATACTCAGAACAAAAGTTGCAGAACAAGAATATGACAAAAATTTTTCATGTCGCGTAAGTCGATTTTTTGAGGCTTCTCAGCTCCCTGGACACGAAATATATTCAGAACAAAAATTGCTCCAAATTCGCTGCAAAAGCTATATAGGAGCAGTTTGGAGTGTGGGGAACAAGAATAACACAAAAATGTTTCATTACGTGTAAGTGGATTTTTCGACGATTCTCAGTTCCCTGGACACGAAATATTCTCAGAACAAAAGTCGCTCCAAATTCGCTACAAAGGATATATACGAGCAGTTTGGAATGTGGGGAAGAAGATTATCACAAAAATGATTCACTACGTGTAAAAATTCATTGCAAAAGCCATATACGAGCAGATTGATTATGGGGAACAAGAATATCACAAAAATGTTTTATTACGTGTAAGTGGATTTTTCGACGATTCTCGGCTCTCTGGACACGAAATATACTCAGTACAAAAAATGCTCCAAATTCTCTGCAACAGCTATATACGAGCCTTTTGGAGTGTGGGGAACAAGAATATCACAAAAACGTTTAATTTCGCGTAAGTGGATTTTTCGACGATTCTCGGCTCCCTGGACACGAAATATGCTTATATCAAAAGTTGCTCCAAAATCGCTGCAAAAGCTATATACGAGCAGTTTGGAATGTGGGAACAAGAATATCATAAAACTGTTTCATTTCGCGTAAGTCGATTTTTCGACGATTCTCGGTTCCCTGAACACGAAATATATTCAGAACAAATGTTGCTCCAAATTGACTGCAAAAAATATATACGAGCAGTTTGGAGTGTGGGAACAAGAATATCATAAAAATGTTTCATTACGCGTAAGTCGATTTTTCGACGATTCTCGGTTTCCTGGACAGGAAATATATTCAGAACAAATACTGCTCCAAATTCACTGCGAAAGCTATATACGAGCAGTTTGGAGCGTGGGGAACAAGAATATCACAACAATTTTTCTTTTCGCGTAGTCGATATTTCGACGATTGTCGGTACCCTGGACACGAAATATTCTCAGAACAAAAGTTGCCCCAAATTCGCTGCAAAAGCTATATACGAGCAGTTTGGAGCGTGGGGAACAAGAATATCACAAAAATTTTTCATTTCGCCTAAGTCGATATTTCGCCGATTCTCAGCTCCCTGGTCACGAAATATACATATACCGAAAGTTGCTCCAAATTCGCTGCAAATGCTATTTACGAGCAGTTTGGAGCATGGGGAAGAAGAATATCACAAAAATTTTTCATTTCGTCTAAGTCGATATTTCGACGATTCTCGGCTCCCTGGACACTAAATATACTCAGAACAAAAGTTGCCCCAAATTCGCTGCAAAAGCTATATACGAGCAGTTTGGAGTAAGGTAAACAAGAATATCACAAAAATATTTCATTTCGTGTAAGTCGGTATTTCGACGATTCTCGGCTCCCTGGACACTGAATATGCATATAACAAAAGATGCTCCAAATTCGCTGCAAATGCTATATACGAGAAGTGGGGAGTGTGGGGAACAAGAATATCACAAAAAATTTTCATTTCGTGTAAGTCGATATTTCGAGGATTCTAGGCTCCCTGGACACGAAAAATACATATAACAAAAGTTGCTCCAAATTCGCCTCAAATGCTATTTACGAGCAGTTAGGAGCGCGTGGAACAAGAATATCATAAAAATGTTTCATTACGTGTAACTCGATATTTCGACGATTCTCGGCTCCCTGGTAACGAATTATATATATAACAAAAAGTTGCTCCAAATTCGCTGCAAATGCTATTTACGAGCAGTTTGGAGCGTGGGGAACAAGAATATTATAAAAATGTTTCATTACATGTAAGTCGATTTTACGACGATTCTCAACTCCCTGGACACGAAATATTCTCAGAACAAAAGTTGCTCCAAATTCACTGCATAATCTAAAAGCGAACAGTTTGGAGTGCGGGATGAAGATTATCACAAAAATGTATCACTAAGTGTAAGTCGATTTCTCGACGATTCGCGGCTCCCTGGACACGAAATATTCTCAGAACAAAAGTTGCTCCAAATTCGCTGCAAAAGCTATATACGAGCAGTTTGGAGTGTGGGGAACAAGAATATCACAAAAATGTTTCATTTCGCTTAAGTCAATTTTTCGAGGATTCACTATTCCCTGGACACGAAATATTCTCTGAACAAAAGTTGCTCTAAATTCGCTGCAAATGATATATATAGGAGCAGTTTGGAACTTGGGGAATCAGAATATCACAAAAATGTTTCATTACGTGTAAGTGGATTTTTCGACGATTCTTGGCTGCCTGATCACGAAATATTTTCACAACAAAAGTTGCTCCAAATTAGCTGCAAATGCTATATAAGAGCGGTTTGGAGCGTGGGGAAAATGAATATCACAAAAATGTTTCATTACGTGTAAGTGGATTTTTCGACGATTGTCGGCTCTATGGACACGAAATATACGCAGACAAAAGTTGCTCCAAATTCGCTGCAAAAGCTATATACGAGCAGTATGGATTGTGGGGAACAAGAATATCATAAAAATGTTTCATTTCGCATGAGTCGATTTTTCGACGATTCTCGGCTCCCTGGACAGAAATATGCCTATAACAAAAGTTAGTGCAAATTCACTGAAAAAGCTTTATCCGAGCAGTTTGGAATGTGGGGAAGAAGATTATCACAAACATGTTTCACTACGTGTAAGTCGATTTTTCGACGATTCTCGGTTCCCTGGAGACGAAATATACTCAGAACAAAAGTTGCAGAACAAGAATATGACAAAAATTTTTCATGTCGCGTAAGTCGATTTTTTGAGGATTCTCAGCTCCCTGGACACGAAATATTTTCAGAACAAAAATTGCTCCAAATTCGCTGCAAAAGCTATATAGGAGCAGTTTGGAGTGTGGGGAACAAGAATATCACAAAAATGTTTCATTACGTGTAAGTCGATTTTTCGACGATTCTCGGTTCCCTGGACACGAAATATTCTCAGAACAAAAGTCGCTCCAAACTCGCTGCAAAAGATATATACGAGCAGTTTGGAATGTGGGGAAGAAGATTATCACAAAAATGATTCACTACGTGTAAAAATTCATTGCAAAAGCCATATACGAGCAGATTGATTATGGGGAACAAGAATATCACAAAAATTTTTTTTACGTGTAAGTGGATTTTTCGACGATCCTCGGCTCTCTGGACACGAAATATACTCAGTACAAAAGTTGCTCAAAATTCTTTGCAACAGCTATATACGAGCAGTTTGGAGTGTGGGGAACAAGAATATCACAAAAACGTTTAATTTCGCGTAAGTGGAATTTTCGACGATTCTCGGCTCCCTGGACACGAAATATGCTTATATCAAAAGTTGCTCCAAAATCGCTGCAAAAGCTATATACGAGCAGTTTTAATTGTGGGAACAAGAATATCATAAAACTGTTTCATTTCGCGTAAGTCGATTTTTCGACGATTCTCGGTTCCCCGAACACGAAATATATTCAGAACAACTGTTGCTCGAAATTGACGGCAAAAAATATATACGAGCAGTTTGGAGTGAGGGGAACAAGAATGTCACAAAAATATTTCATTTCGTGTAAGTAGATATTTCGCAGATTCACGGCTCTCTGGACACGAAATATACATATAACAAAAGTTGCACCAAATTCGCTGCAAAAGCTATATACGAGCAGTTTGGAGTGTGGGAACAAGAATATCATAAAAATGTTTCATTACGCGAAAGTCGATTTTTCGACGATTCTCGGTTTCCTGGACAGCAAATATATTCAGAACAAATACTGCTCCAAATTCACTGCGAAAGCTATATACGAGCAGTTTGGAGCGTGGGGAACAAGAATATCACAACAATTTTTCTTTTCGCGTAGTCGATATTTCGACGATTGTCGGTACCCTGGACACGAAATATGCTCAGAACAAAAGTTGCTCCAAATTCGCTTCAAAAGCTATATTCGAGCAGTTTGGAGTGTGGGGTACAAGAATATCATAAAAATGTTTCATTACGTTTATGTCGTTTAACGACTTTTCTCGGCTCACTGGACACGAAATATTCTCAGAACATGACTTGCCGCAAATTCGCTGCAAAAGCTATATACGAGCAGATTGGAGTAAGGGGAACAAGAATATCACAAAAAGGTATCATTACTTGTAAGTGGATTTTTCGACGATTCTCGGCTGCCTCCACACGAAATATTCTCAGAACAAAAGTTGCTCCAAATTCGCTGCAAAAGCTATATAGGAGCAGTTTGGAGTGTGGGGAACAAGATTATCACAAAAATATTTCATTTCGTCTAAGTCGATATTTCGAGGATTACGGCTCCCTGGACACTAAATATACCAAGGAACAAAAGTTGCTCCAAATTCGCTACAAAAGCTATATACGAGCAGTTTGAGTATGGTAAACAAGAATATCACAAAAATATTTCATTTCGTGTAAGTCGGTATTTTGACGATTCTCGGCTCCCTGGACACGAAATATGCATATAATAAAAGTTGCTCCAAATTAGCTGCAAAAGCTATATACCAGCAGTTTGGAGTAAGGTAAACAAGAATATCACAAAAATATTTCATTTCGTGTAAGTTGATATTTCGACGATTCTTGGCTCCCTGGACACGAAAATATATATCACAAAAGTTGCTCCAAATTCGCTGCAAATGCTATTTACGAGCAGTTTGGAGCCTAGGGAACAAGAATATCATAAAAATGTTTCATTACGTGTAAGTCGATTTTACGACGATTCTCAGCTGCCTGGACACGAAATATTCTCAGAACAAAAGTTGCTCCAAATTCGCTTCATAAGCTAAAAGCGAATAGTTTGGAGCGCGGGGAAGAAGATTATCACAAAAATGTATCACTAAGTGTAAGTCGATTTCTCGACGATTCGCGGCTCCCTGGACACGAAATATTCTCAGAACAAAAGTTGCTCCAAATTCGCTGCAAATGCTATTTACGAGCATTTTGGAGCGTGGGGAACAAGAATATCACAAAAATTTTTCATTTCGCCTAAGTCGATATTTCGCTGATTCTCAGCTCCCTGGTCACGAAATATACATATGCCGAAAGTTGCTCCAAATTCGCTGCAAATGCTATTTACGAGCAGTTTGGAGCGTAGGGAAGAAGAATATCACAAAAATTTTTCATTTCGTCTAAGTCGATATTTCGACGATTACGGCTCCCTGGACACTAAATATACTCTGAACAAAAGTTGCTCCAAATTCGCTGCAAAAGCTATATACGAGCAGTTTGGAGTATGGTAAACAAGAATATCACAAAAATATTTCATTTCGTGTAAGTCGGTATTTCGACGATTCTCGGCTCCCTGGACAGGAAATATGCATATAACAAACGTTGCTCCAAATTAGCTACAAAACCTATATACCAGCAGTTTGGAGTAAGGTAAACAAGAATATCACAAAAATATTTCATTTCGTGTAAGTCGGTATTTCGACGATTCTCGGCTCCCTGGACACTGAATATGCATATAACAAAAGTTGCTCCAAATTCGCTGCAAATGCTATATACGAGAAGTTTGGAGTGTGGGGAACAATAATATCACAAAAAATTTTCATTTCGTGTAAGTCGATATTTCGAGGATTCTCGGCTCCCTGGACACTAAATTTACTCAGAACAAAAGTTGTTACAAATTCGCTGCAAAAGCTATATACGAGCAGTTTGGAGTAAGGTAAACAAGAATATCACAAAAATATTTCATTTCGTGTAAGTTGATATTTCCACGATTCATGGCTCCCTGGACACGAAAATACATATAAGAAAAGTTGCTTGTTTTTCGCTGCAAATGCTATATACGAGCAGTTTGGAGCGTGGGGAACAAGAATATCACAAAATTTTTCATTTCGTGTAAGTCGGTATTTTGACGATTCTCGGCTCCCTGGACACGAAATATGCATATAATAAAAGTTGTTACAAATTCGCTGCAAAAGCTATATACGAGCAGTTTGGAGTAAGGTAAACAAGAATATCACAAAAATATTTGATTTCGTGTAAGTCGGTATTTCGACAATTCTCGGCTCCCTGGACACGAAATATGCATATAACAAAAGTTGCTCCAAATTCGCTGCAAGAGCTATTTACGAGCAGTTTGGAGCGTGGGGAACAAAAATATCAAAAAAATATTTCAGTTCGCATAAATCGATTTTTCTCACCTGCCTGGACACGAAATATTCTCAGAACAAAAGTTGCTCCAAATTCGCTGCATAAGCTAAAAGCGAATAGTTTGGAGCGCGGGGAAGAAGATTATCACAAAAATGTATCACTAAGTGTAAGTCGATTTCTCGACGATTCGCGGCTCCCTGGACACGAAATATTCTCAGAACAAAAGTTGCTCCAAATTCGCTGCAAATGCTATTTACGAGCAGTTTGGAGCGTGGGGAACAAGAATATCACAAAAATTTTTCATTTCGCCTAAGTCGATATTTCGCCGATTCTCAGCTCCCTGGTCACGAAATATACATATACCGAAAGTTGCTCCAAATTCGCTGCAAATGCTATTTACGAGCAGTTTGGAGCGTGGGGAAGAAGAATATCACAAAAATTTTTCATTTCGTCTAAGTCGATATTTCGACGATTCTCGGCTCCCTGGACACTAAATATACTCAGAACAAAAGTTGCCTAAATTCGCTGCAAAAGCTATATACGAGCAGTTTGGAGTAAGGTAAACAAGAATATCACAAAAATATTTCATTTCGTGTAAGTCGGTATTTCGACGACTCTCGGCTCCCTGGACAGAAAATATGCATATAACAAACGTTGCTACAAATTAGCTACAAAACCTATATACCAGCAGTTTGGAGTAAGGTAAACAAGAATATCACAAAAATATTTCATTTCGTGTAAGTCGGTATTTCGACGATTCTCGGCTCCCTGGACACTGAATATGCATATAACAAAAGTTGCTCCAAATTCGCTGCAAATGCTATATACGAGAAGTTTGGAGTGTGGGGAACAAGAATATCACAAAAATTTTTCATTTCGCGTAAGTCGATTTTTCGAGGATTCTCAGCTCCCTGGTCACGAAATATATTATCCTAACAAACGTTGCTCCAAATTCGCTGCAAAAGCTATATACGAGAAATTTGGAGTAAGGTAAACAAGAATATCACAAAAATATTTCATTTCGTGTAAGTTGATATTTCGACGATACTCGGCTCCCTGGACACGAAAATACATATAACAAAAGTTGTTCTTTTTTCGCTTAAAATGCTACATACGAGCAGTTTGGAGCGTGGGGAACAAGAATATCACAAAAATATTTCATTTCGTGTAAGTTGATATTTCGACGATTCTCGGCTCCCTGGACACCAAAATACATATAACAAAAGTTGTTCTTTTTTCGCTTAAATGCTATATACGAGCAGCTTGGAGTGTGGGGAACAAGAATATCACAAAAATTTTTCGTTTCGCCTAAGTCGATATTTCGCCTATTCTCAGCTCCCTGGTCACGAAATATACATATATCAAAAGTTGCTCCAAATTCGCTGCAAATGCTATTTACGAGTAGTTTGGAACGTGGGGAACAAAAATATCACAAAAATATTTCATTTCGTGTAGGTTGATATTTCGACGATTCTCGGCTCCCTGGACATGAAAAATACATATAACAAAAGTTGCTCCAAATTCGCTGAAAATGCTATATACCAGCACTTTGGAGCGTGGGGAACAAGAATATCACAAAAACTTTTTTCATTTCACGTAAGTCGATTTTTCGAGGATTCTCAGCTTCCTGGACCCGAAATATATTATCCTAACAAACGTTGCTCCAAATTCGCTGCAAAAGCTATATACGAGAATTTTGGAGTGTGGGGAACAAGAATATCACAAAAATTTTTCATTTCGCCGATTCTCAGCTCCCTGGTCACGAAATATACATATATCAAAAGTTGCTCCAAATTCGCCTCAAATGCAAATTACGAGCAGTTTCGAGCGCGGGGAACAAGAATATCATAAAAATGTTTCATTACGTGTAAGTCGATATTTCTACGATTCTCGGCTCTCTGGTAACGAAATATACATATAGCAAAAGTTGCTCCAAATTCGCTGCAAATGCTATATACGAGCAGTTTGGAGCGTGGGGAACAAGAATATCATAAAAATGTTTCATTACGTGTAAGTCGATTTTACGACGATTCTCAGCTGCCTGGACACGAAATATTCTCAGAACAAATGTTGCTCTAAATTCGCTGCATAAGCTAAAAGCGAATAGTTTGGAGCGCGGGGAAGAAGATTATCACAAAAATGTATCACTATGTGTAAGTCGATTTCTCGACGATTCTCGGCTGCCTGGCCACGAAATATTCTCAGAACAAATGTTGCTCCAACTTCGCTGCAAAAGCTATATACCAGCAGTATGGAGTATGGAAACAAGAATATCACAAAAATATTTCATTTCGTGTAAGTGGATATTTCCACGAATCCCGGCTCCCTGGACACGAAAAATACATATAACAAAAGTTGCTCCAAATTCGCTGCAAAAGCTATATACGAGCAGTTTGGAGCGTGGGGAACAAGAATATCACAATAATATTTCATTACGTGTAAGTCGATTTTACGAAGATACTACGCTCCTTGTTGCTCCAATTTCGCTGCAAAAGCTATATACCAGCAGTATGGATTATGGGAAACAAGAATATCACAAAAATATTTCATATCGTGTAAGTCGATATTTCGACGATTCTCGGCTCCCTGGACACGAAATATACATTTAACATATGTTGCTGCAAATTCACTGCAACTGCTATATATGATCAGTTTGAGGCGTGGGAAATCAGAACAACACAAATATTTTTCATTTCGCGTAAGTCGATTTTTCGAGGATTCTCTGCTCCCTGGACACGAAATATATTATCCTAACAAACGTTGCTACAAATTCGCTGCAAAAGCTATATACGAGCAGTTTGGAGTGTGGGGAACAAGAATATCTCAAAAATTTTTCATGTCGTGTAAGTCGATATTTCGACGATTCTCGGCTCCCTGGACACTAAATATACTCTGAACAAAAGTTGCTCCAAATTCGCTGCAAAAGCTATATAAGAGCAGTTTGGAGTAAAGTAAACAAGAATATCACAACAAATATTTCATTTCGTGTAAGTCTATATTTCGACGATTCTCGGCTCCCTGGACACTAAATATACTCTGAACAAAAGTTGCTCCAAATTCGCTTCAAAAGCTATATGAGAGCAGTTTGGAGTAAGGTAAGCAAGAATATCACAAAAATATTTCATTTCGTGTAAGTTGATATTTCAACGATTCTCGGCTCCCTGGACACGAAAATACATATTAACAAAAGTTGCTCCAAATTCGCTGCAAAAGCTATATACGAGCAGTTTGGAGTGTGGGGAACAAGAATATCACAAAAATTTTTCATTTCGCCTAAGTCGACATTTCGCCGATTCTGAGCTCCCTGGTCACGAAATATACATATACCAAAAGTTTCTCCAAATTCGCCTGAAATGCTATTTACGACCAGTTTGGAGCGTGGGGAACAAGAATATCACAAAAATATTTCATTTCGTGTAACTTGATATTTCGACGATTCTCGGCTCCCTGGACACGAAATATATTATCCTAAAGAACGGTGCTCCAAATTCGCTGCAAAAGCTATATACGGGCAGTTTGGAGCGAGGGGAACAAGAATTGCACAAAAATATTTCATTTCCTGTAAGTTAATATTTCGACGATTCTCGACTCCCTGAACACGAAAATATATATCACAAAAGTTACTCCAAATTCGCTGCAAATGCTATATACGAGCAGTTTGGAGCGTGGGGAACAAGAATATTATAAAAATGTTTCATTACGTGTAAGTCGATTTTACGACGATTCTCAGCTGCCTGGACACGAAATATTCTCAGACCAAAAGTTGATCCAAATTCGCTACATAAGCTAAAAGCGAATAGTTTGGAGCGCGGGGAAGAAGATTATCACAAAAATGTATCACTATGTGTAAGTCGATTTCTCGACGATTCTCAGCTCCCTGGTCACGAAATATATTATCCTAAGGAACGTTGCTCCAAATTCGCTGCAAAAGCTATATACGAGAAGTTTGGAGTGTGGGGAACAAGAATATCACAAGATTTTTTCATTTCGTGTAAGTCGATATTTCAACTATTCTCGGCTCCCTGGACACTAAATATACTCTGAACAAAAGTTGCTCCAAATACGCTGCAAAAGCATATAACAAAAGTTACTCCAAATTCGCTGCAAATGCTATTTACGAGCAGTTTGGAGCGTGGGGAACAAGAATATCACAAAAATATATCATTTCGTGTAAGTCGGTATTTCGACGCTTCTCGGCTCCCTGGACACGAAATATTCATATAATAAAAGTTGCTCCAAATTAGCTGCAAAAGCTATATACCAGCAGTTTGGAGTAAGGTAAACAATAATATCACAAAAATATTTCATTTCGTGTAAGTTGATATTTCGACGATTCTCGGCTCCCTGGACACGAAAAATACATATAACAAAAGTTGCTCCAAATTCGCCTCAAATGCTATTTACGAGCAGTTAGGAGCGCGGGGAACAAGAATATCATAAAAATGTTTCATTACGTGTAAGTCGATATTTCGACGATTCTCGGCTCCCTGGTAACGAAATATACATATAACAAAAAGTTGCTCCAAATTCGCTGCAAATGCTATTTACGAGCAGTTTGGAGCGTGGGGAACAAGAATATTATAAAAATGTTTCATTACATGTAAGTCGATTTTACGACGATTCTCAACTCCCTGGACACGAAATATTCTCAGAACAAAAGTTGCTACAAATTCACTGCATAATCTAAAAGCGAACAGTTTGGAGTGCGGGATGAAGATTATCACAAAAATGTATCACTAAGTGTAAGTCGATTTCTCGACGATTCTCGGCTCCCTGGACACCTAATATTCTCAGAACAAAAGTTGCTCCAAATTCGCTGCAAAGGCTATATACGAGAAGTTTGGAGTGTGGGGAACAAGAATATCACAAAAAATTTTCATTTCGTGTAAGTCGATATTTCGACGATTCTCGGCTCCTTGGACACTAAATAAACTCAGAACAAAAGTTGCTCCAAATTCGCTGCAAAGGCTATATACGAGCAGTTTGGTGTGTGGGGAACAAGAATATCACAAAAATTTTTCATTTCGCCTAAGTCAATATTTCGCCGATTCTCAGCTCCCTGGTCACGAAATATAAATATACCAAAAGTTGATCCAAATTCGCCTCAAATGCTATTTGCGATTAGTTTGGAGCGCGGGGAACAAGAATATCATAAAAATGTTTCATTACGTGTAAGTCGATATTTCGACGATTTTCGGCTCCCTGGACACTAAATATACTCAGATCAAAAGTTGATCCAAATTCGCTGCAAAAGCTATATACTAGCAGTTTGGAGTAAGGTAAACCAGAATATCACAAAAATATTTCATTTCGTGTAAGTCGGTATTTCGACGATTCTCGGCTCCCTGGACACGAAATATGCATATAACAAAAGTTGCTCCAAAATCGCTGCAAAAGCTATATACCAGCAGTTTGGAGTAAGGTAAACAAAAATATCACAAAAATATTTCATTTCGTGTAAGTCGGTATTTCGACGATTCTCGGCTCCCTGGACAGGAAATATGCATATAACAAAAGTTGCTCCAAATTCGTGCAAAAGCTATTTACGAGCAGTTTGGAGCGTGGGGAACAAGAATATCATAAAAATGTTTCATTACGTGTAAGTCGATTTTACGACGATTCTCAGCTCCCTGGACACGAAATATTCTCAGAACAAAAGTTGCTCCAAATTCGCTGCAAATGCTATTTACGAGCAGATTGGAGCGTGGGGAACAACAATATCACAAAAATTTTTCATTTCGCGTAAGTCGATTTTTCGAGGATTCTCAGCTCCCTGGACACGAAATATATCATCTTAACAAAAGTTGCTGCAAATTCGCTGCAAATGCTATTTACGAGCAGTTTCGAGCGTGGGGAACAAGAATATCACAAAAATATTTCATTTCGCCTAAGTCGATATTTCGCCGATTCTCAGCTCCCTGGTCACGAAATATATATATATCAAAAGTAGCTCCGAATTCGCCTCAAATGCTATTTACGAGCAGTTTGGAGCGCGGGGAAGAAGAATATCATAAAAATGTTTCATTACGTGTAAGTGGATATTTCGACGATTCTCGGCTCCATGGTCACGAAATATACATATAACAAAAGTTGCTCCAAATTCGCTGCAAATCCTATTTACAAGCAGTTTGGAGCGTGGGGAACAAGAATATCACAAAAATATTTCAGTTCGTGTAAGTTGATATTTCGACAATTCTCGGCTCCCTGGACACTAAATATACTCAGAAGAAAAGTTGCTCCAAATTCGCTGCAAAAGCTATATACGAACAGTTTGGAGTAAGGTAAACAAGAATATCACAAAAATATTTCATTTCTTGTAGGTCGGTATTTCCAAGATTCTCTGCTCCCTGGACACGAAATATGCATATAACAAAAGTTGCTCCAAATTCGCTGCAAATGCTATATACGAGCACTTTGGGGCGTGGGGAACAAGAATATCACAAAATTTTTTCATTTCGCGTAAGTCGATTTTTCGAGGATTCTCAGCTCACTGGACCCGAAATATATTATCCTAACAAACGTTGCTCCAAATTCGCTGCAAAAGCTATATATGAGAATTTTGGAGTGTGGGGAACAAGAATATCACAAAAATTTTTCATTTCGCCGATTCTCAGCTCCCTGGTCACGAAATATACATATATCAAAAGTTGCTCCAAATTCGCCTCAAATGCTAATTACGAGCAGTTTCGAGCGCGGGGAACAAGAATATCATAAAAATGTTTCATTACGTGTAAGTCGATATTTCTACGATTCTCGGCTCTCTGGTAACGAAATATACATATAGCAAAAGTTGCTCCAAATTCGCTGCAAATGCTATATACGAGCAGTTTGGAGCGTGGGGAACAAGAATATCATAAAAATGTTTCATTAGTGTAAGTCGATTTTACGACGATTCTCAGCTGCCTGGACACGAAATATTCTCAGAACAAATGTTGCTCTAAATTCGCTGCATAAGCTAAAAGCGAATAGTTTGGAGCGCGGGGAAGAAGATTATCACAAAAATGTATCACTATGTGTAAGTCGATTTCTCGACGATTCTCGGCTGCCTGGCCACGAAATATTCTCAGAACAAATGTTGCTCCAACTTCGCTGCAAAAGCTATATACCAGCAGTATGGAGTATGGAAACAAGAATATCACAAAAATATTTCATTTCGTGTAAGTGGATATTTCCACGAATCCCGGCTCCCTGGACACGAAAAATACATATAACAAAAGTTGCTCCAAATTCGCTGCAAATGCTATTTACGAGCAGTTTGGAGCGTGGGGAACAAGAATATTATAAAAATGTTTCATTACATGTAAGTCGATTTTACGACGATTCTCAACTCCCTGGACACGAAATATTCTCAGAACAAAAGTTGCTACAAATTCATTGCATAATCTAAAAGCGAACAGTTTGGAGTGCGGGATGAAGATTATCACAAAAATGTATCACTAAGTGTAAGTCGATTTCTCGACGATTCTCGGCTCCCTGGACACGAACTATTCTCAGAACAAAAGTTGCTCCAAATTCGCTGCAAAAGCTATATACGAGAAGTTTGGAGTGTGGGGAACAAGAATATCACAAAAAATTTTCATTTCGTGTAAGTCGATATTTCGACGATTCTCGGCTCCTTGGACACTAAATAAACTCAGAACAAAAGTTGCTCCAAATTCGCTGCAAAGGCTATATACGAGCAGTTTGGTGTGTGGGAAACAAGAATATCACAAAAATTTTTCATTTCGCCTAAGTCAATATTTCGCCGATTCTCAGCTCCCTGGTCACGAAATATAAATATACCAAAAGTTGATCCAAATTCGCCTCAAATGCTATTTGCGATTAGTTTGCAGCGCGGGGAACAAGAATATCATAAAAATGTTTCATTACGTGTAAGTCGATATTTCGACGATTTTCGGCTCCCTGGTCACGAAATATACATATAACAAAGGTTGCTCTAAATTCGCTGCAAATCCTATTTACGAGAAGTTTGGAGTGTGGGGAAGAAGAATATCACAAAAATTTTTCATTTCGTGTAAGTCGATATTTCGACGATTCTCGGCTCCCTGGACACTAAATATACTCAGAACAAAAGTTGCCCCAAATTCGCTGCAAAAGCTATATACGAGCAGTTTGGAGTAAGGGAAACAAGAATATCACAAAAATATTTCATTTCGTGTAAGTCGGTATTTTGATGATTCTCGGCTCCCTGGACACGAAATATGCATATAACAAACGTTGCTCCAAATTCGCTGCAAGAGCAATTTACGAGCAGTTTGGAGCGTGGGGAACAAAAATATCAAAAAAATATTTCATTTCGCATAAATCGATTTTTCTCAGCTGCCTGGACACGAAATATTCTCAGAACAAAAGTTGCTCCAAATTCGCTGCATAAGCTAAAAGCGAATAGTTTGGAGCGCGGGGAAGAAGATTATCACAAAAATGTATCACTAAGTGTAAGTCGATTTCTCGACGATTCGCGGCTCCCTGGACACGAAATATTCTCAGAACAAAAGTTGCTCCAAATTCGCTGCAAATGCTATTTACGAGCAGTTTGGAGCGTGGGGAACAAGAATAGCACAAAAATTTTTCATTTCGCCTAAGTCGATATTTCGCCGATTCTCAGCTCCCTGGTCACGAAATATACATATACCGAAAGTTGCTCCAAATTCGCTGCAAATGCTATTTACGAGCAGTTTGGAGCGTGGGGAAGAAGAATATCACAAAAATTTTTCATTTCGTCTAAGTCGATATTTCGACGATTCTCGGCTCCCTCGACACTAAATATACTCAGAACAAAAGTTGCCCCAAATTCGCTTCAAAAGCTATATACGAGCAGTTTGGAGTAAGGTAAACAAGAATATCACAAAAATATTTCATTTCGTGTAAGTCGGTATTTCGACGATTCTCGGCTCCCTGGACAGGAAATATGCATATAACAAACGTTGCTCCAAATTAGCTACAAAACCTATATACCAGCAGTTTGGAGTAAGGTAAACAAGAATATCACAAAAATATTTCATTTCGTGTAAGTCGGTATTTCGACGATTCTCGGCTCCCTGGACACTGAATATGCATATAACAAAAGTTGCTCCAAATTCGCTGCAAATGCTATATACGAGAAGTTTGGAGTGTGGGGAACAGAATATCACAAAAAATTTTCATTTCGTGTAAGTCGATATTTCGAGGATTCTCGGCTCCCTGGACACTAAATATACTCAGAACAAAAGTTGTTACAAATTCGCTGCAAAAGTTATATACGAGCAGTTTGGTGTAAGGTAAACAAGAATATCACAAAAAAATTTCATTTCGTGTAAGTTGATATTTCGACGATTCTCGGCTCCCTGGACACGAAAAATACATATAACAAAAGTTGCTCCAAATTCGCCTCAAATGCTATTTACGAGCAATTAGGAGCGCGGGGAACAAGAATATCATAAAAATGTTTTATTACGTGTATGTCGATATTTCGACGATTCTCGGCTCCCTGGTAACGAAATATACATATAACAAAAAGTTGCTCCAAATTCGCCTCAAATGCTATTTACGAGCAGTTAGGAGCGCGGGGAACAAGAATATCATAAAAATGTTTCATTACGTGTAAGTCGATTTTACGACGATTCTCAGCTGCCTGGACACGAAATATTCTCAGAACAAAAGTTGCTCCAAATTCGCTGCAAATGCTATTTACGAGCAGTTTGGAGCGTGGGGAACAAGAATATCACAAAAATATTTCATTTCGTGTAAGTTGATATTTCGACGATTCTCGGCTCCCTGGACACCAAAATACATATACCAAAAGTTGTTCTTTTTTCGCTGCAAATGCTATATACGAGCAGCTTGGAGTGTGGGGATCAAGAATATCACAAAAATTTTTCGTTTCGCCTAAGTCGATATTTCGCCTATTCTCAGCTCCCTGGTCACGAAATATACATATATCAAAAGTTGCTCCAAATTCGCTGCAAATACTATTTACGAGTAGTTTGGAACGTGGGGAACAAGAATATCACAAAAATATTTCATTTCGTGTAGGTTCATATTTCGACGATTCTCGGCTCCCTGGACACGAAAAATACATATAACAAAAGTTGCTCGAAATTCGCTGAAAATGCTATATACCAGCACTTTGGAGCGTGGGGAACAAGAATATCACAAAAATTTTTCATTTCACGTAAGTCGATTTTTCGAGGATTCTCAGCTTCCTGGACCCGAAATATATTATCCTAACAAACGTTGCTCCAAATTCGCTGCAAAAAATATATACGAGAATTTTGGAGTGTGGGGAAAAAGAATATCACAAAAATTTTTCATTTCGTGTAAGTCGATATTTCGACGATTCTCGGCTCCCTGGACACTAAATATACTCAGATCAAAAGTTGATCCAAATTCGCTGCAAAAGCTATTTACGAGCAGTTTGGAGATTGGGGAACAAGAATATCACAAAAATATTTCATTTCGTGTAAGTTGATATTTCGACGATCCTCGGCTCACTGGACACGAAAATATATATCACAAAAGTTGCTCCAAATTCACTGCAAAAGCTATATACGAGCAGTTTGGAGTGAGGCGAACAAGAATACCATAAAAGTGTTTCATTTCGCGTAAGTCGATTCTTCGCCGATTCTCGGTTGCCTGGACACGAAATATTCTGAGAACAAATGTGGCTCCAATTTCGCTGCAAAAGCTATATACCAGCAGTATGGAGTATGGGAAACAAGAATATCACAAAAATATTTCATTTCGTGTAAGTCGATATTTCGACGATCCTCGGCTTCCTGGACACGAAAATATATATCACAAAAGTTGCTCCAAATTCACTGCAAAAGCTATATACGAGCAGTTTGGAGTGAGGCGAACAAGAATACCATAAAAGTGTTTCATTTCGCGTAAGTCGATTCTTCGCCGATTCTCGGTTGCCTGGACACGAAATATTCTGAGAACAAATGTGGCTCCAATTTCGCTGCAAAAGCTATATACCAGCAGTATGGAGTATGGGAAACAAGAATATCACAAAAATATTTCATTTCGTGTAAGTCGATATTTCGACGATTCTCGGCTCCCTGGTCACGAAATATACATATAACAAAAGTTACTCCAAATTCGCTGCTAATGCTATTTACGAGCAGTTTGGAGCGTGGGGAACAAGAATATCAGAAAAATATTTCATTTCGTGTAAGTCGATATTTCGACGATTCTCGGCTCCCTGGACACTAAATATACTCTGAACAAAAGTTGCTCCAAATTCGCTGCAAAAGCTATATAAGAGCAGTTTGGAGTAAGGTAAACAAGAATATCACAAAAATATTTCATTTCGTGTACGTTGATATTTCGACGGTTCTCGGCTCCCTGGACACTAAATATACTCTGCACAAAAGTTGCTCCAAATTCGCTGCAAAAGCTATATAAGAGCAGTTTGGAGTAAAGTAAACAAGAATATCACAAAAATATTTCATTTCGTGTAAGTTGATATTTCAACGATTCTCGGCTCCCTGGACAGGAAAATACATATAACAAAAGTTGCTCCAAATTCGCTGCAAAAGCTATATACGAGCAGTTTGGAGTGTGGGGAACAAAAATATCACGAAAATTTTTCATTTCGCCTAAGTCGATATTTCGCCGATTCTCAGCTCCCTGGTCACGAAATATAAATATACCTAAAGTTGCTCCAAATTCGCTGCAGATTTTATATATACGAGCAGTTTGGAGCGTGGGGAACAAGAATATCAACAAAAAAATTCATTTCGTGTAAGTCGATATTTCGACGATTCTCGGCTCCCTGGACACTAAAATATATTTCACAAAAGTTGCTCCAAATTCGCTGCAAATGCTATATATTAGCAGTTTGGAGCGTGGGGAACAAGAATATCATAAAAATGTTTCATTACGTGTAAGTCGATTTTACGACGATTCTCTGCTGCCTGGACACGAAATATTCTCAGAACAAAAGTTGCTCCAAATTCGCTGCATAAGCTAAAAGCGAATAGTTTGGAGCGCGGGGAAAAAGAATATCACAAAAATGTATCACTAAGTGTAAGTCGATTTCTCGACGATTCTCGGCTCCTTGGTCACGAAATATACATATAACAAAAGTTGCTCCAAATTCGCTGCAAATGCTATTTACGAGTAGTTTGGAGCGTGGGGAACAAGAATATCACAAAAATATTTCATTGCGTGTAAGTTAATATTTCGACGATTCTCGGCTGCCTGGACACGAAAAATACATATCACAAAAGTCGCTCCAAATTCGCTGCAAATGCTATATACGAGCGGTTTGGAGCGTGGGGAACAAAAATATCACAAAAATATTTTATATTGTGTGAGTCGATATTTCGACGATTCTCGGCTCCCTGGACACTAAATATACTCTGCACAAAAGTTGCTCCAAATTCGCTGCAAAAGCTATATAAGAGCAGTTTGGAGTAAGGTAAACAAGAATATCACAAAAATATTTCATTTCGTGTAAGTTGATATTTCAACGATTCTCGGCTCCCTGGACACGAAAATACATATAACAAAAGTTGCTCCAAATTCGCTGCAAAAGCTATATACGAGCAGTTTGGAGTGTGGGGAACAAAAATATCACGAAAATTTTTCATTTCGCCTAAGTCGATATTTCGCCGATTCTCAGCTCCCTGGTCACGAAATATAAATATAACAAAAGTTGCTCCAAATTCGCTGCAAATTTTATATATACGAGCAGTTTGGAGCGTGGGGAACAAGAATATCAACAAAAAAATTCATTTCGTGTAAGTCGATATTTCGACCATTCTCGGCTCCCTGGACACTAAAATATATTTCACAAAAGTTGCTCCAATTTCGCTGCAAATGCTATATACGAGCAGTTTGGAGCGTGGGGAACAAGAATATCATAAAAATGTTTCATTACGTGTAAGTCGATTTTACGACGATTCTCAGCTGCCTGGACACGAAATATTCTCGGAACAAAAGTTGCTCCAAATTCGCTGCATAAGCTAAAAGCGAATAGTTTGGAGCGCGGGGAAAAAGAATATCACAAAAATGTATTACTAAGTGTAAGTGGATTTCTCGACGATTCTCGGCTCCTTGGTCACGAAATATACATATAACAAAAGTTGCTCCAAATTCGCTGCAAATGCTATTTACGAGTAGTTTGGAGCGTGGGGAACAAGAATATCACAAAAATATTTCATTGCGTGTAAGTTAATATTTCGACGATTCTCGGCTGCCTGGACACGAAAAATACATATCACAAAAGTTGCTCCAAATTCGCTGCAAATGCTATATACGAGCAGTTTGGAGCGTGGGGAACAAAAATATCACAAACATTTTTCATTTCGTGTAAGTCGATATTTCGACGATTCTCGGCTCCCTGTACACTAAATATACTCTGAACAAAAGTTGCTCCAAATTCGCTGCAAAAGCTATTTAAGAGCAGTTTGGAGTAAGGTAAACAAGAATATCAGAAAAATATTTCATTTCGTGTAAGTTGATATTTCGACGATTCTCGGCTCCCTGGACACGAAAATACATATAACAAAAGTTGCTCCAAATTCGCTGCAAATGTTATTTACGAGCAGTTTGGAGCGTGGGGAACAAGAATATCACAAAAATATTTCATTTCGTGTAAGTTGATATTTCGACGATTTTCGGCTCCCTGGACACGAAAATATATATCACAAAAGTTGCTCCAAATTCACTGCAAAAGCTATATACGAGCAGTTTGGAGTGTGGCGAACAAGAATACCATAAAAATGTTTCATTTCGTGTAAGTCGATTCTTCGCCGATTCTCGGCTGCCTGGACACGAAATATTCTGAGAACAAATGTGGCTCCAATTTCGCTGCAAAAGCTATATGTCAGCAGTATGGAGTATGGGAAACAAGAATATCACAAAAATATTTCATTTCGTGAAAGTCGATATTTCGACGATTCTCGGCTCCCTGGTCACGAAATATACATATAACAAAAGTTACTCCAAATTCGCTGCTAATGCTATTTACGAGCAGTTTGGAGCGTGGGGAACAAGAATATCAGAAAAATATTTCATTTCGTGTAAGTCGATATTTCGACGATTCTCGGCTCCCTGGACACTAGATATACTCTGAACAAAAGTTGCTCCAAATTCGCTGCAAAAGCTATATAAGAGCAGTTTGGAGTAAGGTAAACAAGAATATCACAAAAATATTTCATTTCGTGTAAGTCGATATTTCGACGGTTCTCGGCTCCCTGGACACTAAATATACTCTGCACAAAAGTTGCTCCAAATTCGCTGCAAAAGCTATATAAGAGCAGTTTGGAGTAAAGTAAACAAGAATATCACAAAAATATTTCATTTCGTGTAAGTTAATATTTCAACGATTCTCGGCTCCCTGGACAGGAAAATACATATAACAAAAGTTGCTCCAAATTCGCTGCAAAAGCTATATACGAGCAGTTTGGAGTGTGGGGAACAAAAATATCACGAAAATTTTTCATTTCGCCTAAGTCGATATTTCTCCGATTCTCAGCTCCCTGGTCACGAAATATAAATATACCTAAAGTTGCTCCAAATTCGCTGCAGATTTTATATATACGAGCAGTTTGGAGCGTGGGGAACAAGAATATCAACAAAAAAATTCATTTCGTGTAAGTCGATTTTACGACGATTCTCTGCTGCCTGGACACGAAATATTCTCAGAACAAAAGTTGCTCCAAATTCGCTGCATAAGCTAAAAGCGAATAGTTTGGAGCGCGGGGAAAAAGAATATCACAAAAATGTATCACTAAGTGTAAGTCGATTTCTCGACGATTCTCGGCTCCTTGGTCACGAAATATACATATAACAAAAGTTGCTCCAAATTCGCTGCAAATGCTATTTACGAGTAGTTTGGAGCGTGGGGAACAAGAATATCACAAAAATATTTCATTGCGTGTAAGTTAATATTTCGACGATTCTCGGCTGCCTGGACACGAAAAATACATATCACAAAAGTTGCTCCAAATTCGCTGCAAATGCTATATACGAGCAGTTTGGAGCGTGGGGAACAAAAATATCACAAACATTTTTCATTTCGCGTAAGTCGATATTTCGACGATTCTCGGCTCCCTGTACACTAAATATACTCTGAACAAAAGTTGCTCCAAATTCGCTGCAAAAGCTATTTAAGAGCAGTTTGGAGTAAGGTAAACAAGAATATCACAAAAATATTTCATTTCGTGTAAGTTGATATTTCGACGATTCTCGGCTCCCTGGACACGAAAATACATATAACAAAAGTTGCTCCAAATTCGCTGCAAATGCTATTTACGAGCAGTTTGGAGCGTGGGGAACAAGAATATCACAAAAATATTTCATTTCGTGTAAGTTGATATTTCGACGATTCTCGGCTCCCTGGACACGAAAATATATATCACAAAAGTTGCTCCAAATTCACTGCAAAAGCTATATACGAGCAGTTTGGAGTGTGGCGAACAAGAATAACATAAAAATGTTTCATTTCGTGTAAGTCGATTCTTCGCCGATTCTCGGCTGCCTGGACACGAAATATTCTGAGAACAAATGTGGCTCCAATTTCGCTGCAAAAGCTATATACCAGCAGTATGGAGTATGGGAAACAAGAATATCACAAAAATATTTCATTTCGTGTAAGTCGATATTTCGACGATTCTCGGCTCCCTGGTCACGAAATATACATATAACAAAAGTTTCTCCAAATTCGCTGCAAAAAGTTTCTCCAAATTCGCTGCAAATGCTATTTACGAGCAGTTTGGAGCGTGGGGAAGAAGAATATCACAATAATATTTCATTTCGTGTAAGTCGATATTTCGACGATTCTCGTCTCCCTGGACACTAAATATACTCTGAACAAAAGTTGCTCCAAATTCGCTGCAAAATATATATAAGAGCAGTTTGGAGTAAGGTAAACAAGAATATCAGAAAAATATTTCATTTCGTGTAAGTCGATATTTCGACGATTCTCGGCTCCCTGGACACTAAATATACTCTGAACAAAAGTTGCTCCAAATTCGCTGCAAAAGCTATATAAGAGCAGTTTGGAGTAAAGTAAACAAGAATATCACAAAAATATTTCATTTCGTGTAAGTTGATATTTCAACGATTCTCGGCTCCCTGGACAGGAAAATACATATAACAAAAGTTGCTCCAAATTCGCTGCAAAAGCTATATACGAGCAGTTTGGAGTGTGGGGAACAAAAATATCACGAAAATTTTTCATTTCGCCTAAGTCGATATTTCTCCGATTCTCAGCTCCCTGGTCACGAAATATAAATATACCTAAAGTTGCTCCAAATTCGCTGCAGATTTTATATATACGAGCAGTTTGGAGCGTGGGGAACAAGAATATCAACAAAAAAATTCATTTCGTGTAAGTCGATTTTACGACGATTCTCTGCTGCCTGGACACGAAATATTCTCAGAACAAAAGTTGCTCCAAATTCGCTGCATAAGCTAAAAGCGAATAGTTTGGAGCGCGGGGAAAAAGAATATCACAAAAATGTATCACTAAGTGTAAGTCGATTTCTCGACGATTCTCGGCTCCTTGGTCACGAAATATACATATAACAAAAGTTGCTCCAAATTCGCTGCAAATGCTATTTACGAGTAGTTTGGAGCGTGGGGAACAAGAATATCACAAAAATATTTCATTGCGTGTAAGTTAATATTTCGACGATTCTCGGCTGCCTGGACACGAAAAATACATATCACAAAAGTTGCTCCAAATTCGCTGCAAATGCTATATACGAGCAGTTTGGAGCGTGGGGAACAAAAATATCACAAACATTTTTCATTTCGCGTAAGTCGATATTTCGACGATTCTCGGCTCCCTGTACACTAAATATACTCTGAACAAAAGTTGCTCCAAATTCGCTGCAAAAGCTATTTAAGAGCAGTTTGGAGTAAGGTAAACAAGAATATCACAAAAATATTTCATTTCGTGTAAGTTGATATTTCGACGATTCTCGGCTCCCTGGACACGAAAATACATATAACAAAAGTTGCTCCAAATTCGCTGCAAATGCTATTTACGAGCAGTTTGGAGCGTGGGGAACAAGAATATCACAAAAATATTTCATTTCGTGTAAGTTGATATTTCGACGATTCTCGGCTCCCTGGACACGAAAATATATATCACAAAAGTTGCTCCAAATTCACTGCAAAAGCTATATACGAGCAGTTTGGAGTGTGGCGAACAAGAATAACATAAAAATGTTTCATTTCGTGTAAGTCGATTCTTCGCCGATTCTCGGCTGCCTGGACACGAAATATTCTGAGAACAAATGTGGCTCCAATTTCGCTGCAAAAGCTATATACCAGCAGTATGGAGTATGGGAAACAAGAATATCACAAAAATATTTCATTTCGTGTAAGTCGATATTTCGACGATTCTCGGCTCCCTGGTCACGAAATATACATATAACAAAAGTTTCTCCAAATTCGCTGCAAAAAGTTTCTCCAAATTCGCTGCAAATGCTATTTACGAGCAGTTTGGAGCGTGGGGAAGAAGAATATCACAATAATATTTCATTTCGTGTAAGTCGATATTTCGACGATTCTCGTCTCCCTGGACACTAAATATACTCTGAACAAAAGTTGCTCCAAATTCGCTGCAAAATATATATAAGAGCAGTTTGGAGTAAGGTAAACAAGAATATCAGAAAAATATTTCATTTCGTGTAAGTCGATATTTCGACGATTCTCGGCTCCCTGGACACTAAATATACTCTGAACAAAAGTTGCTCAAAATTCGCTGCAAAAGCTATATAAGAGCAGTTTGGAGTAAGGTAAACAAGAATATCACAAAAATATTTCATTTCGTGTAAGTTGATATTTCAACGATTCTCGGCTCCCTGGACACGAAAATATATATAACAAAAGTTGCTCCAAATTCGCTGCAAATTTTATATATACGAGCAGTTTGGAGCGTGGGGAACAAGAATATCAACAAAAAAATTCATTTCGTGTAAGTCGATATTTCGACGATTCTCAGCTGCCTGGACACGAAATATTCTCAGAACAAAAGTTGCTCCAAATTCGCTGCATAAGCTAAAAGCGAATAGTTTGGAGCGCGGGGAAAAAGAATATCACAAAAATGTATCACTAAGTGTAAGTCGATTTCTCGACGATTCTCGGCTCATTGGTCACGAAATATACATATAACAAAAGTTGCTCCAAATTCGCTGCAAATGCTATTTACGAGTAGTTTGGTGCGTGGGGAACAAGAATATCACAAAAATATTTCATTGCGTGTAAGTTAATATTTCGACGATTCTCGGCTGCATGGACACGAAAAATACATATCACAAAAGTTGTCCAAATTCGCTGCAAATGCTATATGCGAGCAGTTTGGAGCGTGGGGAACAAAAATATCACAAACATTTTTCATTTCGCGTAAGTCGATATTTCGACGATTGTCGGCTCCCTGTACACTAAATATACTCTGAACAAAAATTGCTCCAAATTCGCTGCAAAAGCTATTTAAGAGCAGTTTGGAGTAAGGTAAACAAGTATATCACAAAAATATTTCATTTCGTGTAAGTTGATATTTCGACGATTCACGGCTCCCTGCACACGAAAATACATATAACAAAAGTTGCTCCAAATTCGCTGCAAATGCTATTTACGTGCAGTTTGGAGCGTGGGGAACAAGAATATCACAAAAATATTTCATTTCGTGTAAGTTGATATTTCGACGATTCTCGGCTCCCTGGACACGAAAATATATATCACAAAAGTTGCTCCAAATTCACTGCAAAAGCTATATACGAGCAGTTTGGAGTGTGGCGAACAAGAATACCATAAAAATGTTTCATTTCGTGTAAGTCGATTCTTCGCCGATTCTCGGCTGCCTGGACACGAAATATTCTGAGAACAAATGTGGCTCCAATTTCGCTGCAAAAGCTATATACCAGCAGTATGGAGTATGGGAAACAAGAATATCACAGAAATATTTCATTTCGTGTAAGTCGATATTTCGACGATTCTCGGCTCCCTGGTCACGAAATATACATATAACAAAAGTTACTCCAAATTCGCTGCAAATGCTATTTACGAGCAGTTTGGAGCGTGGGGAACAAGAATATCAACAAAAATATTTCATTTCGTGTAAGTCGATATTTCGACGATTCTCGGCTCCCTGGTCACGAAATATACATATAACAAAAGTTACTCCAAATTCGCTGCAAAAGCTATTTACGAGCAGTTTGGAGCGTGGGGAACAAGAATATCAGAAAAATATTTCATTTCGTGTAAGTCGATATTTCGACGATTCTCGGCTCCCTGGACACTAAATATACTCTGAACAAAAGTTGCTCCAAATTCGCTGCAAAAGCTATATAAGAGCAGTTTGGAGTAAGGTAAACAAGAATATCACAAAAATATTTCATTTCGTGTAAGTCGATATTTCGACGGTTCTCGGCTCCCTGGACACTAAATATACTCTGCACAAAAGTTGCTCCAAATTCGCTGCAAAAGCTATATAAGAGCAGTTTGGAGTAAAGTAAACAAGAATATCACAAAAATATTTCATTTCGTGTAAGTTGATATTTCAACGATTCTCGGCTCCCTGGACAGGAAAATACATATAACAAAAGTTGCTCCAAATTCGCTGCAAAAGCTATATACGAGCAGTTTGGAGTGTGGGGAACAAAAATATCACGAAAATTTTTCATTTCGCCTAAGTCGATATTTCGCCGATTCTCAGCTCCCTGGTCACGAAATATAAATATACCTAAAGTTGCTCCAAATTCGCTGCAGATTTTATATATACGAGCAGTTTGGAGCGTGGGGAACAAGAATATCACAAAAATATTTCATTTCGTGTAAGTCGATATTTCGACGATTCTCGTCTCCCTGGACACTAAATATACTCTGAACAAAAGTTGCTCCAAATTCGCTGCAAAAGCTATATAAGAGCAGTTTGGAGTAAGGTAAACAAGAATATCACAAAAATATTTCATATCGTGTAAGTCGATATTTCGACGATTCTCGGCTCCCTGGACACTAAATATACTCTGAACAAAAGTTGCTCCAAATTCGCTGCAAAAGCTATTTAACAGCAGTTTGGAGTAAGGTAAACAAGAATATCACAAAAATATTTCATTGCGTGTAAGTTAATATTTCGACGATTCTCGGCTGCCTGGACACGAAAAATACATATCACAAAAGTTGCTCCAAATTCGCTGCAAATGCTATTTACGAGCAGTTTGGAGAGTGGGGAACAAGAATATCACAAAAATATTTCATTTCGTGTAAGTTGATATTTCGACGATCCTCGGCTCCCTGGACACGAAAATATATATCACAAAAGTTGCTCCAAATTCACTGCAAAAGCTATATACGAGCAGTTTGGAGTGAGGCGAACAAGAATACCATAAAAGTGTTTCATTTCGCGTAAGTCGATTCTTCGCCGATTCTCGGTTGCCTGGACACGAAATATTCTGAGAACAAATGTGGCTCCAATTTCGCTGCAAAAGCTATATACCAGCAGTATGGAGTATGGGAAACAAGAATATCACAAAAATATTTCATTTCGTGTAAGTCGATATTTCGACGATTCTCGGCT
The DNA here is from genome assembly GCA_030762935.1 of Hymenopus coronatus. Taxonomy (NCBI): domain Eukaryota; kingdom Metazoa; phylum Arthropoda; class Insecta; order Mantodea; family Hymenopodidae; genus Hymenopus; species Hymenopus coronatus. Next base: position 15,301,872 of record CM060890.1, read on the forward strand.
CCCTGGTCACGAAATATACATATAACAAAAGTTTCTCCAAATTCGCTGCAAAAAGTTTCTCCAAATTCGCTGCAAATGCTATTTACGAGCAGTTTGGAGCGTGGGGAAGAAGAATATCACAAAAATATTTCATTTCGTGTAAGTCGATATTTCGACGATTCTCGTCTCCCTGGACACTAAATATACTCTGAACAAAAGTTGCTCCAAATTCGCTGCAAAAGCTATATAAGGGCAGTTTGGAGTAAGGTAAACAAGAATATCACAAAAATATTTCATTTCGTGTAAGTCGATATTTCGACGGTTCTCGGCTCCCTGGACACTAAATATACTCTGCACAAAAGTTGCTCCAAATTCGCTGCAAAAGCTATATAAGAGCAGTTTGGAGTAAAGTAAACAAGAATATCACAAAAATATTTCATTTCGTGTAAGTTGATATTTCAACGATTCTCGGCTCCCTGGACAGGAAAATACATATAACAAAGGTTGCTCCAAATTCGCTGCAAAAGCTATATACGAGCAGTTTGGAGTGTGGGGAACAAAAATATCACGAAAATTTTTCATTTCGCCTAAGTCGATATTTCGCCGATTCTCAGCTCCCTGGTCACGAAATATAAATATACCTAAAGTTGCTCCTAATTCGCTGCAGATTTTATATATACGAGCAGTTTGGAGCGTGGGGAACAAGAATATCAACAAAAAAATTCATTTCGTGTAAGTCGATATTTCGACGATTCTCGGCTCCCTGGACACTAAAATATATTTCACAAAAGTTGCTCCAAATTCGCTGCAAATGCTATATACGAGCAGTTTGGAGCGTGGGGAACAAGAATATCATAAAAATGTTTCATTACGTGTAAGTCGATTTTACGACGATTCTCTGCTGCCTGGACACGAAATATTCTCAGAACAAAAGTTGCTCCAAATTCGCTGCATAAGCTAAAAGCGAATAGTTTGGAGCGCGGGGAAAAAGAATATCACAAAAATGTATCACTAAGTGTAAGTCGATTTCTCGACGATTCTCGGCTCCTTGGTCACGAAATATACATATAACAAAAGTTGCTCCAAATTCGCTGCAAATGCTATTTACGAGTAGTTTGGAGCGTGGGGAACAAGAATATCACAAAAATATTTCATTGCGTGTAAGTTAATATTTCGACGATTCTCGGCTGCCTGGACACGAAAAATACATATCACAAAAGTTGCTCCAAATTCGCTGCAAATGCTATATACGAGCAGTTTGGAGCGTGGGGAACAAAAATATCACAAACATTTTTCATTTCGCGTAAGTCGATATTTCGACGATTCTCGGCTCCCTGTACACTAAATATACTCTGAACAAAAGTTGCTCCAAATTCGCTGCAAAAGCTATTTAAGAGCAGTTTGGAGTAAGGTAAACAAGAATATCACAAAAATATTTCATTTCGTGTAAGTTGATATTTCGACGATTCTCGGCTCCCTGGACACGAAAATACATATAACAAAAGTTGCTCCAAATTCGCTGCAAATGCTATTTACGAGCAGTTTGGAGCGTGGGGAACAAGAATATCACAAAAATATTTCATTTCGTGTAAGTCGATATTTCGACGATTCTCGTTTCCCTGGACACTAAATATACTCTGAACAAAAGTTGCTCCAAATTCGCTGCAAAAGCTATATAAGAGCAGTTTGGAGTAAGGTAAACAAGAATATCACAAAAATATTTCATATCGTGTAAGTCGATATTTCGACGATTCTCGGCTCCCTGGACACTAAATATACTCTGAACAAAAGTTGCTCCAAATTCGCTGCAAAAGCTATTTAACAGCAGTTTGGAGTAAGGTAAACAAGAATATCACAAAAATATTTCATTGCGTGTAAGTTAATATTTCGACGATTCTCGGCTGCCTGGACACGAAAAATACATATCACAAAAGTTGCTCCAAATTCGCTGCAAATGCTATATACGAGCAGTTTGGAGCGTGGGGAACAAAATTATCACAAACATTTTTCATTTCGCGTAAGTCGATATTTCGACGATTCTCGGCTCCCTGGACACGAAAATACATATAACAAAAGTTGCTCCAAATTCGCTGCAAATGCTATTTACGAGCAGTTTGGAGAGTGGGGAACAAGAATATCACAAAAATATTTCATTTCGTGTAAGTTGATATTTCGACGATCCTCGGCTCCCTGGACACGAAAATATATATCACAAAAGTTGCTCCAAATTCACTGCAAAAGCTATATACGAGCAGTTTGGAGTGAGGCGAACAAGAATACCATAAAAGTGTTTCATTTCGCGTAAGTCGATTCTTCGCCGATTCTCGGTTGCCTGGACACGAAATATTCTGAGAACAAATGTGGCTCCAATTTCGCTGCAAAAGCTATATACCAGCAGTATGGAGTATGGGAAACAAGAATATCACAAAAATATTTCATTTCGTGTAAGTCGATATTTCGACGATTCTCGGCTCCCTGGTCACGAAATATACATATAACAAAAGTTTCTCCAAATTCGCTGCAAAAAGTTTCTCCAAATTCGCTGCAAATGCTATTTACGAGCAGTTTGGAGCGTGGGGAAGAAGAATATCACAAAAATATTTCATTTCGTGTAAGTCGATATTTCGACGATTCTCGTCTCCCTGGACACTAAATATACTCTGAACAAAAGTTGCTCCAAATTCGCTGCAAAAGCTATATAAGGGCAGTTTGGAGTAAGGTAAACAAGAATATCACAAAAATATTTCATTTCGTGTAAGTCGATATTTCGACGGTTCTCGGCTCCCTGGACACTAAATATACTCTGCACAAAAGTTGCTCCAAATTCGCTGCAAAAGCTATATAAGAGCAGTTTGGAGTAAAGTAAACAAGAATATCACAAAAATATTTCATTTCGTGTAAGTTGATATTTCAACGATTCTCGGCTCCCTGGACAGGAAAATACATATAACAAAGGTTGCTCCAAATTCGCTGCAAAAGCTATATACGAGCAGTTTGGAGTGTGGGGAACAAAAATATCACGAAAATTTTTCATTTCGCCTAAGTCGATATTTCGCCGATTCTCAGCTCCCTGGTCACGAAATATAAATATACCTAAAGTTGCTCCTAATTCGCTGCAGATTTTATATATACGAGCAGTTTGGAGCGTGGGGAACAAGAATATCAACAAAAAAATTCATTTCGTGTAAGTCGATATTTCGACGATTCTCGGCTCCCTGGACACTAAAATATATTTCACAAAAGTTGCTCCAAATTCGCTGCAAATGCTATATACGAGCAGTTTGGAGCGTGGGGAACAAGAATATCATAAAAATGTTTCATTACGTGTAAGTCGATTTTACGACGATTCTCTGCTGCCTGGACACGAAATATTCTCAGAACAAAAGTTGCTCCAAATTCGCTGCATAAGCTAAAAGCGAATAGTTTGGAGCGCGGGGAAAAAGAATATCACAAAAATGTATCACTAAGTGTAAGTCGATTTCTCGACGATTCTCGGCTCCTTGGTCACGAAATATACATATAACAAAAGTTGCTCCAAATTCGCTGCAAATGCTATTTACGAGTAGTTTGGAGCGTGGGGAACAAGAATATCACAAAAATATTTCATTGCGTGTAAGTTAATATTTCGACGATTCTCGGCTGCCTGGACACGAAAAATACATATCACAAAAGTTGCTCCAAATTCGCTGCAAATGCTATATACGAGCAGTTTGGAGCGTGGGGAACAAAAATATCACAAACATTTTTCATTTCGCGTAAGTCGATATTTCGACGATTCTCGGCTCCCTGTACACTAAATATACTCTGAACAAAAGTTGCTCCAAATTCGCTGCAAAAGCTATTTAAGAGCAGTTTGGAGTAAGGTAAACAAGAATATCACAAAAATATTTCATTTCGTGTAAGTTGATATTTCGACGATTCTCGGCTCCCTGGACACGAAAATACATATAACAAAAGTTGCTCCAAATTCGCTGCAAATGCTATTTACGAGCAGTTTGGAGCGTGGGGAACAAGAATATCACAAAAATATTTCATTTCGTGTAAGTCGATATTTCGACGATTCTCGTCTCCCTGGACACTAAATATACTCTGAACAAAAGTTGCTCCAAATTCGCTGCAAAAGCTATATAAGAGCAGTTTGGAGTAAGGTAAACAAGAATATCACAAAAATATTTCATATCGTGTAAGTCGATATTTCGACGATTCTCGGCTCCCTGGACACTAAATATACTCTGAACAAAAGTTGCTCCAAATTCGCTGCAAAAGCTATTTAACAGCAGTTTGGAGTAAGGTAAACAAGAATATCACAAAAATATTTCATTGCGTGTAAGTTAATATTTCGACGATTCTCGGCTGCCTGGACACGAAAAATACATATCACAAAAGTTGCTCCAAATTCGCTGCAAATGCTATATACGAGCAGTTTGGAGCGTGGGGAACAAAATTATCACAAACATTTTTCATTTCGCGTAAGTCGATATTTCGACGATTCTCGGCTCCCTGGACACGAAAATACATATAACAAAAGTTGCTCCAAATTCGCTGCAAATGCTATTTACGAGCAGTTTGGAGAGTGGGGAACAAGAATATCACAAAAATATTTCATTTCGTGTAAGTTGATATTTCGACGATCCTCGGCTCCCTGGACACGAAAATATATATCACAAAAGTTGCTCCAAATTCACTGCAAAAGCTATATACGAGCAGTTTGGAGTGAGGCGAACAAGAATACCATAAAAGTGTTTCATTTCGCGTAAGTCGATTCTTCGCCGATTCTCGGTTGCCTGGACACGAAATATTCTGAGAACAAATGTGGCTCCAATTTCGCTGCAAAAGCTATATACCAGCAGTATGGAGTATGGGAAACAAGAATATCACAAAAATATTTCATTTCGTGTAAGTCGATGTTTCGACGATTCTCGGCTCCCTGGTCACGAAATATACATATAACAAAAGTTACTCCAAATTCGCTGCTAATGCTATTTACGAGCAGTTTGGAGCGTGGGGAACAAGAATATCAGAAAAATATTTCATTTCGTGTAAGTCGATATTTCGACGATTCTCGGCTCCCTGGACACTAAATATACTCTGAACAAAAGTTGCTCCAAATTCGCTGCAAAAGCTATATAAGAGCAGTTTGGAGTAAGGTAAACAAGAATATCACAAAAATATTTCATTTCGTGTATGTCGATATTTCGACGGTTCTCGGCTCCCTGGACACTAAATATACTCTGCACAAAAGTTGCTCCAAATTCGCTGCAAAAGCTATATAAGAGCAGTTTGGAGTAAAGTAAACAAGAATATCACAAAAATATTTCATTTCGTGTAAGTTGATATTTCAACGATTCTCGGCTCCCTGGACAGGAAAATACATATAACAAAAGTTGCTCCAAATTCGCTGCAAAAGCTATATACGAGCAGTTTGGAGTGTGGGGAACAAAAATATCACGAAAATTTTTCATTTCGCCTAAGTCGATATTTCGCCGATTCTCAGCTCCCTGGTCACGAAATATAAATATACCTAAAGTTGCTCCAAATTCGCTGCAGATTTTATATATACGAGCAGTTTGGAGCGTGGGGAACAAGAATATCAACAAAAAAATTCATTTCGTGTAAGTCGATATTTCGACGATTCTCGGCTCCCTGGACACTAAAATATATTTCACAAAAGTTGCTCCAAATTCGCTGCAAATGCTATATACGAGCAGTTTGGAGCGTGGGGAACAAGAATATCATAAAAATGTTTCATTTCGTGTAAGTCGATTTTACGACGATTCTCTGCTGCCTGGACACGAAATATTCTCAGAACAAAAGTTGCTCCAAATTCGCTGCATAAGCTAAAAGCGAATAGTTTGGAGCGCGGGGAAAAAGAATATCACAAAAATGTATCACTAAGTGTAAGTCGATTTCTCGACGATTCTCGGCTCCTTGGTCACGAAATATACATATAACAAAAGTTGCTCCAAATTCGCTGCAAATGCTATTTACGAGTAGTTTGGAGCGTGGGGAACAAGAATATCACAAAAATATTTCATTGCGTGTAAGTTAATATTTCGACGATTCTCGGCTGCCTGGACACGAAAAATACATATCACAAAAGTTGCTCCAAATTCGCTGCAAATGCTATATACGAGCAGTTTGGAGCGTGGGGAACAAAAATATCACAAACATTTTTCATTTCGCGTAAGTCGATATTTCGACGATTCTCGGCTCCCTGTACACTAAATATACTCTGAACATAAGTTGCTCCAAATTCGCTGCAAAAGCTATTTAAGAGCAGTTTGGAGTAAGGTAAACAAGAATATCACAAAAATATTTCATTTCGTGTAAGTTGATATTTCGACAATTCTCGGCTCCCTGGACACGAAAATACATATAACAAAAGTTGCTCCAAATTCGCTGCAAATGCTATTTACGAGCAGTTTGGAGCGTGGGGAACAAGAATATCACAAAAATATTTCATTTCGTGTAAGTTGATATTTCGACGATTCTCGGCTCCCTGGACACGAAAATATATATCACAAAAGTTGCTCCAAATTCACTGCAAAAGCTATATACGAGCAGTTTGGAGTGTGGCGAACAAGAATAACATAAAAATGTTTCATTTCGTGTAAGTCGATTCTTCGCCGATTCTCGGCTGCCTGGACACGAAATATTCTGAGAACAAATGTGGCTCCAATTTCGCTGCAAAAGCTATATACCAGCAGTATGGAGTATGGGAAACAAGAATATCACAAAAATATTTCATTTCGTGTAAGTCGATATTTCGATGATTCTCGGCTCCCTGGTCACGAAATATACATATAACAAAAGTTTCTCCAAATTCGCTGCAAAAAGTTTCTCCAAATTCGCTGCAAATGCTATTTACGAGCAGTTTGGAGCGTGGGGAAGAAGAATATCACAAAAATATTTCATTTCGTGTAAGTCGATATTTCGACGATTCTCGTCTCCCTGGACACTAAATATACTCTGAACAAAAGTTGCTCCAAATTCGCTGCAAAAGCTATATAAGAGCAGTTTGGAGTAAGGTAAACAAGAATATCACAAAAATATTTCATATCGTGTAAGTCGATATTTCGATGATTCTCGGCTCCCTGGATACTAAATATACTCTGAACAAAAGTTGCTCCAAATTCGCTGCAAAAGCTATTTAACAGCAGTTTGGAGTAAGGTAAACAAGAATATCACAAAAATATTTCATTGCGTGTAAGTTAATATTTCGACGATTCTCGGCTGCCTGGACACGAAAAATACATATCACAAAAGTTGCTCCAAATTCGCTGCAAAAGCTATATACGAGCAGTTTGGAGCGTGGGGAACAAAATTATCACAAACATTTTTCATTTCGCGTAAGTCGATATTTCGACGATTCTCGGCTCCCTGGACACGAAAATACATATAACAAAAGTTGCTCCAAATTCGCTGCAAAAGCTATTTACGAGCAGTTTGGAGTAAGGTAAACAACAATATCACAAAAATATTTCATTTCGTGTAAGTTGATATTTCGACGATCCTCGGCTCCTTGGACACGAAAATATATATCACAAAAGTTGCTCCAAATTCACTGCAAAAGCTATATACGAGCAGTTTGGAGTGTGGCGAACAAGAATACCATAAAAGTGTTTCATTTCGCGTAAGTCGATTCTTCGCCGATTCTCGGTTGCCTGGACACGAAATATTCTGAGAACAAATGTGGCTCCAATTTCGCTGCAAAAGCTATATACCAGCAGTATGGAGTATGGGAAACAAGAATATCACAAAAATATTTCATTTCGTGTAAGTCGATATTTCGACGATTCTCGGCTCCCTGGTCACTAAATATACATATAACAAAAGTTACTCCAAATTCGCTGCAAATGCTATTTACGAGCAGTTTGGAGCGTGGGGAACAAGAATATCAGAAAAATATTTCATTTCGTGTAAGTCGATATTTCGACGATTCTCGGCTCCCTGGACACTAAATATACTCTGAACAAAAGTTGCTCAAAATTCGCTGCAAAAGCTATATAAGAGCAGTTTGGAGTAAGGTAAACAAGAATATCACAAAAATATTTCATTTCGTGTAAGTTGATATTTCAACGATTCTCGGCTCCCTGGACACGAAAATATATATAACAAAAGTTGCTCCAAATTCGCTGCAAATTTTATATATACGAGCAGTTTGGAGCGTGGGGAACAAGAATATCAACAAAAAAATTCATTTCGTGTAAGTCGATATTTCGACGATTCTCAGCTGCCTGGACACGAAATATTCTCAGAACAAAAGTTGCTCCAAATTCGCTGCATAAGCTAAAAGCGAATAGTTTGGAGCGCGGGGAAAAAGAATATCACAAAAATGTATCACTAAGTGTAAGTCGATTTCTCGACGATTCTCGGCTCATTGGTCACGAAATATACATATAACAAAAGTTGCTCCAAATTCGCTGCAAATGCTATTTACGAGTAGTTTGGAGCGTGGGGAACAAGAATATCACAAAAATATTTCATTGCGTGTAAGTTAATATTTCGACGATTCTCGGCTGCATGGACACGAAAAATACATATCACAAAAGTTGTCCAAATTCGCTGCAAATGCTATATGCGAGCAGTTTGGAGCGTGGGGAACAAAAATATCACAAACATTTTTCATTTCGCGTAAGTCGATATTTCGACGATTGTCGGCTCCCTGTACACTAAATATACTCTGAACAAAAATTGCTCCAAATTCGCTGCAAAAGCTATTTAAGAGCAGTTTGGAGTAAGGTAAACAAGTATTTCACAAAAATATTTCATTTCGTGTAAGTTGATATTTCGACGATTCACGGCTCCCTGGACACGAAAATACATATAACAAAAGTTGCTCCAAATTCGCTGCAAATGCTATTTACGTGCAGTTTGGAGCGTGGGGAACAAGAATATCACAAAAATATTTCATTTCGTGTAAGTTGATATTTCGACGATTCTCGGCTCCCTGGACACGAAAATATATATCACAAAAGTTGCTCCAAATTCACTGCAAAAGCTATATACGAGCAGTTTGGAGTGTGGCGAACAAGAATACTATAAAAATGTTTCATTTCGTGTAAGTCGATTCTTCGCCGATTCTCGGCTGCCTGGACACGAAATATTCTGAGAACAAATGTGGCTCCAATTTCGCTGCAAAAGCTATATACCAGCAGTATGGAGTATGGGAAACAAGAATATCACAGAAATATTTCATTTCGTGTAAGTCGATATTTCGACGATTCTCGGCTCCCTGGTCACGAAATATTCTGAGAACAAATGTGGCTCCAATTTCGCTGCAAAAGCTATATACCAGCAGTATGGAGTATGGGAAACAAGAATATCACAAACATTTTTCATTTCGCGTAAGTCGATATTTCGACGATTCTCGGCTCCCTGTACACTAAATATACTCTGAACAAAAGTTGCTCCAAATTCGCTGCAAAAGCTATTTAAGAGCAGTTTGGAGTAAGGTAAACAACAATATCACAAAAATATTTCATTTCGTGTAAGTTGATATTTCGACGATCCTCGGCTCCTTGGACACGAAAATATATATCACAAAAGTTGCTCCAAATTCACTGCAAAAGCTATATACGAGCAGTTTGGAGTGTGGCGAACAAGAATACCATAAAAGTGTTTCATTTCGCGTAAGTCGATTCTTCGCCGATTCTCGGTTGCCTGGACACGAAATATTCTGAGAACAAATGTGGCTCCAATTTCGCTGCAAAAGCTATATACCAGCAGTATGGAGTATGGGAAACAAGAATATCACAAAAATATTTCATTTCGTGTAAGTCGATATTTCGACGATTCTCGGCTCCCTGGTCACTAAATATACATATAACAAAAGTTACTCCAAATTCGCTGCAAATGCTATTTACGAGCAGTTTGGAGCGTGGGGAACAAGAATATCAGAAAAATATTTCATTTCGTGTAAGTCGATATTTCGACGATTCTCGGCTCCCTGGACACTAAATATACTCTGAACAAAAGTTGCTCAAAATTCGCTGCAAAAGCTATATAAGAGCAGTTTGGAGTAAGGTAAACAAGAATATCACAAAAATATTTCATTTCGTGTAAGTTGATATTTCAACGATTCTCGGCTCCCTGGACACGAAAATATATATAACAAAAGTTGCTCCAAATTCGCTGCAAATTTTATATATACGAGCAGTTTGGAGCGTGGGGAACAAGAATATCAACAAAAAAATTCATTTCGTGTAAGTCGATATTTCGACGATTCTCAGCTGCCTGGACACGAAATATTCTCAGAACAAAAGTTGCTCCAAATTCGCTGCATAAGCTAAAAGCGAATAGTTTGGAGCGCGGGGAAAAAGAATATCACAAAAATGTATCACTAAGTGTAAGTCGATTTCTCGACGATTCTCGGCTCATTGGTCACGAAATATACATATAACAAAAGTTGCTCCAAATTCGCTGCAAATGCTATTTACGAGTAGTTTGGAGCGTGGGGAACAAGAATATCACAAAAATATTTCATTGCGTGTAAGTTAATATTTCGACGATTCTCGGCTGCATGGACACGAAAAATACATATCACAAAAGTTGTCCAAATTCGCTGCAAATGCTATATGCGAGCAGTTTGGAGCGTGGGGAACAAAAATATCACAAACATTTTTCATTTCGCGTAAGTCGATATTTCGACGATTGTCGGCTCCCTGTACACTAAATATACTCTGAACAAAAATTGCTCCAAATTCGCTGCAAAAGCTATTTAAGAGCAGTTTGGAGTAAGGTAAACAAGTATATCACAAAAATATTTCATTTCGTGTAAGTTGATATTTCGACGATTCACGGCTCCCTGGACACGAAAATACATATAACAAAAGTTGCTCCAAATTCGCTGCAAATGCTATTTACGTGCAGTTTGGAGCGTGGGGAACAAGAATATCACAAAAATATTTCATTTCGTGTAAGTTGATATTTCGACGATTCTCGGCTCCCTGGACACGAAAATATATATCACAAAAGTTGCTCCAAATTCACTGCAAAAGCTATATACGAGCAGTTTGGAGTGTGGCGAACAAGAATACCATAAAAATGTTTCATTTCGTGTAAGTCGATTCTTCGCCGATTCTCGGCTGCCTGGACACGAAATATTCTGAGAACAAATGTGGCTCCAATTTCGCTGCAAAAGCTATATACCAGCAGTATGGAGTATGGGAAACAAGAATATCACAGAAATATTTCATTTCGTGTAAGTCGATATTTCGACGATTCTCGGCTCCCTGGTCACGAAATATACATATAACAAAAGTTACTCCAAATTCGCTGCAAATGCTATTTACGAGCAGTTTGGAGCGTGGGGAACAAGAATATCAACAAAAATATTTCATTTCGTGTAAGTCGATATTTCGACGATTCTCGGCTCCCTGGTCACGAAATATACATATAACAAAAGTTACTCCAAATTCGCTGCAAATGCTATTTACGAGCCGTTTGGAGCGTGGGGAACAAGAATATCAGAAAAATATTTCATTTCGTGTAAGTCGATATTTCGACGATTCTCGGCTCCCTGGACACTAAATATACTCTGAACAAAAGTTGCTCCAAATTCGCTGCAAAAGCTATATAAGAGCAGTTTGGAGTAAGGTAAACAAGAATATCACAAAAATATTTCATTTCGTGTAAGTCGATATTTCGACGGTTCTCGGCTCCCTGGACACTAAATATACTCTGCACAAAAGTTGCTCCAAATTCGCTGCAAAAGCTATATAAGAGCAGTTTGGAGTAAAGTAAACAAGTATATCACAAAAATATTTCATTTCGTGTAAGTTGATATTTCAACGATTCTCGGCTCCCTGGACAGGAAAATACATATAACAAAAGTTGCTCCAAATTCGCTGCAAAAGCTATATACGAGCAGTTTGGAGTGTGGGGAACAAAAATATCACGAAAATTTTTCATTTCGCCTAAGTCGATATTTCGCCGATTCTCAGCTCCCTGGTCACGAAATATAAATATACCTAAAGTTGCTCCTAATTCGCTGCAGATTTTATATATACGAGCAGTTTGGAGCGTGGGGAACAAGAATATCAACAAAAAAATTCATTTCGTGTAAGTCGATATTTCGACGATTCTCGGCTCCCTGTACACTAAATATACTCTGAACAAAAGTTGCTCCAAATTCGCTGCAAAAGCTATTTAAGAGCAGTTTGGAGTAAGGTAAACAAGAATATCACAAAAATATTTCATTTCGTGTAAGTTGATATTTCGACGATTCTCGGCTCCCTGGACACGAAAATACATATAACAAAAGTTGCTCCAAATTCGCTGCAAATGCTATTTACGAGCAGTTTGGAGCGTGGGGAACAAGAATATCACAAAAATATTTCATTTCGTGTAAGTCGATATTTCGACGATTCTCGTCTCCCTGGACACTAAATATACTCTGAACAAAAGTTGCTCCAAATTCGCTGCAAAAGCTATATAAGAGCAGTTTGGAGTAAGGTAAACAAGAATATCACAAACATATTTCATATCGTGTAAGTCGATATTTCGACGATTCTCGGCTCCCTGGACACTAAATATACTCTGAACAAAAGTTGCTCCAAATTCGCTGCAAAAGCTATTTAACAGCAGTTTGGAGTAAGGTAAACAAGAATATCACAAAAATATTTCATTGCGTGTAAGTTAATATTTCGACGATTCTCGGCTGCCTGGACACGAAAAATACATATCACAAAAGTTGCTCCAAATTCGCTGCAAATGCTATATACGAGCAGTTTGGAGCGTGGGGAACAAAATTATCACAAACATTTTTCATTTCGCGTAAGTCGATATTTCGACGATTCTCGGCTCCCTGGACACGAAAATACATATAACAAAAGTTGCTCCAAATTCGCTGCAAATGCTATTTACGAGCAGTTTGGAGAGTGGGGAACAAGAATATCACAAAAATATTTCATTTCGTGTAAGTTGATATTTCGACGATCCTCGGCTCCCTGGACACGAAAATATATATCGCAAAAGTTGCTCCAAATTCACTGCAAAAGCTATATACGAGCAGTTTGGAGTGAGGCGAACAAGAATACCATAAAAGTGTTTCATTTCGCGTAAGTCGATTCTTCGCCGATTCTCGGTTGCCTGGACACGAAATATTCTGAGAACAAATGTGGCTCCAATTTCGCTGCAAAAGCTATATACCAGCAGTATGGAGTATGGGAAACAAGAATATAACAAAAATATTTCATTTCGTGTAAGTCGATATTTCGACGATTCTCGGCTCCCTGGTCACGAAATATACATATAACAAAAGTTACTCCAAATTCGCTGCTAATGCTATTTACGAGCAGTTTGGAGCGTGGGGAACAAGAATATCAGAAAAATATTTCATTTCGTGTAAGTCGATATTTCGACGATTCTCGGCTCCCTGGACACTAAATATACTCTGAACAAAAGTTGCTCCAAATTCGCTGCAAAAGCTATATAAGAGCAGTTTGGAGTAAGGTAAACAAGAATATCACAAAAATATTTCATTTCGTGTAAGTCGATATTTCGACGGTTCTCGGCTCCCTGGACACTAAATATACTCTGCACAAAAGTTGCTCCAAATTCGCTGCAAAAGCTATATAAGAGCAGTTTGGAGTAAAGTAAACAAGAATATCACAAAAATATTTCATTTCGTGTAAGTTGATATTTCAACGATTCTCGGCTCCCTGGACAGGAAAATACATATAACAAAAGTTGCTCCAAATTCGCTGCAAAAGCTATATACGAGCAGTTTGGAGTGTGGAGAACAAAAATATCACGAAAATTTTTCATTTCGCCTAAGTCGATATTTCGCCGATTCTCAGCTCCCTGGTCACGAAATATAAATATACCTAAAGTTGCTCCAAATTCGCTGCAGATTTTATATATACGAGCAGTTTGGAGCGTGGGGAACAAGAATATCAACAAAACAATTCATTTCGTGTAAGTCGATATTTCGACGATTCTCGGCTCCCTGGACACTAAAATATATTTCACAAAAGTTGCTCCAAATTCGCTGCAAATGCTATATACGAGCAGTTTGGAGCGTGGGGAACAAGAATATCATAAAAATGTTTCATTACGTGTAAGTCGATTTTACGACGATTCTCTGCTGCCTGGACACGAAATATTCTCAGAACAAAAGTTGCTCCAAATTCGCTGCATAAGCTAAAAGCGAATAGTTTGGAGCGCGGGGAAAAAGAATATCACAAAAATGTATCACTAAGTGTAAGTCGATTTCTCGACGATTCTCGGCTCCTTGGTCACGAAATATACATATAACAAAAGTTGCTCCAAATTCGCTGCAAATGCTATTTACGAGTAGATTGGAGCGTGGGGAACAAGAATATCACAAAAATATTTCATTGCGTGTAAGTTAATATTTCGACGATTCTCGGCTGCCTGGACACGAAAAATACATATCACAAAAGTTGCTCCAAATTCGCTGCAAATGCTATATACGAGCAGTTTGGAGCGTGGGGAACAAAAATATCACAAACATTTTTCATTTCGCGTAAGTCGATATTTCGACGATTCTCGGCTCCGTGTACACTAAATATACTCTGAACAAAAGTTGCTCCAAATTCGCTGCAAAAGCTATTTAAGAGCAGTTTGGAGTAAGGTAAACAAGAATATCACAAAAATATTTCATTTCGTGTAAGTTGATATTTCGACGATTCTCGGCTCCCTGGACACGAAAATACATATAACAAAAGTTGCTCCAAATTCGCTGCAAATGCTATTTACGAGCAGTTTGGAGCGTGGGGAACAAGAATATCACAAAAATATTTCATTTCCTGTAAGTTGATATTTCGACGATTCTCGGCTCCCTGGACACGAAAATATATATAACAAAAGTTGCTCCAAATTCGCTGCAAATTTTATATATACGAGCAGTTTGGAGCGTGGGGAACAAGAATATCAACAAAAAAATTCATTTCGTGTAAGTCGATATTTCGACGATTCTCAGCTGCCTGGACACGAAATATTCTCAGAACAAAAGTTGCTCCAAATTCGCTGCATAAGCTAAAAGCGAATAGTTTGGAGCGCGGGGAAAAAGAATATCACAAAAATGTATCACTAAGTGTAAGTCGATTTCTCGACGATTCTCGGCTCATTGGTCACGAAATATACATATAACAAAAGTTGCTCCAAATTCGCTGCAAATGCTATTTACGAGTAGTTTGGAGCGTGGGGAACAAGAATATCACAAAAATATTTCATTGCGTGTAAGTTAATATTTCGACGATTCTCGGCTGCATGGACACGAAAAATACATATCACAAAAGTTGTCCAAATTCGCTGCAAATGCTATATGCGAGCAGTTTGGAGCGTGGGGAACAAAAATATCACAAACATTTTTCATTTCGCGTAAGTCGATATTTCGACGATTGTCGGCTCCCTGTACACTAAATATACTCTGAACAAAAATTGCTCCAAATTCGCTGCAAAAGCTATTTAAGAGCAGTTTGGAGTAAGGTAAACAAGTATATCACAAAAATATTTCATTTCGTGTAAGTTGATATTTCGACGATTCACGGCTCCCTGGACACGAAAATACATATAACAAAAGTTGCTCCAAATTCGCTGCAAATGCTATTTACGTGCAGTTTGGAGCGTGGGGAACAAGAATATCACAAAAATATTTCATTTCGTGTAAGTTGATATTTCGACGATTCTCGGCTCCCTGGACACGAAAATATATATCACAAAAGTTGCTCCAAATTCACTGCAAAAGCTATATACGAGCAGTTTGGAGTGTGGCGAACAAGAATACCATAAAAATGTTTCATTTCGTGTAAGTCGATTCTTCGCCGATTCTCGGCTGCCTGGACACGAAATATTCTGAGAACAAATGTGGCTCCAATTTCGCTGCAAAAGCTATATACCAGCAGTATGGAGTATGGGAAACAAGAATATCACAGAAATATTTCATTTCGTGTAAGTCGATATTTCGACGATTCTCGGCTCCCTGGTCACGAAATATACATATAACAAAAGTTACTCCAAATTCGCTGCAAATGCTATTTACGAGCAGTTTGGAGCGTGGGGAACAAGAATATCAACAAAAATATTTCATTTCGTGTAAGTCGATATTTCGACGATTCTCGGCTCCCTGGTCACGAAATATACATATAACAAAAGTTACTCCAAATTCGCTGCAAATGCTATTTACGAGCCGTTTGGAGCGTGGGGAACAAGAATATCAGAAAAATATTTCATTTCGTGTAAGTCGATATTTCGACGATTCTCGGCTCCCTGGACACTAAATATACTCTGAACAAAAGTTGCTCCAAATTCGCTGCAAAAGCTATATAAGAGCAGTTTGGAGTAAGGTAAACAAGAATATCACAAAAATATTTCATTTCGTGTAAGTCGATATTTCGACGGTTCTCGGCTCCCTGGACACTAAATATACTCTGCACAAAAGTTGCTCCAAATTCGCTGCAAAAGCTATATAAGAGCAGTTTGGAGTAAAGTAAACAAGTATATCACAAAAATATTTCATTTCGTGTAAGTTGATATTTCAACGATTCTCGGCTCCCTGGACAGGAAAATACATATAACAAAAGTTGCTCCAAATTCGCTGCAAAAGCTATATACGAGCAGTTTGGAGTGTGGGGAACAAAAATATCACGAAAATTTTTCATTTCGCCTAAGTCGATATTTCGCCGATTCTCAGCTCCCTGGTCACGAAATATAAATATACCTAAAGTTGCTCCTAATTCGCTGCAGATTTTATATATACGAGCAGTTTGGAGCGTGGGGAACAAGAATATCAACAAAAAAATTCATTTCGTGTAAGTCGATATTTCGACGATTCTCGGCTCCCTGTACACTAAATATACTCTGAACAAAAGTTGCTCCAAATTCGCTGCAAAAGCTATTTAAGAGCAGTTTGGAGTAAGGTAAACAAGAATATCACAAAAATATTTCATTTCGTGTAAGTTGATATTTCGACGATTCTCGGCTCCCTGGACACGAAAATACATATAACAAAAGTTGCTCCAAATTCGCTGCAAATGCTATTTACGAGCAGTTTGGAGCGTGGGGAACAAGAATATCACAAAAATATTTCATTTCGTGTAAGTCGATATTTCGACGATTCTCGTCTCCCTGGACACTAAATATACTCTGAACAAAAGTTGCTCCAAATTCGCTGCAAAAGCTATATAAGAGCAGTTTGGAGTAAGGTAAACAAGAATATCACAAACATATTTCATATCGTGTAAGTCGATATTTCGACGATTCTCGGCTCCCTGGACACTAAATATACTCTGAACAAAAGTTGCTCCAAATTCGCTGCAAAAGCTATTTAACAGCAGTTTGGAGTAAGGTAAACAAGAATATCACAAAAATATTTCATTGCGTGTAAGTTAATATTTCGACGATTCTCGGCTGCCTGGACACGAAAAATACATATCACAAAAGTTGCTCCAAATTCGCTGCAAATGCTATATACGAGCAGTTTGGAGCGTGGGGAACAAAATTATCACAAACATTTTTCATTTCGCGTAAGTCGATATTTCGACGATTCTCGGCTCCCTGGACACGAAAATACATATAACAAAAGTTGCTCCAAATTCGCTGCAAATGCTATTTACGAGCAGTTTGGAGAGTGGGGAACAAGAATATCACAAAAATATTTCATTTCGTGTAAGTTGATATTTCGACGATCCTCGGCTCCCTGGACACGAAAATATATATCGCAAAAGTTGCTCCAAATTCACTGCAAAAGCTATATACGAGCAGTTTGGAGTGAGGCGAACAAGAATACCATAAAAGTGTTTCATTTCGCGTAAGTCGATTCTTCGCCGATTCTCGGTTGCCTGGACACGAAATATTCTGAGAACAAATGTGGCTCCAATTTCGCTGCAAAAGCTATATACCAGCAGTATGGAGTATGGGAAACAAGAATATCACAAAAATATTTCATTTCGTGTAAGTCGATATTTCGACGATTCTCGGCTCCCTGGTCACGAAATATACATATAACAAAAGTTACTCCAAATTCGCTGCTAATGCTATTTACGAGCAGTTTGGAGCGTGGGGAACAAGAATATCAGAAAAATATTTCATTTCGTGTAAGTCGATATTTCGACGATTCTCGGCTCCCTGGACACTAAATATACTCTGAACAAAAGTTGCTCCAAATTCGCTGCAAAAGCTATATAAGAGCAGTTTGGAGTAAGGTAAACAAGAATATCACAAAAATATTTCATTTCGTGTAAGTCGATATTTCGACGGTTCTCGGCTCCCTGGACACTAAATATACTCTGCACAAAAGTTGCTCCAAATTCGCTGCAAAAGCTATATAAGAGCAGTTTGGAGTAAAGTAAACAAGAATATCACAAAAATATTTCATTTCGTGTAAGTTGATATTTCAACGATTCTCGGCTCCCTGGACAGGAAAATACATATAACAAAAGTTGCTCCAAATTCGCTGCAAAAGCTATATACGAGCAGTTTGGAGTGTGGCGAACAAGAATACTATAAAAATGTTTCATTTCGTGTAAGTCGATTCTTCGCCGATTCTCGGCTGCCTGGACACGAAATATTCTGAGAACAAATGTGGCTCCAATTTCGCTGCAAAAGCTATATACCAGCAGTATGGAGTATGGGAAACAAGAATATCACAGAAATATTTCATTTCGTGTAAGTCGATATTTCGACGATTCTCGGCTCCCTGGTCACGAAATATTCTGAGAACAAATGTGGCTCCAATTTCGCTGCAAAAGCTATATACCAGCAGTATGGAGTATGGGAAACAAGAATATCACAAACATTTTTCATTTCGCGTAAGTCGATATTTCGACGATTCTCGGCTCCCTGTACACTAAATATACTCTGAACAAAAGTTGCTCCAAATTCGCTGCAAAAGCTATTTAAGAGCAGTTTGGAGTAAGGTAAACAACAATATCACAAAAATATTTCATTTCGTGTAAGTTGATATTTCGACGATCCTCGGCTCCTTGGACACGAAAATATATATCACAAAAGTTGCTCCAAATTCACTGCAAAAGCTATATACGAGCAGTTTGGAGTGTGGCGAACAAGAATACCATAAAAGTGTTTCATTTCGCGTAAGTCGATTCTTCGCCGATTCTCGGTTGCCTGGACACGAAATATTCTGAGAACAAATGTGGCTCCAATTTCGCTGCAAAAGCTATATACCAGCAGTATGGAGTATGGGAAACAAGAATATCACAAAAATATTTCATTTCGTGTAAGTCGATATTTCGACGATTCTCGGCTCCCTGGTCACTAAATATACATATAACAAAAGTTACTCCAAATTCGCTGCAAATGCTATTTACGAGCAGTTTGGAGCGTGGGGAACAAGAATATCAGAAAAATATTTCATTTCGTGTAAGTCGATATTTCGACGATTCTCGGCTCCCTGGACACTAAATATACTCTGAACAAAAGTTGCTCAAAATTCGCTGCAAAAGCTATATAAGAGCAGTTTGGAGTAAGGTAAACAAGAATATCACAAAAATATTTCATTTCGTGTAAGTTGATATTTCAACGATTCTCGGCTCCCTGGACACGAAAATATATATAACAAAAGTTGCTCCAAATTCGCTGCAAATTTTATATATACGAGCAGTTTGGAGCGTGGGGAACAAGAATATCAACAAAAAAATTCATTTCGTGTAAGTCGATATTTCGACGATTCTCAGCTGCCTGGACACGAAATATTCTCAGAACAAAAGTTGCTCCAAATTCGCTGCATAAGCTAAAAGCGAATAGTTTGGAGCGCGGGGAAAAAGAATATCACAAAAATGTATCACTAAGTGTAAGTCGATTTCTCGACGATTCTCGGCTCATTGGTCACGAAATATACATATAACAAAAGTTGCTCCAAATTCGCTGCAAATGCTATTTACGAGTAGTTTGGAGCGTGGGGAACAAGAATATCACAAAAATATTTCATTGCGTGTAAGTTAATATTTCGACGATTCTCGGCTGCATGGACACGAAAAATACATATCACAAAAGTTGTCCAAATTCGCTGCAAATGCTATATGCGAGCAGTTTGGAGCGTGGGGAACAAAAATATCACAAACATTTTTCATTTCGCGTAAGTCGATATTTCGACGATTGTCGGCTCCCTGTACACTAAATATACTCTGAACAAAAATTGCTCCAAATTCGCTGCAAAAGCTATTTAAGAGCAGTTTGGAGTAAGGTAAACAAGTATATCACAAAAATATTTCATTTCGTGTAAGTTGATATTTCGACGATTCACGGCTCCCTGGACACGAAAATACATATAACAAAAGTTGCTCCAAATTCGCTGCAAATGCTATTTACGTGCAGTTTGGAGCGTGGGGAACAAGAATATCACAAAAATATTTCATTTCGTGTAAGTTGATATTTCGACGATTCTCGGCTCCCTGGACACGAAAATATATATCACAAAAGTTGCTCCAAATTCACTGCAAAAGCTATATACGAGCAGTTTGGAGTGTGGCGAACAAGAATACCATAAAAATGTTTCATTTCGTGTAAGTCGATTCTTCGCCGATTCTCGGCTGCCTGGACACGAAATATTCTGAGAACAAATGTGGCTCCAATTTCGCTGCAAAAGCTATATACCAGCAGTATGGAGTATGGGAAACAAGAATATCACAGAAATATTTCATTTCGTGTAAGTCGATATTTCGACGATTCTCGGCTCCCTGGTCACGAAATATACATATAACAAAAGTTACTCCAAATTCGCTGCAAATGCTATTTACGAGCAGTTTGGAGCGTGGGGAACAAGAATATCAACAAAAATATTTCATTTCGTGTAAGTCGATATTTCGACGATTCTCGGCTCCCTGGTCACGAACCCCCCAGGGGCCTACTACGGTAGGTACGGGTTAGGCGCACCCGGGGTCCCGAGCCACCTTGACTCCCTCTGTGGGCAACCTCAGAGTGGTGAGGGAGCCAGAAGGTCAAAATGCCCACCCACGTGTAGGCCGTGCGTGGAGACCCGTGTCGGTGAAGAGGAATATCCTGGTTGGTTGAGGGTTGCGTACCTGAGCCTGGGCTTCTGTCTTTCAGTAACTGGGGAGGGTGCGCAGCCTAATACACCGCTTTGGTTTCTGATTTGCCTAAACGGGAGGCTAGGGACTAACCCACCCCTAGTCAATCGGCCAGGACTAGGTATTACACCGAACTCCAGGGTGAGTGGGACGGCGAGCCCGCTATATCCCCTGTGTAGCCCTGTCACCCCAGTGGGGTGACCCCTCGTTGGGCTCCGTGGTGGGTGGGGAGCACTGGGGGATGAATTTATACCATTTTTTCTATGGCACCAAAACAAAAACCCCTTAATAAAGAAGTTGGAAAGGAAGTAGTCGAGTCATGTGGTCCTCGCTACTTGGTCATTCATAGGACAGAGGAAGGTAAGAAGTTCCTTACGGTGAGCCCTTTTACTATCCAAAAGGGTCTCGATGCCATTGCTGGTCCTGTTAAATCCTGCGTTCGAGCTCGCAATGGTACACTTCTTGTCGAAGCCAACTCCGCCTCGCAAGCTGCAAGAATACTTAAAGCCACCATGTTAGCCAGCTATCCAGTGAAGGTCGAGGTGCACAAGTCGCTGAACTCCTCCCGCGGTGTAATAACAACCCGCGCGTTGGACGGTTTGTCAATTGAGGAGATCCAAGAAAATCTTGCGACTCAGGGTGTCTCAGCTGTTTATCGGGTACAACGTAAGATCAACGGTGAATTCCTGCCTACTCGTACCCTGTTTCTTACTTTTGATCGGGTTGATCTGCCTCAAAAGATTAGGGCAGGGTATGAAGCCATCGAAGTTAGGCCTTATATACCCAATCCGCTGAGGTGCTTTAAATGCCAACGTTTTGGTCACACTAGTGAGTTGTGTACCGGCAAGTCCACCTGCGTCCACTGCGGTGACATCTCCCACGATGGGGCTTGTGCTTCAGCTCCATCGTGTGTGAACTGTAACGGGGAACACCCATCTAGTTCCCGAGACTGCCCCCGTTTTGCAGAGGAACGAGCGATCCAGGAGATACGGGTGAAAGAGAAGGTGTCCTTCTTGGAAGCCCGGAAGCTCCTGCGACTCCGCCAACCCTCTGCCCCGAGGTCCGGTACCTATAGCTCAGTTGCAGCTAAACCGGTACCGCGTCGGGAAATCGCAACACAGACCGGCGATATGAACGGGGCTACAATTGCGGAAAAGGTTATTTTAGCCCAAGCGCTGCCAAAGCCTTCGGCACCTACACCCAAGTTGGTATCAACATCTGCCAAATCCGCTAGCTTACAGAATAGTCCTGCACAGTTGTCACCGAAAGCCTCGACCTCTGGAACTAAAGTTGGTAAATTCACGACGTCTTCTGCCCCGGAAAAACAGTTTAAGACCAAGTATGTACGACAAGACTTCTTGAAAGAGAATGTGCAATCTATTACCAAGTCATCTAAAGGTAAGAAAAGTTCACGCAACTCCACACGTGTATCCTCCTCTGAAGGGTCATCTGGGGAGGAGGGCGTGAATCGGCGACGGCCGTCTTCGCCGATCAGCACATCCAATCGGTTCGAACTACTTGGACCTAAAACTGCTCTTGAAAAAGGGACCTCCCTTGTGGAGGAGATGGACCAGGAGGATTCTGCCGCCACTGCCAGAGGGACAGTGCGGAAACGGCAGGATCGTGCTCCTGAAAATAGTACTAGCCCAACGCCTAAGAAGAACAAATTGAACCGACCAGCTAATCCCAATCTGCAGAAGCGTCTTTCGATTTGAAACTTATCCCATAATATACTCAATGGCTATCCTCCATTGGAACATACGCGGAATTCGACCACATCGACCAGAGCTTGACTTGTTGCTGCGCCAGCATGAACCCTTGGCTGTATGTTTACAAGAGACGAAGCTCCGTCCACAGGACACCATTACCATCAGGCAGTACTCCTCCGTACGATGTGATTTATCCCCGGAGGACGGTGTCCCGGCACATGGGGGCACTATGATGCTTATTCGAGATGATATTTTTGCCAACTCCGTACCCATACAATCTGCAATCCAGTCCGTTGCTGTCAGCATTAAGCTACCCTCCGCTTCATTCACCATTTGCAGTATCTATTTGCCTCCATCTGCGGACCTCTCGCACAGCGACTTAGAACACCTCATTTCGCAGTTGCCACCACCCTTTTTATTGGTAGGCGACGTCAATGCCCATCACCCTCTTTGGGGCTCTCCTCGGGCTTGTGCGAGAGGTACGCTACTTAAAGACTTCTTGGATAGTCAGAATCTTGCTCTCTTGAACACCGGAGAGCCCACCTTTCTATCTGACGCATTTCATAGTTTTTCACACATTGACATTGCAATTTGTTCCCCTCAGCTGGCAGTCACCTTATGCTGGAATATCATCTCGGATTTGCATTCTAGTGACCACTTTCCTTGTCGTATTAGTGTCTTGACACCCGTTGTATGTTCCACCCGTTTGCCTAGTTGGCGCCTAGACCACGCCAGCTGGGAACTGTACTCCCACTTGGCTGAATTTAGCTACGAAGAGCACGACTCTGTGAACCACTTGGTCGAACATCTTACAGGGACCATTCTTTCTGCTGCTGAGCAATCCATTCCGCGTTCGACTGGCTACAGCCGTCGATTTCCGGTACCTTGGTGGACCGCTGACTGTCGGGATGCTATTCGCGCTCGCAGACGAGCTCTACGGGTTTTCCAGCGTTTTCCTACACTGGATAACCTGATACACTATAAACGGATGCGTGCACATTCTAGGCGGGTTATTAAGGATAGCAAAAAGATGTCATGGAATAAATTCGTGGGTTCCTTTAATCGACATACACCTTCCTCTGTCGTATGGGATAAGTTAAGACGTGTGGCTGGGAAACCGAACCATATGCCCATCGCCGGTCTCAAAACACCTACCGGAGCTGTTGTTGATACATTTGACGTGGCGAATACTTTAGGCAGTGCTTTCGCTGAGGTGTCTAGCTCAGGCAACTATTCCCCTGAGTTTCTTACAGTTAAGAACCAGGTGGAATCTCAAGAATTCTCGTTTCTTTCTGGCAACCTTGAGGATTATAATCGCCTTTTCACCCTGGCAGAGCTAGACAATGCACTCTCCTCTTCACGACACTCAGCACCAGGTCCAGATGGTATCCACGTCCAAATGTTGCAACATCTCTCTCC
Organism: Hymenopus coronatus; assembly: GCA_030762935.1. Classification (NCBI taxonomy): domain Eukaryota; kingdom Metazoa; phylum Arthropoda; class Insecta; order Mantodea; family Hymenopodidae; genus Hymenopus; species Hymenopus coronatus. The sequence goes on from CM060890.1 coordinate 15,325,993, forward strand.
TGATGGCAAAGATTTCCTACTCGAGGTCTATAATCGTGTCTGGGTTGATGGCATTTTTCCAGACAAGTGGCGGGAGGCCACCATCATACCCATTCTTAAACCTGGAAAGGACCGCCATCTTCCTTCCAGTTACCGTCCTATTTCCCTCACCAGTTGCGTTTGCAAGGTGATGGAACGCATGATCAATGGACGGTTGGTGTGGTGGCTGGAATCCCACAATCTTCTGACGAACATCCAGTGTGGCTTTCGACGACGACGTTCAACTGCTGACCACCTTGTCTCTCTGTCAACTCAGATTATGGACGGGTTTCTTAAGAACAGCCCCACAGTTGGGATATTTTTTGACCTCGAGAAGGCCTACGACACGTGTTGGCGGGCGGGAATATTGCGTTCTCTGCACAACTGGAACATACGTGGACGCCTACCGTTGGTCATTCAGGAGTTTATGCGGGACCGCGTTTTTCGAGTGAGGGTGGGTTCGGTTTTTTCTAACCATTTTATTCAAGAGAACGGTGTGCCGCAGGGCTCGGTACTCAGCGTGACTCTATTTGCTATTGCGATAAATTCCATATCACTATGTGTGCCTCAAGGTGTCTCTTCCTGTTTATTCGTGGACGACTTTGCCATCTTCTGTACTTCTCAGCGTACACCGTTTTTGGAACGCCGTCTCCAGCGGTGTTTGGACAATCTCTATGCATGGAGCTCGAAACACGGTTTTCGTTTCTCCGCTGAGAAGACAGTCTGCGTTAACTTCTGGCGCCGTAAGTGGCATATGCCGCCGTCTCTTCGACTCGGGCCAGATTTACTTCCTTTCGCAGACGAGGCGAGATTCCTTGGTTTGATCTTCGATCGGAAACTTTGTTGGGCACCACAAATAGCACAGCTTAGAGCACGATGTGACCGTTCTCTAAATCTTTTACGGATACTAAGTGGCAAGTCTTGGGGTGCGGATCGGACGACATTGCTCCGTCTTTATCGTGCTGTGATTCGTTCGAAGTTGGACTATGGCAGCATTGTGTATTCTTCAGCTCGACCTTCAGTGCTCAGAAGGTTAGACACAGTCCATAACCAGGGCATCCGTGTGGCCGTTGGAGCTTTTCCAACGAGCCCAGTTGTTAGCCTCTACGCCGAATCGGGAGAACCTCCTCTGCGTTGTCGGCGTGATGTCCTGCTTGCTAATTATGGCTGTGGGCTGAAGTGTATGCCTGGGCATCCAACTTATCACGCGTTTTTCTCCCCTGAGCTGCACGAGCGATACTGCCTCCGCTCTCTGAGCCCCAGGCCAGCAGGTTTTCGTTTCCGTGAGCTTCTACGCCAGCACCATGTTGACATTCCTCGGCTGTTATCCAAGGGAGAGAGTATACACCCCCCTTGGTTACGCGCTACCTCCCATGTCGATCTCGGGATGACGCTCTACGGGAAATCTGTTACGCCTCTTGATAGTATTCGTCGTTGCTTTTTAGAATTTTTATCCAAATACAGTGGCCGTATTTGTATTTACACCGATGGTAGTAAGAGCCCCGACGGTGTTGGATGTGCCTTTGTAACTGGCACCGCAACTTCTACTTACGGTTTGCCTAGTTGCACATCTATATATTCTGCCGAGCTATATGCTATTTATCAAGCCCTTCTGTATATTCGACGTCGAAAATTAGGTGACTGCCTTATTCTTAGTGATTCCCTTAGTGCCCTCCAGAGCATTCGTGAGCTGTACAATTACCATCCTTTGGTGCAGCGCATCCAGGACGTTCTCCACATTTTGCACGCTTCTGGTTTTAATGTGGAGTGCGCATGGATTCCTGGACACGTTGGCTTGCCAGGGAATGACACGGCGGATTTGGCAGCGAAATCGGCAGTCACAGCGCCCAGTGTTACGATTACCCATTCAACAGCAGAAGATTTTAGAGTGGCTGTACGGAGAGCCGTTTTTTCGACTTGGCATGCGGAGTGGTCGGCTCTCCGTGGTAATAAGCTGCGAGAGGTGAAGGACCTCCCTGTCAACTGGGTAACCTCCTCTCGTTTATTCCGCCGGGAGGAGGTAGTACTAGCTCGTCTAAGAATTGGCCACTGTATTTTTACACACAGTTACCTTTTTAAACGTGAACCTGCTCCTGTCTGTGCGCTCTGTGGGGAGGCACAGACAGTTCGTCATGTGTTGCTGGAGTGTGGTCACCTGGCACACATTCGGTCATCTATGGGCATGCCGGCCTCTGTTGCTGAGGTCCTGGCAGATGACCCAAGAGCAGTGGACAGGGTTTTTAAATTTTTAGCAAAACTTTCTTTTACCTTGACGTTTTAGTGTGATAGCGGTTTTTTAAACTCTTTTGGTTTTAATGTGTTGATTTTAGATGGAGTTTTATATCCAGCTCTGGTTAGAGGGCTGGACGTTTCTGTTACTTCCGTTTCAACTGTGTTAGCTCTTTTATTTGTGTTTACTTTTTTGTTTGGTATTTTCTTACTGGCTATTGCCAAGTTTTAATCATAAGGGCGCTTATGACCTCGGCAGTTGAGCGCCCTTAAACACCATCATCATCATCATCCTGGTCACGAAATATACATATAACAAAAGTTACTCCAAATTCGCTGCAAATGCTATTTACGAGCCGTTTGGAGCGTGGGGAACAAGAATATCAGAAAAATATTTCATTTCGTGTAAGTCGATATTTCGACGATTCTCGGCTCCCTGGACACTAAATATACTCTGAACAAAAGTTGCTCCAAATTCGCTGCAAAAGCTATATAAGAGCAGTTTGGAGTAAGGTAAACAAGAATATCACAAAAATATTTCATTTCGTGTAAGTCGATATTTCGACGGTTCTCGGCTCCCTGGACACTAAATATACTCTGCACAAAAGTTGCTCCAAATTCGCTGCAAAAGCTATATAAGAGCAGTTTGGAGTAAAGTAAACAAGTATATCACAAAAATATTTCATTTCGTGTAAGTTGATATTTCAACGATTCTCGGCTCCCTGGACAGGAAAATACATATAACAAAAGTTGCTCCAAATTCGCTGCAAAAGCTATATACGAGCAGTTTGGAGTGTGGGGAACAAAAATATCACGAAAATTTTTCATTTCGCCTAAGTCGATATTTCGCCGATTCTCAGCTCCCTGGTCACGAAATATAAATATACCTAAAGTTGCTCCTAATTCGCTGCAGATTTTATATATACGAGCAGTTTGGAGCGTGGGGAACAAGAATATCAACAAAAAAATTCATTTCGTGTAAGTCGATATTTCGACGATTCTCGGCTCCCTGTACACTAAATATACTCTGAACAAAAGTTGCTCCAAATTCGCTGCAAAAGCTATTTAAGAGCAGTTTGGAGTAAGGTAAACAAGAATATCACAAAAATATTTCATTTCGTGTAAGTTGATATTTCGACGATTCTCGGCTCCCTGGACACGAAAATACATATAACAAAAGTTGCTCCAAATTCGCTGCAAATGCTATTTACGAGCAGTTTGGAGCGTGGGGAACAAGAATATCACAAAAATATTTCATTTCGTGTAAGTCGATATTTCGACGATTCTCGTCTCCCTGGACACTAAATATACTCTGAACAAAAGTTGCTCCAAATTCGCTGCAAAAGCTATATAAGAGCAGTTTGGAGTAAGGTAAACAAGAATATCACAAACATATTTCATATCGTGTAAGTCGATATTTCGACGATTCTCGGCTCCCTGGACACTAAATATACTCTGAACAAAAGTTGCTCCAAATTCGCTGCAAAAGCTATTTAACAGCAGTTTGGAGTAAGGTAAACAAGAATATCACAAAAATATTTCATTGCGTGTAAGTTAATATTTCGACGATTCTCGGCTGCCTGGACACGAAAAATACATATCACAAAAGTTGCTCCAAATTCGCTGCAAATGCTATATACGAGCAGTTTGGAGCGTGGGGAACAAAATTATCACAAACATTTTTCATTTCGCGTAAGTCGATATTTCGACGATTCTCGGCTCCCTGGACACGAAAATACATATAACAAAAGTTGCTCCAAATTCGCTGCAAATGCTATTTACGAGCAGTTTGGAGAGTGGGGAACAAGAATATCACAAAAATATTTCATTTCGTGTAAGTTGATATTTCGACGATCCTCGGCTCCCTGGACACGAAAATATATATCGCAAAAGTTGCTCCAAATTCACTGCAAAAGCTATATACGAGCAGTTTGGAGTGAGGCGAACAAGAATACCATAAAAGTGTTTCATTTCGCGTAAGTCGATTCTTCGCCGATTCTCGGTTGCCTGGACACGAAATATTCTGAGAACAAATGTGGCTCCAATTTCGCTGCAAAAGCTATATACCAGCAGTATGGAGTATGGGAAACAAGAATATCACAAAAATATTTCATTTCGTGTAAGTCGATATTTCGACGATTCTCGGCTCCCTGGTCACGAAATATACATATAACAAAAGTTACTCCAAATTCGCTGCTAATGCTATTTACGAGCAGTTTGGAGCGTGGGGAACAAGAATATCAGAAAAATATTTCATTTCGTGTAAGTCGATATTTCGACGATTCTCGGCTCCCTGGACACTAAATATACTCTGAACAAAAGTTGCTCCAAATTCGCTGCAAAAGCTATATAAGAGCAGTTTGGAGTAAGGTAAACAAGAATATCACAAAAATATTTCATTTCGTGTAAGTCGATATTTCGACGGTTCTCGGCTCCCTGGACACTAAATATACTCTGCACAAAAGTTGCTCCAAATTCGCTGCAAAAGCTATATAAGAGCAGTTTGGAGTAAAGTAAACAAGAATATCACAAAAATATTTCATTTCGTGTAAGTTGATATTTCAACGATTCTCGGCTCCCTGGACAGGAAAATACATATAACAAAAGTTGCTCCAAATTCGCTGCAAAAGCTATATACGAGCAGTTTGGAGTGTGGAGAACAAAAATATCACGAAAATTTTTCATTTCGCCTAAGTCGATATTTCGCCGATTCTCAGCTCCCTGGTCACGAAATATAAATATACCTAAAGTTGCTCCAAATTCGCTGCAGATTTTATATATACGAGCAGTTTGGAGCGTGGGGAACAAGAATATCAACAAAAAAATTCATTTCGTGTAAGTCGATATTTCGACGATTCTCGGCTCCCTGGACACTAAAATATATTTCACAAAAGTTGCTCCAAATTCGCTGCAAATGCTATATACGAGCAGTTTGGAGCGTGGGGAACAAGAATATCATAAAAATGTTTCATTACGTGTAAGTCGATTTTACGACGATTCTCTGCTGCCTGGACACGAAATATTCTCAGAACAAAAGTTGCTCCAAATTCGCTGCATAAGCTAAAAGCGAATAGTTTGGAGCGCGGGGAAAAAGAATATCACAAAAATGTATCACTAAGTGTAAGTCGATTTCTCGACGATTCTCGGCTCCTTGGTCACGAAATATACATATAACAAAAGTTGCTCCAAATTCGCTGCAAATGCTATTTACGAGTAGATTGGAGCGTGGGGAACAAGAATATCACAAAAATATTTCATTGCGTGTAAGTTAATATTTCGACGATTCTCGGCTGCCTGGACACGAAAAATACATATCACAAAAGTTGCTCCAAATTCGCTGCAAATGCTATATACGAGCAGTTTGGAGCGTGGGGAACAAAAATATCACAAACATTTTTCATTTCGCGTAAGTCGATATTTCGACGATTCTCGGCTCCGTGTACACTAAATATACTCTGAACAAAAGTTGCTCCAAATTCGCTGCAAAAGCTATTTAAGAGCAGTTTGGAGTAAGGTAAACAAGAATATCACAAAAATATTTCATTTCGTGTAAGTTGATATTTCGACGATTCTCGGCTCCCTGGACACGAAAATACATATAACAAAAGTTGCTCCAAATTCGCTGCAAATGCTATTTACGAGCAGTTTGGAGCGTGGGGAACAAGAATATCACAAAAATATTTCATTTCCTGTAAGTTGATATTTCGACGATTCTCGGCTCCCTGGACACGAAAATATATATAACAAAAGTTGCTCCAAATTCGCTGCAAATTTTATATATACGAGCAGTTTGGAGCGTGGGGAACAAGAATATCAACAAAAAAATTCATTTCGTGTAAGTCGATATTTCGACGATTCTCAGCTGCCTGGACACGAAATATTCTCAGAACAAAAGTTGCTCCAAATTCGCTGCATAAGCTAAAAGCGAATAGTTTGGAGCGCGGGGAAAAAGAATATCACAAAAATGTATCACTAAGTGTAAGTCGATTTCTCGACGATTCTCGGCTCATTGGTCACGAAATATACATATAACAAAAGTTGCTCCAAATTCGCTGCAAATGCTATTTACGAGTAGTTTGGAGCGTGGGGAACAAGAATATCACAAAAATATTTCATTGCGTGTAAGTTAATATTTCGACGATTCTCGGCTGCATGGACACGAAAAATACATATCACAAAAGTTGTCCAAATTCGCTGCAAATGCTATATGCGAGCAGTTTGGAGCGTGGGGAACAAAAATATCACAAACATTTTTCATTTCGCGTAAGTCGATATTTCGACGATTGTCGGCTCCCTGTACACTAAATATACTCTGAACAAAAATTGCTCCAAATTCGCTGCAAAAGCTATTTAAGAGCAGTTTGGAGTAAGGTAAACAAGTATATCACAAAAATATTTCATTTCGTGTAAGTTGATATTTCGACGATTCACGGCTCCCTGGACACGAAAATACATATAACAAAAGTTGCTCCAAATTCGCTGCAAATGCTATTTACGTGCAGTTTGGAGCGTGGGGAACAAGAATATCACAAAAATATTTCATTTCGTGTAAGTTGATATTTCGACGATTCTCGGCTCCCTGGACACGAAAATATATATCACAAAAGTTGCTCCAAATTCACTGCAAAAGCTATATACGAGCAGTTTGGAGTGTGGCGAACAAGAATACCATAAAAATGTTTCATTTCGTGTAAGTCGATTCTTCGCCGATTCTCGGCTGCCTGGACACGAAATATTCTGAGAACAAATGTGGCTCCAATTTCGCTGCAAAAGCTATATACCAGCAGTATGGAGTATGGGAAACAAGAATATCACAGAAATATTTCATTTCGTGTAAGTCGATATTTCGACGATTCTCGGCTCCCTGGTCACGAAATATACATATAACAAAAGTTACTCCAAATTCGCTGCAAATGCTATTTACGAGCAGTTTGGAGCGTGGGGAACAAGAATATCAACAAAAATATTTCATTTCGTGTAAGTCGATATTTCGACGATTCTCGGCTCCCTGGTCACGAAATATACATATAACAAAAGTTACTCCAAATTCGCTGCAAATGCTATTTACGAGCCGTTTGGAGCGTGGGGAACAAGAATATCAGAAAAATATTTCATTTCGTGTAAGTCGATATTTCGACGATTCTCGGCTCCCTGGACACTAAATATACTCTGAACAAAAGTTGCTCCAAATTCGCTGCAAAAGCTATATAAGAGCAGTTTGGAGTAAGGTAAACAAGAATATCACAAAAATATTTCATTTCGTGTAAGTCGATATTTCGACGGTTCTCGGCTCCCTGGACACTAAATATACTCTGCACAAAAGTTGCTCCAAATTCGCTGCAAAAGCTATATAAGAGCAGTTTGGAGTAAAGTAAACAAGTATATCACAAAAATATTTCATTTCGTGTAAGTTGATATTTCAACGATTCTCGGCTCCCTGGACAGGAAAATACATATAACAAAAGTTGCTCCAAATTCGCTGCAAAAGCTATATACGAGCAGTTTGGAGTGTGGGGAACAAAAATATCACGAAAATTTTTCATTTCGCCTAAGTCGATATTTCGCCGATTCTCAGCTCCCTGGTCACGAAATATAAATATACCTAAAGTTGCTCCTAATTCGCTGCAGATTTTATATATACGAGCAGTTTGGAGCGTGGGGAACAAGAATATCAACAAAAAAATTCATTTCGTGTAAGTCGATACTTCGACGATTCTCGGCTCCCTGTACACTAAATATACTCTGAACAAAAGTTGCTCCAAATTCGCTGCAAAAGCTATTTAAGAGCAGTTTGGAGTAAGGTAAACAAGAATATCACAAAAATATTTCATTTCGTGTAAGTTGATATTTCGACGATTCTCGGCTCCCTGGACACGAAAATACATATAACAAAAGTTGCTCCAAATTCGCTGCAAATGCTATTTACGAGCAGTTTGGAGCGTGGGGAACAAGAATATCACAAAAATATTTCATTTCGTGTAAGTCGATATTTCGACGATTCTCGTCTCCCTGGACACTAAATATACTCTGAACAAAAGTTGCTCCAAATTCGCTGCAAAAGCTATATAAGAGCAGTTTGGAGTAAGGTAAACAAGAATATCACAAACATATTTCATATCGTGTAAGTCGATATTTCGACGATTCTCGGCTCCCTGGACACTAAATATACTCTGAACAAAAGTTGCTCCAAATTCGCTGCAAAAGCTATTTAACAGCAGTTTGGAGTAAGGTAAACAAGAATATCACAAAAATATTTCATTGCGTGTAAGTTAATATTTCGACGATTCTCGGCTGCCTGGACACGAAAAATACATATCACAAAAGTTGCTCCAAATTCGCTGCAAATGCTATATACGAGCAGTTTGGAGCGTGGGGAACAAAATTATCACAAACATTTTTCATTTCGCGTAAGTCGATATTTCGACGATTCTCGGCTCCCTGGACACGAAAATACATATAACAAAAGTTGCTCCAAATTCGCTGCAAATGCTATTTACGAGCAGTTTGGAGAGTGGGGAACAAGAATATCACAAAAATATTTCATTTCGTGTAAGTTGATATTTCGACGATCCTCGGCTCCCTGGACACGAAAATATATATCGCAAAAGTTGCTCCAAATTCACTGCAAAAGCTATATACGAGCAGTTTGGAGTGAGGCGAACAAGAATACCATAAAAGTGTTTCATTTCGCGTAAGTCGATTCTTCGCCGATTCTCGGTTGCCTGGACACGAAATATTCTGAGAACAAATGTGGCTCCAATTTCGCTGCAAAAGCTATATACCAGCAGTATGGAGTATGGGAAACAAGAATATCACAAAAATATTTCATTTCGTGTAAGTCGATATTTCGACGATTCTCGGCTCCCTGGTCACGAAATATACATATAACAAAAGTTACTCCAAATTCGCTGCTAATGCTATTTACGAGCAGTTTGGAGCGTGGGGAACAAGAATATCAGAAAAATATTTCATTTCGTGTAAGTCGATATTTCGACGATTCTCGGCTCCCTGGACACTAAATATACTCTGAACAAAAGTTGCTCCAAATTCGCTGCAAAAGCTATATAAGAGCAGTTTGGAGTAAGGTAAACAAGAATATCACAAAAATATTTCATTTCGTGTAAGTCGATATTTCGACGGTTCTCGGCTCCCTGGACACTAAATATACTCTGCACAAAAGTTGCTCCAAATTCGCTGCAAAAGCTATATAAGAGCAGTTTGGAGTAAAGTAAACAAGAATATCACAAAAATATTTCATTTCGTGTAAGTTGATATTTCAACGATTCTCGGCTCCCTGGACAGGAAAATACATATAACAAAAGTTGCTCCAAATTCGCTGCAAAAGCTATATACGAGCAGTTTGGAGTGTGGAGAACAAAAATATCACGAAAATTTTTCATTTCGCCTAAGTCGATATTTCGCCGATTCTCAGCTCCCTGGTCACGAAATATAAATATACCTAAAGTTGCTCCAAATTCGCTGCAGATTTTATATATACGAGCAGTTTGGAGCGTGGGGAACAAGAATATCAACAAAAAAATTCATTTCGTGTAAGTCGATATTTCGACGATTCTCGGCTCCCTGGACACTAAAATATATTTCACAAAAGTTGCTCCAAATTCGCTGCAAATGCTATATACGAGCAGTTTGGAGCGTGGGGAACAAGAATATCATAAAAATGTTTCATTACGTGTAAGTCGATTTTACGACGATTCTCTGCTGCCTGGACACGAAATATTCTCAGAACAAAAGTTGCTCCAAATTCGCTGCATAAGCTAAAAGCGAATAGTTTGGAGCGCGGGGAAAAAGAATATCACAAAAATGTATCACTAAGTGTAAGTCGATTTCTCGACGATTCTCGGCTCCTTGGTCACGAAATATACATATAACAAAAGTTGCTCCAAATTCGCTGCAAATGCTATTTACGAGTAGATTGGAGCGTGGGGAACAAGAATATCACAAAAATATTTCATTGCGTGTAAGTTAATATTTCGACGATTCTCGGCTGCCTGGACACGAAAAATACATATCACAAAAGTTGCTCCAAATTCGCTGCAAATGCTATATACGAGCAGTTTGGAGCGTGGGGAACAAAAATATCACAAACATTTTTCATTTCGCGTAAGTCGATATTTCGACGATTCTCGGCTCCGTGTACACTAAATATACTCTGAACAAAAGTTGCTCCAAATTCGCTGCAAAAGCTATTTAAGAGCAGTTTGGAGTAAGGTAAACAAGAATATCACAAAAATATTTCATTTCGTGTAAGTTGATATTTCGACGATTCTCGGCTCCCTGGACACGAAAATACATATAACAAAAGTTGCTCCAAATTCGCTGCAAATGCTATTTACGAGCAGTTTGGAGCGTGGGGAACAAGAATATCACAAAAATATTTCATTTCCTGTAAGTTGATATTTCGACGATTCTCGGCTCCCTGGACACGAAAATATATATAACAAAAGTTGCTCCAAATTCGCTGCAAATTTTATATATACGAGCAGTTTGGAGCGTGGGGAACAAGAATATCAACAAAAAAATTCATTTCGTGTAAGTCGATATTTCGACGATTCTCAGCTGCCTGGACACGAAATATTCTCAGAACAAAAGTTGCTCCAAATTCGCTGCATAAGCTAAAAGCGAATAGTTTGGAGCGCGGGGAAAAAGAATATCACAAAAATGTATCACTAAGTGTAAGTCGATTTCTCGACGATTCTCGGCTCATTGGTCACGAAATATACATATAACAAAAGTTGCTCCAAATTCGCTGCAAATGCTATTTACGAGTAGTTTGGAGCGTGGGGAACAAGAATATCACAAAAATATTTCATTGCGTGTAAGTTAATATTTCGACGATTCTCGGCTGCATGGACACGAAAAATACATATCACAAAAGTTGTCCAAATTCGCTGCAAATGCTATATGCGAGCAGTTTGGAGCGTGGGGAACAAAAATATCACAAACATTTTTCATTTCGCGTAAGTCGATATTTCGACGATTGTCGGCTCCCTGTACACTAAATATACTCTGAACAAAAATTGCTCCAAATTCGCTGCAAAAGCTATTTAAGAGCAGTTTGGAGTAAGGTAAACAAGTATATCACAAAAATATTTCATTTCGTGTAAGTTGATATTTCGACGATTCACGGCTCCCTGGACACGAAAATACATATAACAAAAGTTGCTCCAAATTCGCTGCAAATGCTATTTACGTGCAGTTTGGAGCGTGGGGAACAAGAATATCACAAAAATATTTCATTTCGTGTAAGTTGATATTTCGACGATTCTCGGCTCCCTGGACACGAAAATATATATCACAAAAGTTGCTCCAAATTCACTGCAAAAGCTATATACGAGCAGTTTGGAGTGTGGCGAACAAGAATACCATAAAAATGTTTCATTTCGTGTAAGTCGATTCTTCGCCGATTCTCGGCTGCCTGGACACGAAATATTCTGAGAACAAATGTGGCTCCAATTTCGCTGCAAAAGCTATATACCAGCAGTATGGAGTATGGGAAACAAGAATATCACAGAAATATTTCATTTCGTGTAAGTCGATATTTCGACGATTCTCGGCTCCCTGGTCACGAAATATACATATAACAAAAGTTACTCCAAATTCGCTGCAAATGCTATTTACGAGCAGTTTGGAGCGTGGGGAACAAGAATATCAACAAAAATATTTCATTTCGAGTAAGTCGATATTTCGACGATTCTCGGCTCCCTGGTCACGAAATATACATATAACAAAAGTTACTCCAAATTCGCTGCAAATGCTATTTACGAGCCGTTTGGAGCGTGGGGAACAAGAATATCAGAAAAATATTTCATTTCGTGTAAGTCGATATTTCGACGATTCTCGGCTCCCTGGACACTAAATATACTCTGAACAAAAGTTGCTCCAAATTCGCTGCAAAAGCTATATAAGAGCAGTTTGGAGTAAGGTAAACAAGAATATCACAAAAATATTTCATTTCGTGTAAGTCGATATTTCGACGGTTCTCGGCTCCCTGGACACTAAATATACTCTGCACAAAAGTTGCTCCAAATTCGCTGCAAAAGCTATATAAGAGCAGTTTGGAGTAAAGTAAACAAGTATATCACAAAAATATTTCATTTCGTGTAAGTTGATATTTCAACGATTCTCGGCTCCCTGGACAGGAAAATACATATAACAAAAGTTGCTCCAAATTCGCTGCAAAAGCTATATACGAGCAGTTTGGAGTGTGGGGAACAAAAATATCACGAAAATTTTTCATTTCGCCTAAGTCGATATTTCGCCGATTCTCAGCTCCCTGGTCACGAAATATAAATATACCTAAAGTTGCTCCTAATTCGCTGCAGATTTTATATATACGAGCAGTTTGGAGCGTGGGGAACAAGAATATCAACAAAAAAATTCATTTCGTGTAAGTCGATACTTCGACGATTCTCGGCTCCCTGTACACTAAATATACTCTGAACAAAAGTTGCTCCAAATTCGCTGCAAAAGCTATTTAAGAGCAGTTTGGAGTAAGGTAAACAAGAATATCACAAAAATATTTCATTTCGTGTAAGTTGATATTTCGACGATTCTCGGCTCCCTGGACACGAAAATACATATAACAAAAGTTGCTCCAAATTCGCTGCAAATGCTATTTACGAGCAGTTTGGAGCGTGGGGAACAAGAATATCACAAAAATATTTCATTTCGTGTAAGTCGATATTTCGACGATTCTCGTCTCCCTGGACACTAAATATACTCTGAACAAAAGTTGCTCCAAATTCGCTGCAAAAGCTATATAAGAGCAGTTTGGAGTAAGGTAAACAAGAATATCACAAACATATTTCATATCGTGTAAGTCGATATTTCGACGATTCTCGGCTCCCTGGACACTAAATATACTCTGAACAAAAGTTGCTCCAAATTCGCTGCAAAAGCTATTTAACAGCAGTTTGGAGTAAGGTAAACAAGAATATCACAAAAATATTTCATTGCGTGTAAGTTAATATTTCGACGATTCTCGGCTGCCTGGACACGAAAAATACATATCACAAAAGTTGCTCCAAATTCGCTGCAAATGCTATATACGAGCAGTTTGGAGCGTGGGGAACAAAATTATCACAAACATTTTTCATTTCGCGTAAGTCGATATTTCGACGATTCTCGGCTCCCTGGACACGAAAATACATATAACAAAAGTTGCTCCAAATTCGCTGCAAATGCTATTTACGAGCAGTTTGGAGAGTGGGGAACAAGAATATCACAAAAATATTTCATTTCGTGTAAGTTGATATTTCGACGATCCTCGGCTCCCTGGACACGAAAATATATATCGCAAAAGTTGCTCCAAATTCACTGCAAAAGCTATATACGAGCAGTTTGGAGTGAGGCGAACAAGAATACCATAAAAGTGTTTCATTTCGCGTAAGTCGATTCTTCGCCGATTCTCGGTTGCCTGGACACGAAATATTCTGAGAACAAATGTGGCTCCAATTTCGCTGCAAAAGCTATATACCAGCAGTATGGAGTATGGGAAACAAGAATATCACAAAAATATTTCATTTCGTGTAAGTCGATATTTCGACGATTCTCGGCTCCCTGGTCACGAAATATACATATAACAAAAGTTACTCCAAATTCGCTGCTAATGCTATTTACGAGCAGTTTGGAGCGTGGGGAACAAGAATATCAGAAAAATATTTCATTTCGTGTAAGTCGATATTTCGACGATTCTCGGCTCCCTGGACACTAAATATACTCTGAACAAAAGTTGCTCCAAATTCGCTGCAAAAGCTATATAAGAGCAGTTTGGAGTAAGGTAAACAAGAATATCACAAAAATATTTCATTTCGTGTAAGTCGATATTTCGACGGTTCTCGGCTCCCTGGACACTAAATATACTCTGCACAAAAGTTGCTCCAAATTCGCTGCAAAAGCTATATAAGAGCAGTTTGGAGTAAAGTAAACAAGAATATCACAAAAATATTTCATTTCGTGTAAGTTGATATTTCAACGATTCTCGGCTCCCTGGACAGGAAAATACATATAACAAAAGTTGCTCCAAATTCGCTGCAAAAGCTATATACGAGCAGTTTGGAGTGTGGAGAACAAAAATATCACGAAAATTTTTCATTTCGCCTAAGTCGATATTTCGCCGATTCTCAGCTCCCTGGTCACGAAATATAAATATACCTAAAGTTGCTCCAAATTCGCTGCAGATTTTATATATACGAGCAGTTTGGAGCGTGGGGAACAAGAATATCAACAAAAAAATTCATTTCGTGTAAGTCGATATTTCGACGATTCTCGGCTCCCTGGACACTAAAATATATTTCACAAAAGTTGCTCCAAATTCGCTGCAAATGCTATATACGAGCAGTTTGGAGCGTGGGGAACAAGAATATCATAAAAATGTTTCATTACGTGTAAGTCGATTTTACGACGATTCTCTGCTGCCTGGACACGAAATATTCTCAGAACAAAAGTTGCTCCAAATTCGCTGCATAAGCTAAAAGCGAATAGTTTGGAGCGCGGGGAAAAAGAATATCACAAAAATGTATCACTAAGTGTAAGTCGATTTCTCGACGATTCTCGGCTCCTTGGTCACGAAATATACATATAACAAAAGTTGCTCCAAATTCGCTGCAAATGCTATTTACGAGTAGATTGGAGCGTGGGGAACAAGAATATCACAAAAATATTTCATTGCGTGTAAGTTAATATTTCGACGATTCTCGGCTGCCTGGACACGAAAAATACATATCACAAAAGTTGCTCCAAATTCGCTGCAAATGCTATATACGAGCAGTTTGGAGCGTGGGGAACAAAAATATCACAAACATTTTTCATTTCGCGTAAGTCGATATTTCGACGATTCTCGGCTCCGTGTACACTAAATATACTCTGAACAAAAGTTGCTCCAAATTCGCTGCAAAAGCTATTTAAGAGCAGTTTGGAGTAAGGTAAACAAGAATATCACAAAAATATTTCATTTCGTGTAAGTTGATATTTCGACGATTCTCGGCTCCCTGGACACGAAAATACATATAACAAAAGTTGCTCCAAATTCGCTGCAAATGCTATTTACGAGCAGTTTGGAGCGTGGGGAACAAGAATATCACAAAAATATTTCATTTCC
The DNA here is from genome assembly GCA_030762935.1 of Hymenopus coronatus. Lineage (NCBI taxonomy): Eukaryota > Metazoa > Arthropoda > Insecta > Mantodea > Hymenopodidae > Hymenopus > Hymenopus coronatus. Next base: position 15,341,360 of record CM060890.1, read on the forward strand.
TGTAAGTTGATATTTCGACGATTCTCGGCTCCCTGGACACGAAAATATATATAACAAAAGTTGCTCCAAATTCGCTGCAAATTTTATATATACGAGCAGTTTGGAGCGTGGGGAACAAGAATATCAACAAAAAAATTCATTTCGTGTAAGTCGATATTTCGACGATTCTCAGCTGCCTGGACACGAAATATTCTCAGAACAAAAGTTGCTCCAAATTCGCTGCATAAGCTAAAAGCGAATAGTTTGGAGCGCGGGGAAAAAGAATATCACAAAAATGTATCACTAAGTGTAAGTCGATTTCTCGACGATTCTCGGCTCATTGGTCACGAAATATACATATAACAAAAGTTGCTCCAAATTCGCTGCAAATGCTATTTACGAGTAGTTTGGAGCGTGGGGAACAAGAATATCACAAAAATATTTCATTGCGTGTAAGTTAATATTTCGACGATTCTCGGCTGCATGGACACGAAAAATACATATCACAAAAGTTGTCCAAATTCGCTGCAAATGCTATATGCGAGCAGTTTGGAGCGTGGGGAACAAAAATATCACAAACATTTTTCATTTCGCGTAAGTCGATATTTCGACGATTGTCGGCTCCCTGTACACTAAATATACTCTGAACAAAAATTGCTCCAAATTCGCTGCAAAAGCTATTTAAGAGCAGTTTGGAGTAAGGTAAACAAGTATATCACAAAAATATTTCATTTCGTGTAAGTTGATATTTCGACGATTCACGGCTCCCTGGACACGAAAATACATATAACAAAAGTTGCTCCAAATTCGCTGCAAATGCTATTTACGTGCAGTTTGGAGCGTGGGGAACAAGAATATCACAAAAATATTTCATTTCGTGTAAGTTGATATTTCGACGATTCTCGGCTCCCTGGACACGAAAATATATATCACAAAAGTTGCTCCAAATTCACTGCAAAAGCTATATACGAGCAGTTTGGAGTGTGGCGAATAAGAATACCATAAAAATGTTTCATTTCGTGTAAGTCGATTCTTCGCCGATTCTCGGCTGCCTGGACACGAAATATTCTGAGAACAAATGTGGCTCCAATTTCGCTGCAAAAGCTATATACCAGCAGTATGGAGTATGGGAAACAAGAATATCACAGAAATATTTCATTTCGTGTAAGTCGATATTTCGACGATTCTCGGCTCCCTGGTCACGAAATATACATATAACAAAAGTTACTCCAAATTCGCTGCAAATGCTATTTACGAGCAGTTTGGAGCGTGGGGAACAAGAATATCAACAAAAATATTTCATTTCGTGTAAGTCGATATTTCGACGATTCTCGGCTCCCTGGTCACGAAATATACATATAACAAAAGTTACTCCAAATTCGCTGCAAATGCTATTTACGAGCCGTTTGGAGCGTGGGGAACAAGAATATCAGAAAAATATTTCATTTCGTGTAAGTCGATATTTCGACGATTCTCGGCTCCCTGGACACTAAATATACTCTGAACAAAAGTTGCTCCAAATTCGCTGCAAAAGCTATATAAGAGCAGTTTGGAGTAAGGTAAACAAGAATATCACAAAAATATTTCATTTCGTGTAAGTCGATATTTCGACGGTTCTCGGCTCCCTGGACACTAAATATACTCTGCACAAAAGTTGCTCCAAATTCGCTGCAAAAGCTATATAAGAGCAGTTTGGAGTAAAGTAAACAAGTATATCACAAAAATATTTCATTTCGTGTAAGTTGATATTTCAACGATTCTCGGCTCCCTGGACAGGAAAATACATATAACAAAAGTTCCTCCAAATTCGCTGCAAAAGCTATATACGAGCAGTTTGGAGTGTGGGGAACAAAAATATCACGAAAATTTTTCATTTCGCCTAAGTCGATATTTCGCCGATTCTCAGCTCCCTGGTCACGAAATATAAATATACCTAAAGTTGCTCCTAATTCGCTGCAGATTTTATATATACGAGCAGTTTGGAGCGTGGGGAACAAGAATATCAACAAAAAAATTCATTTCGTGTAAGTCGATATTTCGACGATTCTCGGCTCCCTGTACACTAAATATACTCTGAACAAAAGTTGCTCCAAATTCGCTGCAAAAGCTATTTAAGAGCAGTTTGGAGTAAGGTAAACAAGAATATCACAAAAATATTTCATTTCGTGTAAGTTGATATTTCGACGATTCTCGGCTCCCTGGACACGAAAATACATATAACAAAAGTTGCTCCAAATTCGCTGCAAATGCTATTTACGAGCAGTTTGGAGCGTGGGGAACAAGAATATCACAAAAATATTTCATTTCGTGTAAGTCGATATTTCGACGATTCTCGTCTCCCTGGACACTAAATATACTCTGAACAAAAGTTGCTCCAAATTCGCTGCAAAAGCTATATAAGAGCAGTTTGGAGTAAGGTAAACAAGAATATCACAAACATATTTCATATCGTGTAAGTCGATATTTCGACGATTCTCGGCTCCCTGGACACTAAATATACTCTGAACAAAAGTTGCTCCAAATTCGCTGCAAAAGCTATTTAACAGCAGTTTGGAGTAAGGTAAACAAGAATATCACAAAAATATTTCATTGCGTGTAAGTTAATATTTCGACGATTCTCGGCTGCCTGGACACGAAAAATACATATCACAAAAGTTGCTCCAAATTCGCTGCAAATGCTATATACGAGCAGTTTGGAGCGTGGGGAACAAAATTATCACAAACATTTTTCATTTCGCGTAAGTCGATATTTCGACGATTCTCGGCTCCCTGGACACGAAAATACATATAACAAAAGTTGCTCCAAATTCGCTGCAAATGCTATTTACGAGCAGTTTGGAGAGTGGGGAACAAGAATATCACAAAAATATTTCATTTCGTGTAAGTTGATATTTCGACGATCCTCGGCTCCCTGGACACGAAAATATATATCGCAATAGTTGCTCCAAATTCACTGCAAAAGCTATATACGAGCAGTTTGGAGTGAGGCGAACAAGAATACCATAAAAGTGTTTCATTTCGCGTAAGTCGATTCTTCGCCGATTCTCGGTTGCCTGGACACGAAATATTCTGAGAACAAATGTGGCTCCAATTTCGCTGCAAAAGCTATATACCAGCAGTATGGAGTATGGGAAACAAGAATATCACAAAAATATTTCATTTCGTGTAAGTCGATATTTCGACGATTCTCGGCTCCCTGGTCACGAAATATACATATAACAAAAGTTACTCCAAATTCGCTGCTAATGCTATTTACGAGCAGTTTGGAGCGTGGGGAACAAGAATATCAGAAAAATATTTCATTTCGTGTAAGTCGATATTTCGACGATTCTCGGCTCCCTGGACACTAAATATACTCTGAACAAAAGTTGCTCCAAATTCGCTGCAAAAGCTATATAAGAGCAGTTTGGAGTAAGGTAAACAAGAATATCACAAAAATATTTCATTTCGTGTAAGTCGATATTTCGACGGTTCTCGGCTCCCTGGACACTAAATATACTCTGCACAAAAGTTGCTCCAAATTCGCTGCAAAAGCTATATAAGAGCAGTTTGGAGTAAAGTAAACAAGAATATCACAAAAATATTTCATTTCGTGTAAGTTGATATTTCAACGATTCTCGGCTCCCTGGACAGGAAAATACATATAACAAAAGTTGCTCCAAATTCGCTGCAAAAGCTATATACGAGCAGTTTGGAGTGTGGAGAACAAAAATATCACGAAAATTTTTCATTTCGCCTAAGTCGATATTTCGCCGATTCTCAGCTCCCTGGTCACGAAATATAAATATACCTAAAGTTGCTCCAAATTCGCTGCAGATTTTATATATACGAGCAGTTTGGAGCGTGGGGAACAAGAATATCAACAAAAAAATTCATTTCGTGTAAGTCGATATTTCGACGATTCTCGGCTCCCTGGACACTAAAATATATTTCACAAAAGTTGCTCCAAATTCGCTGCAAATGCTATATACGAGCAGTTTGGAGCGTGGGGAACAAGAATATCATAAAAATGTTTCATTACGTGTAAGTCGATTTTACGACGATTCTCTGCTGCCTGGACACGAAATATTCTCAGAACAAAAGTTGCTCCAAATTCGCTGCATAAGCTAAAAGCGAATAGTTTGGAGCGCGGGGAAAAAGAATATCACAAAAATGTATCACTAAGTGTAAGTCGATTTCTCGACGATTCTCGGCTCCTTGGTCACGAAATATACATATAACAAAAGTTGCTCCAAATTCGCTGCAAATGCTATTTACGAGTAGATTGGAGCGTGGGGAACAAGAATATCACAAAAATATTTCATTGCGTGTAAGTTAATATTTCGACGATTCTCGGCTGCCTGGACACGAAAAATACATATCACAAAAGTTGCTCCAAATTCGCTGCAAATGCTATATACGAGCAGTTTGGAGCGTGGGGAACAATAATATCACAAACATTTTTCATTTCGCGTAAGTCGATATTTCGACGATTCTCGGCTCCCTGTACACTAAATATACTCTGAACAAAAGTTGCTCCAAATTCGCTGCAAAAGCTATTTAAGAGCAGTTTGGAGTAAGGTAAACAAGAATATCACAAAAATATTTCATTTCGTGTAAGTTGATATTTCGACGATTCTCGGCTCCCTGGACACGAAAATACATATAACAAAAGTTGCTCCAAATTCGCTGCAAATGCTATTTACGAGCAGTTTGGAGCGTGGGGAACAAGAATATCACAAAAATATTTCATTTCCTGTAAGTTGATATTTCGACGATTCTCGGCTCCCTGGACACGAAAATATATATCACAAAAGTTGCTCCAAATTCACTGCAAAAGCTATATACGAGCAGTTTGGAGTGTGGCGAACAAGAATATCATAAAAATGTTTCGTTTCGTGTAAGTCGATTCTTCGCCGATTCTCGGCTGCCTGGACACGAAATATTCTGAGAACAAATGTGGCTCCAATTTCGCTGCAAAAGCTATATACCAGCAGTATGGAGTATGGGAAACAAGAATATCACAAACATTTTTCATTTCGCGTAAGTCGATATTTCGACGATTCTCGGCTCCCTGTACACTAAATATACTCTGAACAAAAGTTGCTCCAAATTCGCTGCAAAAGCTATTTAAGAGCAGTTTGGAGTAAGGTAAACAACAATATCACAAAAATATTTCATTTCGTGTAAGTTGATATTTCGACGATCCTCGGCTCCTTGGACACGAAAATATATATCACAAAAGTTGCTCCAAATTCACTGCAAAAGCTATATACGAGCAGTTTGGAGTGTGGCGAACAAGAATACCATAAAAGTGTTTCATTTCGCGTAAGTCGATTCTTCGCCGATTCTCGGTTGCCTGGACACGAAATATTCTGAGAACAAATGTGGCTCCAATTTCGCTGCAAAAGCTATATACCAGCAGTATGGAGTATGGGAAACAAGAATATCACAAAAATATTTCATATCGTGTAAGTCGATATTTCGACGATTCTCGGCTCCCTGGTCACTAAATATACATATAACAAAAGTTACTCCAAATTCGCTGCAAATGCTATTTACGAGCAGTTTGGAGCGTGGGGAACAAGAATATCAGAAAAATATTTCATTTCGTGTAAGTCGATATTTCGACGATTCTCGGCTCCCTGGACACTAAATATACTCTGAACAAAAGTTGCTCAAAATTCGCTGCAAAAGCTATATAAGAGCAGTTTGGAGTAAGGTAAACAAGAATATCACAAAAATATTTCATTTCGTGTAAGTTGATATTTCAACGATTCTCGGCTCCCTGGACACGAAAATATATATAACAAAAGTTGCTCCAAATTCGCTGCAAATTTTATATATACGAGCAGTTTGGAGCGTGGGGAACAAGAATATCAACAAAAAAATTCATTCCGTGTAAGTCGATATTTCGACGATTCTCAGCTGCCTGGACACGAAATATTCTCAGAACAAAAGTTGTTCCAAATTCGCTGCATAAGCTAAAAGCGAATAGTTTGGAGCGCGGGGAAAAAGAATATCACAAAAATGTATCACTAAGTGTAAGTCGATTTCTCGACGATTCTCGGCTCATTGGTCACGAAATATACATATAACAAAAGTTGCTCCAAATTCGCTGCAAATGCTATTTACGAGTAGTTTGGAGCGTGGGGAACAAGAATATCACAAAAATATTTCATTGCGTGTAAGTTAATATTTCGACGATTCTCGGCTGCATGGACACGAAAAATACATATCACAAAAGTTGTCCAAATTCGCTGCAAATGCTATATGCGAGCAGTTTGGAGCGTGGGGAACAAAAATATCACAAACATTTTTCATTTCGCGTAAGTCGATATTTCGACGATTGTCGGCTCCCTGTACACTAAATATACTCTGAACAAAAATTGCTCCAAATTCGCTGCAAAAGCTATTTAAGAGCAGTTTGGAGTAAGGTAAACAAGTATATCACAAAAATATTTCATTTCGTGTAAGTTGATATTTCGACGATTCACGGCTCCCTGGACACGAAAATACATATAACAAAAGTTGCTCCAAATTCGCTGCAAATGCTATTTACGTGCAGTTTGGAGCGTGGGGAACAAGAATATCACAAAAATATTTCATTTCGTGTAAGTTGATATTTCGACGATTCTCGGCTCCCTGGACACGAAAATATATATCACAAAAGTTGCTCCAAATTCACTGCAAAAGCTATATACGAGCAGTTTGGAGTGTGGCGAACAAGAATACCATAAAAATGTTTCATTTCGTGTAAGTCGATTCTTCGCCGATTCTCGGCTGCCTGGACACGAAATATTCTGAGAACAAATGTGGCTCCAATTTCGCTGCAAAAGCTATATACCAGCAGTATGGAGTATGGGAAACAAGAATATCACAGAAATATTTCATTTCGTGTAAGTCGATATTTCGACGATTCTCGGCTCCCTGGTCACGAAATATTCTGAGAACAAATGTGGCTCCAATTTCGCTGCAAAAGCTATATACCAGCAGTATGGAGTATGGGAAACAAGAATATCACAAACATTTTTCATTTCGCGTAAGTCGATATTTCGACGATTCTCGGCTCCCTGTACACTAAATATACTCTGAACAAAAGTTGCTCCAAATTCGCTGCAAAAGCTATTTAAGAGCAGTTTGGAGTAAGGTTAACAACAATATCACAAAAATATTTCATTTCGTGTAAGTTGATATTTCGACGATCCTCGGCTCCTTGGACACGAAAATATATATCACAAAAGTTGCTCCAAATTCACTGCAAAAGCTATATACGAGCAGTTTGGAGTGTGGCGAACAAGAATACCATAAAAGTGTTTCATTTCGCGTAAGTCGATTCTTCGCCGATTCTCGGTTGCCTGGACACGAAATATTCTGAGAACAAATGTGGCTCCAATTTCGCTGCAAAAGCTATATACCAGCAGTATGGAGTATGGGAAACAAGAATATCACAAAAATATTTCATTTCGTGTAAGCCGATATTTCGACGATTCTCGGCTCCCTGGTCACTAAATATACATATAACAAAAGTTACTCCAAATTCGCTGCAAATGCTATTTACGAGCAGTTTGGAGCGTGGGGAAAAGAATATCAGAAAAATATTTCATTTCGTGTAAGTCGATATTTCGACGATTCTCGGCTCCCTGGACACTAAATATACTCTGAACAAAAGTTGCTCAAAATTCGCTGCAAAAGCTATATAAGAGCAGTTTGGAGTAAGGTAAACAAGAATATCACAAAAATATTTCATTTCGTGTAAGCTGATATTTCAACGATTCTCGGCTCCCTGGACACGAAAATATATATAACAAAAGTTGCTCCAAATTCGCTGCAAATTTTATATATACGAGCAGTTTGGAGCGTGGGGAACAAGAATATCAACAAAAAAATTCATTTCGTGTAAGTCGATATTTCGACGATTCTCAGCTGCCTGGACACGAAATATTCTCAGAACAAAAGTTGCTCCAAATTCGCTGCATAAGCTAAAAGCGAATAGTTTGGAGCGCGGGGAAAATGAATATCACAAAAATGTATCACTAAGTGTAAGTCGATTTCTCGACGATTCTCGGCTCATTGGTAACGAAATATACATATAACAAAAGTTGCTCCAAATTCGCTGCAAATGCTATTTACGAGTAGTTTGGAGCGTGGGGAACAAGAATATCACAAAAATATTTCATTGCGTGTAAGTTAATATTTCGACGATTCTCGGCTGCATGGACACGAAAAATACATATCACAAAAGTTGTCCAAATTCGCTGCAAATGCTATATGCGAGCAGTTTGGAGCGTGGGGAACAAAAATATCACAAACATTTTTCATTTCGCGTAAGTCGATATTTCGACGATTGTCGGCTCCCTGTACACTAAATATACTCTGAACAAAAATTGCTCCAAATTCGCTGCAAAAGCTATTTAAGAGCAGTTTGGAGTAAGGTAAACAAGTATATCACAAAAATATTTCATTTCGTGTAAGTTGATATTTCGACGATTCACGGCTCCCTGGACACGAAAATACATATAACAAAAGTTGCTCCAAATTCGCTGCAAATGCTATTTACGTGCAGTTTGGAGCGTGGGGAACAAGAATATCACAAAAATATTTCATTTCGTGTAAGTTGATATTTCGACGATTCTCGGCTCCCTGGACACGAAAATATATATCACAAAAGTTGCTCCAAATTCACTGCAAAAGCTATATACGAGCAGTTTGGAGTGTGGCGAACAAGAATACCATAAAAATGTTTCATTTCGTGTAAGTCGATTCTTCGCCGATTCTCGGCTGCCTGGACACGAAATATTCTGAGAACAAATGTGGCTCCAATTTCGCTGCAAAAGCTATATACCACCAGTATGGAGTATGGGAAACAAGAATATCACAGAAATATTTCATTTCGTGTAAGTCGATATTTCGACGATTCTCGGCTCCCTGGTCACGAAATATACATATAACAAAAGTTACTCCAAATTCGCTGCAAATGCTATTTGCGAGCAGTTTGGAGCGTGGGGAACAAGAATATCAACAAAAATATTTCATTTCGTGTAAGTCGATATTTCGACGATTCTCGGCTCCCTGGTCACGAAATATACATATAACAAAAGTTACTCCAAATTCGCTGCAAATGCTATTTACGAGCAGTTTGGAGCGTGGTGAACAAGAATATCAGAAAAATATTTCATTTCGTGTAAGTCGATATTTCGACGATTCTCGGCTCCCTGGACACTAAATATACTCTGAACAAAAGTTGCTCCAAATTCGCTGCAAAAGCTATATAAGAGCAGTTTGGAGTAAGGTACACAAGAATATCACAAAAATATTTCATTTCGTGTAAGTCGATATTTCGACGGTTCTCGGCTCCCTGGACACTAAATATACTCTGCACAAAAGTTGCTCCAAATTCGCTGCAAAAGCTATATAAGAGCAGTTTGGAGTAAAGTAAACAAGAATATCACAAAAATATTTCATTTCGTGTAAGTTGATATTTCAACGATTCTCGGCTCCCTGGACAGGAAAATACATATAACAAAAGTTGCTCCAAATTCGCTGCAAAAGCTATATACGAGCAGTTTGGAGTGTGGGGAACAAAAATATCACGAAAATTTTTCATTTCGCCTAAGTCGATATTTCGCCGATTCTCAGCTCCCTGGTCACGAAATATAAATATACCTAAAGTTGCTCCTAATTCGCTGCAGATTTTATATATACGAGCAGTTTGGAGCGTGGGGAACAAGAATATCAACAAAAAAATTCATTTCGTGTAAGTCGATATTTCGACGATTCTCGGCTCCCTGGACACTAAAATATATTTCACAAAAGTTGCTCCAAATTCGCTGCAAATGCTATATACGAGCAGTCTGGAGCGTGGGGAACAAGAATATCATAAAAATGTTTCATTACGTGTAAGTCGATTTTACGACGATTCTCTGCTGCCTGGACACGAAATATTCTCAGAACAAAAGTTGCTCCAAATTCGCTGCATAAGCTAAAAGCGAATAGTTTGTTGCGCGGGGAAAAAGAATATCACAAAAATGTATCACTAAGTGTAAGTCGATTTCTCGACGATTCTCGGCTCCTTGGTCACGAAATATACATATAACAAAAGTTGCTCCAAATACGCTGCAAATGCTATTTACGAGTAGTTTGGAGCGTGGGGAACAAGAATATCACAAAAATATTTCATTGCGTGTAAGTTAATATTTCGACGATTCTCGGCTGCCTGGACACGAAAAATACATATCACAAAAGTTGCTCCAAATTCGCTGCAAATGTTATATACGAGCAGTTTGGAGCGTGGGGAACAAAAATATCACAAACATTTTTCATTTCGCGTAAGTCGATATTTCGACGATTCTCGGCTCCCTGTACACTAAATATACTCTGAACAAAAGTTGCTCCAAATTCGCTGCAAAAGCTATTTAAGAGCAGTTTGGAGTAAGGTAAACAAGAATATCACAAAAATATTTCATTTCGTGTAAGTTGATATTTCGACGATTCTCGGCTCCCTGGACACGAAAATACATATAACAAAAGTTGCTCCAAATTCGCTGCAAATGCTATTTACGAGCAGTTTGGAGCGTGGGGAACAAGAATATCACAAAAATATTTCATTTCGTGTAAGTTGATATTTCGACGATTTTCGGCTCCCTGGACACGAAAATATATATCACAAAAGTTGCTCCAAATTCACTGCAAAAGCTATATACGAGCAGTTTGGAGTGTGGCGAACAAGAATAACATAAAAATGTTTCATTTCGTGTAAGTCGATTCTTCGCCGATTCTCGGCTGCCTGGACACGAAATATTCTGAGAACAAATGTGGCTCCAATTTCGCTGCAAAAGCTATATACCAGCAGTATGGAGTATGGGAAACAAGAATATCACAAAAATATTTCATTTCGTGTAAGTCGATATTTCGACGATTCTCGCTCCCTGGTCACGAAATATACATATAACAAAAGTTTCTCCAAATTCGCTGCAAAAAGTTTCTCCAAATTCGCTGCAAATGCTATTTACGAGCAGTTTGGAGCGTGGGGAAGAAGAATATCACAAAAATATTTCATTTCGTGTAAGTCGATATTTCGACGATTCTCGTCTCCCTGGACACTAAATATACTCTGAACAAAAGTTGCTCCAAATTCGCTGCAAAAGCTATATAAGAGCAGTTTGGAGTAAGGTAAACAAGAATATCACAAAAATATTTCATATCGTGTAAGTCGATATTTCGACGATTCTCGGCTCCCTGGACACTAAATATACTCTGAACAAAAGTTGCTCCAAATTCGCTGCAAAAGCTATTTAACAGCAGTTTGGAGTAAGGTAAACAAGAATATCACAAAAATATTTCATTGCGTGTAAGTTAATATTTCGACGATTCTCGGCTGCCTGGACACGAAAAATACATATCACAAAAGTTGCTCCAAATTCGCTGCAAATGCTATATACGAGCAGTTTGAAGCGTGGGGAACAAAATTATCACAAACATTTTTCATTTCGCGTAAGTCGATATTTCGACGATTCTCGGCTCCCTGGACACGAAAATACATATAACAAAAGTTGCTCAAAATTCGCTGCAAATGCTATTTACGAGCAGTTTGGAGAGTGGGGAACAAGAATATCACAAAAATATTTCATTTCGTGTAAGTTGATATTTCGACGATCCTCGGCTCCCTGGACACGAAAATATATATCACAAAAGTTGCTCCAAATTCACTGCAAAAGCTATATACGAGCAGTTTGGAGTGAGGCGAACAAGAATACCATAAAAGTGTTTCATTTCGCGTAAGTCGATTCTTCGCCGATTCTCGGTTGCCTGGACACGAAATATTCTGAGAACAAATGTGGCTCCAATTTCGCTGCAAAAGCTATATACCAGCAGTATGGAGTATGGGAAACAAGAATATCACAAAAATATTTCATTTCGTGTAAGTCGATATTTCGACGATTCTCGGCTCCCTGGTCACGAAATATACATATAACAAAAGTTACTCCAAATTCGCTGCTAATGCTATTTACGAGCAGTTTGGAGCGTGGGGAACAAGAATATCAGAAAAATATTTCATTTCGTGTAAGTCGATATTTCGACGATTCTCGGCTCCCTGGACCCTAAATATACTCTGAACAAAAGTTGCTCCAAATTCGCTGCAAAAGCTATATAAGAGCAGTTTGGAGTAAGGTAAACAAGAATATCACAAAAATATTTCATTTCGTGTAAGTCGATATTTCGACGGTTCTCGGCTCCCTGGACACTAAATATATTCTGCACAAAAGTTGCTCCAAATTCGCTGCAAAAGCTATATAAGAGCAGTTTGGAGTAAAATAAACAAGAATATCACAAAAATATTTCATTTCGTGTAAGTTGATATTTCAACGATTCTCGGCTCCCTGGACAGGAAAATACATATAACAAAAGTTGCTCCAAATTCCCTGCAAAAGCTATATACGAGCAGGTTGGAGTGTGGGGAACAAAAATATCACGAAAATTTTTCATTTCGCCTAAGTCGATATTTCGCCGATTCTCAGCTCCCTGGTCACGAAATATAAATATACCTAAAGTTGCTCCAAATTCGCTGCAGATTTTATATATACGAGCAGTTTGGAGCGTGGGGAACAAGAATATCAACAAAAAAATTCATTTCGTGTAAGTCGATATTTCGACGATTCTCGGCTCCCTGGACACTAAAATATATTTCACAAAAGTTGCTCCAAATTCGCTGCAAATGCTATATACGAGCAGTTTGGAGCGTGGGGAACAAGAATATCATAAAAATGTTTCATTACGTCTAAGTCGATTTTACGACGATTCTCTGCTGCCTGGACACGAAATATTCTCAGAACAAAAGTTGCTCCAAATTCGCTGCATAAGCTAAAAGCGAATAGTTTGGAGCGCGGGGAAAAAGAATATCACAAAAATGTATCACTAAGTGTAAGTCGATTTCTCGACGATTCTCGGCTCCTTGGTCACGAAATATACATATAACAAAAGTTGCTCCAAATTCGCTGCAAATGCTATTTACGAGTAGTTTGGAGCGTGGGGAACAAGAATATCACAAAAATATTTCATTGCGTGTAAGTTAATATTTCGACGATTCTCGGCTGCCTGGACACGAAAAATACATATCACAAAAGTTGCTCCAAATTCGCTGCAAATGCTATATACGAGCAGTTTGGAGCGTGGGGAACAAAAATATCACAAACATTTTTCATTTCGCGTAAGTCGATATTTCGACGATTCTCGGCTCCCTGTACACTAAATATACTCTGAACAAAAGTTGCTCCAAATTCGCTGCAAAAGCTATTTAAGAGCAGTTTGGAGTAAGGTAAACAAGAATATCACAAAAATATTTCATTTCGTGTAAGTTGATATTTCGACGATCCTCGGCTCCTTGGACACGAAAATATATATCACAAAAGTTGCTGCAAATTCACTGCAAAAGCTATATACGAGCAGTTTGGAGTGTGGCGAACAAGAATACCATAAAAGTGTTTCATTTCGCGTAAGTCGATTCTTCGCCGATTCTCGGTTGCCTGGACACGAAATATTCTGAGAACAAATGTGGCTCCAATTTCGCTGCAAAAGCTATATACCAGCAGTATGGAGTATGGGAAACAAGAATATCACAAAAATATTTCATTTCGCGTAAGTCGATATTTCGACGATTCTCGGCTCCCTGGACACGAAAATACATATAACAAAAGTTGCTCAAAATTCGCTGCAAATGCTATTTACGAGCAGTTTGGAGAGTGGGGAACAAGAATATCACAAAAATATTTCATTTCGTGTAAGTTGATATTTCAACGATTCTCGGCTCCCTGGACACGAAAATATATATAACAAAAGTTGCTCCAAATTCGCTGCAAATTTTATATATACGAGCAGTTTGGAGCGTGGGGAACAAGAATATCAACAAAAAAATTCATTTCGTGTAAGTCGATATTTCGACGATTCTCAGCTGCCTGGACACGAAATATTCTCAGAACAAAAGTTGCTCCAAATTCGCTGCATAAGCTAAAAGCGAATAGTTTGGAGCGCGGGGAAAAAGAATATCACAAAAATGTATCACTAAGTGTAAGTCGCATTCTCGACGATTCTCGGCTCATTGGTCACGAAATATACATATAACAAAAGTTGCTCCAAATTCGCTGCAAATGCTATTTACGAGTAGTTTGGAGCGTGGGGAACAAGAATATCACAAAAATATTTCATTGCGTGTAAGTTAATATTTCGACGATTCTCGGCTGCATGGACACGAAAAATACATATCACAAAAGTTGTCCAAATTCGCTGCAAATGCTATATACGAGCAGTTTGGAGCGTGGGGAACAAAAATATCACAAACATTTTTCATTTCGCGTAAGTCGATATTTCGACGATTCTCGGCTCCCTGTACACTAAATATACTCTGAACAAAAATTGCTCCAAATTCGCTGCAAAAGCTATTTAAGAGCAGTTTGGAGTAAGGTAAACAAGTATATCACAAAAATATTTCATTTCGTGTAAGTTGATATTTTGACGATTCACGGCTCCCTGGACACGAAAATACATATAACAAAAGTTGCTCCAAATTCGCTGCAAATGCTATTTACGTGCAGTTTGGAGCGTGGGGAACAAGAATATCACAAAAATATTTCATTTCGTGTAAGTTGATATTTCGACGATTCTCGGCTCCTTGGACACGAAAATATATATTACAAAAGTTGCTCCAAATTCACTGCAAAAGCTATATACGAGCAGTTTGGAGTGTGGCGAACAAGAATACCATAAAAATGTTTCATTTCGTATAAGTCGATTCTTCGCCGATTCTCGGCTGCCTGGACACGAAATATTCTGAGAACAAATGTGGCTCCAATTTCGCTGCAAAAGCTATATACCAGCAGTATGGAGTATGGGAAACAAGAATATCACAGAAATATTTCATTTCGTGTAAGTCGATATTTCGACGATTCTCGGCTCCCTGGTCACGAAATATACATATAACAAAAGTTACTCCAAATTCGCTGCAAATGCTATTTACGAGCAGTTTGGAGCGTGAGGAACAAGAATATCAACAAAAATATTTCATTTCGTGTAAGTCGATATTTCGACGATTCTCGTCTCCCTGGACACTAAATATACTCTGAACAAAAGTTGCTCCAAATTCGCTGCAAAAGCTATATAAGAGCAGTTTGGAGTAAGGTAAACAAGAATATCACAAAAATATTTCATATCGTGTATGTCGATATTTCGACGATTCTCGGCTCCCTGGACACTAAATATACTCTGAACAAAAGTTGCTCCAAATTCGCTGCAAAAGCTATTTAAGAGCAGTTTGGAGTAAGGTAAACCAGAATATCACAAAAATATTTCATTTCGTGTAAGTTGATATTTCGAGGATTCTCAGCTCCCTGGACACGAAATATATTATCCTAACAAACGTTGCTCCAAATTCGCTGCAAAAGCTATATACGAGAAATTTGGAGTGTGGGGAACAAGAATATCATAAAAATGTTTCATTACGTGTAAGTCGATTTTACGGCGATTCTCAGCTGCCTGAATACGAAATATTCTCAGAACAAAAGTTGCTCCAAATTCGCTGCATAAGCTAAAAGCGAATAGTTTGGAGCGCGGGGATGAAGTTTATCACAAAAATGTATCACTAAGTGTAAGTCGATTTCTCGACGATTCGCGGCTCCCTGGACACGAAATATTCTGAGAACAAATGTTGCTCCTAATTCGCTGCAAAAGCTATATAACAGCAGTATGGAGTATGGGAAACAAGAATATCACAAAAATATTTCATTTCGTGTAAGTCGATATTTCGACGATTCTCGGCTCCCTGGACACGAAATAAACATTTAACATATGTTGCTGCAAATTCACTGCAACTGCTATATACGATCAGTTTGAGGCGTGGGAAATCAGAATATCACAAAAATTTTTCATTTCGCGTAAGTCGATTTTTCGAGGATTCTCAGCTCCCTGGACACGAAATATATTATCCTAACAAACGTTGCTCCAAATTCGCTGCAAAAGCTATATAAGAGCAGTTTGGAGTAAGGTAAACAAGAATATCACAAAAATATTTCATATCGGGTAAGTCGATATTTCGAGGATTCTCGGCTCCCTGGACACTAAATATACTCTGAACAAAAGTTGCTCCAAATTCGCTGCAAAAGCTATATAAGAGCAGTTTGGAGTAAGGTAAACAAGAATATCACAAAAATATTTCATTTTGTGTAAGTCGATATTTCGACGAATCTCGGCTCCCTGGACACTAAATATACTCTGAACAAAAGTTGCTCCAAATTCGCTGCAAAAGCTATATGAGAGCAGTTTGGAGTAAGGTAAACAAGAATAACACAAAAATATTTCATATCGTGTAAGTCGATATTCCGACGATTCTCGGCTCCCTGGACACTAAATATACTCTCAACAAAAGTTGCTCCAAATTCGATGCAAAAGCTATATAAGAGCAGTTTGGAGTAAGGTAAACAAGAATATCACAAAAATATTTCATTTCATGTAAGTCGATATTTCGACGATTCTCGTTCCCTGGTTACGAAATATACATATAACAAAAGTTGCTCCAAAATCGCTGCAAATGCTATATACGAGCACTTTGGAGCGTGGGGAACAAGAATGTCACAAGAAAGTTTCATTTCGCGTAAGTCGATTCTTCGCCGATTCTCGGCTGCCTGGATACGAAATATTCTGAGAACAAATTATCCTCCAAATTCGCTGCAAATGCTATATACCAGCAGTATGGAGTATGGGAAACAAGAATATATCAAAAATATTTCATTTCGTGTAAGTCGATATTTCGACGATTCTCGGCTCCCTGGACACGAAATATACATTTAACATATGTTGCTGCAAATTCACTGCAACTGCTATATACGATCAGTTTGAGGCGTGGGAAATCAGAATATCACAAAAATTTTTCATTTCGCGTAAGTCGATTTTTCGAGGATTCACAGCTCCCTGGACACGAAATATATTATCTTAAAAAACGTTGCTCCAAATTCGCTGCAAAAGCTATATAAGAGTAGTTTGGAGTAAGGTAAACAAGAATATCACAAAAATATTTCATATCGTGTAAGTCGATATTTCGACGATTCTCGACTCCCTGGACACGAAAATATATATCACAAAAGTTGCTCCAAATTCGCTGCAAATGCAATATACGAGCAGTTTGGAGCGTGGGGAACAAGAATATCATAAAAATGTTTCAGTACGTGTAAGTCGATTTTACGACGATTCTCAGCTGCCAGGACACGAAATATTCTCAGAAGAAAAGTTGCTCCAAATTCGCTGCATAAGCTAAAAGCGAATAGTTTGTTGCGCGGGGAAAAAGAATATCACAAAAATGTATCACTAAGTGTAACTCGATTTCTCGACGATTCTCGGCTCCTTGGTCACGAAATATACATATAACAAAAGTTGCTCCAAATACGCTGCAAATGCTATTTACGAGTAGTTTGGAGCGTGGGGAACAAGAATATCACAAAAATATTTCATTGCGTGTAAGTTAATATTTCGACGATTCTCGGCTGCCTGGACACGAAAAATACATATCACAAAAGTTGCTCCAAATTCGCTGCAAATGCTATATACGAGCAGTTTGGAGCGTGGGGAACAAAAATATCACAAACATTTTTCATTTCGCGTAAGTCGATATTTCGACGATTCTCGGCTCCCTGTACACTAAATATACTCTGAACAAAAGTTGCTCCAAATTCGCTGCAAAAGCTATTTAAGAGCAGTTTGGAGTAAGGTAAACAAGAATATCACAAAAATATTTCATTTCGTGTAAGTTGATATTTCGACGATTCTCGGCTCCCTGGACACGAAAATACATATAACAAAAGTTGCTCCAAATTCGCTGCAAATGCTATTTACGAGCAGTTTGGAGCGTGGGGAACAAGAATATCACAAAAATATTTCATTTCGTGTAAGTTGATATTTCGACGATTCTCGGCTCCCTGGACACGAAAATATATATCACAAAAGTTGCTCCAAATTCACTGCAAAAGCTATATACGAGCAGTTTGGAGTGTGGCGAACAAGAATAACATAAAAATGTTTCATTTCGTGTAAGTCGATTCTTCGCCGATTCTCGGCTGCCTGGACACGAAATATTCTGAGAACAAATGTGGCTCCAATTTCGCTGCAAAAGCTATATACCAGCAGTATGGAGTATGGGAAACAAGAATATCACAAAAATATTTCATTTCGTGTAAGTCGATATTTCGACGATTCTCGCTCCCTGGTCACGAAATATACATATAACAAAAGTTTCTCCAAATTCGCTGCAAAAAGTTTCTCCAAATTCGCTGCAAATGCTATTTACGAGCAGTTTGGAGCGTGGGGAAGAAGAATATCACAAAAATATTTCATTTCGTGTAAGTCGATATTTCGACGATTCTCGTCTCCCTGGACACTAAATATACTCTGAACAAAAGTTGCTCCAAATTCGCTGCAAAAGCTATATAAGAGCAGTTTGGAGTAAGGTAAACAAGAATATCACAAAAATATTTCATATCGTGTAAGTCGATATTTCGACGATTCTCGGCTCCCTGGACACTAAATATACTCTGAACAAAAGTTGCTCCAAATTCGCTGCAAAAGCTATTTAACAGCAGTTTGGAGTAAGGTAAACAAGAATATCACAAAAATATTTCATTGCGTGTAAGTTAATATTTCGACGATTCTCGGCTGCCTGGACACGAAAAATACATATCACAAAAGTTGCTCCAAATTCGCTGCAAATGCTATATACGAGCAGTTTGAAGCGTGGGGAACAAAATTATCACAAACATTTTTCATTTCGCGTAAGTCGATATTTCGACGATTCTCGGCTCCCTGGACACGAAAATACATATAACAAAAGTTGCTCAAAATTCGCTGCAAATGCTATTTACGAGCAGTTTGGAGAGTGGGGAACAAGAATATCACAAAAATATTTCATTTCGTGTAAGTTGATATTTCGACGATCCTCGGCTCCCTGGACACGAAAATATATATCACAAAAGTTGCTCCAAATTCACTGCAAAAGCTATATACGAGCAGTTTGGAGTGAGGCGAACAAGAATACCATAAAAGTGTTTCATTTCGCGTAAGTCGATTCTTCGCCGATTCTCGGTTGCCTGGACACGAAATATTCTGAGAACAAATGTGGCTCCAATTTCGCTGCAAAAGCTATATACCAGCAGTATGGAGTATGGGAAACAAGAATATCACAAAAATATTTCATTTCGTGTAAGTCGATATTTCGACGATTCTCGGCTCCCTGGTCACGAAATATACATATAACAAAAGTTACTCCAAATTCGCTGCTAATGCTATTTACGAGCAGTTTGGAGCGTGGGGAACAAGAATATCAGAAAAATATTTCATTTCGTGTAAGTCGATATTTCGACGATTCTCGGCTCCCTGGACCCTAAATATACTCTGAACAAAAGTTGCTCCAAATTCGCTGCAAAAGCTATATAAGAGCAGTTTGGAGTAAGGTAAACAAGAATATCACAAAAATATTTCATTTCGTGTAAGTCGATATTTCGACGGTTCTCGGCTCCCTGGACACTAAATATACTCTGCACAAAAGTTGCTCCAAATTCGCTGCAAAAGCTATATAAGAGCAGTTTGGAGTAAAATAAACAAGAATATCACAAAAATATTTCATTTCGTGTAAGTTGATATTTCAACGATTCTCGGCTCCCTGGACAGGAAAATACATATAACAAAAGTTGCTCCAAATTCGCTGCAAAAGCTATATACGAGCAGGTTGGAGTGTGGGGAACAAAAATATCACGAAAATTTTTCATTTCGCCTAAGTCGATATTTCGCCGATTCTCAGCTCCCTGGTCACGAAATATAAATATACCTAAAGTTGCTCCAAATTCGCTGCAGATTTTATATATACGAGCAGTTTGGAGCGTGGGGAACAAGAATATCAACAAAAAAATTCATTTCGTGTAAGTCGATATTTCGACGATTCTCGGCTCCCTGGACACTAAAATATATTTCACAAAAGTTGCTCCAAATTCGCTGCAAATGCTATATACGAGCAGTTTGGAGCGTGGGGAACAAGAATATCATAAAAATGTTTCATTACGTCTAAGTCGATTTTACGACGATTCTCTGCTGCCTGGACACGAAATATTCTCAGAACAAAAGTTGCTCCAAATTCGCTGCATAAGCTAAAAGCGAATAGTTTGGAGCGCGGGGAAAAAGAATATCACAAAAATGTATCACTAAGTGTAAGTCGATTTCTCGACGATTCTCGGCTCCTTGGTCACGAAATATACATATAACAAAAGTTGCTCCAAATTCGCTGCAAATGCTATTTACGAGTAGTTTGGAGCGTGGGGAACAAGAATATCACAAAAATATTTCATTGCGTGTAAGTTAATATTTCGACGATTCTCGGCTGCCTGGACACGAAAAATACATATCACAAAAGTTGCTCCAAATTCGCTGCAAATGCTATATACGAGCAGTTTGGAGCGTGGGGAACAAAAATATTACAAACATTTTTCATTTCGCGTAAGTCGATATTTCGACGATTCTCGGCTCCCTGTACACTAAATATACTCTGAACAAAAGTTGCTCCAAATTCGCTGCAAAAGCTATTTAAGAGCAGTTTGGAGTAAGGTAAACAAGAATATCACAAAAATATTTCATTTCGTGTAAGTTGATATTTCGACGATCCTCGGCTCCTTGGACACGAAAATATATATCACAAAAGTTGCTGCAAATTCACTGCAAAAGCTATATACGAGCAGTTTGGAGTGTGGCGAACAAGAATACCATAAAAGTGTTTCATTTCGCGTAAGTCGATTCTTCGCCGATTCTCGGTTGCCTGGACACGAAATATTCTGAGAACAAATGTGGCTCCAATTTCGCTGCAAGAGCTATATATCAGCAGTATGGAGTATGGGAAACAAGAATATCACAAAAATATTTCATTTCGTGTAAGTCGATATTTCGACGATTCTCGGCTCCCTGGTCACTAAATATACATATAACAAAAGTTACTCCAAATTCGCTGCAAATGTTATTTACGAGCAGTTTGGAGCGTGGGGAACAAGAATATCAGAAAAATATTTCATTTCGTGTAAGTCGATATTTCGACGATTCTCGGCTCCCTGGACACTAAATATACTCTGAACAAAAGTTGCTCAAAATTCGCTGCAAAAGCTATATAAGAGCGGTTTGGAGTAAGGTAAACAAGAATATCACAAAAATATTTCATTTCGTGTAAGTTGATATTTCAACGATTCTCGGCTCCCTGGACACGAAAATATATATAACAAAAGTTGCTCCAAATTCGCTGCAAATTTTATATATACGAGCAGTTTGGAGCGTGGGGAACAAGAATATCAACAAAAAAATTCATTTCGTGTAAGTCGATATTTCGACGATTCTCAGCTGCCTGGACACGAAATATTCTCAGAACAAAAGTTGCTCCAAATTCGCTGCATAAGCTAAAAGCGAATAGTTTGGAGCGCGGGGAAAAAGAATATCACAAAAATGTATCACTAAGTGTAAGTCGCATTCTCGACGATTCTCGGCTCATTGGTCACGAAATATACATATAACAAAAGTTGCTCCAAATTCGCTGCAAATGCTATTTACGAGTAGTTTGGAGCGTGGGGAACAAGAATATCACAAAAATATTTCATTGCGTGTAAGTTAATATTTCGACGATTCTCGGCTGCATGGACACGAAAAATACATATCACAAAAGTTGTCCAAATTCGCTGCAAATGCTATATACGAGCAGTTTGGAGCGTGGGGAACAAAAATATCACAAACATTTTTCATTTCGCGTAAGTCGATATTTCGACGATTCTCGGCTCCCTGTACACTAAATATACTCTGAACAAAAATTGCTCCAAATTCGCTGCAAAAGCTATTTAAGAGCAGTTTGGAGTAAGGTAAACAAGTATATCACAAAAATATTTCATTTCGTGTAAGTTGATATTTTGACGATTCACGGCTCCCTGGACACGAAAATACATATAACAAAAGTTGCTCCAAATTCGCTGCAAATGCTATTTACGTGCAGTTTGGAGCGTGGGGAACAAGAATATCACAAAAATATTTCATTTCGTGTAAGTTGATATTTCGACGATTCTCGGCTCCTTGGACACGAAAATATATATTACAAAAGTTGCTCCAAATTCACTGCAAAAGCTATATACGAGCAGTTTGGAGTGTGGCGAACAAGAATACCATAAAAATGTTTCATTTCGTATAAGTCGATTCTTCGCCGATTCTCGGCTGCCTGGACACGAAATATTCTGAGAACAAATGTGGCTCCAATTTCGCTGCAAAAGCTATATACCAGCAGTATGGAGTATGGGAAACAAGAATATCACAGAAATATTTCATTTCGTGTAAGTCGATATTTCGACGATTCTCGGCTCCCTGGTCACGAAATATACATATAACAAAAGTTACTCCAAATTCGCTGCAAATGCTATTTACGAGCAGTTTGGAGCGTGAGGAACAAGAATATCAACAAAAATATTTCATTTCGTGTAAGTCGATATTTCGACGATTCTCGTCTCCCTGGACACTAAATATACTCTGAACAAAAGTTGCTCCAAATTCGCTGCAAAAGCTATATAAGAGCAGTTTGGAGTAAGGTAAACAAGAATATCACAAAAATATTTCATATCGTGTATGTCGATATTTCGACGATTCTCGGCTCCCTGGACACTAAATATACTCTGAACAAAAGTTGCTCCAAATTCGCTGCAAAAGCTATTTAAGAGCAGTTTGGAGTAAGGTAAACCAGAATATCACAAAAATATTTCATTTCGTGTAAGTTGATATTTCGAGGATTCTCAGCTCCCTGGACACGAAATATATTATCCTAACAAACGTTGCTCCAAATTCGCTGCAAAAGCTATATACGAGAAATTTGGAGTGTGGGGAACAAGAATATCATAAAAATGTTTCATTACGTGTAAGTCGATTTTACGGCGATTCTCAGCTGCCTGAATACGAAATATTCTCAGAACAAAAGTTGCTCCAAATTCGCTGCATAAGCTAAAAGCGAATAGTTTGGAGCGCGGGGATGAAGTTTATCACAAAAATGTATCACTAAGTGTAAGTCGATTTCTCGACGATTCGCGGCTCCCTGGACACGAAATATTCTGAGAACAAATGTTGCTCCTAATTCGCTGCAAAAGCTATATAACAGCAGTATGGAGTATGGGAAACAAGAATATCACAAAAATATTTCATTTCGTGTAAGTCGATATTTCGACGATTCTCGGCTCCCTGGACACGAAATAAACATTTAACATATGTTGCTGCAAATTCACTGCAACTGCTATATACGATCAGTTTGAGGCGTGGGAAATCAGAATATCACAAAAATTTTTCATTTCGCGTAAGTCGATTTTTCGAGGATTCTCAGCTCCCTGGACACGAAATATATTATCCTAACAAACGTTGCTCCAAATTCGCTGCAAAAGCTATATAAGAGCAGTTTGGAGTAAGGTAAACAAGAATATCACAAAAATATTTCATATCGGGTAAGTCGATATTTCGAGGATTCTCGGCTCCCTGGACACTAAATATACTCTGAACAAAAGTTGCTCCAAATTCGCTGCAAAAGCTATATAAGAGCAGTTTGGAGTAAGGTAAACAAGAATATCACAAAAATATTTCATTTTGTGTAAGTCGATATTTCGACGAATCTCGGCTCCCTGGACACTAAATATACTCTGAACAAAAGTTGCTCCAAATTCGCTGCAAAAGCTATATAAGAGCAGTTAGGAGTACGGTAAACAAGAATATCACAAAAATATTTCATTTCGTGTAAGTTGATATTTCGACGATTCTCGGCTCCCTGGACACGAAAATACATTTAACAAAAGTTGCTCCAAATTCGCTGCAAATGCTATATACGAGCAGTTTGGAGAGTGGGGAACAAGAATATCACAAAAAAGTTTCATTTCGCGTAAGTCGATTCTTCGCCGATTCTCGGCTGCCTGGACACGAAATATTCTGAGAACAAATGTGGCTCCAATTTCGCTGCAAAAGCTATATACCAGCAGTATGGAGTATGGGAAACAAGAATATCACAGAAATATTTCATTTCGTGTAAGTCGATATTTCGACGATTCTCGGCTCCCTGGTCACGAAATATACATATAACAAAAGTTACTCCAAATTCGCTGCAAATGCTATTTACGAGCAGTTTGGAGCGTGAGGAACAAGAATATCAACAAAAATATTTCATTTCGTGTAAGTCGATATTTCGACGATTCTCGTCTCCCTGGACACTAAATATACTCTGAACAAAAGTTGCTCCAAATTCGCTGCAAAAGCTATATAAGAGCAGTTTGGAGTAAGGTAAACAAGAATATCACAAAAATATTTCATATCGTGTATGTCGATATTTCGACGATTCTCGGCTCCCTGGACACTAAATATACTCTGAACAAAAGTTGCTCCAAATTCGCTGCAAAAGCTATTTAAGAGCAGTTTGGAGTAAGGTAAACCAGAATATCACAAAAATATTTCATTTCGTGTAAGTTGATATTTCGAGGATTCTCAGCTCCCTGGACACGAAATATATTATCCTAACAAACGTTGCTCCAAATTCGCTGCAAAAGCTATATACGAGAAATTTGGAGTGTGGGGAACAAGAATATCATAAAAATGTTTCATTACGTGTAAGTCGATTTTACGGCGATTCTCAGCTGCCTGAATACGAAATATTCTCAGAACAAAAGTTGCTCCAAATTCGCTGCATAAGCTAAAAGCGAATAGTTTGGAGCGCGGGGATGAAGTTTATCACAAAAATGTATCACTAAGTGTAAGTCGATTTCTCGACGATTCGCGGCTCCCTGGACACGAAATATTCTGAGAACAAATGTTGCTCCTAATTCGCTGCAAAAGCTATATAACAGCAGTATGGAGTATGGGAAACAAGAATATCACAAAAATATTTCATTTCGTGTAAGTCGATATTTCGACGATTCTCGGCTCCCTGGACACGAAATAAACATTTAACATATGTTGCTGCAAATTCACTGCAACTGCTATATACGATCAGTTTGAGGCGTGGGAAATCAGAATATCACAAAAATTTTTCATTTCGCGTAAGTCGATTTTTCGAGGATTCTCAGCTCCCTGGACACGAAATATATTATCCTAACAAACGTTGCTCCAAATTCGCTGCAAAAGCTATATAAGAGCAGTTTGGAGTAAGGTAAACAAGAATATCACAAAAATATTTCATATCGGGTAAGTCGATATTTCGAGGATTCTCGGCTCCCTGGACACTAAATATACTCTGAACAAAAGTTGCTCCAAATTCGCTGCAAAAGCTATATAAGAGCAGTTTGGAGTAAGGTAAACAAGAATATCACAAAAATATTTCATTTTGTGTAAGTCGATATTTCGACGAATCTCGGCTCCCTGGACACTAAATATACTCTGAACAAAAGTTGCTCCAAATTCGCTGCAAAAGCTATATGAGAGCAGTTTGGAGTAAGGTAAACAAGAATAACACAAAAATATTTCATATCGTGTAAGTCGATATTCCGACGATTCTCGGCTCCCTGGACACTAAATATACTCTCAACAAAAGTTGTTCCAAATTCGATGCAAAAGCTATATAAGAGCAGTTTGGAGTAAGGTAAACAAGAATATCACAAAAATATTTCATTTCATGTAAGTCGATATTTCGACGATTCTCGTTCCCTGGTTACGAAATATACATATAACAAAAGTTGCTCCAAAATCGCTGCAAATGCTATATACGAGCACTTTGGAGCGTGGGGAACAAGAATGTCACAAGAAAGTTTCATTTCGCGTAAGTCGATTCTTCGCCGATTCTCGGCTGCCTGGATACGAAATATTCTGAGAACAAATTATCCTCCAAATTCGCTGCAAATGCTATATACCAGCAGTATGGAGTATGGGAAACAAGAATATATCAAAAATATTTCATTTCGTGTAAGTCGATATTTCGACGATTCTCGGCTCCCTGGACACGAAATATACATTTAACATATGTTGCTGCAAATTCACTGCAACTGCTATATACGATCAGTTTGAGGCGTGGGAAATCAGAATATCACAAAAATTTTTCATTTCGCGTAAGTCGATTTTTCGAGGATTCACAGCTCCCTGGACACGAAATATATTATCTTAAAAAACGTTGCTCCAAATTCGCTGCAAAAGCTATATAAGAGTAGTTTGGAGTAAGGTAAACAAGAATATCACAAAAATATTTCATATCGTGTAAGTCGATATTTCGACGATTCTCGACTCCCTGGACACGAAAATATATATCACAAAAGTTGCTCCAAATTCGCTGCAAATGCAATATACGAGCAGTTTGGAGCGTGGGGAACAAGAATATCATAAAAATGTTTCAGTACGTGTAAGTCGATTTTACGACGATTCTCAGCTGCCAGGACACGAAATATTCTCAGAAGAAAAGTTGCTCCAAATTCGCTGCATAAGCTAAAAGCGAATAGTTTGTTGCGCGGGGAAAAAGAATATCACAAAAATGTATCACTAAGTGTAACTCGATTTCTCGACGATTCTCGGCTCCTTGGTCACGAAATATACATATAACAAAAGTTGCTCCAAATACGCTGCAAATGCTATTTACGAGTAGTTTGGAGCGTGGGGAACAAGAATATCACAAAAATATTTCATTGCGTGTAAGTTAATATTTCGACGATTCTCGGCTGCCTGGACACGAAAAATACATATCACAAAAGTTGCTCCAAATTCGCTGCAAATGCTATATACGAGCAGTTTGGAGCGTGGGGAACAAAAATATCACAAACATTTTTCATTTCGCGTAAGTCGATATTTCGACGATTCTCGGCTCCCTGTACACTAAATATACTCTGAACAAAAGTTGCTCCAAATTCGCTGCAAAAGCTATTTAAGAGCAGTTTGGAGTAAGGTAAACAAGAATATCACAAAAATATTTCATTTCGTGTAAGTTGATATTTCGACGATTCTCGGCTCCCTGGACACGAAAATACATATAACAAAAGTTGCTCCAAATTCGCTGCAAATGCTATTTACGAGCAGTTTGGAGCGTGGGGAACAAGAATATCACAAAAATATTTCATTTCGTGTAAGTTGATATTTCGACGATTCTCGGCTCCCTGGACACGAAAATATATATCACAAAAGTTGCTCCAAATTCACTGCAAAAGCTATATACGAGCAGTTTGGAGTGTGGCGAACAAGAATAACATAAAAATGTTTCATTTCGTGTAAGTCGATTCTTCGCCGATTCTCGGCTGCCTGGACACGAAATATTCTGAGAACAAATGTGGCTCCAATTTCGCTGCAAAAGCTATATACCAGCAGTATGGAGTATGGGAAACAAGAATATCACAAAAATATTTCATTTCGTGTAAGTCGATATTTCGACGATTCTCGCTCCCTGGTCACGAAATATACATATAACAAAAGTTTCTCCAAATTCGCTGCAAAAAGTTTCTCCAAATTCGCTGCAAATGCTATTTACGAGCAGTTTGGAGCGTGGGGAAGAAGAATATCACAAAAATATATCATTTCGTGTAAGTCGATATTTCGACGATTCTCGTCTCCCTGGACACTAAATATACTCTGAACAAAAGTTGCTCCAAATTCGCTGCAAAAGCTATATAAGAGCAGTTTGGAGTAAGGTAAACAAGAATATCACAAAAATATTTCATATCGTGTAAGTCGATATTTCGACGATTCTCGGCTCCCTGGACACTAAATATACTCTGAACAAAAGTTGCTCCAAATTCGCTGCAAAAGCTATTTAACAGCAGTTTGGAGTAAGGTAAACAAGAATATCACAAAAATATTTCATTGCGTGTAAGTTAATATTTCGACGATTCTCGGCTGCCTGGACACGAAAAATACATATCACAAAAGTTGCTCCAAATTCGCTGCAAATGCTATATACGAGCAGTTTGAAGCGTGGGGAACAAAATTATCACAAACATTTTTCATTTCGCGTAAGTCGATATTTCGACGATTCTCGGCTCCCTGGACACGAAAATACATATAACAAAAGTTGCTCAAAATTCGCTGCAAATGCTATTTACGAGCAGTTTGGAGAGTGGGGAACAAGAATATCACAAAAATATTTCATTTCGTGTAAGTTGATATTTCGACGATCCTCGGCTCCCTGGACACGAAAATATATATCACAAAAGTTGCTCCAAATTCACTGCAAAAGCTATATACGAGCAGTTTGGAGTGAGGCGAACAAGAATACCATAAAAGTGTTTCATTTCGCGTAAGTCGATTCTTCGCCGATTCTCGGTTGCCTGGACACGAAATATTCTGAGAACAAATGTGGCTCCAATTTCGCTGCAAAAGCTATATACCAGCAGTATGGAGTATGGGAAACAAGAATATCACAAAAATATTTCATTTCGTGTAAGTCGATATTTCGACGATTCTCGGCTCCCTGGTCACGAAATATACATATAACAAAAGTTACTCCAAATTCGCTGCTAATGCTATTTACGAGCAGTTTGGAGCGTGGGGAACAAGAATATCAGAAAAATATTTCATTTCGTGTAAGTCGATATTTCGACGATTCTCGGCTCCCTGGACCCTAAATATACTCTGAACAAAAGTTGCTCCAAATTCGCTGCAAAAGCTATATAAGAGCAGTTTGGAGTAAGGTAAACAAGAATATCACAAAAATATTTCATTTCGTGTAAGTCGATATTTCGACGGTTCTCGGCTCCCTGGACACTAAATATACTCTGCACAAAAGTTGCTCCAAATTCGCTGCAAAAGCTATATAAGAGCAGTTTGGAGTAAAATAAACAAGAATATCACAAAAATATTTCATTTCGTGTAAGTTGATATTTCAACGATTCTCGGCTCCCTGGACAGGAAAATACATATAACAAAAGTTGCTCCAAATTCGCTGCAAAAGCTATATACGAGCAGGTTGGAGTGTGGGGAACAAAAATATCACGAAAATTTTTCATTTCGCCTAAGTCGATATTTCGCCGATTCTCAGCTCCCTGGTCACGAAATATAAATATACCTAAAGTTGCTCCAAATTCGCTGCAGATTTTATATATACGAGCAGTTTGGAGCGTGGGGAACAAGAATATCAACAAAAAAATTCATTTCGTGTAAGTCGATATTTCGACGATTCTCGGCTCCCTGGACACTAAAATATATTTCACAAAAGTTGCTCCAAATTCGCTGCAAATGCTATATACGAGCAGTTTGGAGCGTGGGGAACAAGAATATCATAAAAATGTTTCATTACGTCTAAGTCGATTTTACGACGATTCTCTGCTGCCTGGACACGAAATATTCTCAGAACAAAAGTTGCTCCAAATTCGCTGCATAAGCTAAAAGCGAATAGTTTGGAGCGCGGGGAAAAAGAATATCACAAAAATGTATCACTAAGTGTAAGTCGATTTCTCGACGATTCTCGGCTCCTTGGTCACGAAATATACATATAACAAAAGTTGCTCCAAATTCGCTGCAAATGCTATTTACGAGTAGTTTGGAGCGTGGGGAACAAGAATATCACAAAAATATTTCATTGCGTGTAAGTTAATATTTCGACGATTCTCGGCTGCCTGGACACGAAAAATACATATCACAAAAGTTGCTCCAAATTCGCTGCAAATGCTATATACGAGCAGTTTGGAGCGTGGGGAACAAAAATATCACAAACATTTTTCATTTCGCGTAAGTCGATATTTCGACGATTCTCGGCTCCCTGTACACTAAATATACTCTGAACAAAAGTTGCTCCAAATTCGCTGCAAAAGCTATTTAAGAGCAGTTTGGAGTAAGGTAAACAAGAATATCACAAAAATATTTCATTTCGTGTAAGTTGATATTTCGACGATCCTCGGCTCCTTGGACACGAAAATATATATCACAAAAGTTGCTGCAAATTCACTGCAAAAGCTATATACGAGCAGTTTGGAGTGTGGCGAACAAGAATACCATAAAAGTGTTTCATTTCGCGTAAGTCGATTCTTCGCCGATTCTCGGTTGCCTGGACACGAAATATTCTGAGAACAAATGTGGCTCCAATTTCGCTGCAAAAGCTATATATCAGCAGTATGGAGTATGGGAAACAAGAATATCACAAAAATATTTCATTTCGTGTAAGTCGATATTTCGACGATTCTCGGCTCCCTGGTCACTAAATATACATATAACAAAAGTTACTCCAAATTCGCTGCAAATGTTATTTACGAGCAGTTTGGAGCGTGGGGAACAAGAATATCAGAAAAATATTTCATTTCGTGTAAGTCGATATTTCGACGATTCTCGGCTCCCTGGACACTAAATATACTCTGAACAAAAGTTGCTCAAAATTCGCTGCAAAAACTATATAAGAGCGGTTTGGAGTAAGGTAAACAAGAATATCACAAAAATATTTCATTTCGTGTAAGTTGATATTTCAACGATTCTCGGCTCCCTGGACACGAAAATATATATAACAAAAGTTGCTCCAAATTCGCTGCAAATTTTATATATACGAGCAGTTTGGAGCGTGGGGAACAAGAATATCAACAAAAAAATTCATTTCGTGTAAGTCGATATTTCGACGATTCTCAGCTGCCTGGACACGAAATATTCTCAGAACAAAAGTTGCTCCAAATTCGCTGCATAAGCTAAAAGCGAATAGTTTGGAGCGCGGGGAAAAAGAATATCACAAAAATGTATCACTAAGTGTAAGTCGCATTCTCGACGATTCTCGGCTCATTGGTCACGAAATATACATATAACAAAAGTTGCTCCAAATTCGCTGCAAATGCTATTTACGAGTAGTTTGGAGCGTGGGGAACAAGAATATCACAAAAATATTTCATTGCGTGTAAGTTAATATTTCGACGATTCTCGGCTGCATGGACACGAAAAATACATATCACAAAAGTTGTCCAAATTCGCTGCAAATGCTATATACGAGCAGTTTGGAGCGTGGGGAACAAAAATATCACAAACATTTTTCATTTCGCGTAAGTCGATATTTCGACGATTCTCGGCTCCCTGTACACTAAATATACTCTGAACAAAAATTGCTCCAAATTCGCTGCAAAAGCTATTTAAGAGCAGTTTGGAGTAAGGTAAACAAGTATATCACAAAAATATTTCATTTCGTGTAAGTTGATATTTTGACGATTCACGGCTCCCTGGACACGAAAATACATATAACAAAAGTTGCTCCAAATTCGCTGCAAATGCTATTTACGTGCAGTTTGGAGCGTGGGGAACAAGAATATCACAAAAATATTTCATTTCGTGTAAGTTGATATTTCGACGATTCTCGGCTCCTTGGACACGAAAATATATATTACAAAAGTTGCTCCAAATTCACTGCAAAAGCTATATACGAGCAGTTTGGAGTGTGGCGAACAAGAATACCATAAAAATGTTTCATTTCGTATAAGTCGATTCTTCGCCGATTCTCGGCTGCCTGGACACGAAATATTCTGAGAACAAATGTGGCTCCAATTTCGCTGCAAAAGCTATATACCAGCAGTATGGAGTATGGGAAACAAGAATATCACAGAAATATTTCATTTCGTGTAAGTCGATATTTCGACGATTCTCGGCTCCCTGGTCACGAAATATACATATAACAAAAGTTACTCCAAATTCGCTGCAAATGCTATTTACGAGCAGTTTGGAGCGTGAGGAACAAGAATATCAACAAAAATATTTCATTTCGTGTAAGTCGATATTTCGACGATTCTCGTCTCCCTGGACACTAAATATACTCTGAACAAAAGTTGCTCCAAATTCGCTGCAAAAGCTATATAAGAGCAGTTTGGAGTAAGGTAAACAAGAATATCACAAAAATATTTCATATCGTGTATGTCGATATTTCGACGATTCTCGGCTCCCTGGACACTAAATATACTCTGAACAAAAGTTGCTCCAAATTCGCTGCAAAAGCTATTTAAGAGCAGTTTGGAGTAAGGTAAACCAGAATATCACAAAAATATTTCATTTCGTGTAAGTTGATATTTCGAGGATTCTCAGCTCCCTGGACACGAAATATATTATCCTAACAAACGTTGCTCCAAATTCGCTGCAAAAGCTATATACGAGAAATTTGGAGTGTGGGGAACAAGAATATCATAAAAATGTTTCATTACGTGTAAGTCGATTTTACGGCGATTCTCAGCTGCCTGAATACGAAATATTCTCAGAACAAAAGTTGCTCCAAATTCGCTGCATAAGCTAAAAGCGAATAGTTTGGAGCGCGGGGATGAAGTTTATCACAAAAATGTATCACTAAGTGTAAGTCGATTTCTCGACGATTCGCGGCTCCCTGGACACGAAATATTCTGAGAACAAATGTTGCTCCTAATTCGCTGCAAAAGCTATATAACAGCAGTATGGAGTATGGGAAACAAGAATATCACAAAAATATTTCATTTCGTGTAAGTCGATATTTCGACGATTCTCGGCTCCCTGGACACGAAATAAACATTTAACATATGTTGCTGCAAATTCACTGCAACTGCTATATACGATCAGTTTGAGGCGTGGGAAATCAGAATATCACAAAAATTTTTCATTTCGCGTAAGTCGATTTTTCGAGGATTCTCAGCTCCCTGGACACGAAATATATTATCCTAACAAACGTTGCTCCAAATTCGCTGCAAAAGCTATATAAGAGCAGTTTGGAGTAAGGTAAACAAGAATATCACAAAAATATTTCATATCGGGTAAGTCGATATTTCGAGGATTCTCGGCTCCCTGGACACTAAATATACTCTGAACAAAAGTTGCTCCAAATTCGCTGCAAAAGCTATATAAGAGCAGTTTGGAGTAAGGTAAACAAGAATATCACAAAAATATTTCATTTTGTGTAAGTCGATATTTCGACGAATCTCGGCTCCCTGGACACTAAATATACTCTGAACAAAAGTTGCTCCAAATTCGCTGCAAAAGCTATATGAGAGCAGTTTGGAGTAAGGTAAACAAGAATAACACAAAAATATTTCATATCGTGTAAGTCGATATTCCGACGATTCTCGGCTCCCTGGACACTAAATATACTCTCAACAAAAGTTGCTCCAAATTCGATGCAAAAGCTATATAAGAGCAGTTTGGAGTAAGGTAAACAAGAATATCACAAAAATATTTCATTTCATGTAAGTCGATATTTCGACGATTCTCGTTCCCTGGTTACGAAATATACATATAACAAAAGTTGCTCCAAAATCGCTGCAAATGCTATATACGAGCACTTTGGAGCGTGGGGAACAAGAATGTCACAAGAAAGTTTCATTTCGCGTAAGTCGATTCTTCGCCGATTCTCGGCTGCCTGGATACGAAATATTCTGAGAACAAATTATCCTCCAAATTCGCTGCAAATGCTATATACCAGCAGTATGGAGTATGGGAAACAAGAATATATCAAAAATATTTCATTTCGTGTAAGTCGATATTTCGACGATTCTCGGCTCCCTGGACACGAAATATACACTTAACATATGTTGCTGCAAATTCACTGCAACTGCTATATACATTCAGTTTGAGGCGTGGGAAATCAGAATATCACAAAAATTTTTCATTTCGCGTAAGTCGATTTTTCGATGATTCTCAGCTCCCTGGACACGAAATATATTATCCTAACAAACGTTGCTCCAAATTCGCTGCAAAAGCTATATAAGGGCAGTTTGGAGTAAGGTAAACAAGAATATCACAAAAATATTTCATATCGTGTAAGTCGATATTTCGACGATTCTCGGCTCCCTGGACACGAAAAATACATATAACAAAAGTTGCTCCAAATTCGCTGCAAATGCTATTTGCGAACAGTTTGGAGCGTGGGGAACAAGAATATCATAAAAATGTTTCAGTACGTGTAAGTCGATTTTACGACGATTCTCAGCTGCCAGGACACGAAATATTCTCAGAAGAAAAGTTGCTCCAAATTCGCTGCATAAGCTAAAAGCGAATAGTTTGGAGCGCGGGGAAGAAGATTATCACAAAAATGTATCACTAAGTGTAAGTCGATTTCTCGACGATTCCCGGCTCCCTGGTCACGAAATATACATATAACAAAAGTTGCTCCAAATTCTCTGCAAATGCTAATTACGAGCAGTTTGGAGCGTGGGGAACAAGAATATCACAAAAATATTTCATTTCGTGTAAGTTGATATTTCGACGATTCTCGGCTCCCTGGACACGAAAAATATAATCCTAACAAACGTTGCTCCAAATTCGCTGCAAAAGCTATATAAGGGCAGTTTGGAGTAAGGTAAACAAGAATATCACAAAAATATTTCATATCGTGTAAGTCGATATTTCGACGATTCTCGGATCCCTGGACACTAAATATACTCTGAACAAAATTTGCTCCAAATTCGCTGCAAAAGAGCAGTTTGGAGTAAGGTAAACAAGAATATCACAAAAATATTTAATTTCGTGTAAGTTGATATTTCAACGATTCTCGGCTCCCTGGACACGAAAATACATATAAAAAAGTAGCTCCAAATTCGCTGCAAAAGCTATATACGAGCAGTTTGGGGTGTGTGGAACAAGAATATCACAAAAATTTTTCATTTCGCCTAAGTCGATATTTCGCCGAATCTCAGCTCCCTGGTCACGAAATATACATTTACCAAAAGTTGCTCCAAATTCGCTGCAAATGCTATATACGAGAAGTTTGGAGTGTGGGAAACACGAATATCACAAAAATATTTCATTTCGTGTAAGTTGATATTTCGACGATTCTCGGCTCCCTGGACACGAAAATATATATCACAAAAGTTGCTCCAAATTCACTGCAAAAGCTATATACGACCAGTTTGGTGTGTGGCCAACAAGAATATCACAAAAATGTTTCATTTCGCGTAAGTCGATTCTTCGCCGATTCTCGGCTGCCTGGACACGAAATATTCTGAGAACAAATGTTGTTCCAAATTCGCAGCAAAAGCTATATACCAGCAGTATGGAGTATGGGAAACAAGAATATCACAAAAATATTTCATATCGTGTAAGTCGATATTTCGACGATTCTCGGCTCCCTGGACACGAAAAATACATATAACAAAAGTTGCTCCAAATTCGCTGCAAATGCTATTTGCGTACAGTTTGGAGCGTGGGGAACAAGAATATCACAAAAATATTTCATTTCGTGTAAGTTGATATTTCGACGATTCTCGGCTCCCTGCACACGAAAATATATATCACGAAAGTTGCTCCAAATTAGCTGCAAATGCTATATACGAGAAGTTTGGAGCGTGGGGAACAAGAATATCATAAAAATGTTTCATTACGTGTAAGTCGATTTTACGACGATTCTCAGCTACCTGGACACGAAATATTCTCAGAACAAAAGTTGCTCCAAATTCGCTGCATAAGCTAAAAGCGAATAGTTTGGAGCGCGGGGAGGAATAGTATCACAAAAATGTATCACTAAGTGTAAGTCGATTTCTCGACGATTCTCGGCTCCCTGGTCACGAAATATACATATAACAAACGTTGCTCCAAATTCACTGCAAATGCTATATACGAGCAGTTTGGAGCGTGGGGAACAAGAATATCACAAAAATTTTTCATTTCGCGTAAGTCGATATTTCGAGGATTCTCAGTTCCCTGGACACGAAATATATTATCCTAACAAACGTTGCTCCAAATTCGCTGCAAAAGCTATATACGAGAAGTTTGGAGTGTGGGGAACAAGAATATCACAAAAAATTTTAATTTCGTGTAAGTCGATATTTCGACGATTTTTGGCTCCCTGGACACTAAATATACTCTGAACAAAAGTTGCTCCAAATTCGCTGCAAAAGCTATATAAGAGCAGTTAGGAGTAAGGTAAACAAGAATATCACAAAAATATTTCATTTCGTGTAAGTTGATATTTCGACGATTCTCGGCTCCCTGGACACGAAAATACATATAACAAAAGTTGCTCCAAATTCGCTGCAAATGCTATATACGAGCAGTTTGGAGAGTGGGGAACAAGAATATCACAAAAATATTTCAATTCGTGTAAGTCGATATTTCGACGATTCTCGGCTCCCTGGACACGAAATATACATTTAACATTTGTTGCTGCAATTTCACTGCAACTGCTATATACCATCAATTTGAGGCGTGGGAAAACAGAATATCACAAAAATTTTTCATTTCGCGTAAGTCGATTTTTTGAGGATTCTCAGCTCCCTGGACACGAAATATATTATCCTAACAAACGTTGCTCCAAATTCGCTGCAAAAGCTATATACGAGCAGTTTGGAGTAAGGTAAACAAGAATATCACAAAAATATTTCATATCGTTTAAGTCGATATTTCGACGATTCTCGGCACCCTGGACACGAATAATACATATAACAAAAGATGCTCCAAATACTCTGCAAAAGCTATATAAGAGCAGTTTGGAGTAAGGTAAACAAGAATATCACAAAAATATTTCTTTTCGTGTAAGTTGATATTTCGACGATTCTCGGCTCCCTGGACACGAAAATACATAAAACAAAAGTTACTCCAAATTCGTTGCAAATGCTATTTACGAACAGTTTGGAGCGTGGGGAACAAGAATATCACAAAAATATTTAATTTCGTGTAAGTTGATATTTCGACTATTCTCGGCTCCCTGGACACGAAAATATATATCACATAAGTTGCTCCAAATTCACTGCAAAAGCTATATACGACCAGTTTGGAGTGTGGCGAACAAGAATATCACAAAAATGTTTCATTTCGCGTAAGTCGATTCTTCGCCGATTCTCGGCTGCCTGGACACGAAATATTCTGAGAACAAATGTTGTTCCAAATTCGCAGCAAAAGCTATATACCAGCAGTATGGAGTATGGGAAACAAGAATATCACAAAAATATTTCATTACGTGTAAGTCGATATTTCGACGATTCTCGGCTCCCTGGACACGAAATATACATATAATGTATGTTGCTGCAAATTCACTGCAACTGCTATATACGAAAGTTTGAGGCGTGGGAAATCAGAATATCACATAAATTTTTCATTTCGCGTAAGTGGATTTTTCGAGGATTCTCAGCTCCCTGGACACGAAATATATTATCCTAACAAACGTTGCTCCAAATTCGCTGCAAAAGCTATATAAGAGCAGTTTGGAGTAAGGTAAACAAGAATATCACAAAAATATTTCATTTCGTGTAAGTTGATATTCCAACGATTCTCGGCTCCCTGGACACGAAAATACATATAACAAAAGTTGCTCCAAATTCGCTGCAAAAGCTATATACGAGCAGTTTGGGGTGTGGGGAACAAGAATATCACAAAAATTTTTCGTTTCGCCTAAGTCGATATTTCGCCGATTCTCAGCTCCCTGGTCACGAAATAAACATATACCAAAAGTTGCTCCAAATTCGCTGCAAATGCTATATACGAGCAGTTTGGAGTGTGGGGAACAAGAATATCACAAAAATATTTCATATCGTGTAAGTTTATATTTCGAAGATTCTCGGCTCCCTGGACACGAAAATATATATCACGAAAGTTGCTCCAAATTAGCTGCAAATTCTATATACGAGAAGTTTGGAGCGTGGGGAACAAGAATATCATAAAAATGTTTCATTACGTGTAAGTAGATTTTACGACGATTCTCAGTTACCTGGACACGAAATATTCTCAGAACAAAAGTTGCTCCAAATTCGCTGCATAAGCTAAAAGCGAATAGTTTGGAGCGCGGGGAAGAATAGTATCACAAAAATGTATCACTAAGTGTAAGTCGATTTCTCGACGATTCTCGGCTCCCTGGTCACGAATTATACATATAACAAAAGTTGCTCCAAATTCGCTGCAAATTCTATATACGAGCAGTTTGGAGCGTGGGGAACAAGAATATCACAAAAATTTTTCATTTCGCGTAAGTCGATATTTCGAGGATTCTCAGTTCCCTGGACACGAAATATATTATCCTAACAAACGTTGCTCCAAATTCGCTGCAAAAGCTATATACGAGAAGTTTGGAGTGTGGGGAACTAGAATATCACAAAAATTTTTAATTTCGTGTAAGTCGATATTTCGACGATTTTTGGCTCCCTGGACACTAAATATACTCTGAACAAAAGTTGCTCCAAATTCGCTGCAAAAGCTATATAAGAGCAGTTAGGAGTAAGGTAAACAAGAATATCACAAAAATATTTCATTTCGTGTAAGTTGATATTTCGACGATTCTCGGCTCCCTGGACACGAAAATACATAAACAAAAGTTGCTCCAAATTCGCTGCAAATGCTATATACGAGCAGTTTGGAGAGTGGGGAACAAAAATATCACAAAAATATTTCATTTCGTGTAAGTCGATATTTCGACGATTCTCGGCTCCCTGGACACGAAATATACATTTAACATTTGTTGCTGCAAATTCACTGCAACTGCTATATACCATCAGTTTGAGGCGTGGGAAATCAGAATATCACAAAAATTTTTCATTTCGCGTAAGTCGATTTTTTGAGGATTCTCAGCTCCCTAGACACGAAATATATTATCCTAACAAACGTTGCTCCAAATTCGCTGCAAAAGCTATATAAGAGCAGGTTGGAGTAAGGTAAACAAGAATATCACAAAAATATTTCATATCGTGTATGTCGATATTTCGACGATTCTCGGCACCCTGGACACGAAAAATACATATAACAAAAGATGCTCCGAATACTCTGCAAAAGCTATATAAGAGCAGTTTGTAGTAAGGTAAACAAGAATATCACAAAAATATTTCATTTCGTGTAAGTTGATATTTCGACGATTCTCGGCTCCCTGGACACGAAAATACATAAAACAAAAGTTGCTCCAAATTCGTTGCAAATGCTATTTACGAACAGTTTGGAGCGTGGGGAACAAGAATATCACAAAAATAGGACACGAAAATACATAAAACAAAAGTTGCTCCAAATTCGTTGCAAATGCTATTTACGAACAGTTTGGAGCGTGGGGAACAAGAATATCACAAAAATATTTCATTTCGTGTAAGTTGATATTTCGACTATTCTCGGCTCCCTGGACACGAAAATATATATCACAAAAGTTGCTCCAAATTCACTGCAAAAGCTATATACGACCAGTTTGGAGTGTGGCGAACAAGAATATCACAAAAATGTTTCATTTCGCCAAAGTCGATTCTTCGCCGATTCTCGGCTGCCTGGACACGAAATATTCTGAGAACAAATGTTGCTCCAAATTCGCTGCAAAAGCTATATACCAGCAGTATGGAGTATGGGAAACAAGAATATCACAAAAATATTTCATTACGTGTAAGTCGATATTTCGACGATTCTCGGCTCCCTGGACACGAAATATACATATAATGTATGTTGCTGCAAATTCACTGCAACTGCTATATACGATCAGTTTGAGGCGTGGGAAATCAGAATATCACATAAATTTTTCATTTCGCGTAAGTGGATTTTTCGAGGATTCTCAGCTCCCTGGACACGAAATATATTATCCTAACAAACGTTGCTCCAAATTCGCTGCAAAAGCTATATAAGAGCAGTTTGGAGTAAGGTAAACAAGAATATCACAAAAATATTTCATTTCGTGTAAGTTGATATTTCAACGATTCTCGGCTCCCTGGACACGAAAATACATATAGCAAAAGCTGCTCCAAATTCGCTGCAAAAGCTATATACGAGCAGTTTGGGGTGTGGGGAACAAGAATATCACAAAAATTTTTCATCTCGCCTAAGTCGATATTTCGCCGATTCTCAGCTCCCTGGTCACGAAATATACATATACCAAAAGTTGCTCCAAATTCGCTGCAAATGCTATATACGAGAAGTTTGGAGTGTGGGGAACAAGAATATCACAAAAATATTTCATTTCGTGTAAGTTGATATTTCGACGATTCTCGGCTCCCTTGACACGAAAATATATATCACAATAGTTGCTCCAAATTCGCTGCAAATGCTAAATACGAGCAGTTTGGAGCGTGGGGAACAAGAATATCATAAAAATGTTTCATTACGTGTATGTCGATTTTACGGCGATTCTCAGCTGCCTGGACACGAAATACTCTCAGAACAAAAGTTGCTCCAAATTCGCTGCATTAGCTAAAAGCGAATAGTTTGGAGGGCGGGAAAGAATATTATCACAAAAATGTATCACTATGTGTAAGTCGATTTCTCGACGATTCTCGGCTCCCTGGTCACGAAATATACATATAACAAAAGTTGCTCCAAATTCGCTGCAAATGCTATATACGAGAAGTTTGGAGTGTGGGGAATAAGAATATCATAAAAATGTTTCATTACGTGTTTGTCGATATTTCGACGATTCTCGGCTCCCTGGTAACGAAATATACATATAACAAAAGTTGCTCCAAATTCGCTGCAAATGCTATTTACGAGCAGTTTGGAGCGTAGGGAACAAGAATATCACAAAAATATTTCATTTCGTGTAAGTTGATATATCGACGATTCTCGGCTCCCTGGACACGAAAAATACATATAACAAAAGTTGCTCCAAATTCGCTGCAAATGCTATATACGAGCAGTTTGGAGCGTGGGGAACACGAATATCACAAAAATTTTTAATTTCGCGTAAGTCGATTTTTCGAGGATTCTCAGCTCCCTATATACGAAATATATTATCCCAACAAACGCTGCTCCAAATTCGCTGCAAAAGCTATATACGAGAAGTT
Source organism: Hymenopus coronatus (assembly GCA_030762935.1). Taxonomy (NCBI): domain Eukaryota; kingdom Metazoa; phylum Arthropoda; class Insecta; order Mantodea; family Hymenopodidae; genus Hymenopus; species Hymenopus coronatus. The sequence goes on from CM060890.1 coordinate 15,381,931, forward strand.
TGGAGTGTGGGGAACAAGAATATCACAAAAATATTTAATTTCGTGTAAGTTGATATTTCGACGATTCTCAGCTCCCTGGTCACGAAATATACATATACCAAAAGTTGCTCCAAATTCGCTGCAAATGCTATATACGAGCAGTTTGGAGCGTGGAGGACAAGAATATCATAAAAATGTTTCATTACGTGTAAATAGATTTTACGACGATTCTCAGCTACCTGGACACGAAATATTCTCAGAACAAAACTTGCTCCAATTTGCTGCATAAGCTAAAAGCGAATAGTTTGGAGCGCGGGGAAGAATAGTATCACAAAAATGTATCACTAAGTGTAAGTCGATTTCTCGAGGATTCTCGGCTCCCTGGTCACGAAATATACATATAACAAAAGTTGCTCCAAATTCGCTGCAAATGCTATTTACGAGCAGTTTGGAGCGTGGGGAACAAGAATATCCCAAAAATATTTCTTTCGTGTAAGTTGATATTTCGACGATTCTCGGCTCCCTGCACACGAAAAATACATATAACAAAAGTTGCTCCAAATTCGCTGCAAATTCTATATACGAGCAGTTTGGAGCGTGGGGAACAAGAATATCACAAAAATTTTTCATTTCGCGTAAGTCGATTTTTCGAGGATTCACAGCTCCCTGGACACGAAATATATTATCCTAACAAACGTTGTTCCAAATTCGCTGCAAAAGCTATATACGAGAAGTTTGGAGTGTGGGGAACAAGAATATCACAAACATTTTTCATTTCGCGTAAGTCGATAGTTCGACGATTCTTGGCTCCCTGGACACTAAATATACTCTGAACAAAAGTTGCTCCAAAATCGCTGCAAAAGCTATATAAGAGCAGTTTGGAGTAAGGTAAACAAGAATATCACAAAAATATTTGATTTCGTGTAAGTCGATATATCGACGATCCTCGGCTCCCTGGACACGAAAATACATATAACAAAAGTTGCTCCAAATTCGCTGCAAATGCTATTTACGAACATTTTGGAGCGTGGGGAATAAGAATATCACAAAAATATTTCATTTCGTGTAAGTTGATATTTCGACGATTCTCGGTTCCCTGGACACGAAAAATACATATAACAAAAGTTGCTCCAAATTCGCTTCAAATGCTATATACGAGGTGTTTGGAGCGTGGGGAACTAGAATATCACAAAAATGTTTCATTTCGCGTAAGTCGATTCTTCGCCGATTCTCGGCTGGCTGGACACGAAATATTCTGAGAACAAATGTTGCTCCAAATTCGCTGCAAAAGCTATATACCAGCAGTATGGAGTATGGGAAACAAGAATATCACAAAAATATTTCATTTCGTGTAAGTCGATATTTCGACGATTCTCGGCTCCCTGGACACGAAATATACATTTAACAAATGTTGCTGCAAATTCACTGCAACAGCTATATACGATCAGTTTGAGGCGTGAGAAATCAGAATATCACAAAAATTTTTCATTTCGCGTAAGTCGATTTTTCGAGGATTCTCAGCTCCCTGGACACGAAATATATTATCCTAACAAACGTTGCTCCAAATTCGCTGCAAAAGTTGTATACGAGAAGTTTGGAGTGTGGGGAACAAGAATATCACAAAAATTTTTCATTTCGTGTAAGTCGATATTTCGACTATTCTCGGCTCCCTGGACACTAAATATACTCTGAACAAAAGTTGCTCCAAATTCGCTGCAAAAGCTATTTACGAGCAGTTTGGAGCGTGGGGAACAAGAATATCACAAAAATATTTCATTTCGTGTAAGTTGATATTTCGACGCTTCTCGGCTCCCTGGACACGAAAATATATATCACAAAAGTTGCTCCAAATTCACTGCAAAAGCTATATACGAGCAGTTTGGAGTGTGGCGAACAAGAATATCACAAAAATTTTTCATTTCGCCTAAGTCGATATTTCGCCGATTCTCACCCCTGGTCACGAAATATACATATACCAAAAGTTGCTCCAAATTCGCCTCAAATGCTATTTACGAGCAGTTTGGAGCGCGGGGAACAAGAATATCATAAAAATGTTTCATTACGTGTAAGTCGATATTTCGACGATTCTCAGCTCCCTGGTAAAGAAATATACATATAATAAAAGTTGCTCCAAATTTGCTGCAAATGCTATCTACGAGCAGTTTGGAGCGTGGGGAACAAGAATATCACAAAAATTTTTCATTTCGCGTAAGTCGATATTTCGAGGATTCTCAGTTCCCTGGACACAAAATATATTATCCTAATAAACGTTGCTCCAAATTCGCTGCAAAAGCTATATACGAGAAGTTTTGAGTGTGGGGAACAAGAATATCACAAAAATTTTTAATTTCGTGTAAGTCGATATTTCGACGATTTTTGGCTCCCTGGACACTAAATATACTCTGAACAAAAGTTGCTCCAAATTCGCTGCAAAAGCTATATAAGAGCAGTTAGGAGTACGGTAAACAAGAATATCACAAAAATATTTCATTTCGTGTAAGTTGATATTTCGACGATTCTCGGCTCCCTGGACACGAAAATACATTTAACAAAAGTTGCTCCAAATTCGCTGCAAATGCTATATACGAGCAGTTTGGAGAGTGGGGAACAAGAATATCACAAAAAAGTTTCATTTCGCGTAAGTCGATTTTTCGCCGATTCTCGGCTGCCTGGATACGAAATATTCTGAGAACAAATGTTGCTCCAAATTCTCTGCAAAGCTATATACCAGCAGTATGGAGTATGGGAAACAAGAATATCACAAAAATATTTCATTTCGTGTAAGTCGATATTTCGACGATTCTCGGCTCCCTGGACACGAAATATACATTTAACATTTGTTGCTGCAAATTCACTGCAACTGGTATATACTATCAGTTTGAGGCGTGGGAAATCAGAATATCACAAAAATTTTTCATTTCGCGTAAGTCGATTTTTTGAGGATTCTCAGCTCCCTGGACAGGAAATATATTATCCTAACAAACGTTGCTCCAAATTCGCTGCAAAAGCTATATAAGAGCAGTTTGGAGTAAGGTAAACAAGAATATCACAAAAATATTTCATATCGTGCAAGTCGATATTTCGACGATTCTCGGCACCCTGGACACGAAAAATACATATAACAAAAGATGCTCCAAATACTCTGCAAAAGCTATATAAGAGCAGTTTGGAGTAAGGTAAACAAGAATATCACAAAAATATTTCATTTCGTGAAAGTTGATATTTCGACGATTCTCGGCTCCCTGGACACGAAAATACATAAAACAAAAGTTGCTCCAAATTCGTTGCAAATGCTATTTACGAACAGATTGGAGCGTGGGGAACATGAATATCACAAAAATATTTCATTTCGTGTAAGTTTGTATTTCGACTATTCTCGGCTCCCTGGACACGAAAATATATATCACAAAAGTTGCTCCAAATTCACTGCAAAAGCTATATACGACCAGTTTGGAGTGTGTCGAACAAGAATATCACAAAAATGTTTCATTTCGCGTAAGTCGATTCTTCGCCGATTCTCGGCTGCCTGGACACGAAATATTCTGAGAACAAATGTTGTTCCAAATTCGCAGCAAAAGCTATATACCAGCAGTATGGAGTATGGGAAACAAGAATATCACAAAAATATTTCATTACGTGTAAGTCGATATTTCGACGATTCTCGGCTCCCTGGATACGAAATATACATATAATGTATGTTGCTGCAAATTCACTGCAACTGCTATATACGATCAGTTTGAGGCGTGGGAAATCAGAATATCACATAAATTTTTCATTTCGCGTAAGTGGATTTTTCGAGGATTCTCAGCTCCCTGGACACGAAATATATTATCCTAACAAACGTTGCTCCAAATTCGCTGCAAAAGCTATATAAGAGCAGTTTGGAGTAAGGTAAACAAGAATATCACAAAAATATTTCATTTCGTGTAAGTTGATATTTCGACGATTCTCGGCTCCCTGGACACGAAAATATATATCACAAAAGTTGCTCCAAATTCGCTGCAAATGCTATATACGAGCAGTTTGGAGCGTGGGGAACAAGAATATCATAAAAATGTTTCATTACGTGTAAGTAGATTTTACGACGATTCTCAGCTACCTGAACACGAAATATTCTCAGAAGAAAAGTTGCTCCAAATTCGCTGCATAAGCTAAAAGCGAATAGTTTGGAGCGCGGGCAAGAATAGTATCACAAAAATGTATCACTAAGTGTAAGTCAATTTCTCGACGATTCTCGGCTCCGTGGTCACGAAATATACATATAACAAAAGTTGGTCCAAATTCGCTGCAAATGCTATTTACGAGCAGTTTGGAGCGTGGGGAACAAGAATATCACAAAAATATTTCATTTCGTGTAGGTTGATATTTCGACGATTCTCGGCTCCCTGGACAGAAAAATACATATAACAAAAGTTGCTCCAAATTCGCTACAATAGCTATATACGAGCAGTTTGGAGCGTGGGGAACAAGAATATTACAAAAATTTTTCATTTCGCGTAAGTCGATTTTTCGAGGATTCTCAGCTCCCTGGACACGAAATATATTATCCTAACAAACATTGCTCCAAATTCGCTGCAAAAGCTATATACGAGAAGTTTGGAGTGTGGAGAACAAGAATATCAAAAAAAATTTTCATTTCGTGTAAGTCGATATTTCGACGATTCTCGGCTCCCTGGACACTAAATATCTCTGAACAAAAGTTGCTCCAAATTCGCTGCAAAAGCTATATAAGAGCAGTTTGGAGTAAGGGAAACAAGAATATCACAAAAATATTTTATTTCGTGTAAGTTGATATTTCGACGATTCTCGGCTCCCTGGACACGAAAATACATATAACAAAAGTTGCTCCAAATTCGCTGCAAATGCTATTTACGAGCAGTTTGGAGCTGGGTGAACAAGAATATCACAATAATATTTCATTTCATGTAAGTTGATATTTCGACGATTCTCGGCTCCCTGGACACGAAAATATATATCACAAAAGTTGGTCCAAATTCGCTGCAAATGCTATATACGAGCAGTTTGGAGCGTGGGGAACAAGAATATCATAAAAATGTTTCATTACGTGTAAGTCGATTTTACGACGATTCTCAGCTGCCTGGACACGAAATATTCTCAGAACAAAAGTTGCTCCAAATTCGCTGCATATGCTATAAGCGAATAGTTTGGAGTGCGGGGAACAAGAATATCACAAAAATGTATCACTAAGTGTAAGTCTATTTCTCGACGAATCGCGGCTCCGTGGACACGAAATATTCTCAGAACAAAAGTTGCTCCAAATTCGCTGCAAAAGCTATATACGAGCACTTTGGAGTGTGGGGAACAAGAATATCACAAAAATTTTTCATTTCACTTAAGTCGATTTCTCGACGATTCTCTGCTCCCTGGTCACGAAATATACATATAACAAAAGTTGCTCCAAATTCGCTGCAAATGCTATTTACGAGCAGTTTGGAGCGTGGGGAACAAGAATATCACAAAAATATTTCATTTCGTTTAAGTTGATATTTCGACGATTCTCGGCTCCCTGGACACGAAAAATACATATAACAAAAGTTGTTCCAAATACGCTGCAAATGCTATATACGAGCAGTTTGGAGCGTGGGGAACAAGAATATCACAAAAATATTTCATTTCGTGTAAGTTGATACTTCGACGATTCTCGGCTCCCTGGACACGAAAATATATATCACAAAAGTTGCTCGAAATTCGCTGCAAATGCTATATACGAGCAGTTTGGAGCGTGGGGAACAAGAATATCACAAAATTTTTTTTTTCGTGTAAGTCGATATTTCGACGATTCTCGGCTCCCTGGACACTAAATATACTCTGAACAAAAGTTGCTCCAAATTCGCTGCAAAAGCTATATAAGAGCAGTTTGAAGTAAGGTAAACAAGAATATCACAAAAATATTTCATATCGTGTAAGTCGATAATTCGACGATTCTCGGCTCCCTGGACACGAAAAATACATATAACAAAAGTTGCTCCAAATACGCTGCAAAAATTATATAAGAGCAGTTTGGAGTAAGGTAAACAAAAATATCACAAAAATATTTCATTTCGTGTAAGTTGATATTTCGACGATTCTCGGCTCCCTGGACACGAAAATACATATAACAAAAGTTGCTCCAAATTCGCTGCAAATGCTATTTACGAGCAGTTTGGACCGTGGGGGACAAGAATATCACAAAAATATTTCATTTCGTGTAAGTTGATATTTCGACGATTCTCGGCTCCCTGGACACGAAAATATATATCACAAAAGTTGCTCCAAATTCACTGCAAAAGCTATATACGAGCAGTTTGGAGAGTGGCGAACAAGAATATCACAAAAATGTTTCATTTCGCGTAAGTCGATTCTTCTCCGATTCTCGGCTGCCTGGACACGAAATATTCTGAGAACAAATGTTGCTCCAATTTCGATGCAAAAGCTATATACCAGCAGTATGGAGTATGGGAAACAAGAATATCACAAAAATATTTCATTTCGTGTAAGTCGATATTTCGACGATTCTCGGCTCCCTGGACACTAAATATACTCTGAACAAAAGTTGCTCCAAATTCGCTGCAAAAGCTATATAAGAGCAGTTTGAAGTAAGGTAAACAAGAATATCACAAAAATATTTCATTTCGTGTAAGTTGATATTTCGACGATTCTCGGCTCCCTGGACACGAAAATATATATCACAAAAGTTGCTCCAAATTCATTGCAAAAGCTATATACGAGCAGTTTGGAGTGTGGCGAACAAGAATATCACAAAAATGTTTCATTTCGCGTAAGTCGATTCTTCGCCGATTCTCGGCTGCCTGGACACGAAATATTCTGAGAACAAATGTTGCTCCAATTTCGCTGCAAAGGCTATATACCAGCAGTATGGAGTATGGGAAACAAGAATATCACAAAAATTTTTCATTTCACTTAAGTCGATATTTCGCCGATTCTCAGCTCCCTGGTCACGAAATATACATATACCAAAAGTTGCTCCAAATTCGCCTCAAATGCTATTTACGAGCAGTTTGGAGCGCGGGGAACAAGAATATCATAAAAATGTTTCATTACGTGTAATTCGATATTTCGACGATTCTCAGCTCCCTGGTCACGAAATATACTTATACCAAAAGTTGCTCCAAATTCGCCTCAAATGCTATTTACGAGCAGTTTGGAGTAAGGTTAACAAGAATATCACAAAAATATTTCATTTCGTGTAAGTTGATATTTCAACGATTCTCGGCTCCCTGGACACGAAAATACATATAACAAATGTTGCTCCAAATTCGCCTCAAATGCTATTTACGAGCAGCTTGGAGCGCGGGGAACATGAATATCATAAAAATGTTTCATTACGTGTAAGTCAATATTTCAACGATTCTCGGCTCCCTGGTAACGAAATATACATATAACAAAAGTTGCTCCAAATTCGCTGCAAATGCTATTTACGAGCAGTTTGGAGCGTAGGGAACAAGAATATAACAAAAATATTTCATTTCGTGTAGGTTGATATTTCGACGATTCTCGGCTCCCTGGACACGAAAAATACATATAACAAAAGTTGCTCCAAATTCGCTACAATAGCTATATACGAGCAGTTTGGAGCGTGGGGAACAAGAATATCACAAAAATTTTTCATTTCGTGTAGGTTGATTTTTCGAGGATTCTCAGTTCCCTGGACACGAAATATATTATTCTAACAAACGTTGCTCCAAATTCGCTGCAAAAGCAATATACGAGAAGTTTGGAGTGTGGGGAACAAGCATATCACAAAAATATTTCATTTCGTGTAAGTTGATACTTCGACGATTCTCGGCTCCCTGGACACGAAAATATATATCACAAAAGTTGCTCCAAATTCGCTGCATAAGCTGAAAGCGAATAGTTTGGAGCGCGGGGAAGAAGATTTTCACAAAAATGTATCACTAAGTGTAAGTCGATTTCTCAACGATTCTCTGCTCCCTGGTCACGAAATATACATATAACAAAAGTTGCTCCAAATTCGCTGCAAATGCTATTTACGAGCAGTTTGGAGCGTGGGGAACAAGAATATCACAAAAATTTTTTTTTCGTGTAAGTCGATATTTCGACGATTCTCGGCTCCCTGGACACTAAATATACTCTGAACAAAAGTTGCTCCAAATTCGCTGCAAAAGCTATATAAGAGCAGTTTGAAGTAAGGTAAACAAGAATATCACAAAAATATTTCATATCGTGTAAGTCGATAATTCGACGATTCTCGGCTCCCTGGACACTAAATATACTCTGAACAAAAGTTGCTCCAAATTCGCTGCAAAAGCTATATAAGAGCAGTTTGAAGTAAGGTAAACAAGAATATCACAAAAATATTTCATTTCGTGTAAGTTGATATTTCGACGATTCTCGGCTCCCTGGACACGAAAATATATATCACAAAAGTTGCTCCAAATTCATTGCAAAAGCTATATACGAGCAGTTTGGAGTGTGGCGAACAAGAATATCACAAAAATTTTTCATTTCGCGTAAGTCGATTTTTCGAGGATTCACAGCTCCCTGGACACGAAATATATTATCCTAACAAACGTTGTTCCAAATTCGCTGCAAAAGCTATATACGAGAAGTTTGGAGTGTGGGGAACAAGAATATCACAAACATTTTTCATTTCGCGTAAGTCGATAGTTCGACGATTCTTGGCTCCCTGGACACTAAATATACTCTGAACAAAAGTTGCTCCAAAATCGCTGCAAAAGCTATATAAGAGCAGTTTGGAGTAAGGTAAACAAGAATATCACAAAAATATTTGATTTCGTGTAAGTCGATATATCGACGATCCTCGGCTCCCTGGACACGAAAATACATATAACAAAAGTTGCTCCAAATTCGCTGCAAATGCTATTTACGAACATTTTGGAGCGTGGGGAATAAGAATATCACAAAAATATTTCATTTCGTGTAAGTTGATATTTCGACGATTCTCGGTTCCCTGGACACGAAAAATACATATAACAAAAGTTGCTCCAAATTCGCTTCAAATGCTATATACGAGGTGTTTGGAGCGTGGGGAACTAGAATATCACAAAAATGTTTCATTTCGCGTAAGTCGATTCTTCGCCGATTCTCGGCTGGCTGGACACGAAATATTCTGAGAACAAATGTTGCTCCAAATTCGCTGCAAAAGCTATATACCAGCAGTATGGAGTATGGGAAACAAGAATATCACAAAAATATTTCATTTCGTGTAAGTCGATATTTCGACGATTCTCGGCTCCCTGGACACGAAATATACATTTAACATATGTTGCTGCAAATTCACTGCAACAGCTATATACGATCAGTTTGAGGCGTGAGAAATCAGAATATCACAAAAATTTTTCATTTCGCGTAAGTCGATTTTTCGAGGATTCTCAGCTCCCTGGACACGAAATATATTATCCTAACAAACGTTGCTCCAAATTCGCTGCAAAAGTTGTATACGAGAAGTTTGGAGTGTGGGGAACAAGAATATCACAAAAATTTTTCATTTCGTGTAAGTCGATATTTCGACTATTCTCGGCTCCCTGGACACTAAATATACTCTGAACAAAAGTTGCTCCAAATTCGCTGCAAAAGCTATTTACGAGCAGTTTGGAGCGTGGGGAACAAGAATATCACAAAAATATTTCATTTCGTGTAAGTTGATATTTCGACGCTTCTCGGCTCCCTGGACACGAAAATATATATCACAAAAGTTGCTCCAAATTCACTGCAAAAGCTATATACGAGCAGTTTGGAGTGTGGCGAACAAGAATATCACAAAAATTTTTCATTTCGCCTAAGTCGATATTTCGCCGATTCTCACCCCTGGTCACGAAATATACATATACCAAAAGTTGCTCCAAATTCGCCTCAAATGCTATTTACGAGCAGTTTGGAGCGCGGGGAACAAGAATATCATAAAAATGTTTCATTACGTGTAAGTCGATATTTCGACGATTCTCAGCTCCCTGGTAAAGAAATATACATATAATAAAAGTTGCTCCAAATTTGCTGCAAATGCTATCTACGAGCAGTTTGGAGCGTGGGGAACAAGAATATCACAAAAATTTTTCATTTCGCGTAAGTCGATATTTCGAGGATTCTCAGTTCCCTGGACACAAAATATATTATCCTAATAAACGTTGCTCCAAATTCGCTGCAAAAGCTATATACGAGAAGTTTTGAGTGTGGGGAACAAGAATATCACAAAAATTTTTAATTTCGTGTAAGTCGATATTTCGACGATTTTTGGCTCCCTGGACACTAAATATACTCTGAACAAAAGTTGCTCCAAATTCGCTGCAAAAGCTATATAAGAGCAGTTAGGAGTACGGTAAACAAGAATATCACAAAAATATTTCATTTCGTGTAAGTTGATATTTCGACGATTCTCGGCTCCCTGGACACGAAAATACATTTAACAAAAGTTGCTCCAAATTCGCTGCAAATGCTATATACGAGCAGTTTGGAGAGTGGGGAACAAGAATATCACAAAAAAGTTTCATTTCGCGTAAGTCGATTCTTCGCCGATTCTCGGCTGCCTGGATACGAAATATTCTGAGAACAAATGTTGCTCCAAATTCTCTGCAAAGCTATATACCAGCAGTATGGAGTATGGGAAACAAGAATATCACAAAAATATTTCATTTCGTGTAAGTCGATATTTCGACGATTCTCGGCTCCCTGGACACGAAATATACATTTAACATTTGTTGCTGCAAATTCACTGCAACTGGTATATACTATCAGTTTGAGGCGTGGGAAATCAGAATATCACAAAAATTTTTCATTTCGCGTAAGTCGATTTTTTGAGGATTCTCAGCTCCCTGGACAGGAAATATATTATCCTAACAAACGTTGCTCCAAATTCGCTGCAAAAGCTATATAAGAGCAGTTTGGAGTAAGGTAAACAAGAATATCACAAAAATATTTCATATCGTGCAAGTCGATATTTCGACGATTCTCGGCACCCTGGACACGAAAAATACATATAACAAAAGATGCTCCAAATACTCTGCAAAAGCTATATAAGAGCAGTTTGGAGTAAGGTAAACAAGAATATCACAAAAATATTTCATTTCGTGAAAGTTGATATTTCGACGATTCTCGGCTCCCTGGACACGAAAATACATAAAACAAAAGTTGCTCCAAATTCGTTGCAAATGCTATTTACGAACAGATTGGAGCGTGGGGAACATGAATATCACAAAAATATTTCATTTCGTGTAAGTTTGTATTTCGACTATTCTCGGCTCCCTGGACACGAAAATATATATCACAAAAGTTGCTCCAAATTCACTGCAAAAGCTATATACGACCAGTTTGGAGTGTGTCGAACAAGAATATCACAAAAATGTTTCATTTCGCGTAAGTCGATTCTTCGCCGATTCTCGGCTGCCTGGACACGAAATATTCTGAGAACAAATGTTGTTCCAAATTCGCAGCAAAAGCTATATACCAGCAGTATGGAGTATGGGAAACAAGAATATCACAAAAATATTTCATTACGTGTAAGTCGATATTTCGACGATTCTCGGCTCCCTGGATACGAAATATACATATAATGTATGTTGCTGCAAATTCACTGCAACTGCTATATACGATCAGTTTGAGGCGTGGGAAATCAGAATATCACATAAATTTTTCATTTCGCGTAAGTGGATTTTTCGAGGATTCTCAGCTCCCTGGACACGAAATATATTATCCTAACAAACGTTGCTCCAAATTCGCTGCAAAAGCTATATAAGAGCAGTTTGGAGTAAGGTAAACAAGAATATCACAAAAATATTTCATTTCGTGTAAGTTGATATTTCGACGATTCTCGGCTCCCTGGACACGAAAATATATATCACAAAAGTTGCTCCAAATTCGCTGCAAATGCTATATACGAGCAGTTTGGAGCGTGGGGAACAAGAATATCATAAAAATGTTTCATTACGTGTAAGTAGATTTTACGACGATTCTCAGCTACCTGAACACGAAATATTCTCAGAAGAAAAGTTGCTCCAAATTCGCTGCATAAGCTAAAAGCGAATAGTTTGGAGCGCGGGCAAGAATAGTATCACAAAAATGTATCACTAAGTGTAAGTCAATTTCTCGACGATTCTCGGCTCCGTGGTCACGAAATATACATATAACAAAAGTTGGTCCAAATTCGCTGCAAATGCTATTTACGAGCAGTTTGGAGCGTGGGGAACAAGAATATCACAAAAATATTTCATTTCGTGTAGGTTGATATTTCGACGATTCTCGGCTCCCTGGACAGAAAAATACATATAACAAAAGTTGCTCCAAATTCGCTACAATAGCTATATACGAGCAGTTTGGAGCGTGGGGAACAAGAATATTACAAAAATTTTTCATTTCGCGTAAGTCGATTTTTCGAGGATTCTCAGCTCCCTGGACACGAAATATATTATCCTAACAAACATTGCTCCAAATTCGCTGCAAAAGCTATATACGAGAAGTTTGGAGTGTGGAGAACAAGAATATCAAAAAAAATTTTCATTTCGTGTAAGTCGATATTTCGACGATTCTCGGCTCCCTGGACACTAAATATCTCTGAACAAAAGTTGCTCCAAATTCGCTGCAAAAGCTATATAAGAGCAGTTTGGAGTAAGGGAAACAAGAATATCACAAAAATATTTTATTTCGTGTAAGTTGATATTTCGACGATTCTCGGCTCCCTGGACACGAAAATACATATAACAAAAGTTGCTCCAAATTCGCTGCAAATGCTATTTACGAGCAGTTTGGAGCTGGGTGAACAAGAATATCACAATAATATTTCATTTCATGTAAGTTGATATTTCGACGATTCTCGGCTCCCTGGACACGAAAATATATATCACAAAAGTTGGTCCAAATTCGCTGCAAATGCTATATACGAGCAGTTTGGAGCGTGGGGAACAAGAATATCATAAAAATGTTTCATTACGTGTAAGTCGATTTTACGACGATTCTCAGCTGCCTGGACACGAAATATTCTCAGAACAAAAGTTGCTCCAAATTCGCTGCATATGCTATAAGCGAATAGTTTGGAGTGCGGGGAACAAGAATATCACAAAAATGTATCACTAAGTGTAAGTCTATTTCTCGACGAATCGCGGCTCCGTGGACACGAAATATTCTCAGAACAAAAGTTGCTCCAAATTCGCTGCAAAAGCTATATACGAGCACTTTGGAGTGTGGGGAACAAGAATATCACAAAAATTTTTCATTTCACTTAAGTCGATTTCTCGACGATTCTCTGCTCCCTGGTCACGAAATATACATATAACAAAAGTTGCTCCAAATTCGCTGCAAATGCTATTTACGAGCAGTTTGGAGCGTGGGGAACAAGAATATCACAAAAATATTTCATTTCGTTTAAGTTGATATTTCGACGATTCTCGGCTCCCTGGACACGAAAAATACATATAACAAAAGTTGTTCCAAATACGCTGCAAATGCTATATACGAGCAGTTTGGAGCGTGGGGAACTAGAATATCACAAAAATATTTCATTTCGTGTAAGTTGATACTTCGACGATTCTCGGCTCCCTGGACACGAAAATATATATCACAAAAGTTGCTCGAAATTCGCTGCAAATGCTATATACGAGCAGTTTGGAGCGTGGGGAACAAGAATATCACAAAAATTTTTTTTTCGTGTAAGTCGATATTTCGACGATTCTCGGCTCCCTGGACACTAAATATACTCTGAACAAAAGTTGCTCCAAATTCGCTGCAAAAGCTATATAAGAGCAGTTTGAAGTAAGGTAAACAAGAATATCACAAAAATATTTCATATCGTGTAAGTCGATAATTCGACGATTCTCGGCTCCCTGGACACGAAAAATACATATAACAAAAGTTGCTCCAAATACGCTGCAAAAATTATATAAGAGCAGTTTGGAGTAAGGTAAACAAAAATATCACAAAAATATTTCATTTCGTGTAAGTTGATATTTCGACGATTCTCGGCTCCCTGGACACGAAAATACATATAACAAAAGTTGCTCCAAATTCGCTGCAAATGCTATTTACGAGCAGTTTGGACCGTGGGGGACAAGAATATCACAAAAATATTTCATTTCGTGTAAGTTGATATTTCGACGATTCTCGGCTCCCTGGACACGAAAATATATATCACAAAAGTTGCTCCAAATTCACTGCAAAAGCTATATACGAGCAGTTTGGAGAGTGGCGAACAAGAATATCACAAAAATGTTTCATTTCGCGTAAGTCGATTCTTCTCCGATTCTCGGCTGCCTGGACACGAAATATTCTGAGAACAAATGTTGCTCCAATTTCGATGCAAAAGCTATATACCAGCAGTATGGAGTATGGGAAACAAGAATATCACAAAAATATTTCATTTCGTGTAAGTCGATATTTCGACGATTCTCGGCTCCCTGGACACTAAATATACTCTGAACAAAAGTTGCTCCAAATTCGCTGCAAAAGCTATATAAGAGCAGTTTGAAGTAAGGTAAACAAGAATATCACAAAAATATTTCATTTCGTGTAAGTTGATATTTCGACGATTCTCGGCTCCCTGGACACGAAAATATATATCACAAAAGTTGCTCCAAATTCATTGCAAAAGCTATATACGAGCAGTTTGGAGTGTGGCGAACAAGAATATCACAAAAATGTTTCATTTCGCGTAAGTCGATTCTTCGCCGATTCTCGGCTGCCTGGACACGAAATATTCTGAGAACAAATGTTGCTCCAATTTCGCTGCAAAGGCTATATACCAGCAGTATGGAGTATGGGAAACAAGAATATCACAAAAATTTTTCATTTCACTTAAGTCGATATTTCGCCGATTCTCAGCTCCCTGGTCACGAAATATACATATACCAAAAGTTGCTCCAAATTCGCCTCAAATGCTATTTACGAGCAGTTTGGAGCGCGGGGAACAAGAATATCATAAAAATGTTTCATTACGTGTAATTCGATATTTCGACGATTCTCAGCTCCCTGGTCACGAAATATACTTATACCAAAAGTTGCTCCAAATTCGCCTCAAATGCTATTTACGAGCAGTTTGGAGTAAGGTTAACAAGAATATCACAAAAATATTTCATTTCGTGTAAGTTGATATTTCAACGATTCTCGGCTCCCTGGACACGAAAATACATATAACAAATGTTGCTCCAAATTCGCCTCAAATGCTATTTACGAGCAGCTTGGAGCGCGGGGAACATGAATATCATAAAAATGTTTCATTACGTGTAAGTCAATATTTCAACGATTCTCGGCTCCCTGGTAACGAAATATACATATAACAAAAGTTGCTCCAAATTCGCTGCAAATGCTATTTACGAGCAGTTTGGAGCGTAGGGAACAAGAATATAACAAAAATATTTCATTTCGTGTAGGTTGATATTTCGACGATTCTCGGCTCCCTGGACACGAAAAATACATATAACAAAAGTTGCTCTAAATTCGCTACAATAGCTATATACGAGCAGTTTGGAGCGTGGGGAACAAGAATATCACAAAAATTTTTCATTTCGTGTAGGTTGATTTTTCGAGGATTCTCAGCTCCCTGGACACGAAATATATTATTCTAACAAACGTTGCTCCAAATTCGCTGCAAAAGCAATATACGAGAAGTTTGGAGTGTGGGGAACAAGCATATCACAAAAATATTTCATTTCGTGTAAGTTGATACTTCGACGATTCTCGGCTCCCTGGACACGAAAATATATATCACAAAAGTTGCTCCAAATTCGCTGCATAAGCTGAAAGCGAATAGTTTGGAGCGCGGGGAAGAAGATTTTCACAAAAATGTATCACTAAGTGTAAGTCGATTTCTCAACGATTCTCTGCTCCCTGGTCACGAAATATACATATAACAAAAGTTGCTCCAAATTCGCTGCAAATGCTATTTACGAGCAGTTTGGAGCGTGGGGAACAAGAATATCACAAAAATATTTCATTTCGTGTAGGTTGATATTTCGACGATTCTCGGCTCCCTGGACAGAAAAATACATATAACAAAAGTTGCTCCAAATTCGCTACAATAGCTATATACGAGCAGTTTGGAGCGTGGGGAACAAGAATATTACAAAAATTTTTCATTTCGCGTAAGTCGATTTTTCGAGGATTCTCAGCTCCCTGGACACGAAATATATTATCCTAACAAACATTGCTCCAAATTCGCTGCAAAAGCTATATACGAGAAGTTTGGAGTGTGGAGAACAAGAATATCAAAAAAAATTTTCATTTCGTGTAAGTCGATATTTCGACGATTCTCGGCTCCCTGGACACTAAATATCTCTGAACAAAAGTTGCTCCAAATTCGCTGCAAAAGCTATATAAGAGCAGTTTGGAGTAAGGGAAACAAGAATATCACAAAAATATTTTATTTCGTGTAAGTTGATATTTCGACGATTCTCGGCTCCCTGGACACGAAAATACATATAACAAAAGTTGCTCCAAATTCGCTGCAAATGCTATTTACGAGCAGTTTGGAGCTGGGTGAACAAGAATATCACAATAATATTTCATTTCATGTAAGTTGATATTTCGACGATTCTCGGCTCCCTGGACACGAAAATATATATCACAAAAGTTGGTCCAAATTCGCTGCAAATGCTATATACGAGCAGTTTGGAGCGTGGGGAACAAGAATATCATAAAAATGTTTCATTACGTGTAAGTCGATTTTACGACGATTCTCAGCTGCCTGGACACGAAATATTCTCAGAACAAAAGTTGCTCCAAATTCGCTGCATATGCTATAAGCGAATAGTTTGGAGTGCGGGGAACAAGAATATCACAAAAATGTATCACTAAGTGTAAGTCTATTTCTCGACGAATCGCGGCTCCGTGGACACGAAATATTCTCAGAACAAAAGTTGCTCCAAATTCGCTGCAAAAGCTATATACGAGCACTTTGGAGTGTGGGGAACAAGAATATCACAAAAATTTTTCATTTCACTTAAGTCGATTTCTCGACGATTCTCTGCTCCCTGGTCACGAAATATACATATAATAAAAGTTGCTCCAAATTCGCTGCAAATGCTATTTACGAGCAGTTTGGAGCGTGGGGAACAAAATATCACAAAAATATTTCATTTCGTGTAAGTTGATACTTCGACGATTCTCGGCTCCCTGGACACGAAAATATATATCACAAAAGTTGCTCGAAATTCGCTGCTATATACGAGCAGTTTGGAGCGTGGGGAACAAGAATATCACAAAAATTTTTCTTTTCGTGTAAGTCGATATTTGGACGATTCTCGGCTCCCTGGACACTAAATATACTCTGAACAAAAGTTGCTCCAAATTCGCTGCAAAAGCTATATAAGAGCAGTTTGAAGTAAGGTAAACAAGAATATCACAAAAATATTTCATATCGTGTAAGTCGATAATTCGACGATTCTCGGCTCCCTGGACACGAAAAATACATATAACAAAAGTTGCTGCAAATACGCTGCAAATGCTATATACGAGCAGTTTGGAGCGTGGGGAACAAGAATATCACAAAAATATTTCATTTCGTTTAAGTTGATATTTCGACGATTCACGGCTCCCTGGACACGGAAAATACATATAACAAAAGTTGTTCCAAATTCGCTGCAAATGCTATATATGAGCAGTTTGGAGCGTGGGGAACAAGAATATCACAAAAATATTTCATTTCGTTTAAGTTGATATTTCGATGATTCTCGGCTCCCTGGACACGAAAAATACATATAACAAAAGTTGTTCCAAATACGCTGCAAATGCTATATACGAGCAGTTTGGAGCTTGGGGAACAAGAATATCACAAAAATATTTCATTTCGTGTAAGTTGATACTTCAACGATTCTCGGCTCCCTGGACACGAAAATATATATCACAAAAGTTGCTCGAAATTCGCTGCAAATGCTATATACGAGCAGTTTGGAGCGTGGGGAACAAGAATATCACAAAAATGTTTCTTTTCGTGTAAGTCGATATTTCGACGATTCTCGGCTCCCTGAACACTAAATATACTCTGAACAAAAGTTGCTCCAAATTCGCTGCAAAAGCTATATAAGAGCAGTTTGAAGTAAGGTAAACAAGAATATCACAAAAATATTTCATATCGTGTAAGTCGACAATTCGAGGATTCTCGGCTCCCTGGACACGAAAAATACATATAACAAAAGTTGCTCCAAATACGCTGCAAAAATTATATAAGAGCAGTTTGGAGTAAGGTAAACAAAAATATCACAAAAATATTTCATTTCGTGTAAGTTGATATTTCGACGATTCTCGGCTCCCTGGACACGAAAATACATATAACAAAAGTTGCTCCAAATTCGCTGCAAATGCTATTTACGAGCAGTTTGGACCGTGGGGGACAAGAATATCACAAAAATATTTCATTTCGTGTAAGTTGATATTTCGACGATTCTCGGCTCCCTGGACACGAAAATATATATCACAAAAGTTGCTCCAAATTCACTGCAAAAGCTATATACGAGCAGTTTGGAGTGTGGCGAACAAGAATATCACAAAAATGTTTCATTTCGCGTAAGTCAATTCTTCTCCGATTCTCGGCTGCCTGGACACGAAATATTCTGAGAACAAATGTTGCTCCAATTTCGATGCAAAAGCTATATACCAGCAGTATGGAGTATGGGAAACAAGAATATCACAAAAATATTTCATTTCGTGTAAGTCGATATTTCGACGATTCTCGGCTCCCTGGACACTAAATATACTCTGAACAAAAGTTGCTCCAAATTCGCTGCAAAAGCTATATAAGAGCAGTTTGAAGTAAGGTAAACAAGAATATCACAAAAATATTTCATTTCGTGTAAGTTGATATTTCGACGATTCTCGGCTCCCTGGACACGAAAATATATATCACAAAAGTTGCTCCAAATTCATTGCAAAAGCTGTATACGAGCAGTTTGGAGTGTGGCGAACAAGAATATCACAAAAATGTTTCATTTCGCGTAAGTCGATTCTTCGCCGATTCTCGGCTGCCTGGACACGAAATATTCTGAGAACAAATGTTGCTCCAATTTCGCTGCAAAAGCTATATACCAGCAGTATGGAGTATGGGAAACAAGAATATCACAAAAATTTTTCATTTCACTTAAGTCGATATTTCGCCGATTCTCAGCTCCCTGGTCACGAAATATACATATACCAAAAGTTGCTCCAAATTCGCCTCAAATGCTATTTACGAGCAGTTTGGAGCGCGGGGAACAAGAATATCATAAAAATGTTTCATTACGTGTAAGTCGATATTTCGACAATTCTCAGCTCCCTGGTCACGAAATATACATATACCAAATGTTGCTCCAAATTCGCCTCAAATGCTATTTACGAGCAGCTTGGAGCGCGGGGAACATGAATATCATAAAAATGTTTCATTACGTGTAAGTCAATATTTCAACGATTCTCGGCTCCCTGGTAACGAAATATACATATAACAAAAGTTGCTCCAAATTCGCTGCAAATGCTATTTACGAGCAGTTTGGAGCGTAGGGAACAAGAATATCACAAAAATTTTTCATTTCGTGTAGGTTGATTTTTCGAGGATTCTCAGCTCCCTGGACACGAAATAAATTATCCTAACAAACGTTGCTCCAAATTCGCTGCAAAAGCAATATACGAGAAGTTTGGAGTGTGGGGAACAAGAATATCACAAAAATATTTCATTTCGTGTAAGTTGATACTTCGACGATTCTCGGCTCCCTGGACACGAAAATATATATCACAAAAGTTGCTCCAAATTCGCTGCATAACCTGAAAGCGAATAGTTTGGAGCGCGGGGAAGAAGATTTTCACAAAAATGTATCACTAAGTGTAAGTCGATTTCTCAACGATTCTCTGCTCCCTGGTCACGAAATATACATATAACAAAAGTTGCTCCAAATTCGCTGCAAATGCTATTTACGAGCAGTTTGGAGCGTGGGGAACAAGAATATCACAAAAATATTTCATTTCGTTTAAGTTGATATTTCGACGATTCACGGCTCCCTCGACACGGAAAATACATATAACAAAAGTTGTTCCAAATTCGCTGCAAATGCTATATATGAGCAGTTTGGAGCGTGGGGAACAAGAATATCACAAAAATATTTCATTTCGTTTAAGTTGATATTTCGACGATTCTCGGCTCCCTGGACACGAAAAATACATATCACAAAAGTTGCTCCAAATTGGCTGCAAAAGCTATATAAGAGCAGTTTGAAGTAAGGTAAACAAGAATATCACAAAAATATTTCATATCGTGTAAGTCGATATTTCGACGATTCTCGGCTCCCTGGACACGAAAAATACATATAACAAAAGTTGCTCCAAATACGCTGCAAAAATTATATAAGAGCTGTTTGGAGTAAGGTAAACAAAAATATCACAAAAATATTTCATTTCGTGTAAGTTGATATTTCGACGATTCTCGGATCCCAGGACACGAAAATACATATAACAAAATTTGCTCCAAATTCGCTGCAAATGCTATTTACGAGCAGTTTGGACCGTGGGGAACAAGAATATCACAAAAATATTTCATTTCGTGTAAGTTGATGTTTCGACGATTCTCGGCTCCCTGGACACGAAAATATATATCACAGAAGTTCCTCCAAATTCGCTGCAAAAGCTATATACGAGCAGTTTGGAGTGTGGCGAACAAGAATATCACAAAAATGTTTCATTTCGCGTAAGTCGTTACTTCTCCGATTCTCGGCTGCCTGGACACGAAATATTCTGAGAACAAATGTTGCTCCAATTTCGCTGCAAAAGCTATATACCAGCAGTATGGAGTAAGGGAAACAAGAATATCACAAAAATATTTCATTTCGTGTAAGTCGATATTTCGACGATTCTCGGCTCCCTGGACACTAAATATGCTCTGAACAAAAGTTGCTCCAAATACGCTGCAAAAATTATATAAGAGCAGTTTGGAGTAAGGTAAACAAAAATATCACAAAAATATTTCATTTCGTGTAAGTTGATATTTCGACGATTCTCGGCTCCCTGGACACGAAAATATATATCACAAATGTTGCTCCAAATTCACTGCAATAGCTATATACGAGCAGTTTGGAGTGTGGCGAACAATATCATCACAAAAATGTTTCATTTCGCGTAAGTCGATTCTTCGCAGATTCTCGGCTGCCTGGACACGAAATATTCTAAGAACAAATGTTGCACCAATTTCGCTGCAAAAGCTATATATACCAGCAGTATGGAGTATGGGAAACAAGAATATCACAAAAATATTTCATTTCGTGTAAGTCGATATTTCTACGATTCTCGGCTCCCTGGTAACGAAATATACATATAACAAAAGTTGCTCCAAATTCGCTGCAAAAGCTATATACGAGCAGTTTGGAGTGTGGGGAACAAGAATATCACAAAAATTTTTCATGTCGCCTAAGTCGATATTTCGCCGATTCTCAGCCCCTGGTCACGGAATATACATATACCAAAAGTTGCTCCAAATTTGCTGCAAATGCTATCTACGAGCAGTTTGGAGTGTGGGGAACAAGAATATCACATATATATTTCTTTTCGTGTAAGTCGATATTTCGATGATTCTCGGCTCCCTGGACACTGAATATACTCAGAACAAAAGTTGCTCCAAATTCGCTGCAAAGGCTATATACGAGCAGTTTGGTGTGTGGGGAACAAGAATATCACAAAAATTTTTCATTTCGCCTAAGTCAATATTTCGCCGATTCTCAGCTCCCTGGTCACGAAATATACATATACCAAAAGTTGATCCAAATTCGCCTCAAATGCTATTGGGATTATTTTGGAGCGCGGGGAACAAGAATATCATAAAAATGTTTCATTACGTGTAAGTCGATATTTCGACGATTTTCGGCTCCCTGGTCAAGAAATATACATATAACAAAAGTTGCTCTAAATTCGCTGCAAATGCTATTTACGAGAAGTTTGGAGTGTGGGGAAGAAGAATATCACAAAAATTTTTCATTTCGTGTAAGTCGATATTTCGACGATTTTCGGCTCCCTGGACACTAAATATACTCAGAACATAAGTTGCCCCAAATTCGCTGCAAAAGCTATATACGAGCAGTTTGGAGTGTGGGGAACAAGAATATCACAAAAAATTAAGTCGATATTTCGAGGATTCTCGGCTCCCTGGACCCTAAATATACTCAGAACAAAAGTTGTTACAAATTCGCTGTGAAGGCTATATACGAGCAGTTTGGAGTAAGGTAAAAAAGAATATCACAAAAATATTTCATTTGGTGTAAGTTGATATTTCGACGATTCTCGGCTCCCTGGACACGAAAATATATATCACAAAAGTTGCTCCAAATTCGCTGCAAATGCTATTTACGAGCAGTTTGGAGCCTGGGGAACAAGAATATCATAAAAATGTTTCATTACGTGTAAGTCGATTTTACGACGATTCTCAGCTGCCTGGACACGAAATATTCTCAGAACAAAAGTTGCTCCAAATTCGCTGCATAAGCTAAAAGCGAATAGTTTGGAGCGCGGTGAAGAAGATTATCACAAAAATGTATCACTAAGTGTAAGTCGATTTCTCGACGATTCGCGGCTCCCTGGACACGAAATATTCTCAGAACAAAAGTTGCTCCAAATTCGTTGCAAATGCTATTTACGAGCAGTTTGGATCGTGGGGAACAAGAATATCACAAAAATTTTTCATTTCGCCTAAGTCGATATTTCGCCGATTCTCAGCTCCCTGGTCACGAAATATACATATACCGAAAGTTGATCCAAATTCGCCTCAAATGCTATTTACGAGCAGTTTGGAGCTCGGGGAATAAGAATATCATAAAAATGTTTTATTTCGTGTAAGTTGATATTTCGACGATTCTCGGCTCCCTGGACACTAAATATACTCAGGACAAATGTTGCTCCAAATTCGCTGCGAAGGCTATATACGAGCAGTTTGGTGTGTGGGTAACAAGAATATCACAAAAATTTTTCATTTCGCCTAAGTCAAAATTTCCCGATTCTCAGCTCCCTGCTCACGAAATATACATATACCAAAAGTTGATCCAAATTCGCCTCAAATGCTATTTGCGATTAGTTTGGAGCGCGGGGAACAAGAATATCATAAAAATGTTTCATTACATGTAAGTCGATATTTCGACGATTTTCGGCTCCCTGGTCACGAAATATACATATAGCAAAAGTTGCTCCAAATTCGCTGCAAATGCTATTTACGAGAAGTTTGGAGTGTGGGGAAGAAGAATAACGCAAAAATTTTTCATTTCTTGTAAGTCGAAATTTCGACGATTTTCGGCTCCCTGGACACTAAATATACTCAGAACAAAAGTTGCCCCAAATTCGCTGCAAAAGCTATATACGAGCAGTTTGGAGTAAGGTAAACAAGAATATCACAAAAATATTTGATTTCGTGTAAGTCGGTATTTAGACGATTCTCGGCTCCATGGACACGAAATTTGCATATAACAAACGTTGCTCCAAATTAGCTACAAAACCTATATACCAGCAGTTTGGAGTAAGGTAAACAAGAATATCACAAAAATATTTCATTTCGTGTAAGTCGGTATTTCGACGATTCTCGGATCCCTGGACACGAAATATGCATATAACAAAAGTTGCTCCAAATTCGCTGCAAATGCTATTTACGAGCAGTTTGGAGCGTGGGGAAAGACAATATCACAAAAATATTTCATTTCGTGTAAGTTGATATTTCGACGATTCTCGGCTCCCTGGACACTAAATATACTCAGAACAAAAGTTGCTCCAACTTCGCTGCAAAAGCTATATACGAGCAGTTTGGAGTAAGGTAAATAGGAATATCACAAAAATATTTCATTTCGTGTAAGTCGGTATTTAGATGATTCTCGGCTCCCAGGACACGAAATATGCATATAAAAAAAGTTGCTCCAAATTAGCTGCAAAAGCTATTTACGAGCAGTTTGGAGCGTGGGGAACAAGAATATTATAAAAATGTTTCATTACATGTAAGTCGATTTTACGACGATTCTCAACTCCCTGGACACGAAATATTCTCAGAACAAAAGTTGCTCCAAATTCGCTGCAAAAACTATATACGAGCAGTTTGGAGTGTGGGGAACAAGAATATCACAAAAATTTTTCATTTCGCCTAAGTCGATATTTCGCCGATTCTCAGCTCCCTGGTCACGAAATATACATATACCAAGTTGCTCCAAATTCGCCTCAAATGCTATTTACGAGTAGTTTGGAGCGCGGGGACAAGAATATCATAAAAATGTTTCATTACGTGTAAGTCGATATTTCGAAGATTCTCGGCTACCTGGTCACGAAATATCCATATAACAGAAGTTGCTCCAAATTCGCTGCAAATGCTATTTACGAGCAGTTTGGAGCGTGGGGAACAACAATATCACAAAAATTTTTCATTTCGCGTAAGTCGATTTTTCGAGGATTCTCAGCTCCCTGGACACGAAATATACTCAGAACAAAAGTTGCTCCAAATTCGCTTCAAAAGCTATATACGAGCAGTTTGGAGTGTGGGGAACAAGAATATCACAATAATTTTTCATTTCGTGTAAGTCGATATTTCGAGGATTACGGCTCCCTGGACACTAAATATACTAAGGAACAAAAGTTGCTCCAAATTCGCTACAAAAGCTATATACGAGCAGTTTGAATATGGTAAACAAGAATATCACAAAAATATTTCATTTCGTGTAAGTCGGTATTTTGACGATTCTCGGCTCCCTGGACAAGAAATATGCATATTATAAAAGTTGCTCCAAATTAGCTGCAAAAGCTATATATCAGCAGTTTGGAGTAAGGTAAACAAGAATATCACAAAAATATTTCATTTCGTGTAAGTTGATATTTCGACGATTCTCGGCTCCCTGGACACTAAATATACTCAGGACAAAAGTTGCTCCAAATTCGCTGTGAAGGCTATATACGAGCAGTTTGGTGTGTGGGGAACAAGAATATCACAAAAATTTTTCATTTCGCCTAAGTCAAAATTTCCCGATTCTCAGCTCCCTGCTCACGAAATATACATATACCAAAAGTTGATCCAAATTCGCCTCAAATGCTATTTGCGATTAGTTTGGAGCGCGGGGAACAAGAATATCATAAAAATGTTTCATTACATGTAAGTCGATATTTCGACGATTTTCGGCTCCCTGGTCACGAAATATACATATAGCAAAAGTTGCTCCAAATTCGCTGCAAATGCTATTTACGAGAAGTTTGGAGTGTGGGGAAGAAGAATAACGCAAAAATTTTTCATTTCGTGTAAGTCGAAATTTCGACGATTTTCGTCTCCCTGGACACTAAATATACTCAGAACAAAAGTTGCCCCAAATTCGCTGCAAAATCTATATACGAGCAGTTTGGAGTAAGGTAAACAAGAATATCACAAAAGTATTTCATTTCGTGTAAGTCGGTATTTCGACGATTCTCGGCTCCCTGGACACGAAATATGCATATAATAAACGTTGCTCCAAATTAGCTACAAAACCTATATACCAGCAGTTTGGAGTAAGGTAAACAAGAATATCACAAAAATATTTCATTTCGTGTAAGTCGGTATTTCGACGATTCTCGGATCCCTGGACACGAAATATGCATATAACAAAAGTTGCTCCAAATTCGCTGCAAATGCTATTTACGAGCAGTTTGGAGCGTGGGGAAAGACAATATCACAAAAATATTTCATTTCGTGTAAGTTGATATTTCGACGATTCTCGGCTCCCTGGACACTAAATATACTCAGAACAAAAGTTGCTCCAACTTCGCTGCAAAAGCTATATACGAGCAGTTTGGAGTAAGGTAATAAGGAATATCACAAAAATATTTCATTTCGTGTAAGTCGATATTTAGATGATTCTCGGCTCCCAGGACACGAAATATGCATATAAAAAAAGTTGCTCCAAATTAGCTGCAAAAGCTATTTACGAGCAGTTTGGAGCGTGGGGAACAAGAATATTATAAAAATGTTTCATTACATGTAAGTCGATTTTACGACGATTCTCAACTCCCTGGACACGAAATATTCTCAGAACAAAAGTTGCTCCAAATTCACTGCATAATCTAAAAGCGAACAGTTTGGAGTGCGGGATGAAGATTATCACAAAAATGTATCACTAAGTGTAAGTCGATTTCTCGACGATTCGCGGCTCCCTGGACACGAAATATTCTCAGAACAAAAGTTGCTCCAAATTCGCTGCAAAAACTATATACGAGCAGTTTGGAGTGTGGGGAACAAGAATATCACAAAAATTTTTCATTTCGCCTAAGTCGATATTTCGCCGATTCTCAGCTCCCTGGTCACGAAATATACATATACCGAAAGTTGATCCAAATTCGCCTCAAATGCTATTTACGAGCAGTTTGGAGCTCGGGGAATAAGAATATCATAAAAATGTTTTATTTCGTGTAAGTTGATATTTCGACAATTCTCGGCTCCCTGGACACTAAATATACTCAGGACAAAAGTTGCTCCAAATTCGCTGCGAAGGCTATATACGAGCAGTTTGGTGTGTGGGGAACAAGAATATCACAAAAATTTTTCATTTCGCCTAAGTCAAAATTTCCCGATTCTCAGCTCTCTGCTCACGAAATATACATATACCAAAAGTTGATCCAAATTCGCCTCAAATGCTATTTGCGATTAGTTTGGAGCGCGGGGAACAAGAATATCATAAAAATGTTTCATTACATGTAAGTCGATATTTCGACGATTTTCGGCTCCCTGGTCACGAAATATACATATAGCAAAAGTTGCTCCAAATTCGCTGCAAATGCTATTTACGAGAAGCTTGGAGTGTGGGGAAGAAGAATAACACAAAAATTTTTCATTTCGTGTAAGTCGAAATTTCGACGATTTTCGGCTCCCTGGACACTAAATATACTCAGAACAAAAGTTGCCCCAAATTCGCTGCAAAAGCTCTATACGAGCAGTTTGGAGTAAGGTAAACAAGAATATCACAAAAGTATTTCATTTCGTGTAAGTCGGTATTTCGACGATTCTCGGCTCCCTGGACACGAAATATGCATATAACAAACGTTGCTCCAAATTAGCTACAAAACCTATATACCAGCAGTTTGGAGTAAGGTAAACAAGAATATCACAAAAATATTTCATTTCGTGTAAGTCGGTATTTCGACGATTCTCGGATCCCTGGACACGAAATATGCATATAACAAAAGTTGCTCCAAAATCGCTGCAAATGCTATTTACGAGCAGTTTGGAGCGTGGGGAAAGACAATATCACAAAAATATTTCATTCCGTGTAAGTTGATATTTCGACGATTCTCGGCTCCCTGGACACTAAATATACTCAGAACAAAAGTTGCTCCAACTTCGCTGCAAAAGCTATATACGAGCAGTTTGGAGTAAGGTAAATAGGAATATCACAAAAATATTTCATTTCGTGTAAGTCAGTATTTCGATGATTCTCGGCTCCCAGGACACGAAATATGCATATAAAAAAAGTTGCTCCAAATTCGCTGCAAAAGCTATTTACGAGCAGTTTGGAGCGTGGGGAACAAGAATATTATAAAAATGTTTCATTACATGTAAGTCGATTTTACTACGATTCTCAAATCCCTGGACACGAAATATTCTCAGAACAAAAGTTGCTCCAAATTCACTGCATAATCTAAAAGCGAACAGTTTGGAGTTCGGGATGAAGATTATCACAAAAATGTATCACTAAGTGTAAGTCGATTTCTCGACGATTCGCGGCTCCCTGGACACGAAATATTCTCAGAACAAAAGTTGCTCCAAATTCGCTGCAAAAACTATATACGAGCAGTTAGGAGTGTGGGGAACAAGAATATCACAAAAATTTTTCATTTCGCCTAAGTCGATATTTCGCCGATTCTCAGCTCCCTGGTCACGAAATATACATATACCAAAAGTTGCTCCAAATTCGCCTCAAATGCTATTTACGAGCAGTTTGGAGTGTGGGGAACAAGAATATCACAATAATTTTTCATTACGTGTAAGTCGATATTTCGAAGATTCTCGGCTACCTGGTCACGAAATATCCATATAACAGAAGTTGCTCCAAATTCGCTGCAAATGCTATTTACGAGCATTTTGGAGCGTGGGGAACAACAATATCACAAAAATTTTTCATTTCGCGTAAGTCGATTTTTCGAGGATTCTCAGCTCCCTGGACACGAAATATACTCAGAACAAAAGTTGCTCCAAATTCGCTTCAAAAGCTATATACGAGCAGTTTGGAGTGTGGGGAACAAGAATATCACAATAATTTTTCATTTCGTGTAAGTCGATATTTCGAGGATTACGGCTCCCTGGACACTAAATATACTAAGGAACAAAAGTTGCTCCAAATTCGCTACAAAAGCTATATACGAGCAGTTTGAATATGGTAAACAAGAATATCACAAAAATATTTCATTTCGTGTAAGTTGATATTTCGACGATTCTCGGCTCCCTGGACACTAAATATACTCAGGACAAAAGTTGCTCCAAATTCGCTGTGAAGGCTATATACGAGCAGTTTGGTGTGTGGGGAACAAGAATATCACAAAAATTTTTCATTTCGCCTAAGTCAAAGTTTCCCGATTCTCAGCTCCCTGCTCACGAAATATACATATACCAAAAGTTGATCCAAATTCGCCTCAAATGCTATTTGCGATTAGTTTGGAGCGCGGGGAACAAGAATATCATAAAAATGTTTCATTACATGTAAGTCGATATTTCGACGATTTTCGGCTCCCTGGTCACGAAATATACATATAGCAAAAGTTGCTCCAAATTCGCTGCAAATGCTATTTACGAGAAGTTTGGAGTGTGGGGAAGAAGAATAACGCAAAAATTTTTCATTTCGTGTAAGTCGAAATTTCGACGATTTTCGTCTCCCTGGACACTAAATATACTCAGAACAAAAGTTGCCCCAAATTCGCTGCAAAATCTATATACGAGCAGTTTGGAGTAAGGTAAACAAGAATATCACAAAAGTATTTCATTTCGTGTAAGTCGGTATTTCGACGATTCTCGGCTCCCTGGACACGAAATATGCATATAATAAACGTTGCTCCAAATTAGCTACAAAACCTATATACCAGCAGTTTGGAGTAAGGTAAACAAGAATATCACAAAAATATTTCATTTCGTGTAAGTCGGTATTTCGACGATTCTCGGATCCCTGGACACGAAATATGCATATAACAAAAGTTGCTCCAAATTCGCTGCAAATGCTATTTACGAGCAGTTTGGAGCGTGGGGAAAGACAATATCACAAAAATATTTCATTTCGTGTAAGTTGATATTTCGACGATTCTCGGCTCCCTGGACACTAAATATACTCAGAACAAAAGTTGCTCCAACTTCGCTGCAAAAGCTATATACGAGCAGTTTGGAGTAAGGTAATAAGGAATATCACAAAAATATTTCATTTCGTGTAAGTCGATATTTAGATGATTCTCGGCTCCCAGGACACGAAATATGCATATAAAAAAAGTTGCTCCAAATTAGCTGCAAAAGCTATTTACGAGCAGTTTGGAGCGTGGGGAACAAGAATATTATAAAAATGTTTCATTACATGTAAGTCGATTTTACGACGATTCTCAACTCCCTGGACACGAAATATTCTCAGAACAAAAGTTGCTCCAAATTCACTGCATAATCTAAAAGCGAACAGTTTGGAGTGCGGGATGAAGATTATCACAAAAATGTATCACTAAGTGTAAGTCGATTTCTCGACGATTCGCGGCTCCCTGGACACGAAATATTCTCAGAACAAAAGTTGCTCCAAATTCGCTGCAAATGCTATTTACGGGCAGTTTGGAGTGTGGGGAACAAGAATATCGAGAAAATTTTTCATTTCGTGTAAGTCGATATTTCGACGAATCTCGGCTCCCTGGACACTAAATATACTCTGAACAAAAGTTGCTCCAAATTCGCTGCAAAAGCTATATAAGAGGAGTTTGGAGTAAGGTAAACAAGAATATCACAAAACTATTTCATTTCGTGTAAGTTGATATTTCGACCGTCTCGGCTCCCTGGACACGAAAATATATATCACAAAGGTTGCTCCAAATTCGCTGCAAATGCTATATACGAGCAGTTTGGAGCGTGGGGAACAAGAATATCATAAAAATGTTTCATTACGTGTAAGTCGATTTTACGACGATTCTCAGCTGCCTGGACACGAAATATTCTCAGAACAAAAGTTGCTCCTAATTCGCTGCATAAGCTAAAAGCGAATAGTTTGGAGCGCGGGGAAAAAGAATATCACAAAAATGTATCACTAAGTGTAAGTCGATTTCTCGACGATTCTCGGCTCCTTGGTCACGAAATAAACATATAACAAAAGTTGCTCCAAATTCGCTGCAAATGTTATTTACGAGTAGTTTGGAGCGTGGGGAACAAAAATATCACAAACATTTTACATTTCGCGTAAGTCGATATTTCGGCGATTCTCGGCTCCCTGTACACTAAATATACTCTGAACAAAAGTTGCTCCAAATTCGCTGCAAAAGGTATTTAAGAGCAGTTTGGAGTAAGGTAAACAAGAATATCACAAAAATATTTCATTTCGTGTAAGTTAATATTTCGACGATTCTCGGCTCCCTGGACACGAAAATATATATCACAAAAGTTGCTCCAAATTCACTGCAAAAGCTATATACGAGCAGTTTGGATTGTGGCGAACAAGAATACCATAAAAATGTTTCATTTCGTGTAAGTCGATTCTTCGCCGATTCTCGGCTGCCTGGACACGAAATATTCTGAGAACAAACGTGGCTCCAATTTCGCTGCAAAAGCTATATACCAGCAGTATGGAGTATGGGAAACAAGAATATCACAAAAATATTTCATTTCGCGTAAGTCGATTTTTCAAGGATTCTCAGCTCCCTGGACACGAAATATATTATTCTAACAAACATTGCTCCAAATTCGCTGCAAAAGCTATATACGAGAAATTTGGGGTGTGGGGAACAAGAATATCAAAAAAAAAAAATCATTTCCTGTAAGTCGATATTTCGACGATTCTCGGCTCCCTGGACACTAAAATATATTTCACAAAAGTTGCTCCAAATTCGCTGCAAATGCTATATACGAACAGTTCTGAGCGTGGGGAACAAGAATATCATAAAAACGTTTCATTACGTGTAAGTCGATTTTACGACGATTCTCAGCTGCCTGGACACGAAATATTCTCAGAACAAGTTGCTACAAATTCGCTGCATAAGCTAAAAGCGAATAGTTTGGAGCGCGGGGAAGACTATCACAAAAATGTATCACTAAGTCTAAGTCGATTTCTCAATGATTCTCGGCTCCCTGGTTACGAAATATACATATAACAAAAAGTGCTCCAAATTCGCTGCAAATGCTATTTACGAGCAGATTGGAGCGTGGGGAACAAGAATATCACAAAAATTTTTCATTTCGCGTAAGTCGATTTTTCGAGGATCCTCAGCTCCCTGGACAGGAAATATATTATCCTAACAAACGTTGCTCCAAATTCGCTGCAAAATTATATACGAGAAGTTAGGAGTGTGGGGAACAAGAATATCAAAAAAAAATTTCATTTCTTGTAAGTCGATATTTCGACGATTCTCGGCTCCATGGACACTAAATATACTCTGAACAAAAGTTGCTCCAAATTCGCTATAAGAGCTATATAAGAGCAGTTTGGAGTAAGGTAAACAAGAATATCACAAAAATATTTCATATCGTGTAAGTCTATATTTCGACGGTTCTCGGCTCCCTGGACACTAAATATACTCTGAACAAAAGTTGCTCCAAATTCGCTGCAAAAGCTATATAAGAGCAATTTGGAGTAAGGTAAACAAGAATATCACAAAAATATTTCATATCGTGTAAGTCGATATTTCGACGATTCTCGGCTCCCTGGACACGAAAAATACATATAACATCGGTTGCTGCAAATTCACTGCAACAGCTATATACATTCAGTTTGAGGCGTGGGAAATCAGAATATCACATAAATTTTTCATTTAGCGTAAGTCGATTTTTCGAGGATTCTCAGCTCCCTGGACACGAAATATATTATCCTAACAAACGTTGTTCCAAATTCGCTGCAAAAGCTATATAAGAGCAGTTTGGAGTAAGGTAAACAAGAATATCACAAAAATATTTCATTCATATCGTGTAAGTCGATATTTCGACGATTCTCGGATCCCTGGACACTAAATATACTCTGAACAAAAGTTGCTCCAAATTCGCTGCAAAAGCTATATAAGAGCAGTTTGGAGTAAGGTAAACAAGAATATCACAAAAATATTTCATTTCGTGTAAGTTGATATTTCAACGATTCTCGGCTCCCTGGACACGAAAATGCATATAACAAAAGTTGCTCCAAATTCGCTGCAAAAGCTATATACGAGCAGTTTGGGGTGTGGGGAACAAGAATATCACAAAAATTTTTCATTTCGCCTAAGTCGATATTTCGTAGATTCTCAGCTCCCTGGTCACGAAATATACATATACCAAAAGTTGCTCCAAATTCGCTGCAAATGCTATATACGAGAAGTTTGGAGTGTGGGGAACAAGAATATCACAAAAATATTTTATTTCGTGTAAGTTGATATTTCGACGATTCTCGGCTCCCTGGACATGAAAATATATATCACAAAAGTTGCTCCAAATTCGCTGCAAATGCTATATACGAGCAGTTTGGAGCGTGGGGAACAAGAATATCATAAAAATGTTTCATTACGTGTAAGTCGATTTTACGGCGATTCTCAGCTGCCTGGACACGAAATATTCTCAGAACAAAAGTTGCTCCAAATTCGCTGCATTAGCTAAAAGCGAATAGTTTGGAGGGCGGGGAAGAATATTATCACAAAAATGTATCACTATGAGTAAGTCGATTTCTCGACGATTCTCGGCTCCCTGGTCACGAAATATACATATAACAAACGTTGCTCCAAATTCGCTGCAAATGCTATATACGAGTAGTTTGGAGTGTGGGGAATAAGAATATCACAAAAATATTTCATTTCGTGTAAGTTCATATTTCGACGATTCTCGGCTCGCTGGACACGAAAATATATATCACAAATGTTGCTCCAATTTCGCTGCAAAAGCTATATACCAGCAGTATGGAGTATGGGAAACAAGAATATCACAAAAATATTTAATTTCGTGCAAGTCGATATTTCGACGATTCTCGGCTCCCTGGACACGAAATATACACTTAACATAGGTTGCTGCAAATTCACTGCAACTGCTATATACATTCAGTTTGAGGCGTGGGAAATCAGAATATCACAAAAATTTTTCATTTAGCGTAAGTCGATTTTTCGAGGATTCTCAGCTCCCTGGACACGAAATATATTATCCTAACAAACGTTGCTCCAAATTCGCTGCAACAGCTATATATGAGAAGTTTGGAGTGTGGGGAACAAGAAAATCACAAAAATTTTTCATTTCGTGTAAGTCGATATTTCGACGATTCTCGGCTCCCTGGACACTACATATACTCTGAACAAAAGTTGCTCCAAATTCGCTGCAAAAGCTATATAAGAGCAGTTTGGAGTAAGGTTAACAAGCATATCACAAAAATATTTCATTTCGTGTAAGTTGATATTTCAACGATTTTCGGCTCCCTGGTCACGAAATTACATATAACAAAAGTTGCTCCAAATTCGCCTCAAATGCTATTTACGAGCAGCTTGGAGCGCGGGGAACAAGAATATCATAAAAATGTTTCATTACGTGTTTGTCGATATTTCGACGATTCTTGGCACCCTGGTAACGAAATATACATATAACAAAAGTTGCTCCAAATTCGCTGCAAATGCTATTTACGAGCAGTTTGGAGCGTAGGGAACAAGAATATCACAAAAATATTTCATTTCGTGTAAGTTGATATTTCGACGATTAACGGCTCCCTGGACACGAAAAATACATATAACAAAAGTTGCTCCATATTCGCTGCAAATGCTATTTACGAGCAGTTCGGAGCGTGGGGAACAAGAATATCATAAAAATGTTTCATTACGTGTAAGTCGATTTTACGACGATTCTCAGCTGCCTGGACACGAAATATTCTCAGAACAAAAGTTGCTCCAAATTCGCTGCATAAGCTAAAAGCGAATAGTTTGGAGTGCGGGGAAGAAGATTATCACAAAAATGTATCACTAAGTGTAAGTCGACTTCTCGACTATTCTCGGCTCCTCGGTCACGAAATATACATATAGTAAAAGTTGCTCCAAATTTGCTGCAAATGCTATATACGAGCAGTTTGGAGCGTGGGGAACAAGAATATCACAAAAATTTTTCATTTCGCGTAAGTCGAGTTTTCAAGGATTCTCAGCTCCCTGGACACGAAATAATATATTCTAACAAACATTGCTCCAAATTCGCTGCAAAAGCTATATACGAGAAATTTGGGGTGTGGGGAACAAGAATATCAAAAAAAAAATCATTTCCTGTAAGTCGATATTTCGACGATTCTCGGCTCCCTGGACACTAAAATATATTTCACAAAAGTTGCTCCAAATTCGCTGCAAATGCTATATACGAACAGTTCTGAGCGTGGGGAACAAGAATATCATAAAAACGTTTCATTACGTGTAAGTCGATTTTACGACGATTCTCAGCTGCCTGGACACGAAATATTCTCAGAACAAGTTGCTACAAATTCGCTGCATAAGCTAAAAGCGAATAGTTTGGAGCGCGGGGAAGACTATCACAAAAATGTATCACTAAGTGTAAGTCGATTTCTCAATGATTCTCGGCTCCCTGGTCACGAAATATACATATAACAAAAAGTGCTCCAAATTCGCTGCAAATGCTATTTACGAGCAGTTTGGAACGTGGGGAACAAGAATATCACAAAAATATTTAATTTCGTGCAAGTCGATATTTCGACGATTCTCGGCTCCCTGGACACGAAATATACACTTAACATAGGTTGCTGCAAATTCACTGCAACTGCTATATACATTCAGTTTGAGGCGTGGGAAATCAGAATATCACAAAAATTTTTCATTTAGCGTAAGTCGATTTTTCGAGGATTCTCAGCTCCCTGGACACGAAATATATTATCCTAACAAACGTTGCTCCAAATTCGCTGCAACAGCTATATATGAGAAGTTTGGAGTGTGGGGAACAAGAATATCACAAAAATTTTTCATTTCGTGTAAGTCGATATTTCGACGATTCTCGGCTCCCTGGACACTACATATACTCTGAACAAAAGTTGCTCCAAATTCGCTGCAAAAGCTATATAAGAGCAGTTTGGAGTAAGGTTAACAAGAATATCACAAAAATATTTCATTTCGTGTAAGTTGATATTTCAACGATTTTCGGCTCCCTGGTCACGAAATTACATATAACAAAAGTTGCTCCAAATTCGCCTCAAATGCTATTTACGAGCAGCTTGGAGCGCGGGGAACAAGAATATCATAAAAATGTTTCATTACGTGTTTGTCGATATTTCGACGATTCTTGGCACCCTGGTAACGAAATATACATATAACAAAAGTTGCTCCAAATTCGCTGCAAATGCTATTTACGAGCAGTTTGGAGCGTAGGGAACAAGAATATCACAAAAATATTTCATTTCGTGTAAATTGATATTTCGACGATTAACGGCTCCCTGGACACGAAAAATACATATAACAAAAGTTGCTCCATATTCGCTGCAAATGCTATTTACGAGCAGTTCGGAGCGTGGGGAACAAGAATATCATAAAAATGTTTCATTACGTGTAAGTCGATTTTACGACGATTCTCAGCTGCCTGGACACGAAATATTCTCAGAACAAAAGTTGCTCCAAATTCGCTGCATAAGCTAAAAGCGAATAGTTTGGAGCGCGGGGAAGAAGATTATCACAAAAATGTATCACTAAGTGTAAGTCGACTTCTCGACTATTCTCGGCTCCTCGGTCACGAAATATACATATAGTAAAAGTTGCTCCAAATTTGCTGCAAATGCTATATACGAGCAGTTTGGAGCGTGGGGAACAAGAATATCACAAAAATTTTTCATTTCGCGTAAGTCGATTTTTCAAGGATTCTCAGCTCCCTGGACACGAAATATATTATTCTAACAAACATTGCTCCAAATTCGCTGCAAAAGCTATATACGAGAAATTTGGGGTGTGGGGAACAAGAATATCAAAAAAAAAAAATCATTTCCTGTAAGTCGATATTTCGACGATTCTCGGC
Organism: Hymenopus coronatus; assembly: GCA_030762935.1. Taxonomy (NCBI): domain Eukaryota; kingdom Metazoa; phylum Arthropoda; class Insecta; order Mantodea; family Hymenopodidae; genus Hymenopus; species Hymenopus coronatus. The sequence goes on from CM060890.1 coordinate 15,417,980, forward strand.
TCCCTGGACACTAAAATATATTTCACAAAAGTTGCTCCAAATTCGCTGCAAATGCTATATACGAACAGTTCTGAGCGTGGGGAACAAGAATATCATAAAAACGTTTCATTACGTGTAAGTCGATTTTACGACGATTCTCAGCTGCCTGGACACGAAATATTCTCAGAACAAGTTGCTACAAATTCGCTGCATAAGCTAAAAGCGAATAGTTTGGAGCGCGGGGAAGACTATCACAAAAATGTATCACTAAGTGTAAGTCGATTTCTCAATGATTCTCGGCTCCCTGGTCACGAAATATACATATAACAAAAAGTGCTCCAAATTCGCTGCAAATGCTATTTACGAGCAGTTTGGAACGTGGGGAACAAGAATATCACAAAAATATTTAATTTCGTGCAAGTCGATATTTCGACGATTCTCGGCTCCCTGGACACGAAATATACACTTAACATAGGTTGCTGCAAATTCACTGCAACTGCTATATACATTCAGTTTGAGGCGTGGGAAATCAGAATATCACAAAAATTTTTCATTTAGCGTAAGTCGATTTTTCGAGGATTCTCAGCTCCCTGGACACGAAATATATTATCCTAACAAACGTTGCTCCAAATTCGCTGCAACAGCTATATATGAGAAGTTTGGAGTGTGGGGAACAAGCATATCACAAAAATTTTTCATTTCGTGTAAGTCGATATTTCGACGATTCTCGGCTCCCTGGACACTACATATACTCTGAACAAAAGTTGCTCCAAATTCGCTGCAAAAGCTATATAAGAGCAGTTTGGAGTAAGGTTAACAAGAATATCACAAAAATATTTCATTTCGTGTAAGTTGATATTTCAACGATTTTCGGCTCCCTGGTCACGAAATTACATATAACAAAAGTTGCTCCAAATTCGCCTCAAATGCTATTTACGAGCAGCTTGGAGCGCGGGGAACAAGAATATCATAAAAATGTTTCATTACGTGTTTGTCGATATTTCGACGATTCTTGGCACCCTGGTAACGAAATATACATATAACAAAAGTTGCTCCAAATTCGCTGCAAATGCTATTTACGAGCAGTTTGGAGCGTAGGGAACAAGAATATCACAAAAATATTTCATTTCGTGTAAGTTGATATTTCGACGATTAACGGCTCCCTGGACACGAAAAATACATATAACAAAAGTTGCTCCATATTCGCTGCAAATGCTATTTACGAGCAGTTCGGAGCGTGGGGAACAAGAATATCATAAAAATGTTTCATTACGTGTAAGTCGATTTTACGACGATTCTCAGCTGCCTGGACACGAAATATTCTCAGAACAAAAGTTGCTCCAAATTCGCTGCATAAGCTAAAAGCGAATAGTTTGGAGCGCGGGGAAGAAGATTATCACAAAAATGTATCACTAAGTGTAAGTCGACTTCTCGACTATTCTCGGCTCCTCGGTCACGAAATATACATATAGTAAAAGTTGCTCCAAATTTGCTGCAAATGCTATATACGAGCAGTTTGGAGCGTGGGGAACAAGAATATCACAAAAATTTTTCATTTCGCGTAAGTCGATTTTTCAAGGATTCTCAGCTCCCTGGACACGAAATATATTATTCTAACAAACATTGCTCCAAATTCGCTGCAAAAGCTATATACGAGAAATTTGGGGTGTGGGGAACAAGAATATCAAAAAAAAAAAATCATTTCCTGTAAGTCGATATTTCGACGATTCTCGGCTCCCTGGACACTAAAATATATTTCACAAAAGTTGCTCCAAATTCGCTGCAAATGCTATATACGAACAGTTCTGAGCGTGGGGAACAAGAATATCATAAAAACGTTTCATTACGTGTAAGTCGATTTTACGACGATTCTCAGCTGCCTGGACACGAAATATTCTCAGAACAAGTTGCTACAAATTCGCTGCATAAGCTAAAAGCGAATAGTTTGGAGCGCGGGGAAGACTATCACAAAAATGTATCACTAAGTGTAAGTCGATTTCTCAATGATTCTCGGCTCCCTGGTCACGAAATATACATATAACAAAAAGTGCTCCAAATTCGCTGCAAATGCTATTTACGAGCAGTTTGGAACGTGGGGAACAAGAATATCACAAAAATTTTTCATTTCGCGTAAGTCGATTTTTCGAGGATCCTCAGCTCCCTGGACAGGAAATATATTATCCTAACAAACGTTGCTCCAAATTCGCTGCAAAATTATATACGAGAAGTTAGGAGTGTGGGGAACAAGAATATCAAAAAAAAATTTCATTTCTTGTAAGTCGATATTTCGACGACTCTCGGCTCCCTGGACACTAAATATACTCTGAACAAAAGTTGCTCCAAATTCGCTATAAGAGCTATATAAGAGCAGTTTGGAGTAAGGTAAACAAGAATATCACAAAAATATTTCATATCGTGTAAGTCTATATTTCGACGGTTCTCGGCTCCCTGGACACTAAATATACTCTGAACAAAAGTTGCTCCAAATTCGCTGCAAAAGCTATATAAGAGCAATTTGGAGTAAGGTAAACAAGAATATCACAAAAATATTTCATATCGTGTAAGTCGATATTTCGACGATTCTCGGCTCCCTGGACACGAAAAATTCATATAACATCGGTTGCTGCAAATTCACTGCAACTGCTATATACATTCAGTTTGAGGCGTGGGAAATCAGAATATCACATAAATTTTTCATTTAGCGTAAGTCGATTTTTCGAGGATTCTCAGCTCCCTGAACACGAAATATATTATCCTAACAAACGCTGCTCCAAATTCGCTGCAAAAGCTATATACGAGAAGTTTGGAGTGTGGGGAACAAGAATATCACAAAAATATTTCATTTCGTGTAAGTTGATATTTCGACGATTCTCGGCTCCCTGGACACGAAAAATACAAATAACAAAAGTTGCTCCAAATTCGCTTCAAATGCTATATTCGAGGAGTTTGGAGCGTGGGGAACAAGAATATCACAAAAATGTTTCATTTCGCGTAAGTCGATTCTTCGCCGATTCTCGGCTGGCTGGACACGAAATATTCTGAGAACAAATGTTGCTCCAAATTCGCCGCAAAAGCTATATACCAGCAGTATGGAGTAAGGTAAACACGAATATCACAAAAATATTTCATTTCGTGTAAGTCGATATTTCGACGATTCTCGGCTCCCTGGACACGAAATTACATATAACAAAAGTTGCTCCAAATTCGCCTCAAATGCTATTTACGAGCAGCTTGGAGCGCGGGGAACAAGAATATCATAAAAATGTTTCATTACGTGTAAGTCGATTTTACGACGATTCTCAGCCTCCTGGACACGAAATATTCTCAGAACAAAAGCTGCTCCAAATTCGCTGCTTAAGCTATAAGCGAATAGTTTGGAGTGCGGGGAAGAAGATTCTCACAAAAATGTATCACTAAGTGTAAGTCGATTTCTCGACGATTCGCGGCTCCCTGGACACGAAATATTCCCAGAACAAAAGTTGCTCCAAATTCACTGCAAATGCTAATTACGAGCAGTTTGGAGCGTGGGGAACAAGAAGATCACAAAAATATTTCATTTCGTGTAAGTTGATATTTCGAAGATTCTCGGCTCCCTGGACACGAAAAATAATTCACTGCAACTGCTATATACATTCAGTTTGAGGCGTGGGAAATCAGAATATCACATAAATTTTTCATTTAGCGTAAGTCGATTTTTCGAGGATTCTCAGCTCCCTGGACACGAAATATATTATCCTAACAAACGTTGTTCCAAATTCGCTGCAAAAGCTATATAAGAGCAGTTTGGAGTAAGGTAAACAAGAATATGACAAAAATATTTCATTCATATCGTGTAAGTCGATATTTCGACGATTCTCAGCTACCTGGACACGAAATATTCTCAGAACAAAATTTGCTCCAAATCGCTGCATAAGCTAAAAGCGAATAGTTTGGATCGCGGGGAAGAATAGTATCACAAAAATGTATCACTAAGTCTAAGTCGATTTCTCAATGATTCTCGGCTCCCTGGTTACGAAATATACATATAACAAAAAGTGCTCCAAATTCGCTGCAAATGCTATTTACGAGCAGATTGGAGCGTGGGGAACAAGAATATCACAAAAATTTTTCATTTCGCGTAAGTCGATTTTTCGAGGATCCTCAGCTCCCTGGACAGGAAATATATTATCCTAACAAACGTTGCTCCAAATTCGCTGCAAAATTATATACGAGAAGTTAGGAGTGTGGGGAACAAGAATATCAAAAAAAAATTTCATTTCTTGTAAGTCGATATTTCGACGATTCTCGGCTCCATGGACACTAAATATACTCTGAACAAAAGTTGCTCCAAATTCGCTATAAGAGCTATATAAGAGCAGTTTGGAGTAAGGTAAACAAGAATATCACAAAAATATTTCATATCGTGTAAGTCTATATTTCGACGGTTCTCGGCTCCCTGGACACTAAATATACTCTGAACAAAAGTTGCTCCAAATTCGCTGCAAAAGCTATATAAGAGCAATTTGGAGTAAGGTAAACAAGAATATCACAAAAATATTTCATATCGTGTAAGTCGATATTTCGACGATTCTCGGCTCCCTGGACACGAAAAATACATATAACATCGGTTGCTGCAAATTCACTGCAACAGCTATATACATTCAGTTTGAGGCGTGGGAAATCAGAATATCACATAAATTTTTCATTTAGCGTAAGTCGATTTTTCGAGGATTCTCAGCTCCCTGGACACGAAATATATTATCCTAACAAACGTTGTTCCAAATTCGCTGCAAAAGCTATATAAGAGCAGTTTGGAGTAAGGTAAACAAGAATATCACAAAAATATTTCATTCATATCGTGTAAGTCGATATTTCGACGATTCTCGGATCCCTGGACACTAAATATACTCTGAACAAAAGTTGCTCCAAATTCGCTGCAAAAGCTATATAAGAGCAGTTTGGAGTAAGGTAAACAAGAATATCACAAAAATATTTCATTTCGTGTAAGTTGATATTTCAACGATTCTCGGCTCCCTGGACACGAAAATGCATATAACAAAAGTTGCTCCAAATTCGCTGCAAAAGCTATATACGAGCAGTTTGGGGTGTGGGGAACAAGAATATCACAAAAATTTTTCATTTCGCCTAAGTCGATATTTCGTAGATTCTCAGCTCCCTGGTCACGAAATATACATATACCAAAAGTTGCTCCAAATTCGCTGCAAATGCTATATACGAGAAGTTTGGAGTGTGGGGAACAAGAATATCACAAAAATATTTTATTTCGTGTAAGTTGATATTTCGACGATTCTCGGCTCCCTGGACATGAAAATATATATCACAAAAGTTGCTCCAAATTCGCTGCAAATGCTATATACGAGCAGTTTGGAGCGTGGGGAACAAGAATATCATAAAAATGTTTCATTACGTGTAAGTCGATTTTACGGCGATTCTCAGCTGCCTGGACACGAAATATTCTCAGAACAAAAGTTGCTCCAAATTCGCTGCATTAGCTAAAAGCGAATAGTTTGGAGGGCGGGGAAGAATATTATCACAAAAATGTATCACTATGAGTAAGTCGATTTCTCGACGATTCTCGGCTCCCTGGTCACGAAATATACATATAACAAACGTTGCTCCAAATTCGCTGCAAATGCTATATACGAGTAGTTTGGAGTGTGGGGAATAAGAATATCACAAAAATATTTCATTTCGTGTAAGTTCATATTTCGACGATTCTCGGCTCGCTGGACACGAAAATATATATCACAAATGTTGCTCCAATTTCGCTGCAAAAGCTATATACCAGCAGTATGGAGTATGGGAAACAAGAATATCACAAAAATATTTAATTTCGTGCAAGTCGATATTTCGACGATTCTCGGCTCCCTGGACACGAAATATACACTTAACATAGGTTGCTGCAAATTCACTGCAACTGCTATATACATTCAGTTTGAGGCGTGGGAAATCAGAATATCACAAAAATTTTTCATTTAGCGTAAGTCGATTTTTCGAGGATTCTCAGCTCCCTGGACACGAAATATATTATCCTAACAAACGTTGCTCCAAATTCGCTGCAACAGCTATATATGAGAAGTTTGGAGTGTGGGGAACAAGAAAATCACAAAAATTTTTCATTTCGTGTAAGTCGATATTTCGACGATTCTCGGCTCCCTGGACACTACATATACTCTGAACAAAAGTTGCTCCAAATTCGCTGCAAAAGCTATATAAGAGCAGTTTGGAGTAAGGTTAACAAGCATATCACAAAAATATTTCATTTCGTGTAAGTTGATATTTCAACGATTTTCGGCTCCCTGGTCACGAAATTACATATAACAAAAGTTGCTCCAAATTCGCCTCAAATGCTATTTACGAGCAGCTTGGAGCGCGGGGAACAAGAATATCATAAAAATGTTTCATTACGTGTTTGTCGATATTTCGACGATTCTTGGCACCCTGGTAACGAAATATACATATAACAAAAGTTGCTCCAAATTCGCTGCAAATGCTATTTACGAGCAGTTTGGAGCGTAGGGAACAAGAATATCACAAAAATATTTCATTTCGTGTAAGTTGATATTTCGACGATTAACGGCTCCCTGGACACGAAAAATACATATAACAAAAGTTGCTCCATATTCGCTGCAAATGCTATTTACGAGCAGTTCGGAGCGTGGGGAACAAGAATATCATAAAAATGTTTCATTACGTGTAAGTCGATTTTACGACGATTCTCAGCTGCCTGGACACGAAATATTCTCAGAACAAAAGTTGCTCCAAATTCGCTGCATAAGCTAAAAGCGAATAGTTTGGAGTGCGGGGAAGAAGATTATCACAAAAATGTATCACTAAGTGTAAGTCGACTTCTCGACTATTCTCGGCTCCTCGGTCACGAAATATACATATAGTAAAAGTTGCTCCAAATTTGCTGCAAATGCTATATACGAGCAGTTTGGAGCGTGGGGAACAAGAATATCACAAAAATTTTTCATTTCGCGTAAGTCGAGTTTTCAAGGATTCTCAGCTCCCTGGACACGAAATAATATATTCTAACAAACATTGCTCCAAATTCGCTGCAAAAGCTATATACGAGAAATTTGGGGTGTGGGGAACAAGAATATCAAAAAAAAAATCATTTCCTGTAAGTCGATATTTCGACGATTCTCGGCTCCCTGGACACTAAAATATATTTCACAAAAGTTGCTCCAAATTCGCTGCAAATGCTATATACGAACAGTTCTGAGCGTGGGGAACAAGAATATCATAAAAACGTTTCATTACGTGTAAGTCGATTTTACGACGATTCTCAGCTGCCTGGACACGAAATATTCTCAGAACAAGTTGCTACAAATTCGCTGCATAAGCTAAAAGCGAATAGTTTGGAGCGCGGGGAAGACTATCACAAAAATGTATCACTAAGTGTAAGTCGATTTCTCAATGATTCTCGGCTCCCTGGTCACGAAATATACATATAACAAAAAGTGCTCCAAATTCGCTGCAAATGCTATTTACGAGCAGTTTGGAACGTGGGGAACAAGAATATCACAAAAATATTTAATTTCGTGCAAGTCGATATTTCGACGATTCTCGGCTCCCTGGACACGAAATATACACTTAACATAGGTTGCTGCAAATTCACTGCAACTGCTATATACATTCAGTTTGAGGCGTGGGAAATCAGAATATCACAAAAATTTTTCATTTAGCGTAAGTCGATTTTTCGAGGATTCTCAGCTCCCTGGACACGAAATATATTATCCTAACAAACGTTGCTCCAAATTCGCTGCAACAGCTATATATGAGAAGTTTGGAGTGTGGGGAACAAGAATATCACAAAAATTTTTCATTTCGTGTAAGTCGATATTTCGACGATTCTCGGCTCCCTGGACACTACATATACTCTGAACAAAAGTTGCTCCAAATTCGCTGCAAAAGCTATATAAGAGCAGTTTGGAGTAAGGTTAACAAGAATATCACAAAAATATTTCATTTCGTGTAAGTTGATATTTCAACGATTTTCGGCTCCCTGGTCACGAAATTACATATAACAAAAGTTGCTCCAAATTCGCCTCAAATGCTATTTACGAGCAGCTTGGAGCGCGGGGAACAAGAATATCATAAAAATGTTTCATTACGTGTTTGTCGATATTTCGACGATTCTTGGCACCCTGGTAACGAAATATACATATAACAAAAGTTGCTCCAAATTCGCTGCAAATGCTATTTACGAGCAGTTTGGAGCGTAGGGAACAAGAATATCACAAAAATATTTCATTTCGTGTAAATTGATATTTCGACGATTAACGGCTCCCTGGACACGAAAAATACATATAACAAAAGTTGCTCCATATTCGCTGCAAATGCTATTTACGAGCAGTTCGGAGCGTGGGGAACAAGAATATCATAAAAATGTTTCATTACGTGTAAGTCGATTTTACGACGATTCTCAGCTGCCTGGACACGAAATATTCTCAGAACAAAAGTTGCTCCAAATTCGCTGCATAAGCTAAAAGCGAATAGTTTGGAGCGCGGGGAAGAAGATTATCACAAAAATGTATCACTAAGTGTAAGTCGACTTCTCGACTATTCTCGGCTCCTCGGTCACGAAATATACATATAGTAAAAGTTGCTCCAAATTTGCTGCAAATGCTATATACGAGCAGTTTGGAGCGTGGGGAACAAGAATATCACAAAAATTTTTCATTTCGCGTAAGTCGATTTTTCAAGGATTCTCAGCTCCCTGGACACGAAATATATTATTCTAACAAACATTGCTCCAAATTCGCTGCAAAAGCTATATACGAGAAATTTGGGGTGTGGGGAACAAGAATATCAAAAAAAAAAAATCATTTCCTGTAAGTCGATATTTCGACGATTCTCGGCTCCCTGGACACTAAAATATATTTCACAAAAGTTGCTCCAAATTCGCTGCAAATGCTATATACGAACAGTTCTGAGCGTGGGGAACAAGAATATCATAAAAACGTTTCATTACGTGTAAGTCGATTTTACGACGATTCTCAGCTGCCTGGACACGAAATATTCTCAGAACAAGTTGCTACAAATTCGCTGCATAAGCTAAAAGCGAATAGTTTGGAGCGCGGGGAAGACTATCACAAAAATGTATCACTAAGTGTAAGTCGATTTCTCAATGATTCTCGGCTCCCTGGTCACGAAATATACATATAACAAAAAGTGCTCCAAATTCGCTGCAAATGCTATTTACGAGCAGTTTGGAACGTGGGGAACAAGAATATCACAAAAATATTTAATTTCGTGCAAGTCGATATTTCGACGATTCTCGGCTCCCTGGACACGAAATATACACTTAACATAGGTTGCTGCAAATTCACTGCAACTGCTATATACATTCAGTTTGAGGCGTGGGAAATCAGAATATCACAAAAATTTTTCATTTAGCGTAAGTCGATTTTTCGAGGATTCTCAGCTCCCTGGACACGAAATATATTATCCTAACAAACGTTGCTCCAAATTCGCTGCAACAGCTATATATGAGAAGTTTGGAGTGTGGGGAACAAGCATATCACAAAAATTTTTCATTTCGTGTAAGTCGATATTTCGACGATTCTCGGCTCCCTGGACACTACATATACTCTGAACAAAAGTTGCTCCAAATTCGCTGCAAAAGCTATATAAGAGCAGTTTGGAGTAAGGTTAACAAGAATATCACAAAAATATTTCATTTCGTGTAAGTTGATATTTCAACGATTTTCGGCTCCCTGGTCACGAAATTACATATAACAAAAGTTGCTCCAAATTCGCCTCAAATGCTATTTACGAGCAGCTTGGAGCGCGGGGAACAAGAATATCATAAAAATGTTTCATTACGTGTTTGTCGATATTTCGACGATTCTTGGCACCCTGGTAACGAAATATACATATAACAAAAGTTGCTCCAAATTCGCTGCAAATGCTATTTACGAGCAGTTTGGAGCGTAGGGAACAAGAATATCACAAAAATATTTCATTTCGTGTAAGTTGATATTTCGACGATTAACGGCTCCCTGGACACGAAAAATACATATAACAAAAGTTGCTCCATATTCGCTGCAAATGCTATTTACGAGCAGTTCGGAGCGTGGGGAACAAGAATATCATAAAAATGTTTCATTACGTGTAAGTCGATTTTACGACGATTCTCAGCTGCCTGGACACGAAATATTCTCAGAACAAAAGTTGCTCCAAATTCGCTGCATAAGCTAAAAGCGAATAGTTTGGAGCGCGGGGAAGAAGATTATCACAAAAATGTATCACTAAGTGTAAGTCGACTTCTCGACTATTCTCGGCTCCTCGGTCACGAAATATACATATAGTAAAAGTTGCTCCAAATTTGCTGCAAATGCTATATACGAGCAGTTTGGAGCGTGGGGAACAAGAATATCACAAAAATTTTTCATTTCGCGTAAGTCGATTTTTCAAGGATTCTCAGCTCCCTGGACACGAAATATATTATTCTAACAAACATTGCTCCAAATTCGCTGCAAAAGCTATATACGAGAAATTTGGGGTGTGGGGAACAAGAATATCAAAAAAAAAAAATCATTTCCTGTAAGTCGATATTTCGACGATTCTCGGCTCCCTGGACACTAAAATATATTTCACAAAAGTTGCTCCAAATTCGCTGCAAATGCTATATACGAACAGTTCTGAGCGTGGGGAACAAGAATATCATAAAAACGTTTCATTACGTGTAAGTCGATTTTACGACGATTCTCAGCTGCCTGGACACGAAATATTCTCAGAACAAGTTGCTACAAATTCGCTGCATAAGCTAAAAGCGAATAGTTTGGAGCGCGGGGAAGACTATCACAAAAATGTATCACTAAGTGTAAGTCGATTTCTCAATGATTCTCGGCTCCCTGGTCACGAAATATACATATAACAAAAAGTGCTCCAAATTCGCTGCAAATGCTATTTACGAGCAGTTTGGAACGTGGGGAACAAGAATATCACAAAAATTTTTCATTTCGCGTAAGTCGATTTTTCGAGGATCCTCAGCTCCCTGGACAGGAAATATATTATCCTAACAAACGTTGCTCCAAATTCGCTGCAAAATTATATACGAGAAGTTAGGAGTGTGGGGAACAAGAATATCAAAAAAAAATTTCATTTCTTGTAAGTCGATATTTCGACGACTCTCGGCTCCCTGGACACTAAATATACTCTGAACAAAAGTTGCTCCAAATTCGCTATAAGAGCTATATAAGAGCAGTTTGGAGTAAGGTAAACAAGAATATCACAAAAATATTTCATATCGTGTAAGTCTATATTTCGACGGTTCTCGGCTCCCTGGACACTAAATATACTCTGAACAAAAGTTGCTCCAAATTCGCTGCAAAAGCTATATAAGAGCAATTTGGAGTAAGGTAAACAAGAATATCACAAAAATATTTCATATCGTGTAAGTCGATATTTCGACGATTCTCGGCTCCCTGGACACGAAAAATTCATATAACATCGGTTGCTGCAAATTCACTGCAACTGCTATATACATTCAGTTTGAGGCGTGGGAAATCAGAATATCACATAAATTTTTCATTTAGCGTAAGTCGATTTTTCGAGGATTCTCAGCTCCCTGAACACGAAATATATTATCCTAACAAACGCTGCTCCAAATTCGCTGCAAAAGCTATATACGAGAAGTTTGGAGTGTGGGGAACAAGAATATCACAAAAATATTTCATTTCGTGTAAGTTGATATTTCGACGATTCTCGGCTCCCTGGACACGAAAAATACAAATAACAAAAGTTGCTCCAAATTCGCTTCAAATGCTATATTCGAGGAGTTTGGAGCGTGGGGAACAAGAATATCACAAAAATGTTTCATTTCGCGTAAGTCGATTCTTCGCCGATTCTCGGCTGGCTGGACACGAAATATTCTGAGAACAAATGTTGCTCCAAATTCGCCGCAAAAGCTATATACCAGCAGTATGGAGTAAGGTAAACACGAATATCACAAAAATATTTCATTTCGTGTAAGTCGATATTTCGACGATTCTCGGCTCCCTGGACACGAAATTACATATAACAAAAGTTGCTCCAAATTCGCCTCAAATGCTATTTACGAGCAGCTTGGAGCGCGGGGAACAAGAATATCATAAAAATGTTTCATTACGTGTAAGTCGATTTTACGACGATTCTCAGCCTCCTGGACACGAAATATTCTCAGAACAAAAGCTGCTCCAAATTCGCTGCTTAAGCTATAAGCGAATAGTTTGGAGTGCGGGGAAGAAGATTCTCACAAAAATGTATCACTAAGTGTAAGTCGATTTCTCGACGATTCGCGGCTCCCTGGACACGAAATATTCCCAGAACAAAAGTTGCTCCAAATTCACTGCAAATGCTAATTACGAGCAGTTTGGAGCGTGGGGAACAAGAAGATCACAAAAATATTTCATTTCGTGTAAGTTGATATTTCGAAGATTCTCGGCTCCCTGGACACGAAAAATAATTCACTGCAACTGCTATATACATTCAGTTTGAGGCGTGGGAAATCAGAATATCACATAAATTTTTCATTTAGCGTAAGTCGATTTTTCGAGGATTCTCAGCTCCCTGGACACGAAATATATTATCCTAACAAACGTTGTTCCAAATTCGCTGCAAAAGCTATATAAGAGCAGTTTGGAGTAAGGTAAACAAGAATATGACAAAAATATTTCATTCATATCGTGTAAGTCGATATTTCGACGATTCTCAGCTACCTGGACACGAAATATTCTCAGAACAAAATTTGCTCCAAATCGCTGCATAAGCTAAAAGCGAATAGTTTGGATCGCGGGGAAGAATAGTATCACAAAAATGTATCACTAAGTGTAAGTCGATTTCTCGACGATTCTCGGCTCCCTGGTCACGAAAAATACATATAACAAAAGTTGCTCCAAATTCGCTGCAAATTCTATATACAAGCAGTTTGGAGCGTGGGGAACAAGAATATCACAAAAATTTTTCATTTCGCGTAAGTCGATTTTTCGAGGATTCACAGCTCCCTGGTCACGAAATATACATATAACAAAAGTTGCTCCAAATTCGCTGCAAATGCTATTTACGAGTAGTTTGGAGCGTGGGGAACAAGAATATCACAAAAATTTTTCATGTCGCCTAAGTCGATATTACGCCGATTCTCAGCTCCCTGGTCACGAAATATACATATACCAAAAGTTGCTCAAAATTCGCTGCAAATGCTATATACGAGAAGTTTGGAGTGTGGGGAACAAGAATATCACAAAAATATTTCATTTCGTGTAAGTTGATATTTCGACGATTCTCGGCTCCCTGCACACGAAAAATACATATAACAAAAGTTGCTCCAAATTCGCTGCAAATTCTATATACAAGCAGTTTGGAGCGTGGGGAACAAGAATATCACATAAATTTTTCATTTAGCGTAAGTCGAATTTTCGAGGATTCTCAGCTCCCTGGACACGAAATATATTATCCTAACAAACGTTGTTCCAAATTCGCTGCAAAAGCTATATAAGAGCAGTTTGGAGTAAGGTAAACAAGAATATCACAAAAATATTTCATTCATATCGTGTAAGTCGATATTTCGACGATTCTCGGATCCCTGGACACTAAATATACTCTGAACAAAAGTTGCTCCAAATTCGCTGCAAAAGCTATATAAGAGCAGTTTGGAGTAAGGTAAACACGAATATCACAAAAATATTTCATTTCGTGTAAGTCGATATTTCGACGATTCTCGGCTCCCTGCACACGAAAATATATATAACAAAAGTTGCTCCAAATTCGCTGCAAAAGCTACATACGAGCAGTTTGGAGTGTGGGGAACAAGAATATCACAAAAATTTTTAATTTCGCGTAAGTCGATTTTTCGAGGATTCTCAGCTCCCTGGACACGAAATATATTATCCTAAGAAACGTTGCTCCAAATTCGCTGTAAAAGCTATATATGAGAAGTTTGGAGTGTGGGGAACAAGAATATCACAAAAATTTTTCATTTCGTGTAAGTCGATATTTCGACGATTCTCGGCTCCCTGGACACTAAATATACTCTGAACAAAAGTTGCTCCAAATTCGCTGCAAAAGCTATATAAGAGCAGTTTGGAGTAAGGTAAACACGAATATCACAAAAATATTTCATTTCGTGTAAGTCGATATTTCGACGATTCTCGGCTCCCTGGACACGAAATTACATATAACAAAAGTTGCTCCAAATTCGCCTCAAATGCTATTTACGAGCAGCTTGGAGCGCGGGGAACAAGAATATCATAAAAATGTTTCATTACGTGTAAGTCGATTTTACGACGATTCTCAGCCTCCTGGACACGAAATATTCTCAGAACAAAAGCTGCTCCAAATTCGCTGCTTAAGCTATAAGCGAATAGTTTGGAGTGCGGGGAAGAAGATTCTCACAAAAATGTATCACTAAGTGTAAGTCGATTTCTCGACGATTCGCGGCTCCCTGGACACGAAATATTCTCAGAACAAAAGTTGCTCCAAATTCACTGCAAATGCTAATTACGAGCAGTTTGGAGCGTGGGGAACAAGAAGATCACAAAAATATTTCATTTCGTGTAAGTTGATATTTCGAAGATTCTCGGCTCCCTGGACACGAAAAATAATTCACTGCAACTGCTATATACATTTAGTTTGAGGCGTGGGAAATCAGAATATCACATAAATTTTTCATTTAGCGTAAGTCGATTTTTCGAGGATTCTCAGCTCCCTGGACACGAAATATATTATCCTAACAAACGTTGTTCCAAATTCGCTGCAAAAGCTATATAAGAGCAGTTTGGAGTAAGGTAAACAAGAATATGACAAAAATATTTCATTCATATCGTGTAAGTCGATATTTCGACGATTCTCAGCTACCTGGACACGAAATATTCTCAGAACAAAATTTGCTCCAAATCGCTGCATAAGCTAAAAGCGAATAGTTTGGATCGCGGGGAAGAATAGTATCACAAAAATGTATCACTAAGTGTAAGTCGATTTCTCGACGATTCTCGGCTCCCTGGTCACGAAAAATACATATAACAAAAGTTGCTCCAAATTCGCTGCAAATTCTATATACAAGCAGTTTGGAGCGTGGGGAACAAGAATATCACAAAAATTTTTCATTTCGCGTAAGTCGATTTTTCGAGGATTCACAGCTCCCTGGTCACGAAATATACATATAACAAAAGTTGCTCCAAATTCGCTGCAAATGCTATTTACGAGTAGTTTGGAGCGTGGGGAACAAGAATATCACAAAAATTTTTCATGTCGCCTAAGTCGATATTACGCCGATTCTCAGCTCCCTGGTCACGAAATATACATATACCAAAAGTTGCTCAAAATTCGCTGCAAATGCTATATACGAGAAGTTTGGAGTGTGGGGAACAAGAATATCACAAAAATATTTCATTTCGTGTAAGTTGATATTTCGACGATTCTCGGCTCCCTGCACACGAAAAATACATATAACAAAAGTTGCTCCAAATTCGCTGCAAATTCTATATACAAGCAGTTTGGAGCGTGGGGAACAAGAATATCACATAAATTTTTCATTTAGCGTAAGTCGATTTTTCGAGGATTCTCAGCTCCCTGGACACGAAATATATTATCCTAACAAACGTTGTTCCAAATTCGCTGCAAAAGCTATATAAGAGCAGTTTGGAGTAAGGTAAACAAGAATATCACAAAAATATTTCATTCATATCGTGTAAGTCGATATTTCGACGATTCTCGGATCCCTGGACACTAAATATACTCTGATCAAAAGTTGCTCCAAATTCGCTGCAAAAGCTATATAAGAGCAGTTTGGAGTAAGGTAAACACGAATATCACAAAAATATTTCATTTCGTGTAAGTCGATATTTCGACGATTCTCGGCTCCCTGCACACGAAAATATATATAACAAAAGTTGCTCCAAATTCGCTGCAAAAGCTACATACGAGCAGTTTGGAGTGTGGGGAACAAGAATATCACAAAAATTTTTAATTTCGCGTAAGTCGATTTTTCGAGGATTCTCAGCTCCCTGGACACGAAATATATTATCCTAAGAAACGTTGCTCCAAATTCGCTGTAAAAGCTATATATGAGAAGTTTGGAGTGTGGGGAACAAGAATATCACAAAAATTTTTCATTTCGTGTAAGTCGATATTTCGACGATTCTCGGCTCCCTGGACACTAAATATCTCTGAACAAAAGTTGCTCCAAATTCGCTGCAAAAGCTATATAAGAGCAGTTTGGAGTAAGGTAAACACGAATATCACAAAAATATTTCATTTCGTGTAAGTCGATATTTCGACGATTCTCGGCTCCCTGGACACGAAATTACATATAACAAAAGTTGCTCCAAATTCGCCTCAAATGCTATTTACGAGCAGCTTGGAGCGCGGGGAACAAGAATATCATAAAAATGTTTCATTACGTGTAAGTCGATTTTACGACGATTCTCAGCCTCCTGGACACGAAATATTCTCAGAACAAAAGCTGCTCCAAATTCGCTGCTTAAGCTATAAGCGAATAGTTTGGAGTGCGGGGAAGAAGATTCTCACAAAAATGTATCACTAAGTGTAAGTCGATTTCTCGACGATTCGCGGCTCCCTGGACACGAAATATTCTCAGAACAAAAGTTGCTCCAAATTCACTGCAAATGCTAATTACGAGCAGTTTGGAGCGTGGGGAACAAGAAGATCACAAAAATATTTCATTTCGTGTAAGTTGATATTTCGAAGATTCTCGGCTCCCTGGACACGAAAAATAATTCACTGCAACTGCTATATACATTCAGTTTGAGGCGTGGGAAATCAGAATATCACATAAATTTTTCATTTAGCGTAAGTCGATTTTTCGAGGATTCTCAGCTCCCTGGACACGAAATATATTATCCTAACAAACGTTGTTCCAAATTCGCTGCAAAAGCTATATAAGAGCAGTTTGGAGTAAGGTAAACAAGAATATGACAAAAATATTTCATTCATATCGTGTAAGTCGATATTTCGACGATTCTCAGCTACCTGGACACGAAATATTCTCAGAACAAAATTTGCTCCAAATCGCTGCATAAGCTAAAAGCGAATAGTTTGGATCGCGGGGAAGAATAGTATCACAAAAATGTATCACTAAGTGTAAGTCGATTTCTCGACGATTCTCGGCTCCCTGGTCACGAAAAATACATATAACAAAAGTTGCTCCAAATTCGCTGCAAATTCTATATACAAGCAGTTTGGAGCGTGGGGAACAAGAATATCACAAAAATTTTTCATTTCGCGTAAGTCGATTTTTCGAGGATTCACAGCTCCCTGGTCACGAAATATACATATAACAAAAGTTGCTCCAAATTCGCTGCAAATGCTATTTACGAGTAGTTTGGAGCGTGGGGAACAAGAATATCACAAAAATTTTTCATGTCGCCTAAGTCGATATTACGCCGATTCTCAGCTCCCTGGTCACGAAATATACATATACCAAAAGTTGCTCAAAATTCGCTGCAAATGCTATATACGAGAAGTTTGGAGTGTGGGGAACAAGAATATCACAAAAATATTTCATTTCGTGTAAGTTGATATTTCGACGATTCTCGGCTCCCTGGACACGAAAAATACATATAACAAAAGTTGCTCCAAATTCGCTGCAAATTCTATATACAAGCAGTTTGGAGCGTGGGGAACAAGAATATCACATAAATTTTTCATTTAGCGTAAGTCGATTTTTCGAGGATTCTCAGCTCCCTGGACACGAAATATATTATCCTAACAAACGTTGTTCCAAATTCGCTGCAAAAGCTATATAAGAGCAGTTTGGAGTAAGGTAAACAAGAATATCACAAAAATATTTCATTCATATCGTGTAAGTCGATATTTCGACGATTCTCGGATCCCTGGACACTAAATATACTCTGAACAAAAGTTGCTCCAAATTCGCTGCAAAAGCTATATAAGAGCAGTTTGGAGTAAGGTAAACAAGAATATCACAAAAATATTTCATTTCGTGTAAGTCGATATTTCGACGATTCTCGGCTCCCTGCACACGAAAATATATATAACAAAAGTTGCTCCAAATTCGCTGCAAAAGCTGCATACGAGCAGTTTGGAGTGTGGGGAACAAGAATATCACAAAAATTTTTAATTTCGCGTAAGTCGATTTTTCGAGGATTCTCAGCTCCCTGGACACGAAATATATTATCCTAAGAAACGTTGCTCCAAATTCGCTGTAAAAGCTATATATGAGAAGTTTGGAGTGTGGGGAACAAGAATATCACAAAAATTTTTCATTTCGTGTAAGTCGATATTTCGACGATTCTCGGCTCCCTGGACACTAAATATACTCTGAACAAAAGTTGCTCCAAATTCGCTGCAAAAGCTATATAAGAGCAGTTTGGAGTAAGGTAAACACGAATATCACAAAAATATTTCATTTCGTGTAAGTCGATATTTCGACGATTCTCGGCTCCCTGGACACGAAATTACATATAACAAAAGTTGCTCCAAATTCGCCTCAAATGCTATTTACGAGCAGCTTGGAGCGTGGGGAACAAGAATATCACAAAAATTTTTCATTTCGCGTAAGTCGATTTTTCGAGGATTCACAGCTCCCTGGTCACGAAATATACATATACCAAAAGTTGCTCAAAATTCGCTGCAAATGCTATATACGAGAAGTTTGGAGTGTGGGGAACAAGAATATCACAAAAATATTTCATTTCGTGTAAGTTGATATTTCGACGATTCTCGGCTCCCTGGACACGAAAATATATATCACAAAAGTTGCTCCAAATTCGCTGCAAATGCTTATATATACGAGCAGTTTGGAGCGTGGGGAACAAGAATATCACAAAAATTTTTAATTTCGCGTAAGTCGATTTTTCGAGGATTCTCAGCTCCCTGGACACGAAATATATTATCCTAACAAACGCTGCTCCAAATTCGCTGCAAAAGCTATATACGAGAAGTTTGGAGTGTGGGGAACAAGAATATCACAAAAACATTTCATTTCGTGTAAGTTGATATTTCGACGATCCTCGGCTCCTGGACACGAAAATATATATCACAAAAGTTGCTCCAAATTCACTGCAAATGCTATATACGAGCAGTTTTGAGCGTGGGGAACAAGAATATCATAAAAATGTTTCATTACGTGTAAGTCGATTTTACGACGATTCTCAGCTGCCTGGACACGAAATATTCTCAGAACAAAAGTTGCTCCAAATTCGCTGCATAAGCTAAAAGCGAATAGTTTGGAGCGCGGCGAAGAATAGTATCACAAAAATGTATCACTAAGTGTAAAACGATTTCTCGACGATTCTCGCCTCCCTGGTCACGAAATATACATATAACAAAAGTTGCTCCAAATTCGCAGCAAATGCTATTTACGAGCAGATTGGAGCGTGGGGAACAAGAATATCACAAAAATTTTTAATTTCGTGTAAGTCGATATTTCGACGATTCTCGGCTCCCTGGACACTAAATATACTCTGAACAAAAGTTGCTCCAAATTCGCTGCAAAAGCTATATAAGAGCAGTTTGGAGTAAGGTAAACACGAATATCTCAAAAATATTTCATTTCGTGTAAGTCGATATTTCGACGATTCTCGGCTCCCTGGACACGAAATTACATATAACAAAAGTTGCTCCAAATTCGCCTCAAATGCTATTTACGAGCAGCTTGGAGCGCGGGGAACAAGAATATCATAAAAATGTTTCATTACGTGTTAGTCGATTTTACGACGATTCTCAGCCTCCTGGACACGAAATATTCTCAGAACAAAAGCTGCTCCAAATTCGCTGCTTAAGCTATAAGCGAATAGTTTGGAGTGCGGGGAAGAAGATTCTCACAAAAATGTATCACTAAGTGTAAGTCGATTTCTCGACGATTCGCGGCTCCCTGGACACGAAATATTCTCAGAACAAAAGTTGCTCCAAATTCACTGCAAATGCTAATTACGAGCCGTTTGGAGCGTGGGGAACAAGAATATCACAAAAATATTTCATTTCGTGTAAGTTGATATTTCGAAGATTCTCGGCTCCCTGGACACGAAAAATGATTCACTGCAACTGCTATATACATTCAGTTTGAGGCGTGGGAAATCAGAATATCACATAAATTTTTCATTTAGCGTAAGTCGATTTTTCGAGGATTCTCAGCTCCCTGGACACGAAATATATTATCCTAACAAACGTTGTTCCAAATTCGCTGCAAAAGCTATATAAGAGCAGTTTGGAGTAAGGTTAACAAGAATATGACAAAAATATTTCATTCATATCGTGTAAGTCGATATTTCGACGATTCTCAGCTACCTGGACACGAAATATTCTCAGAACAAAATTTGCTCCAAATCGCTGCATAAGCTAAAAGCGAATAGTTTGGATCGCGGGGAAGAATAGTATCACAAAAATGTATCACTAAGTGTAAGTCGATTTCTCGACGATTCTCGGCTCCCTGGTCACGAAAAATACATATAACAAAAGTTGCTCCAAATTCGCTGCAAATTCTATATACAAGCAGTTTGGAGCGTGGGGAACAAGAATATCACAAAAATTTTTCATTTCGCGTAAGTCGATTTTTCGAGGATTCACAGCTCCCTGGTCACGAAATATACATATAACAAAAGTTGCTCCAAATTCGCTGCAAATGCTATTTACGAGTAGTTTGGAGCGTGGGGAACAAGAATATCACAAAAATTTTTCATGTCGCCTAAGTCGATATTACGCCGATTCTCAGCTCCCTGGTCACGAAATATACATATACCAAAAGTTGCTCAAAATTCGCTGCAAATGCTATATACGAGAAGTTTGGAGTGTGGGGAACAAGAATATCACAAAAATATTTCATTTCGTGTAAGTTGATATTTCGACGATTCTCGGCTCCCTGGACACGAAAATATATATCACAAAAGTTGCTCCAAATTCGCTGCAAATGCTATTATATACGAGCAGTTTGGAGCGTGGGGAACAAGAATATCACAAAAATTTTTAATTTCGCGTAAGTCGATTTTTCGAGGATTCTCAGCTCCCTGGACACGAAATATATTATCCTAACAAACGCTGCTCCAAATACGCTGCAAAAGCTATATACGAGAAGTTTGGAGTGTGGGGAACAAGAATATCACAAAAACATTTCCTTTCGTGTAAGTTGATATTTCGACGATCCTCGGCTCCTGGACACGAAAATATATATCACAAAAGTTGCTCCAAATTCACTGCAAATGCTATATACGAGCAGTTTGGAGCGTGGGGAACAAGAATATCATAAAAATGTTTCATTACGTGTAAGTCGATTTTACGACGATTCTCAGCTGCCTGGACACGAAATATTCTCAGAACAAAAGTTGCTCCAAATTCGCTGCATAAGCTAAAAGCGAATAGTTTGGAGCGCGGCGAAGAATAGTATCACAAAAATGTATCACTAAGTGTAAAACGATTTCTCGACGATTCTCGCCTCCCTGGTCACCAAATATACATATAACAAAAGTTGCTCCAAATTCGCAGCAAATGCTATTTACGAGCAGATTGGAGCGTGGGGAACAAGAATATCACTAAAATTTTTAATTTCGTGTAAGTCGATATTTCGACGATTCTCGGCTCCCTGGACACGAAATATACTCAGAACAAAAGTTGCTCCAAATTCGCTGCAAAAGCTATATACGAGCAGTTTGGAGTGTGGGGAACAAGAATATCACAATAATTTTTCATTTCGTGTAAGTCGATTTTTCGAGGATTCTCAGCATCCTGGACCCGAAATATATTATCCTAACAAACGTTGCTCCAAATTCGCTGCAAAAGCTATATACGAGACGTTTGAAGTGTGGGGAAGAAGAATATCACAAAAATTTTTCATTTCGTCTAAGTCGATATTTCGAGGATTACGGCTCCCTGGACACTAAATATACTAAGGAACAAAAGTTGCTCCAAATTCGCTACAAAAGCTATATACGAGCAGTTTGAGTATGGTAAACAAGAATATCACAAAAATATTTCATTTCGTGTAAGTCGCTATTTTGACGATTCTCGGCTCCCTGGACACGAAACATGCATATAATAAAAGTTGCTCCAAATTAGCTGCAAAAGCTATATACCAGCAGTTTGGAGTAAGGTAAACAAGAATATCACAAAAATATTTCATTTCGTGTAAGTTGATATTTCGTCGATTCTCGGCTCCCTGGACACGAAAATATATATCACAAAAGTTGCTCCAAATTCGCTGCAAATGCTATTTACGAGCAGTTTGGAGCCTGGGGAACAAGAATTTCATAAAAATGTTTCATTACGTGTAAGTCGATTTTACGACGATTCTCAGCTGCCTGGACACGAAATATTCTCAGAACAAAAGTTGCTCCAAATTCGCTGCATAAGCTAAAAGCGAATAGTTTGGAGCGCGGGGAAGAAGATTATCACAAAAATGTATCACTAAGTGTAAGTCGATTTCTCGACGATTCTCAGCTCCCTGGTCACGAAATATACATATACCGAAAGTTGATCCAAATTCGCCTCAAATGCTATTTACGAGCAGTTTGGAGCTCGGGGAATAAGAATATCATAAAAATGTTTTATTTCGTGTAAGTTGATATTTCGACGATTCTCGGCTCCTTGGACACTAAATATACTCAGGACAAAAGTTGCTCCAAATTCGCTGCGAAGGCTATATACGAGCAGTTTGGTGTGTGGGGCACAAGAATATCACAAAAATTTTTCATTTCGCCTAAGTCAAAATTTCCCGATTCTCAGCTCCCTGCTCACGAAATATACATATACCAAAAGTTGATCCAAATTCGCCTCAAATGCTATTTGCGATTAGTTTGGAGCGCGGGGAACAAGAATATCATAAAAATGTTTCATTACATGTAAGTCGATATTTCGACGATTTTCGGCTCCCTGGTCACGAAATATACATATAGCAAAAGTTGCTCCAAATTCGCTGCAAATGCTATTTACGAGAAGTTTGGAGTGTGGGGAAGAAGAATAACGCAAAAATTTTTCATTTCGTGTAAATCGAAATTTCGACGATTTTCGGCTCCCTGGACACTAAATATACTCAGAACAAAAGTTGCCCCAAATTCGCTGCAAAAGCTATATACGAGCAGTTTGGAGTAAGGTAAACAAGAATATCACAAAAGTATTTCATTTCGTGTAAGTCGGTATTTCGACGATTGTCGGCTCCCTGGACACGAAATATGCATATAACAAACGTTGCTCCAAATTAGCTACAAAACCTATATACCAGCAGTTTGGAGTAAGGTAAACAAGAATATCACAAAAATATTTCATTTCGTGTAAGTCGATATTTCGAGGATTCTCGGCTCCCTGGAAACTAAATATACTCGGAACAAAAGTTGTTACAAATTCGCTGCAAAAGCTATATACGAGCAGTTTGGAGTTAAGGTAAACAAGAATATCACAAAAATATTTGATTTCGTGTAAGTCGGTATTTCGACGATTCTCGTTCCCTGGACACGAAATATGCATATAACAAAAGTTGCTCCAAATTCGCTGCAAATTGTATTTACGAGCAGTTTGGAGCGTGGGGAAAGACAATATCACAAAAATATTTCATTTCGTGTAAGTTGATATTTCGACGATTCTCGGCTCCCTGGACACTAAATATACTCAGAACAAAAGTTGCTCCAACTTCGCTGCAAAAGCTATATACGAGCAGTTTGGAGTAAGGTAAATAGGAATATCACAAACATTTTTCATTTCGTGTAAGTCGGTATTTCGATGATTCTCGGCTTCCAGGACACGAAATATGCATATAAAAAAAGT
This sequence comes from Hymenopus coronatus, assembly GCA_030762935.1. Lineage (NCBI taxonomy): Eukaryota > Metazoa > Arthropoda > Insecta > Mantodea > Hymenopodidae > Hymenopus > Hymenopus coronatus. Next base: position 15,441,677 of record CM060890.1, read on the forward strand.
TGCTCCAAATTCGCTGCAAAAGCTATTTACGAGCAGTTTGGAGCGTGGGGAACAAGAATATAAAAATGTTTCATTAAATGTAAGTCGATTTTACGACGATTCTCAACTCCCTGGACACGAAATATTCTCAGAACAAAAGTTGCTCCAAATTCACTGCATAATCTAAAAGCGAACAGTTTGGAGTGCGGGATGAAGATTATCACAAAAATGTATCACTAAGTGTAAGTCGATTTCTCGGCGATTCGCGGCTCCCTGGACACGAAATATTCTCAGAACAAAAGTTGCTCCAAATTCGCTGCAAAAACTATATACGAGCAGTTTGGAGTGTGGGGAACAAGAATATCACAAAAATTTTTCATTTCGCCTAAGTCGATATTTCGCCGATTTTCAGCTCCCTGGTCACGAAATATACATATACCAAAAGTTGCTCCAAATTCGCTGCAAATGCTATTTACGAGCAGTTTGGAGCGTGGGGAACAAGAATATCACAAAAATATTTCATTTCGTGTAAGTTGATATTTCGACGATTCTCGGCTCCCTGGACACGAAAATATATATCACAAAAGTTGCTCCAAATTCACTGCAAAAGCTATATACGAGCAGTTTGGAGTGTGGCGAACAAGAATACCATAAAAATGTTTCATTTCGTGTAAGTCGATTCTTCGCCGATTCTCGGCTGCCTGGACACGAAATATTCTGAGAACAAATGTGGCTCCAATTTCGCTGTAAAAGCTATATACCAGCAGTATGGAGTATGGGAAACAAGAATATCACAAAAATATTTCATTTCGTGTAAGTCGATATTTCGACGATTCTCGGCTCCCTGGTCACGAAATATACATATAACAAAAGTTACTCCAAATTCGCTGCAAATGCTATTTACGAGCAGTTTGGAGCGTGGGGAAAGGGAATATCACAAAAATATTTCATTTCGTGTAAGTCGATTTTACGACGTTTCTCAGCTGCATGGACACGAAATATTCTCAGAACAAAAGTTGCTCCAAATTCGCTGCATAAGCTGAAAGCGAATAGTTTGGAGCGCGGGGAAGAAGATTATCACAAAAATGTATCACTAAGTGTAAGTCGACTTCTCGACTATTCTCGGCTCCTCGGTCACGAAATATACATATAGTAAAAGTTGCTCCAAATTCGCTGCAAATGCTATATACGAGCAGTTTGGAGCGTGGGGAACAAGAATATCACAAAAATTTTTCATTTCGCGTAAGTCGATTTTTCAAGGATTCTCAGCTCCCTGGACACGGAATATATTATTCTAACAAACATTGCTCCAAATTCGCTGCAAAAGCTATATACGAGAAATTTGGGGTGTGGGGAACAAGAATATCAAAAAAAAAAAAATCATTTCCTGTAAGTCGATATTTCGACGATTCTCGGCTCCCTGGACACTAAAATATATTTCACAAAAGTTGCTCCAAATTCGCTGCAAATGCTATATACGAACAGTTCTGAGCGTGGGGAACAAGAATATCATAAAAACGTTTCATTACGTGTAAGTCGATTTTACGACGATTCTCAGCTGCCTGGACACGAAATATTCTCAGAACAAGTTGCTCCAAATTCGCTGCATAAGCTAAAAGCGAATAGTTTGGAGCGCGGGGAAGACTATCACAAAAATGTATCACTAAGTGTAAGTCGATTTCTCAATGATTCTCGGCTCCCTGGTTACGAAATATACATATAACAAAAAGTGCTCCAAATTCGCTGCAAATGCTATTTACGAGCAGTTTGGAACGTGGGGAACAAGAATATCACAAAAATTTTTCATTTCGCGTAAGTCGATTTTTCGAGGATCCTCAGCTCCCTGGACAGGAAATATATTATCCTAACAAACTTTGCTCCAAATTCGCTGCAAAATTATATACGAGAAGTTAGGAGTGTGGGGAACAAGAATATCAAAAAAAAATTTCATTTCTTGTAAGTCGATATTTCGACGATTCTCGGCTCCCTGGACACTAAATATACTCTGAACAAAAGTTGCTCCAAATTCGCTATAAGAGCTATATAAGAGCAGTTTGGAGTAAGGTAAACAAAAATATCACAAAAATATTTCATTTCGTGTAAGTCGATATTTCGACGATTCTCGTCTCCCTGGACACTAAATATACTCTGAACAAAAGTTGCTCCAAATTCGCTGCAAAAGCTATATAAGAGCAGTTTGGAGTAAGGTAAACAAGAATATCACAAAAATATTTCATATCGTGTAAGTCTATATTTCGACGGTTCTCGGCTCCCTGGACACTAAATATACTCTGAACAAAAGTTGCTCCAAATTCGCTGCAAAAGCTATATAAGAGCAGTTTGGAGTAAGGTAAACAAGAATATCACAAAAATATTTCATATCGTGTAAGTCGATATTTCGACGATTCTCGGCTCCCTGGACACGAAAAATACATATAACATCGGTTGCTGCAAATTCACTGCAACTGCTATATACATTCAGTTTGAGGCGTGGGAAATCAGAATATCACATAAATTTTTCATTTAGCGTAAGTCGATTTTTCGAGGATTCTCAGCTACCTGGACACGAAATATATTATCCTAACAAACGTTGTTCCAAATTCGCTGCAAAAGCTATATAAGAGCAGTTTGGAGTAAGGTAAACAAGAATATCACAAAAATATTTCATTCATATCGTGTAAGTCGATATTTCGACGATTCTCGGATCCCTGGACACTAAATATACTCTGAACAAAAGTTGCTCCAAATTCGCTGCAAAAGCTATATAAGAGCAGTTTGGAGTAAGGTAAACAAGAATATCACAACAATATTTCATTTCGTGTAAGTTGATATTTCAACGATTCTCGGCTCCCTGGACACGTAAATGCATATAACAAAAGTTGCTCCAAATTCGCTGCAAAAGCTATATACGAGCAGTTTGGGGTGTGGGGAACAAGAATATCACAAAAATTTTTCATTTCGCCTAAGTCGATATTTCGTAGATTCTCAGCTCCCTGGTCACGAAATATACATATACCAAAAGTTGCTCCAAATTCGCTGCAAATGCTATATACGAGAAGTTTGGAGTGTGGGGAACAAGAATATCACAAAAATATTTTATTTCGTGTAAGTTGATATTTCGACGATTCTCGGCTCCCTGGACATGAAAATATATATCACAAAAGTTGCTCCAAATTCGCTGCAAATGCTATATACGAGCAGTTTGGAGCGTGGGGAACAAGAATATCATAAAAATGTTTCATTACGTGTAAGTCGATTTTACGGCGATTCTCAGCTGCCTGGACACGAAATATTCTCAAAACAAAAGTTGCTCCAAATTCGCTGCATTAGCTAAAAGCGAATAGTTTGGAGGGCGGGGAAGAATATTATCACAAAAATGTATCACTATGTGTAAGTCGATTTCTCGACGATTCTCGGCTCCCTGGTCACGAAATTTACATATAACAAAAGTTGCTCCAAATTCGCTGCAAATGCTATATACGAGAAGTTTGGAGTGTGGGGAATAAGAATATCACAAAAATATTTCATTTCGTGTAAGTTCATATTTCGACGATTCTCGGCTCGCTGGACACCAAAATATATATCACAAATGTTGCTCCAATTTCGCTGCAAAAGCTATATACCAGCAGGATGGAGTATGGGAATCAAGAATATCACAAAAATATTAAATTTCGTGCAAGTCGATATTTCGACGATTCTCGGCTCCCTGGACACGAAATATACACTTAACATAGGTTGCTGCAAATTCACTGCAACTGCTATATACATTCAGTTTGAGGCGTGGGAAATCAGAATATCACAAAAATTTTTCATTTCGCGTAAGTCGATTTTTCGAGGATTCTCAGCTCCCTGGACACGAAATATATTATCCTAACAAACGTTGCTCCAAATTCGCTGCAACAGCTATATATGAGAAGTTTGGAGTGTGGGGAACAAGAATATCACAAAAATTTTTCATTTCGTGTAAGTCGATATTTCGACGATTCTCGGCTCCGTGGACACTACATATACTCTGAACAAAAGTTGCTCCAAATTCGCTGCAAAAGCTATATAAGAGCAGTTTGGAGTAAGGTTAACAAGAATATCACAAAAATATTTCATTTCGTGTAAGTTGATATTTCAACGATTTTCGGCTCCCTGGTCACGAAATTACATATAACAAAAGTTGCTCCAAATTCGCCTCAAATGCTTTTTACGATCAGCTTGGAGCGCGGGGAACAAGAATATCATAAAAATGTTTCATTACGTGTTTGTCGATATTTCGACGATTCTTGGCACCCTGGTAACGAAATATACATATAACAAAAGTTGCTCCAAATTCGCTGCAAATGCTATTTACGAGCAGTTTGGAGCGTAGGGAACAAGAATATCACAAAAATATTTCATTTCGTGTAAGTTGATATTTCGACGATTAACGGCTCCCTGGACACGAAAAATACATATAACAAAAGTTGCTCCAAATTCGCTGCAAATGCTATATACGAGCAGTTTGGAGCGTGGGGAACAAGAATATCACAAAAATTTTTAATTTCGCGTAATTCGATTTTTCGAGGATTCTCAGCTCCCTGAACACGAAATATATTATCCTAACAAACGCTGCTCCAAATTCGCTGCAAAAGCTATATACGAGAAGTTTGGAGTGTGGGGAACAAGAATATCACAAAAATATTTCATTTCGTGTAAGTTGATATTTCGACGATTCTCGGCTCCCTGGACACGAAAAATACATATAACAAAAGTTGCTCCAAATTCGCTTCAAATGCTATATTCGAGGAGTTTGGAGCGTGGGGAACAAGTATATCACAAAAATGTTTCATTTCGCGTAAGTCGATTCTTCGCCGATTCTCGGCTGGCTGGACACGAAATATTCTGAGAACAAATGTTGCTCCAAATTCGCCGCAAAAGCTATATACCAGCAGTATGGAGTATGGGAAACAAGAATATCACAAAAATATTTCATTTCGTGTAAGTTGATATTGCGACGATTCTCGGCTCCCTGGACACGAAATATACATTTAACATATGTTGCTGCAAATTCACTGCAACTGCTATATACGATCAGTTTGAGGCGTGGGAAATCAGAATATCACAAAAATTTTTCATTTCGCGTAAGTCGATTTTTCGAGGATTCTCAGCTCCCTGGACACGAAATATATTATCCTAACAAAAGTTGCTCCAAATTTGCTGCAAAAGCTAGATAAGAGCAGTTTGGAGTAAGGTAAACAAGAATATCACAAAAATATTTCATATCGTGTAAGTCGATATTTCGACGATTCTCGGCTCCCTGGACACTAAATATACTCTGAACAAAAGTTGCTCCAAATTCGCTGCAAAAGCTATATAAGAGCAGTTTGGAGTAAGGTAAACAAGAATATCACAAAAATATTTCATTTCGTGTAAGTCGATATTTCGACGATTCTCTGCTCCCTGGACACTAAATATACTCTGAACAAAAGTTGCTCCAAATTCGCTGCAAAAGCTTTATAAGAGCAGTTTGGAGTAAGGTAAAGAAGAATATCACAAAAATATTTCATTTCGTGTAAGTTCATATTTCGACGATTCTCGGCTCGCTGGACACGAAAATATATATCACAAATGTTGCTCCAATTTCGCTGCAAAAGCTATATACCAGCAGGATGGAGTATGGGAAACAAGAATATCACAAAAATATTTAATTTCGTGCAAGTCGATATTTCGACGATTCTCGGATCCCTGGACACTAAATATACTCTGAACAAAAGTTGCTCCAAATTCGCTGCAAAAGCTATATAAGAGCAGTTTGGAGTAAGGTAAACAAGAATATCACAAGAATATTTCATTTCGTGTAAGTTGATATTTCAACGATTCTCGGTTCCCTGGACACGAAAAATACATATAACAAAAGTTGCTCCAAACTCGCTTCAAATGCTATATACGAGGAGTTTGGAGCGTGGGGAACAAGAATATCACGAAAATGTTTCATTTCGCGTAAGTCGATTCTTCGCCGATTCTCGGCTGGCTGGACACCAAATAATCTGAGAACAAATGTTGCTCCAAATTCGCTGCAAAAGCTATATACCAGCAGTATGGAGTATGGGAAACAATAATATCACAAAAATATTTCATTTCGTGTAAGTCGATATTTCGACGATTCTCGGCTCCCTGGACACGAAATATACATTTAACATATGTTGCTGCAAATTCACTGCAACTGCTATATACGATCAGTTTGAGGCGTGGGAAATCAGAATATCACAAAAATTTTTCATTTCGCGTAAGTCGATTTTTCGAGGATTCTCAGCTCCCTGGACACGAAATATATTATCCTAACAAAAGTTGCTCCAACTTCGCTGCAAAAGCTATATACGAGCAGTTGGGGTGTGGGGAACAAGAATATCACAAAAATTTTTCATTTCGCCTAAGTCGATATTTCGTAGATTCTCAGCTCCCTGGTCACGAAATATACATATACCAAAAGTTGCTCCAAATTCGCTGCAAATGCTATATACGAGAAGTTTGGAGTGTGGGGAACAAGAATATCACAAAAATATTTTATTTCGTGTAAGTTGATATTTCGACGATTCTCGGCTCCCTGGACATGAAAATATATATCACAAAAGTTGCTCCAAATTCGCTGCAAATGCTATATACGAGCAGTTTGGAGCGTGGGGAACAAGAATATCATAAAAATGTTTCATTACGTGTAAGTCGATTTTACGGCGATTCTCAGCTGCCTGGACACGAAATATTCTCAAAACAAAAGTTGCTCCAAATTCGCTGCATTAGCTAAAAGCGAATAGTTTGGAGGGCGGGGAAGAATATTATCACAAAAATGTATCACTATGTGTAAGTCGATTTCTCGACGATTCTCGGCTCCCTGGTCACGAAATTTACATATAACAAAAGTTGCTCCAAATTCGCTGCAAATGCTATATACGAGAAGTTTGGAGTGTGGGGAATAAGAATATCACAAAAATATTTCATTTCGTGTAAGTTCATATTTCGACGATTCTCGGCTCGCTGGACACCAAAATATATATCACAAATGTTGCTCCAATTTCGCTGCAAAAGCTATATACCAGCAGGATGTAGTATGGGAAACAAGAATATCACAAAAATATTAAATTTCGTGCAAGTCGATATTTCGACGATTCTCGGCTCCCTGGACACGAAATATACACTTAACATAGGTTGCTGCAAATTCACTGCAACTGCTATATACATTCAGTTTGAGGCGTGGGAAATCAGAATATCACAAAAATTTTTCATTTCGCGTAAGTCGATTTTTCGAGGATTCTCAGCTCCCTGGACACGAAATATATTATCCTAACAAACGTTGCTCCAAATTCGCTGCAACAGCTATATATGAGAAGTTTGGAGTGTGGGGAACAAGAATATCACAAAAATTTTTCATTTCGTGTAAGTCGATATTTCGACGATTCTCGGCTCCGTGGACACTACATATACTCTGAACAAAAGTTGCTCCAAATTCGCTGCAAAAGCTATATAAGAGCAGTTTGGAGTAAGGTTAACAAGAATATCACAAAAATATTTCATTTCGTGTAAGTTGATATTTCAACGATTTTCGGCTCCCTGGTCACGAAATTACATATAACAAAAGTTGCTCCAAATTCGCCTCAAATGCTATTTACGATCAGCTTGGAGCGCGGGGAACAAGAATATCATAAAAATGTTTCATTACGTGTTTGTCGATATTTCGACGATTCTTGGCACCCTGGTAACGAAATATACATATAACAAAAGTTGCTCCAAATTCGCTGCAAATGCTATTTACGAGCAGTTTGGAGCGTAGGGAACAAGAATATCACAAAAATATTTCATTTCGTGTAAGTTGATATTTCGACGATTAACGGCTCCCTGGACACGAAAAATACATATAACAAAAGTTGCTCCAAATTCGCTGCAAATGCTATATACGAGCAGTTTGGAGCGTGGGGAACAAGAATATCACAAAAATTTTTAATTTCGCGTAAGTCGATTTTTCGAGGATTCTCAGCTCCCTGAACACGAAATATATTATCCTAACAAACGCTGCTCCAAATTCGCTGCAAAAGCTATATACGAGAAGTTTGGAGTGTGGGGAACAAGAATATCACAAAAATATTTCATTTCGTGTAAGTTGATATTTCGACGATTCTCGGCTCCCTGGACACGAAAAATACATATAACAAAAGTTGCTCCAAATTCGCTTCAAATGCTATATTCGAGGAGTTTGGAGCGTGGGGAACAAGAATATCACAAAAATGTTTCATTTCGCGTAAGTCGATTCTTCGCCGATTCTCGGCTGGCTGGACACGAAATATTCTGAGAACAAATGTTGCTCCAAATTCGCCGCAAAAGCTATATACCAGCAGTATGGAGTATGGGAAACAAGAATATCACAAAAATATTTCATTTCGTGTAAGTTGATATTGCGACGATTCTCGGCTCCCTGGACACGAAATATACATTTAACATATGTTGCTGCAAATTCACTGCAACTGCTATATACGATCAGTTTGAGGCGTGGGAAATCAGAATATCACAAAAATTTTTCATTTCGCGTAAGTCGATTTTTCGAGGATTCTCAGCTCCCTGGACACGAAATATATTATCCTAACAAAAGTTGCTCCAAATTTGCTGCAAAAGCTAGATAAGAGCAGTTTGGAGTAAGGTAAACAAGAATATCACAAAAATATTTCATATCGTGTAAGTCGATATTTCGACGATTCTCGGCTCCCTGGACACTAAATATACTCTGAACAAAAGTTGCTCCAAATTCGCTGCAAAAGCTATATAAGAGCAGTTTGGAGTAAGGTAAACAAGAATATCACAAAAATATTTCATTTCGTGTAAGTCGATATTTCGACGATTCTCTGCTCCCTGGACACTAAATATACTCTGAACAAAAGTTGCTCCAAATTCGCTGCAAAAGCTTTATAAGAGCAGTTTGGAGTAAGGTAAAGAAGAATATCACAAAAATATTTCATTTCGTGTAAGTTCATATTTCGACGATTCTCGGCTCGCTGGACACGAAAATATATATCACAAATGTTGCTCCAATTTCGCTGCAAAAGCTATATACCAGCAGGATGGAGTATGGGAAACAAGAATATCACAAAAATATTTAATTTCGTGCAAGTCGATATTTCGACGATTCTCGGCTCCCTGGACACGAAATATACACTTAACATAGGTTGCTGCAAATTCACTGCAACTGCTATATACATTCAGTTTGAGGCGTGGGAAATCAGAATATCACAAAAATTTTTCATTTCGCGTAAGTCGATTTTTCGAGGATTCTCAGCTCCCTGGACACGAAATATATTATCCTAACAAACGTTGCTCCAAATTCGCTGCAACAGCTATATATGAGAAGTTTGGAGTGTGGGGAACAAGAATATCACAAAAATTTTTCATTTCGTGTAAGTCGATATTTCGACGATTCTCGGCTCCCTGGACACTACATATACTCTGAACAAAAGTTGCTCCAAATTCGCTGCAAAAGCTATATAAGAGCAGTTTGGAGAAAGGTTAACAAGAATATCACAAAAATATTTCATTTCGTGTAAGTTGATATTTCAACGATTTTCGGCTCCCTGGTCACGAAATTACATATAACAAAAGTTGCTCCAAATTCGCCTCAAATGCTATTTACGAGCAGCTTGGAGCGCGGGGAACAAGAATATCATAAAAATGTTTCATTACGTGTTTGTCGATATTTCGACGATTCTTGGCACCCTGGTAACGAAATATACATATAACAAAAGTTGCTCCAAATTCGCTGCAAATGCTATTTACGAGCAGTTTGGAGCGTAGGGAACAAGAATATCACAAAAATATTTCATTTCGTGTAAGTTGATATTTCGACGATTAACGGCTCCCTGGACACGAAAAATACATATAACAAAAGTTGCTCCAAATTCGCTGCAAATGCTATATACGAGCAGTTTGGAGCGTGGGGAACAAGAATATCACAAAAATTTTTAATTTCGCGTAAGTCGATTTTTCGAGGATTCTCAGCTTCCTGAACACGAAATATATTATCCTAACAAACGCTGCTCCAAATTCGCTGCAAAAGCTATATACGAGAAGTTTGGAGTGTGGGGAACAAGAATATCACAAAAATATTTCATTTCGTGTAAGTTGATATTTCGACGATTCTCGGCTCCCTGGACACGAAAAATACATATAACAAAAGTTGCTCCAAATTCGCTTCAAATGCTATATTCGAGGAGTTTGGAGCGTGGGGAACAAGAATATCACAAAAATGTTTCATTTCGCGTAAGTCGATTCTTCGCCGATTCTCGGCTGGCTGGACACGAAATATTCTGAGAACAAATGTTGCTCCAAATTCGCCGCAAAAGCTATATACCAGCAGTATGGAGTAAGGGAAACAAGAATATCACAAAAATATTTCATTTCGTGTAAGTTGATATTTCGACGATTCTCGGCTCCCTGGACACGAAATATACATTTAACATATGTTGCTGCAAATTCACTGCAACTGCTATATACGATCAGTTTGAGGCGTGGGAAATCAGAATATCACAAAAATTTTTCATTTCGCGTAAGTCGATTTTTCGAGGATTCTCAGCTCCCTGGACACGAAATATATTATCCTAACAAAAGTTGCTCCAAATTTGCTGCAAAAGCTAGATAAGAGCAGTTTGGACTAAGGTAAACAAGAATATCACAAAAATATTTCATATCGTGTAAGTCGATATTTCGACGATTCTCGGCTCCCTGGACACTAAATATACTCTGAACAAAAGTTGCTCCAAATTCGCTGCAAAAGCTATATAAGAGCAGTTTGGAGTAAGGTAAACAAGAATATCACAAAAATATTTCATTTCGTGTAAGTCGATATTTCGACGATTCTCTGCTCCCTGGACACTAAATATACTCTGAACAAAAGTTGCTCCAAATTCGCTGCAAAAGCTTTATAAGAGCAGTTTGGAGTAAGGTAAAGAAGAATATCACAAAAATATTTCATTTCGTGTAAGTTTATGTTTCAACGATTCTGGGCTCCCTGGACACGAAAATATATATAACAAAAGTTGCTCCAAATTCGCTGCAAAAGCTATATACGAGAAGTTTGGAGTGTGGGGAACAAGAATATCACAAAAAATATTTCATTTCGTGTAAGTTGATATTTCGACTATTCTCGGCTTCCTGGACACGAAAATATATATCACAAAAGTTGCTCCAAATTCGCTGCAAATATATACGAGCAGTTTGGAGCGTGGGGAACAAGAATATCATAAAAATGTTTCATTACGTGTAAATAGATTTTACGACGATTCTCAGCTACCTGGACACGAAATATTCTCAGAACAAAATTTGCTCCAAATCGCTGCATAAGCTAAAAGCGAATAGTTTGGAGCGCGGGGAAGAATAGTATCACAAAAATGTATCACTAAGTGTAAGTCGATTTCTCGACGATTCTCGGCTCCCTGGTCACGAAAATTACATATAACAAAAGTTGCTCCAAATTCGCTGCAAATTCTATATACAAGCAGTTTGGAGCGTGGGGAACAAGAATATCACAAAAATTTTTCATTTCGCGTAAGTCGATTTTTCGAGGATTCACAGCTCCCTGGTCACGAAATATACATATAACAAAAGTTGCTCCAAATTCGCTGCAAAAGCTATATACCAGCAGTATGGAGTATGGGAAACAATAATATCACAAAAATATTTCATTTCGTGTAAGTCGATATTTCGATGATTTTCGGATCCCTGGACGCGAAAATATATATAACAAAAGTTGCTCCAAATTCGCTGCAAAAGCTACATACGAGCAGTTTGGAGTGTGGGGAACAAGAATATCACAAAAATTTTTAGTTTCGCGTAAGTCGATTTTTCGAGGATTCTCAGCTCCCTGGACACGAAATATATTATCCTAAGAAACGTTGCTCCAAATTCGCTGTAAAAGCTATATATGAGATGTTTGGAGTGTGGGGAACAAGAATATCACAAAAATTTTTCATTTCGTGTAAGTCGATATTTCGACGATTCTCGGCTCCCTGGACACTAAATATACTCTGAACAAAAGTTGCTCCAAATTCGCTGCAAAAGCTATATAAGAGCAGTTTGGAGTAAGGTAAACACGAATATCACAAAAATATTTCATTTCGTGTAAGTCGATATTTCGACGATTCTCGGCTCCCTGGACACGAAATTACATATAACAAACGTTGCTCCAAATTCGCCTCAAATGCTATTTACGAGCAGCTTGGAGCGCGGGGAACAAGAATATCATAAAAATGTTTCATTACGTGTAAGTCGATTTTACGAAGATTCTCAGCCTCCTGGACACGAAATATTCTCAGCACAAAAGCTGCTCCAAATTCGCTGCTTAAGCTATAAGCGAATAGTTTGGAGTGCGGGGAAGAAGATTCTCACAAAAATGTATCACTAAGTGTAAGTCGATTTCTCGACGATTCGCGGCTCCCTGGACACGAAATATTCTCAGAACAAAAGTTGCTCCAAATTCACTGCAAATGCTAATTACGAGCAGTTTGGAGCGTGGGGAACAAGAATATCACAAAAATATTTCATTTCGTGTAAGTTGATATTTCGAAGATTCTCGGCTCCCTGGACACGAAAAATAATTCACTGCAACTGCTATATACATTCAGTTTGAGGCGTGGGAAATCAGAATATCACATAAATTTTTCATTTAGCGTAAGTCGATTTTTCGAGGATTCTCAGCTCCCTGGACACGAAATATATTATCCTAACAAACGTTGTTCCAAATTCGCTGCAAAAGCTATATAAGAGCAGTTTGGAGTAAGGTAAACAAGAATATCACAAAAATATTTCATTCATATCGTGTAAGTCGATATTTCGACGATTCTCGGATCCCTGGACACTAAATATACTCTGAACAAAAGTTGCTCCAAATTCGCTGCAAAAGCTATATAAGAGCAGTTTGGAGTAAGGTTAACAAGAATATCACAAAAATATTTCATTTCGTGTAAGTTGATATTTCAACGATTCTCGGCTCCCTGGACACGAAAATACATATAACAAAAGTTGCTCCAAATTCGCTGCAAAAGCTATATAAGAGCAGTTTGGAGTAAGGTAAACAAGAATATAACAAAAATATTTCATATCGTGTAAGTCGATATTTCGACGATTCTCGGCTCCGTGGACACTAAATATACTCTGAACAAAAGTTGCTCCAAATTCGCTGCAAAAGCTATATAAGAGCAGTTTGGAGTAAGGTAAACACGAATATCACAAAAATATTTCATTTCGTGTAAGTCGATATTTCGACGATTCTCGGCTCCCTGGACACGAAAATATATATAACAAAAGTTGCTCCAAATTCGCTGCAAAAGCTACATACGAGCAGTTTGGAGTGTGGGGAACAAGAATATCACAAAAATTTTTAATTTCGCGTAAGTCGATTTTTCGAGGATTCTCAGCTCCCTGGACACGAAATATATTATCCTAAGAAACGTTGCTCCAAATTCGCTGTAAAAGCTATATATGAGAAGTTTGGAGTGTGGGGAACAAGAATATCACAAAAATTTTTCATTTCGTGTAAATCGATATTTCGACGATTCTCGGCTCCCTGGACACTAAATATACTCTGAACAAAAGTTGCTCCAAATTCGCTGCAAAAGCTATATAAGAGCAGTTTGGAGTAAGGTAAACACGAATATCACAAAAATATTTCATTTCGTGTAAGTCGATATTTCGACGATTCTCGGCTCCCTGGACACGAAATTACATATAACAAAAGTTGCTCCAAATTCGCCTCAAATGCTATTTACGAGCAGCTTGGAGCGCGGGGAACAAGAATATCATAAAAATGTTTCATTACGTGTAAGTCGATTTTACGACGATTCTCAGCCTCCTGGACACGAAATATTCTCAGAACAAAAGCTGCTCCAAATTCGCTGCTTAAGCTATAAGCGAATAGTTTGGAGTGCGGGGAAGAAGATTCTCACAAAAATGTATCACTAAGTGTAAGTCGATTTCTCGACGATTCGCGGCTCCCTGGACACGAAATATTCTCAGAACAAAAGTTGCTCCAAATTCGCTGCAAATGCTATATACGAACAGTTCTGAGCGTGGGGAACAAGAATATCATAAAAACGTTTCATTACGTGTAAGTCGATTTTACGACGATTCTCAGCTGCCTGGACACGAAATATTCTCAGAACAAGTTGCTCCAAATTCGCTGCATAAGCTAAAAGCGAATAGTTTGGAGCGCGGGGAAGACTATCACAAAAATGTATCACTAAGTGTAAGTCGATTTCTCAATGATTCTCGGCTCCCTGGTTACGAAATATACATATAACAAAAAGTGCTCCAAATTCGCTGCAAATGCTATTTACGAGCAGTTTGGAACGTGGGGAACAAGAATATCACAAAAATTTTTCATTTCGCGTAAGTCGATTTTTCGAGGATCCTCAGCTCCCTGGACAGGAAATATATTATCCTAACAAACTTTGCTCCAAATTCGCTGCAAAATTATATACGAGAAGTTAGGAGTGTGGGGAACAAGAATATCAAAAAAAAATTTCATTTCTTGTAAGTCGATATTTCGACGATTCTCGGCTCCCTGGACACTAAATATACTCTGAACAAAAGTTGCTCCAAATTCGCTATAAGAGCTATATAAGAGCAGTTTGGAGTAAGGTAAACAAAAATATCACAAAAATATTTCATTTCGTGTAAGTCGATATTTCGACGATTCTCGTCTCCCTGGACACTAAATATACTCTGAACAAAAGTTGCTCCAAATTCGCTGCAAAAGCTATATAAGAGCAGTTTGGAGTAAGGTAAACAAGAATATCACAAAAATATTTCATATCGTGTAAGTCTATATTTCGACGGTTCTCGGCTCCCTGGACACTAAATATACTCTGAACAAAAGTTGCTCCAAATTCGCTGCAAAAGCTATATAAGAGCAGTTTGGAGTAAGGTAAACAAGAATATCACAAAAATATTTCATATCGTGTAAGTCGATATTTCGACGATTCTCGGCTCCCTGGACACGAAAAATACATATAACATCGGTTGCTGCAAATTCACTGCAACTGCTATATACATTCAGTTTGAGGCGTGGGAAATCAGAATATCACATAAATTTTTCATTTAGCGTAAGTCGATTTTTCGAGGATTCTCAGCTACCTGGACACGAAATATATTATCCTAACAAACGTTGTTCCAAATTCGCTGCAAAAGCTATATAAGAGCAGTTTGGAGTAAGGTAAACAAGAATATCACAAAAATATTTCATTCATATCGTGTAAGTCGATATTTCGACGATTCTCGGATCCCTGGACACTAAATATACTCTGAACAAAAGTTGCTCCAAATTCGCTGCAAAAGCTATATAAGAGCAGTTTGGAGTAAGGTAAACAAGAATATCACAAAAATATTTCATTTCGTGTAAGTTGATATTTCAACGATTCTCGGCTCCCTGGACACGTAAATGCATGTAACAAAAGTTGCTCCAAATTCGCTGCAAAAGCTATATACGAGCAGTTTGGGGTGTGGGGAACAAGAATATCACAAAAATTTTTCATTTCGCCTAAGTCGATATTTTGTAGATTCTCAGCTCCCTGGTCACGAAATATACATATACCAAAAGTTGCTCCAAATTCGCTGCAAATGCTATATACGAGAAGTTTGGAGTGTGGGGAACAAGAATATCACAAAAATATTTTATTTCGTGTAAGTTGATATTTCGACGATTCTCGGCTCCCTGGACATGAAAATATATGTCACAAAAGTTGCTCCAAATTCGCTGCAAATGCTATATACGAGCAGTTTGGAGCGTGGGGAACAAGAATATCATAAAAATGTTTCATTACGTGTAAGTCGATTTTACGGCGATTCTCAGCTGCCTGGACACGAAATATTCTCAAAACAAAAGTTGCTCCAAATTCGCTGCATTAGCTAAAAGCGAATAGTTTGGAGGGCGGGGAAGAATATTATCACAAAAATGTATCACTATGTGTAAGTCGATTTCTCGACGATTCTCGGCTCCCTGGTCACGAAATTTACATATAACAAAAGTTGCTCCAAATTCGCTGCAAATGCTATATACGAGAAGTTTGGAGTGTGGGGAATAAGAATATCACAAAAATATTTCATTTCGTGTAAGTTCATATTTCGACGATTCTCGGCTCGCTGGACACCAAAATATATATCACAAATGTTGCTCCAATTTCGCTGCAAAAGCTATATACCAGCAGGATGGAGTATGGGAAACAAGAATATCACAAAAATATTAAATTTCGTGCAAGTCGATATTTCGACGATTCTCGGCTCCCTGGACACGAAATATACACTTAACATAGGTTGCTGCAAATTCACTGCAACTGCTATATACATTCAGTTTGAGGCGTGGGAAATCAGAATATCACAAAAATTTTTCATTTCGCGTAAGTCGATTTTTCGAGGATTCTCAGCTCCCTGGACACGAAATATATTATCCTAACAAACGTTGCTCCAAATTCGCTGCAACAGCTATATATGAGAAGTTTGGAGTGTGGGGAACAAGAATATCACAAAAATTTTTCATTTCGTGTAAGTCGATATTTCGACGATTCTCGGCTCCGTGGACACTACATATACTCTGAACAAAAGTTGCTCCAAATTCGCTGCAAAAGCTATATAAGAGCAGTTTGGAGTAAGGTTAACAAGAATATCACAAAAATATTTCATTTCGTGTAAGTTGATATTTCAACGATTTTCGGCTCCCTGGTCACGAAATTACATATAACAAAAGTTGCTCTAAATTCGCCTCAAATGCTATTTAAGATCAGCTTGGAGCGCGGGGAACAAGAATATCATAAAAATGTTTCATTACGTGTTTGTCGATATTTCGGCGATTCTTGGCACCCTGGTAACGAAATATACATATAACAAACGTTGCTCCAAATTCGCTGCAAATGCTATTTACGAGCAGTTTGGAGCGTAGGGAACAAGAATATCACAAAAATATTTCATTTCGTGTAAGTTGATATTTCGACGATTAACGGCTCCCTGGACACGAAAAATACATATAACAAAAGTTGCTCCAAATTCGCTGCAAATGCTATATACGAGCAGTTTGGAGCGTGGGGAACAAGAATATCACAAAAATTTTTAATTTCGCGTAAGTCGATTTTTCGAGGATTCTCAGCTCCCTGAACACGAAATATATTATCCTAACAAACGCTGCTCCAAATTCGCTGCAAAAGCTATATACGAGAAGTTTGGAGTGTGGGGAACAAGAATATCACAAAAATATTTCATTTCGTGTAAGTTGATATTTCGACGATTCTCGGCTCCCTGGACACGAAAAATACATATAACAAAAGTTGCTCCAAATTCGCTTCAAATGCTATATTCGAGGAGTTTGGAGCGTGGGGAACAAGAATATCACAAAAATGTTTCATTTCGCGTAAGTCGATTCTTCGCCGATTCTCGGCTGGCTGGACACGAAATATTCTGAGAACAAACGTTGCTCCAAATTCGCCGCAAAAGCTATATACCAGCAGTATGGAGTATGGGAAACAAGAATATCACAAAAATATTTCATTTCGTGTAAGTTGATATTTCGACGATTCTCGGCTCCCTGGACACGAAATATACATTTAACATATGTTGCTGCAAATTCACTGCAACTGCTATATACGATCAGTTTGAGGCGTGGGAAATCAGAATATCACAAAAATTTTTCATTTCGCGTAAGTCGATTTTTCGAGGATTCTCAGCTCCCTGGACACGAAATATATTATCCTAACAAAAGTTGCTCCAAATTTGCTGCAAAAGCTAGATAAGAGCAGTTTGGAGTAAGGTAAACAAGAATATCACAAAAATATTTCATATCGTGTAAGTCGATATTTCGACGATTCTCGGCTCCCTGGACACTAAATATACTCTGAACAAAAGTTGCTCCAAATTCGCTGCAAAAGCTATATAAGTGCAGTTTGGAGTAAGGTAAACAAGAATATCACAAAAATATTTCATTTCGTGTAAGTCGATATTTCGACGATTCTCTGCTCCCTGGACACTAAATATACTCTGAACAAAAGTTGCTCC
The DNA here is from genome assembly GCA_030762935.1 of Hymenopus coronatus. Classification (NCBI taxonomy): domain Eukaryota; kingdom Metazoa; phylum Arthropoda; class Insecta; order Mantodea; family Hymenopodidae; genus Hymenopus; species Hymenopus coronatus. The sequence continues at coordinate 15,459,692 of CM060890.1, forward strand.
AAATTCGCTGCAAAAGCTTTATAAGAGCAGTTTGGAGTAAGGTAAAGAAGAATATCACAAAAATATTTCATTTCGTGTAAGTTCATATTTCGACGATTCTCGGCTCGCTGGACACGAAAATATATATCACAAATGTTGCTCCAATTTCGCTGCAAAAGCTATATACCAGCAGGATGGAGTATGGGAAACAAGAATATCACAAAAATATTTAATTTCGTGCAAGTCGATATTTCGACGATTCTCGGCTCCCTGGACACGAAATATACACTTAACATAGGTTGCTGCAAATTCACTGCAACTGCTATATACATTCAGTTTGAGGCGTGGGAAATCAGAATATCACAAAAATTTTTCATTTCGCGTAAGTCGATTTTTCGAGGATTCTCAGCTCCCTGGACACGAAATATATTATCCTAACAAACGTTGCTCCAAATTCGCTGCAACAGCTATATATGAGAAGTTTGGAGTGTGGGGAACAAGAATATCACAAAAATTTTTCATTTCGTGTAAGTCGATATTTCGACGATTCTCGGCTCCCTGGACACTACATATACTCTGAACAAAAGTTGCTCCAAATTCGCTGCAAAAGCTATATAAGAGCAGTTTGGAGAAAGGTTAACAAGAATATCACAAAAATATTTCATTTCGTGTAAGTTGATATTTCAACGATTTTCGGCTCCCTGGTCACGAAATTACATATAACAAAAGTTGCTCCAAATTCGCCTCAAATGCTATTTACGAGCAGCTTGGAGCGCGGGGAACAAGAATATCATAAAAATGTTTCATTACGTGTTTGTCGATATTTCGACGATTCTTGGCACCCTGGTAACGAAATATACATATAACAAAAGTTGCTCCAAATTCGCTGCAAATGCTATTTACGAGCAGTTTGGAGCGTAGGGAACAAGAATATCACAAAAATATTTCATTTCGTGTAAGTCGATATTTCGACGATTCTCGGCTCCCTGGACACGAAATTACATATAACAAACGTTGCTCCAAATTCGCCTCAAATGCTATTTACGAGCAGCTTGGAGCGCGGGGAACAAGAATATCATAAAAATGTTTCATTACGTGTAAGTCGATTTTACGAAGATTCTCAGCCTCCTGGACACGAAATATTCTCAGCACAAAAGCTGCTCCAAATTCGCTGCTTAAGCTATAAGCGAATAGTTTGGAGTGCGGGGAAGAAGATTCTCACAAAAATGTATCACTAAGTGTAAGTCGATTTCTCGACGATTCGCGGCTCCCTGGACACGAAATATTCTCAGAACAAAAGTTGCTCCAAATTCACTGCAAATGCTAATTACGAGCAGTTTGGAGCGTGGGGAACAAGAATATCACAAAAATATTTCATTTCGTGTAAGTTGATATTTCGAAGATTCTCGGCTCCCTGGACACGATAAATAATTCACTGCAACTGCTATATACATTCAGTTTGAGGCGTGGGAAATCAGAATATCACATAAATTTTTCATTTAGCGTAAGTCGATTTTTCGAGGATTCTCAGCTCCCTGGACACGAAATATATTATCCTAACAAACGTTGTTCCAAATTCGCTGCAAAAGCTATATAAGAGCAGTTTGGAGTAAGGTAAACAAGAATATCACAAAAATATTTCATTCATATCGTGTAAGTCGATATTTCGACGATTCTCGGATCCCTGGACACTAAATATACTCTGAACAAAAGTTGCTCCAAATTCGCTGCAAAAGGTATACAAGAGCAGTTTGGAGTAAGGTTAACAAGAATATCACAAAAATATTTCATTTCGTGTAAGTTGATATTTCAACGATTCTCGGCTCCCTGGACACGAAAATACATATAACAAAAGTTGCTCCAAATTCGCTGCAAAAGCTATATAAGAGCAGTTTGGAGTAAGGTAAACAAGAATATAACAAAAATATTTCATATCGTGTAAGTCGATATTTCGACGATTCTCGGCTCCGTGGACACTAAATATACTCTGAACAAAAGTTGCTCCAAATTCGCTGCAAAAGCTATATAAGAGCAGTTTGGAGTAAGGTAAACACGAATATCACAAAAATATTTCATTTCGTGTAAGTCGATATTTCGACGATTCTCGGCTCCCTGGACACGAAAATATATATAACAAAAGTTGCTCCAAATTCGCTGCAAAAGCTACATACGAGCAGTTTGGAGTGTGGGGAACAAGAATATCACAAAAATTTTTAATTTCGCGTAAGTCGATTTTTCGAGGATTCTCAGCTCCCTGGACACGAAATATATTATCCTAAGAAACGTTGCTCCAAATTCGCTGTAAAAGCTATATATGAGAAGTTTGGAGTGTGGGGAACAAGAATATCACAAAAATTTTTCATTTCGTGTAAATCGATATTTCGACGATTCTCGGCTCCCTGGACACTAAATATACTCTGAACAAAAGTTGCTCCAAATTCGCTGCAAAAGCTATATAAGAGCAGTTTGGAGTAAGGTAAACACGAATATCACAAAAATATTTCATTTCGTGTAAGTCGATATTTCGACGATTCTCGGCTCCCTGGACACGAAATTACATATAACAAAAGTTGCTCCAAATTCGCCTCAAATGCTATTTACGAGCAGCTTGGAGCGCGGGGAACAAGAATATCATAAAAATGTTTCATTACGTGTAAGTCGATTTTACGACGATTCTCAGCCTCCTGGACACGAAATATTCTCAGAACAAAAGCTGCTCCAAATTCGCTGCTTAAGCTATAAGCGAATAGTTTGGAGTGCGGGGAAGAAGATTCTCACAAAAATGTATCACTAAGTGTAAGTCGATTTCTCGACGATTCGCGGCTCCCTGGACACGAAATATTCTCAGAACAAAAGTTGCTCCAAATTCGCTGCAAATGCTATATACGAACAGTTCTGAGCGTGGGGAACAAGAATATCATAAAAACGTTTCATTACGTGTAAGTCGATTTTACGACGATTCTCAGCTGCCTGGACACGAAATATTCTCAGAACAAGTTGCTCCAAATTCGCTGCATAAGCTAAAAGCGAATAGTTTGGAGCGCGGGGAAGACTATCACAAAAATGTATCACTAAGTGTAAGTCGATTTCTCAATGATTCTCGGCTCCCTGGTTACGAAATATACATATAACAAAAAGTGCTCCAAATTCGCTGCAAATGCTATTTACGAGCAGTTTGGAACGTGGGGAACAAGAATATCACAAAAATTTTTCATTTCGCGTAAGTCGATTTTTCGAGGATCCTCAGCTCCCTGGACAGGAAATATATTATCCTAACAAACTTTGCTCCAAATTCGCTGCAAAATTATATACGAGAAGTTAGGAGTGTGGGGAACAAGAATATCAAAAAAAAATTTCATTTCTTGTAAGTCGATATTTCGACGATTCTCGGCTCCCTGGACACTAAATATACTCTGAACAAAAGTTGCTCCAAATTCGCTATAAGAGCTATATAAGAGCAGTTTGGAGAAAGGTTAACAAGAATATCACAAAAATATTTCATTTCGTGTAAGTTGATATTTCAACGATTTTCGGCTCCCTGGTCACGAAATTACATATAACAAAAGTTGCTCCAAATTCGCCTCAAATGCTATTTACGAGCAGCTTGGAGCGCGGGGAACAAGAATATCATAAAAATGTTTCATTACGTGTTTGTCGATATTTCGACGATTCTTGGCACCCTGGTAACGAAATATACATATAACAAAAGTTGCTCCAAATTCGCTGCAAATGCTATTTACGAGCAGTTTGGAGCGTAGGGAACAAGAATATCACAAAAATATTTCATTTCGTGTAAGTCGATATTTCGACGATTCTCGGCTCCCTGGACACGAAATTACATATAACAAACGTTGCTCCAAATTCGCCTCAAATGCTATTTACGAGCAGCTTGGAGCGCGGGGAACAAGAATATCATAAAAATGTTTCATTACGTGTAAGTCGATTTTACGAAGATTCTCAGCCTCCTGGACACGAAATATTCTCAGCACAAAAGCTGCTCCAAATTCGCTGCTTAAGCTATAAGCGAATAGTTTGGAGTGCGGGGAAGAAGATTCTCACAAAAATGTATCACTAAGTGTAAGTCGATTTCTCGACGATTCGCGGCTCCCTGGACACGAAATATTCTCAGAACAAAAGTTGCTCCAAATTCACTGCAAATGCTAATTACGAGCAGTTTGGAGCGTGGGGAACAAGAATATCACAAAAATATTTCATTTCGTGTAAGTTGATATTTCGAAGATTCTCGGCTCCCTGGACACGAAAAATAATTCACTGCAACTGCTATATACATTCAGTTTGAGGCGTGGGAAATCAGAATATCACATAAATTTTTCATTTAGCGTAAGTCGATTTTTCGAGGATTCTCAGCTCCCTGGACACGAAATATATTATCCTAACAAACGTTGTTCCAAATTCGCTGCAAAAGCTATATAAGAGCAGTTTGGAGTAAGGTAAACAAGAATATCACAAAAATATTTCATTCATATCGTGTAAGTCGATATTTCGACGATTCTCGGATCCCTGGACACTAAATATACTCTGAACAAAAGTTGCTCCAAATTCGCTGCAAAAGGTATACAAGAGCAGTTTGGAGTAAGGTTAACAAGAATATCACAAAAATATTTCATTTCGTGTAAGTTGATATTTCAACGATTCTCGGCTCCCTGGACACGAAAATACATATAACAAAAGTTGCTCCAAATTCGCTGCAAAAGCTATATAAGAGCAGTTTGGAGTAAGGTAAACAAGAATATAACAAAAATATTTCATATCGTGTAAGTCGATATTTCGACGATTCTCGGCTCCGTGGACACTAAATATACTCTGAACAAAAGTTGCTCCAAATTCGCTGCAAAAGCTATATAAGAGCAGTTTGGAGTAAGGTAAACACGAATATCACAAAAATATTTCATTTCGTGTAAGTCGATATTTCGACGATTCTCGGCTCCCTGGACACGAAAATATATATAACAAAAGTTGCTCCAAATTCGCTGCAAAAGCTACATACGAGCAGTTTGGAGTGTGGGGAACAAGAATATCACAAAAATTTTTAATTTCGCGTAAGTCGATTTTTCGAGGATTCTCAGCTCCCTGGACACGAAATATATTATCCTAAGAAACGTTGCTCCAAATTCGCTGTAAAAGCTATATATGAGAAGTTTGGAGTGTGGGGAACAAGAATATCACAAAAATTTTTCATTTCGTGTAAATCGATATTTCGACGATTCTCGGCTCCCTGGACACTAAATATACTCTGAACAAAAGTTGCTCCAAATTCGCTGCAAAAGCTATATAAGAGCAGTTTGGAGTAAGGTAAACACGAATATCACAAAAATATTTCATTTCGTGTAAGTCGATATTTCGACGATTCTCGGCTCCCTGGACACGAAATTACATATAACAAAAGTTGCTCCAAATTCGCCTCAAATGCTATTTACGAGCAGCTTGGAGCGCGGGGAACAAGAATATCATAAAAATGTTTCATTACGTGTAAGTCGATTTTACGACGATTCTCAGCCTCCTGGACACGAAATATTCTCAGAACAAAAGCTGCTCCAAATTCGCTGCTTAAGCTATAAGCGAATAGTTTGGAGTGCGGGGAAGAAGATTCTCACAAAAATGTATCACTAAGTGTAAGTCGATTTCTCGACGATTCGCGGCTCCCTGGACACGAAATATTCTCAGAACAAAAGTTGCTCCAAATTCGTTGCAAATGCTATATACGAACAGTTCTGAGCGTGGGGAACAAGAATATCATAAAAACGTTTCATTACGTGTAAGTCGATTTTACGACGATTCTCAGCTGCCTGGACACGAAATATTCTCAGAACAAGTTGCTCCAAATTCGCTGCATAAGCTAAAAGCGAATAGTTTGGAGCGCGGGGAAGACTATCACAAAAATGTATCACTAAGTGTAAGTCGATTTCTCAATGATTCTCGGCTCCCTGGTTACGAAATATACATATAACAAAAAGTGCTCCAAATTCGCTGCAAATGCTATTTACGAGCAGTTTGGAACGTGGGGAACAAGAATATCACAAAAATTTTTCATTTCGCGTAAGTCGATTTTTCGAGGATCCTCAGCTCCCTGGACAGGAAATATATTATCCTAACAAACTTTGCTCCAAATTCGCTGCAAAATTATATACGAGAAGTTAGGAGTGTGGGGAACAAGAATATCAAAAAAAAATTTCATTTCTTGTAAGTCGATATTTCGACGATTCTCGGCTCCCTGGACACTAAATATACTCTGAACAAAAGTTGCTCCAAATTCGCTATAAGAGCTATATAAGAGCAGTTTGGAGTAAGGTAAACAAAAATATCACAAAAATATTTCATTTCGTGTAAGTCGATATTTCGACGATTCTCGTCTCCCTGGACACTAAATATACTCTGAACAAAAGTTGCTCCAAATTCGCTGCAAAAGCTATATAAGAGCAGTTTGGAGTAAGGTAAACAAGAATATCACAAAAATATTTCATATCGTGTAAGTCTATATTTCGACGGTTCTCGGCTCCCTGGACACTAAATATACTCTGAACAAAAGTTGCTCCAAATTCGCTGCAAAAGCTATATAAGAGCAGTTTGGAGTAAGGTAAACAAGAATATCACAAAAATATTTCATATCGTGTAAGTCGATATTTCGACGATTCTCGGCTCCCTGGACACGAAAAATACATATAACATCGGTTGCTGCAAATTCACTGCAACTGCTATATACATTCAGTTTGAGGCGTGGGAAATCAGAATATCACATAAATTTTTCATTTAGCGTAAGTCGATTTTTCGAGGATTCTCAGCTACCTGGACACGAAATATATTATCCTAACAAACGTTGTTCCAAATTCGCTGCAAAAGCTATATAAGAGCAGTTTGGAGTAAGGTAAACAAGAATATCACAAAAATATTTCATTCATATCGTGTAAGTCGATATTTCGACGATTCTCGGATCCCTGGACACTAAATATACTCTGAACAAAAGTTGCTCCAAATTCGCTGCAAAAGCTATATAAGAGCAGTTTGGAGTAAGGTAAACAAGAATATCACAAAAATATTTCATTTCGTGTAAGTTGATATTTCAACGATTCTCGGCTCCCTGGACACGTAAATGCATATAACAAAAGTTGCTCCAAATTCGCTGCAAAAGCTATATACGAGCAGTTTGGGGTGTGGGGAACAAGAATATCACAAAAATTTTTCATTTCGCCTAAGTCGATATTTCGTAGATTCTCAGCTCCCTGGTCACGAAATATACATATACCAAAAGTTGCTCCAAATTCGCTGCAAATGCTATATACGAGAAGTTTGGAGTGTGGGGAACAAGAATATCACAAAAATATTTTATTTCGTGTAAGTTGATATTTCGACGATTCTCGGCTCCCTGGACATGAAAATATATATCACAAAAGTTGCTCCAAATTCGCTGCAAATGCTATATACGAGCAGTTTGGAGCGTGGGGAACAAGAATATCATAAAAATGTTTCATTACGTGTAAGTCGATTTTACGGCGATTCTCAGCTGCCTGGACACGAAATATTCTCAAAACAAAAGTTGCTCCAAATTCGCTGCATTAGCTAAAAGCGAATAGTTTGGAGGGCGGGGAAGAATATTATCACAAAAATGTATCACTATGTGTAAGTCGATTTCTCGACGATTCTCGGCTCCCTGGTCACGAAATTTACATATAACAAAAGTTGCTCCAAATTCGCTGCAAATGCTATATACGAGAAGTTTGGAGTGTGGGGAATAAGAATATCACAAAAATATTTCATTTCGTGTAAGTTCATATTTCGACGATTCTCGGCTCGCTGGACACCAAAATATATATCACAAATGTTGCTCCAATTTCGCTGCAAAAGCTATATACCAGCAGGATGGAGTATGGGAAACAAGAATATCACAAAAATATTAAATTTCGTGCAAGTCGATATTTCGACGATTCTCGGCTCCCTGGACACGAAATATACACTTAACATAGGTTGCTGCAAATTCACTGCAACTGCTATATACATTCAGTTTGAGGCGTGGGAAATCAGAATATCACAAAAATTTTTCATTTCGCGTAAGTCGATTTTTCGAGGATTCTCAGCTCCCTGGACACGAAATATATTATCCTAACAAACGTTGCTCCAAATTCGCTGCAACAGCTATATATGAGAAGTTTGGAGTGTGGGGAACAAGAATATCACAAAAATTTTTCATTTCGTGTAAGTCGATATTTCGACGATTCTCGGCTCCGTGGACACTACATATACTCTGAACAAAAGTTGCTCCAAATTCGCTGCAAAAGCTATATAAGAGCAGTTTGGAGTAAGGTTAACAAGAATATCACAAAAATATTTCATTTCGTGTAAGTTGATATTTCAACGATTTTCGGCTCCCTGGTCACGAAATTACATATAACAAAAGTTGCTCTAAATTCGCCTCAAATGCTATTTAAGATCAGCTTGGAGCGCGGGGAACAAGAATATCATAAAAATGTTTCATTACGTGTTTGTCGATATTTCGGCGATTCTTGGCACCCTGGTAACGAAATATACATATAACAAAAGTTGCTCCAAATTCGCTGCAAATGCTATTTACGAGCAGTTTGGAGCGTAGGGAACAAGAATATCACAAAAATATTTCATTTCGTGTAAGTTGATATTTCGACGATTAACGGCTCCCTGGACACGAAAAATACATATAACAAAAGTTGCTCCAAATTCGCTGCAAATGCTATATACGAGCAGTTTGGAGCGTGGGGAACAAGAATATCACAAAAATTTTTAATTTCGCGTAAGTCGATTTTTCGAGGATTCTCAGCTCCCTGAACACGAAATATATTATCCTAACAAACGCTGCTCCAAATTCGCTGCAAAAGCTATATACGAGAAGTTTGGAGTGTGGGGAACAAGAATATCACAAAAATATTTCATTTCGTGTAAGTTGATATTTCGACGATTCTCGGCTCCCTGGACACGAAAAATACATATAACAAAAGTTGCTCCAAATTCGCTTCAAATGCTATATTCGAGGAGTTTGGAGCGTGGGGAACAAGAATATCACAAAAATGTTTCATTTCGCGTAAGTCGATTCTTCGCCGATTCTCGGCTGGCTGGACACGAAATATTCTGAGAACAAATGTTGCTCCAAATTCGCCGCAAAAGCTATATACCAGCAGTATGGAGTATGGGAAACAAGAATATCACAAAAATATTTCATTTCGTGTAAGTTGATATTTCGACGATTCTCGGCTCCCTGGACACGAAATATACATTTAACATATGTTGCTGCAAATTCACTGCAACTGCTATATACGATCAGTTTGAGGCGTGGGAAATCAGAATATCACAAAAATTTTTCATTTCGCGTAAGTCGATTTTTCGAGGATTCTCAGCTCCCTGGACACGAAATATATTATCCTAACAAAAGTTGCTCCAAATTTGCTGCAAAAGCTAGATAAGAGCAGTTTGGAGTAAGGTAAACAAGAATATCACAAAAATATTTCATATCGTGTAAGTCGATATTTCGACGATTCTCGGCTCCCTGGACACTAAATATACTCTGAACAAAAGTTGCTCCAAATTCGCTGCAAAAGCTATATAAGAGCAGTTTGGAGTAAGGTAAACAAGAATATCACAAAAATATTTCATTTCGTGTAAGTCGATATTTCGACGATTCTCTGCTCCCTGGACACTAAATATACTCTGAACAAAAGTTGCTCCAAATTCGCTGCAAAAGCTTTATAAGAGCAGTTTGGAGTAAGGTAAAGAAGAATATCACAAAAATATTTCATTTCGTGTAAGTTCATATTTCGACGATTCTCGGCTCGCTGGACACGAAAATATATATCACAAATGTTGCTCCAATTTCGCTGCAAAAGCTATATACCAGCAGGATGGAGTATGGGAAACAAGAATATCACAAAAATATTTAATTTCGTGCAAGTCGATATTTCGACGATTCTCGGCTCCCTGGACACGAAATATACACTTAACATAGGTTGCTGCAAATTCACTGCAACTGCTATATACATTCAGTTTGAGGCTGGGAAATCAGAATATCACAAAAATTTTTCATTTCGCGTAAGTCGATTTTTCGAGGATTCTCAGCTCCCTGGACACGAAATATATTATCCTAACAAACGTTGCTCCAAATTCGCTGCAACAGCTATATATGAGAAGTTTGGAGTGTGGGGAACAAGAATATCACAAAAATTTTTCATTTCGTGTAAGTCGATATTTCGACGATTCTCGGCTCCCTGGACACTACATATACTCTGAACAAAAGTTGCTCCAAATTCGCTGCAAAAGCTATATAAGAGCAGTTTGGAGAAAGGTTAACAAGAATATCACAAAAATATTTCATTTCGTGTAAGTTGATATTTCAACGATTTTCGGCTCCCTGGTCACGAAATTACATATAACAAAAGTTGCTCCAAATTCGCCTCAAATGCTATTTACGAGCAGCTTGGAGCGCGGGGAACAAGAATATCATAAAAATGTTTCATTACGTGTTTGTCGATATTTCGACGATTCTTGGCACCCTGGTAACGAAATATACATATAACAAAAGTTGCTCCAAATTCGCTGCAAATGCTATTTACGAGCAGTTTGGAGCGTAGGGAACAAGAATATCACAAAAATATTTCATTTCGTGTAAGTTGATATTTCGACGATTAACGGCTCCCTGGACACGAAAAATACATATAACAAAAGTTGCTCCAAATTCGCTGCAAATGCTATATACGAGCAGTTTGGAGCGTGGGGAACAAGAATATCACAAAAATTTTTAATTTCGCGTAAGTCGATTTTTCGAGGATTCTCAGCTTCCTGAACACGAAATATATTATCCTAACAAACGCTGCTCCAAATTCGCTGCAAAAGCTATATACGAGAAGTTTGGAGTGTGGGGAACAAGAATATCACAAAAATATTTCATTTCGTGTAAGTTGATATTTCGACGATTCTCGGCTCCCTGGACACGAAAAATACATATAACAAAAGTTGCTCCAAATTCGCTTCAAATGCTATATTCGAGGAGTTTGGAGCGTGGGGAACAAGAATATCACAAAAATGTTTCATTTCGCGTAAGTCGATTCTTCGCCGATTCTCGGCTGGCTGGACACGAAATATTCTGAGAACAAATGTTGCTCCAAATTCGCCGCAAAAGCTATATACCAGCAGTATGGAGTAAGGGAAACAAGAATATCACAAAAATATTTCATTTCGTGTAAGTTGATATTTCGACGATTCTCGGCTCCCTGGACACGAAATATACATTTAACATATGTTGCTGCAAATTCACTGCAACTGCTATATACGATCAGTTTGAGGCGTGGGAAATCAGAATATCACAAAAATTTTTCATTTCGCGTAAGTCGATTTTTCGAGGATTCTCAGCTCCCTGGACACGAAATATATTATCCTAACAAAAGTTGCTCCAAATTTGCTGCAAAAGCTAGATAAGAGCAGTTTGGACTAAGGTAAACAAGAATATCACAAAAATATTTCATATCGTGTAAGTCGATATTTCGACGATTCTCGGCTCCCTGGACACTAAATATACTCTGAACAAAAGTTGCTCCAAATTCGCTGCAAAAGCTATATAAGAGCAGTTTGGAGTAAGGTAAACAAGAATATCACAAAAATATTTCATTTCGTGTAAGTCGATATTTCGACGATTCTCTGCTCCCTGGACACTAAATATACTCTGAACAAAAGTTGCTCCAAATTCGCTGCAAAAGCTTTATAAGAGCAGTTTGGAGTAAGGTAAAGAAGAATATCACAAAAATATTTCATTTCGTGTAAGTTTATGTTTCAACGATTCTGGGCTCCCTGGACACGAAAATATATATAACAAAAGTTGCTCCAAATTCGCTGCAAAAGCTATATACGAGAAGTTTGGAGTGTGGGGAACAAGAATATCACAAAAAATATTTCATTTCGTGTAAGTTGATATTTCGACTATTCTCGGCTCCCTGGACACGAAAATATATATCACAAAAGTTGCTCCAAATTCGCTGCAAATATATACGAGCAGTTTGGAGCGTGGGGAACAAGAATATCATAAAAATGTTTCATTACGTGTAAATAGATTTTACGACGATTCTCAGCTACCTGGACACGAAATATTCTCAGAACAAAATTTGCTCCAAATCGCTGCATAAGCTAAAAGCGAATAGTTTGGAGCGCGGGGAAGAATAGTATCACAAAAATGTATCACTAAGTGTAAGTCGATTTCTCGACGATTCTCGGCTCCCTGGTCACGAAAATTACATATAACAAAAGTTGCTCCAAATTCGCTGCAAATTCTATATACAAGCAGTTTGGAGCGTGGGGAACAAGAATATCACAAAAATTTTTCATTTCGCGTAAGTCGATTTTTCGAGGATTCACAGCTCCCTGGTCACGAAATATACATATAACAAAAGTTGCTCCAAATTCGCTGCAAAAGCAATATACCAGCAGTATGGAGTATGGGAAACAATAATATCACAAAAATATTTCATTTCGTGTAAGTCGATATTTCGATGATTTTCGGATCCCTGGACGCGAAAATATATATAACAAAAGTTGCTCCAAATTCGCTGCAAAAGCTACATACGAGCAGTTTGGAGCGTGGGGAACAAGAATATCACAAAAATTTTTAATTTCGCGTAAGTCGATTTTTCGAGGATTCTCAGCTTCCTGAACACGAAATATATTATCCTAACAAACGCTGCTCCAAATTCGCTGCAAAAGCTATATACGAGAAGTTTGGAGTGTGGGGAACAAGAATATCACAAAAATATTTCATTTCGTGTAAGTTGATATTTCGACGATTCTCGGCTCCCTGGACACGAAAAATACATATAACAAAAGTTGCTCCAAATTCGCTTCAAATGCTATATTCGAGGAGTTTGGAGCGTGGGGAACAAGAATATCACAAAAATGTTTCATTTCGCGTAAGTCGATTCTTCGCCGATTCTCGGCTGGCTGGACACGAAATATTCTGAGAACAAATGTTGCTCCAAATTCGCCGCAAAAGCTATATACCAGCAGTATGGAGTAAGGGAAACAAGAATATCACAAAAATATTTCATTTCGTGTAAGTTGATATTTCGACGATTCTCGGCTCCCTGGACACGAAATATACATTTAACATATGTTGCTGCAAATTCACTGCAACTGCTATATACGATCAGTTTGAGGCGTGGGAAATCAGAATATCACAAAAATTTTTCATTTCGCGTAAGTCGATTTTTCGAGGATTCTCAGCTCCCTGGACACGAAATATATTATCCTAACAAAAGTTGCTCCAAATTTGCTGCAAAAGCTAGATAAGAGCAGTTTGGACTAAGGTAAACAAGAATATCACAAAAATATTTCATATCGTGTAAGTCGATATTTCGACGATTCTCGGCTCCCTGGACACTAAATATACTCTGAACAAAAGTTGCTCCAAATTCGCTGCAAAAGCTATATAAGAGCAGTTTGGAGTAAGGTAAACAAGAATATCACAAAAATATTTCATTTCGTGTAAGTCGATATTTCGACGATTCTCTGCTCCCTGGACACTAAATATACTCTGAACAAAAGTTGCTCCAAATTCGCTGCAAAAGCTTTATAAGAGCAGTTTGGAGTAAGGTAAAGAAGAATATCACAAAAATATTTCATTTCGTGTAAGTTGATATTTCAACGATTTTCGGCTCCCTGGACACGAAAATATATATAACAAAAGTTGCTCCAAATTCGCTGCAAAAGCTATATACGAGAAGTTTGGAGTGTGGGGAACAAGAATATCACAAAAAATATTTCATTTCGTGTAAGTTGATATTTCGACTATTCTCGGCTCCCTGGACACGAAAATATATATCACAAAAGTTGCTCCAAATTCGCTGCAAATATATACGAGCAGTTTGGAGCGTGGGGAACAAGAATATCATAAAAATGTTTCATTACGTGTAAATAGATTTTACGACGATTCTCAGCTACCTGGACACGAAATATTCTCAGAACAAAATTTGCTCCAAATCGCTGCATAAGCTAAAAGCGAATAGTTTGGAGCGCGGGGAAGAATAGTATCACAAAAATGTATCACTAAGTGTAAGTCGATTTCTCGACGATTCTCGGCTCCCTGGTCACGAAAATTACATATAACAAAAGTTGCTCCAAATTCGCTGCAAATGCTATTTACGAGAAGTTTGGAGCGTGGGGAACAAGAATATCACAAAAATATTTCATTCCGTGTAAGTTGATATTTCGACGATTCTCGGCTCCCTGCACACGAAAAATACATCTAACAAAAGTTGCTCCAAATTCGCTGCAAATTCTACATACAAGCAGTTTGGAGCGTGGGGAACAAGAATATCACAAAAATTTTTCATTTCGCGTAAGTCGATTTTTCGAGGATTCACAGCTCCCTGGTCACGAAATATACATATAACAAAAGTTGCTCCAAATTCGCTGCAAATGCTATTTACGAGTAGTTTGGAGCGTGGGGAACAAGAATATCACAAAAATATTTAATTTCGTGTAAGTTGATATTTCGACGATTCTCGGTTCCCTGGACACGAAAAATACATATAACAAAAGTTGCTCCAAACTCGCTTCAAATGCTATATACGAGGAGTTTGGAGCGTGGGGAACAAGAATATCACGAAAATGTTTCATTTCGCGTAAGTCGATTCTTCGCCGATTCTCGGCTGGCTGTACACGAAATATTCTGAGAACAAATGTTGTTGCAAATTCGCTGCAAAAGCTATATACCAGCAGTATGGAGTATGGGAAACAAGAATATCACAAAAATATTTCATTTCGTGTAAGTCGATATTTCGATGATTTTCGGATCCCTGGACGCGAAAATATATATAACAAAAGTTGCTCCAAATTCGCTGCAAAAGCTACATACGAGCAGTTTGGAGTGTGGGGAACAAGAATATCACAAAAATTTTTAGTTTCGCGTAAGTCGATTTTTCGAGGATTCTCAGCTCCCTGGACACGAAATATATTATCCTAAGAAACGTTGCTCCAAATTCGCTGTAAAAGCTATATATGAGATGTTTGGAGTGTGGGGAACAAGAATATCACAAAAATTTTTCATTTCGTGTAAGTCGATATTTCGACGATTCTCGGCTCCCTGGACACTAAATATACTCTGAACAAAAGTTGCTCCAAATTCGCTGCAAAAGCTATATAAGAGCAATTTGGAGTAAGGTAAACACGAATATCACAAAAATATTTCATTTCGTGTAAGTCGATATTTCGACGATTCTCGGCTCCCTGGACACGAAATTACATATAACAAACGTTGCTCCAAATTCGCCTCAAATGCTATTTACGAGCAGCTTGGAGCGCGGGGAACAAGAATATCATAAAAATGTTTCATTACGTGTAAGTCGATTTTACGAAGATTCTCAGCCTCCTGGACACGAAATATTCTCAGCACAAAAGCTGCTCCAAATTCGCTGCTTAAGCTATAAGCGAATAGTTTGGAGTGCGGGGAAGAAGATTCTCACAAAAATGTATCACTAAGTGTAAGTCGATTTCTCGACGATTCGCGGCTCCCTGGACACGAAATATTCTCAGAACAAAAGTTGCTCCAAATTCACTGCAAATGCTAATTACGAGCAGTTTGGAGCGTGGGGAACAAGAATATCACAAAAATATTTCATTTCGTGTAAGTTGATATTTCGAAGATTCTCGGCTCCCTGGACACGAAAAATAATTCACTGCAACTGCTATATACATTCAGTTTGAGGCGTGGGAAATCAGAATATCACATAAATTTTTCATTTAGCGTAAGTCGATTTTTCGAGGATTCTCAGCTCCCTGGACACGAAATATATTATCCTAACAAACGTTGTTCCAAATTCGCTGCAAAAGCTATATAAGAGCAGTTTGGAGTAAGGTAAACAAGAATATCACAAAAATATTTCATTCATATCGTGTAAGTCGATATTTCGACGATTCTCGGATCCCTGGACACTAAATATACTCTGAACAAAAGTTGCTCCAAATTCGCTGCAAAAGCTATATAAGAGCAGTTTGGAGTAAGGTTAACAAGAATATCACAAAAATATTTCATTTCGTGTAAGTTGATATTTCAACGATTCTCGGCTCCCTGGACACGAAAATACATATAACAAAAGTTGCTCCAAATTCGCTGCAAAAGCTATATAAGAGCAGTTTGGAGTAAGGTAAACAAGAATATAACAAAAATATTTCATATCGTGTAAGTCGATATTTCGACGATTCTCGGCTCCGTGGACACTAAATATACTCTGAACAAAAGTTGCTCCAAATTCGCTGCAAAAGCTATATAAGAGCAGTTTGGAGTAAGGTAAACACGAATATCACAAAAATATTTCATTTCGTGTAAGTCGATATTTCGACGATTCTCGGCTCCCTGGACACGAAAATATATATAACAAAAGTTGCTCCAAATTCGCTGCAAAAGCTACATACGAGCAGTTTGGAGTGTGGGGAACAAGAATATCACAAAAATTTTTAATTTCGCGTAAGTCGATTTTTCGAGGATTCTCAGCTCCCTGGACACGAAATATATTATCCTAAGAAACGTTGCTCCAAATTCGCTGTAAAAGCTATATATGAGAAGTTTGGAGTGTGGGGAACAAGAATATCACAAAAATTTTTCATTTCGTGTAAATCGATATTTCGACGATTCTCGGCTCCCTGGACACTAAATATACTCTGAACAAAAGTTGCTCCAAATTCGCTGCAAAAGCTATATAAGAGCAGTTTGGAGTAAGGTAAACACGAATATCACAAAAATATTTCATTTCGTGTAAGTCGATATTTCGACGATTCTCGGCTCCCTGGACACGAAATTACATATAACAAAAGTTGCTCCAAATTCGCCTCAAATGCTATTTACGAGCAGCTTGGAGCGCGGGGAACAAGAATATCATAAAAATGTTTCATTACGTGTAAGTCGATTTTACGACGATTCTCAGCCTCCTGGACACGAAATATTCTCAGAACAAAAGCTGCTCCAAATTCGCTGCTTAAGCTATAAGCGAATAGTTTGGAGTGCGGGGAAGAAGATTCTCACAAAAATGTATCACTAAGTGTAAGTCGATTTCTCGACGATTCGCGGCTCCCTGGACACGAAATATTCTCAGAACAAAAGTTGCTCCAAATTCACTGCAAATGCTAATTACGAGCAGTTTGGAGCGTGGGGAACAAGAATATCACAAAAATATTTTATTTCGTGTAAGTTGATATTTCGACGATTCTCGGCTCCCTGGACATGAAAATATATATCACAAAAGTTGCTCCAAATTCGCTGCAAATGCTATATACGAGCAGTTTGGAGCGTGGGGAACAAGAATATCATAAAAATGTTTCATTACGTGTAAGTCGATTTTACGGCGATTCTCAGCTGCCTGGACACGAAATATTCTCAGAACAAAAGTTGCTCCAAATTCGCTGCATTAGCTAAAAGCGAATAGTTTGGAGGGCGGGGAAGAATATTATCACAAAAATGTATCACTATGTGTAAGTCGATTTCTCGACGATTCTCGGCTCCCTGGTCACGAAATATACATATAACAAAAGTTGCTCCAAATTCGCTGCAAATGCTATATACGAGAAGTTTGGAGTGTGGGGAATAAGAATATCACAAAAATATTTCATTTCGTGTAAGTTCATATTTCGACGATTCTCGGCTCGCTGGACACGAAAATATATATCACAAATGTTGCTCCAATTTCGCTGCAAAAGCTATATACCAGCAGTATGGAGTATGGGAAACAAGAATATCACAAAAATATTTAATTTCGTGCAAGTCGATATTTCGACGATTCTCGGCTCCCTGGACACGAAATATACACTTAACATAGGTTGCTGCAAATTCACTGCAACTGCTATATACATTCAGTTTGAGGCGTGGGAAATCAGAATATCACAAAAATTTTTCATTTCGCGTAAGTCGATTTTTCGAGGATTCTCAGCTCCCTGGACACGAAATATATTATCCTAACAAACGTTGCTCCAAATTCGCTGCAATAGCTATATATGAGAAGTTTGGAGTGTGTGGAACAAGAATATCACAAAAATTTTTCATTTCGTGTAAGTCGATATTTCGACGATTCTCGCTGAACAAAAGTTGCTCCAAATACGCTGCAAAAGCTATATAAGAGCAGTTTGGAGTAAGGTTAACAAGAATATCACAAAAATATTTCATTTCGTGTAAGTTGATATTTCAACGATTTTCGGCTCCCTGGTCACGAAATTACATATAACAAAAGTTGCTCCAAATTCGCCTCAAATGCTATTTACGAGCAGCTTGGAGCGCGGGGAACAAGAATATCATAAAAATGTTTCATTACGTGTTTGTCAATATTTCGACGATTCTTGGCACCCTGGTAACGAAATATACATATAACAAAAGTTGCTCCAAATTCGCTGCAAATGCTATTTACGAGCAGTTTGGAGCGTAGGGAACAAGAATATCACAAAAATATTTCATTTCGTGTAAGTTGATATTTCGACGATTAACGGCTCCCTGGACACGAAAAATACATATAACAAAAGTTGCTCCAAATTCGCTGCAAATGCTATATACGAGCAGTTTGGAGCGTGGGGAACAAGAATATCACAAAAATTTTTAATTTCGCGTAAGTCGATTTTTCGAGGATTCTCAGCTTCCGGAACACGAAATATATTATCCTAACAAACGCTGCTCCAAATTCGCTGCAAAAGCTATATACGAGAAGTTTGGAGTGTGGGGAACAAGAATATCACAAAAATATTTCATTTCGTGTAAGTTGATATTTCGACGATTCTCGGCTCCCTGGACACGAAAAATACATATAACAAAAGTTGCTCCAAATTCGCTTCAAATGCTATATTCGAGGAGTTTGGAGCGTGGGGAACAAGAATATCACAAAAATGTTTCATTTCGCGTAAGTCGATTCTTCGCCGATTCTCGGCTGGCTGGACACGAAATATTCTGAGAACAAATGTTGCTCCAAATTCGCCGCAAAAGCTATATACCAGCAGTATGGAGTATGGGAAACAAGAATATCACAAAAATATTTCATTTCGTGTAAGTTGATATTTCGACGATTCTCGGCTCCCTGGACACGAAATATACATTTAACATATGTTGCTGCAAATTCACTGCAACTGCTATATGCGATCAGTTTGAGGCGTGGGAAATCAGAATATCACAAAAATTTTTCATTTCGCGTAAGTCGATTTTTCGAGGATTCTCAGCTCCCTGGACACGAAATATATTATCCTAACAAAAGTTGCTCCAAATTTGCTGCAAAAGCTAGATAAGAGCAGTTTGGAGTAAGGTAAACAAGAATATCACAAAAATATTTCATATCGTGTAAGTCGATATTTCGACGATTCTCGGCTCCCTGGACACTAAATATACTCTGAACAAAAGTTGCTCCAAATTCGCTGCAAAAGCTATATAAGAGCAGTTTGGAGTAAGGTAAACAAGAATATCACAAAAATATTTCATTTCGTGTAAGTCGATATTTCGACGATTCTCTGCTCCCTGGACACTAAATATACTCTGAACAAAAGTTGCTCCAAATTCGCTGCAAAAGCTTTATAAGAGCAGTTTGGAGTAAGGTAAAGAAGAATATCACAAAAATATTTCATTTCGTGTAAGTTTATGTTTCAACGATTCTGGGCTCCCTGGACACGAAAATATATATAACAAAAGTTGCTCCAAATTCGCTGCAAAAGCTATATACGAGAAGTTTGGAGTGTGGGGAACAAGAATATCACAAAAAATATTTCATTTCGTGTAAGTTGATATTTCGACTATTCTCGGCTCCCTGGACACGAAAATATATATCACAAAAGTTGCTCCAAATTCGCTGCAAATATATACGAGCAGTTTGGAGCGTGGGGAACAAGAATATCATAAAAATGTTTCATTACGTGTAAATAGATTTTACGACGATTCTCAGCTACCTGGACACGAAATATTCTCAGAACAAAATTTGCTCCAAATCGCTGCATAAGCTAAAAGCGAATAGTTTGGAGCGCGGGGAAGAATAGTATCACAAAAATGTATCACTAAGTGTAAGTCGATTTCTCGACGATTCTCGGCTCCCTGGTCACGAAAATTACATATAACAAAAGTTGCTCCAAATTCGCTGCAAATGCTATTTACGAGAAGTTTGGAGCGTGGGGAACAAGAATATCACAAAAATATTTCATTCCGTGTAAGTTGATATTTCGACGATTCTCGGCTCCCTGCACACGAAAAATACATCTAACAAAAGTTGCTCCAAATTCGCTGCAAATTCTATATACAAGCAGTTTGGAGCGTGGGGAACAAGAATATCACAAAAATTTTTCATTTCGCGTAAGTCGATTTTTCGAGGATTCACAGCTCCCTGGTCACGAAATATACATATAACAAAAGTTGCTCCAAATTCGCTGCAAATGCTATTTACGAGTAGTTTGGAGCGTGGGGAACAAGAATATCACAAAAATATTTAATTTCGTGTAAGTTGATATTTCGACGATTCTCGGTTCCCTGGACACGAAAAATACATATAACAAAAGTTGCTCCAAACTCGCTTCAAATGCTATATACGAGGAGTTTGGAGCGTGGGGAACAAGAATATCACGAAAATGTTTCATTTCGCGTAAGTCGATTCTTCGCCGATTCTCGGCTGGCTGTACACGAAATATTCTGAGAACAAATGTTGTTGCAAATTCGCTGCAAAAGCTATATACCAGCAGTATGGAGTATGGGAAACAAGAATATCACAAAAATATTTCATTTCGTGTAAGTCGATATTTCGACGATTCTCGGCTCCCTGGACATGAAATATACATTTAACATATGTTGCTGCAAATTCACTGCAACTGCTATATACGATCAGTTTGAGGCGTAGGAAATCAGAATATCACAAAAATTTTTCATTTCGCGTAAGTCGATTTTTCGAGGATTCTCAGCTCCCTGGACACGAAATATATTATCCTAACAAAAGTTGCTCCAAATTCGCTGCAAAAGCTATATAAGAGCAGTTTGGAGTAAGGTAACAAGAATATAACAAAAATATTTCATTTCGTGTAAGTTGATATTTCGACG
The DNA here is from genome assembly GCA_030762935.1 of Hymenopus coronatus. Lineage (NCBI taxonomy): Eukaryota > Metazoa > Arthropoda > Insecta > Mantodea > Hymenopodidae > Hymenopus > Hymenopus coronatus. The sequence goes on from CM060890.1 coordinate 15,480,726, forward strand.
ATTCTCGGTTCCCTGGACACGAAAAATACATATAACAAAAGTTGCTCCAAACTCGCTTCAAATGCTATATACGAGGAGTTTGGAGCGTGGGGAACAAGAATATCACGAAAATGTTTCATTTCGCGTAAGTCGATTCTTCGCCGATTCTCGGCTGGCTGGACACGAAATATTCTGAGAACAAATGTTGCTCCAAATTCGCTGCAAAAGCTATATACCAGCAGTATGGAGTATGGGAAACAATAATATCACAAAAATATTTCATTTCGTGTAAGTCGATATTTCGACGATTCTCGGCTCCCTGGACACGAAATATACATTTAACATATGTTGCTGCAAATTCACTGCAACTGCTATATACGATCAGTTTGAGGCGTGGGAAATCAGAATATCACAAAAATTTTTCATTTCGCGTAAGTCGATTTTTCGAGGATTCTCAGCTCCCTGGACACGAAATATATTATCCTAACAAAAGTTGCTCCAAATTCGCTGCAAAAGCTATATAAGAGCAGTTTGGAGTAAGGTAAACAAGAATATATCAAAAATATTTCATATCGTGTAAGTCGATATTTCGACGATTCTTGGCTCCCTGGACACTAAATATACTCTGAACAAAAGTTGCTCCAAATTCGCTGCAAAAGCTATATAAGAGCAGTTTGGAGTAAGGTAAACACGAATATCACAAAAATATTTCATTTCGTGTAAGTCGATATTTCGACGATTCTCGGCTCCCTGGACACGAAAATATATATAACAAAAGTTGCTCCAAATTCGCTGCATAAGCTATATACGAGTAGTTTGGAGTGTGGGGAACAAGAATATCACAAAAATTTTTAATTTCGCGTAAGTCGATTTTTCGAGGATTCTCAGCTCCCTGGACACGAAATATATTATCCTAAGAAACGTTGCTCCAAATTCGCTGTAAAAGCTATATATGAGAAGTTTGGAGTGTGGGGAACAAGAATATCACAAAAATTTTTCATTTCGTGTAAGTCGATATTTCGACGATTCTCGGCTCCCTGGACACTAAATATACTCTGAACAAAAGTTGCTCCAAATTCGCTGCAAAAGCTATATAAGAGCAGTTTGGAGTAAGGTAAACACGAATATCACAAAAATATTTCATTTCGTGTAAGTCGATATTTCGACGATTCTCGGCTCCCTGGACACGAAATTACATATAACAAAAGTTGCTCCAAATTCGCCTCAAATGCTATTTACGAGCAGCTTGGAGCGCGGGGAACAAGAATATCATAAAAATGTTTCATTACGTGTTAGTCGATTTTACGACGATTCTCAGCCTCCTGGACACGAAATATTCTCAGAACAAAAGCTGCTCCAAATTCGCTGCTTAAGCTATAAGCGAATAGTTTGGAGTGCGGGGAAGAAGATTCTCACAAAAATGTATCACTAAGTGTAAGTCGATTTCTCGACGATTCGCGGCTCCCTGGACACGAAATATTCTCAGAACAAAAGTTGCTCCAAATTCACTGCAAATGCTAATTACGAGCAGTTTGGAGCGTGGGGAACAAGAATATCACAAAAATATTTCATTTCGTGTAAGTTGATATTTCGAAGATTCTCGGCTCCCTGGACACGAAAAATGATTCACTGCAACTGCTATATACATTCAGTTTGAGGCGTGGGAAATCAGAATATCACATAAATTTTTCATTTAGCGTAAGTCGATTTTTCGAGGATTCTCAGCTCCCTGGACACGAAATATATTATCCTAACAAACGTTGTTCCATATTCGCTGCGAAAGCTATATAAGAGCAGTTTGGAGTAAGGTAAACAAGAATATCACAAAAATATTTCATTCATATCGTGTAAGTCGATATTTCGACGATTCTCGGATCCCTGGACACTAAATATACTCTGAACAAAAGTTGCTCCAAATTCGCTGCAAAAGCTATATAAGAGCTGTTTGGAGTAAGGTAAACAAGAATATCACAAAAATATTTCATTTCGTGTAAGTTGATATTTCAACGATTCTCGGCTCCCTGGACACGAAAATACATATAACAAAAGTTGCTCCAAATTCGCTGCAAAAGCTATATACGAGCAGTTTGGGGTGTGGGGAACAAGAATATCACAAAAATTTTTCATGTCGCCTAAGTCGATATGACGCCGATTCTCAGCTCCCTGGTCACGAAATATACATATACCAAAAGTTGCTCAAAATTCGCTGCAAATGCTATATACGAGAAGTTTGGAGTGTGGGGAACAAGAATATCACAAAAATATTTCATTTCGTGTAAGTTGATATTTCGACGATTCTCGGCTCCCTGGACACGAAAATATATACCACAAAAGTTGCTCCAAATTCGCTGCAAATGCTATATACGAGCAGTTTGGAGCGTGGGGAACAAGAATATCACAAAAATTTTTAATTTCGCGTAAGTCGATTTTTCGAGGATTCTCAGCTCCCTGGACACGAAATATATTATCCTAACAAAAGTTGCTCCAAATTTGCTGCAAAAGCTAGATAAGAGCAGTTTGCACTAAGGTAAACAAGAATATCACAAAAATATTTCATATCGTGTAAGTCGATATTTCGACGATTCTCGGCTCCCTGGACACTAAATATACTCTGAACAAAAGTTGCTCCAAATTCGCTGCAAAAGCTATATAAGAGCAGTTTGGAGTAAGGTAAACAAGAATATCACAAAAATATTTCATTTCGTGTAAGTCGATATTTCGACGATTCTCTGCTCCCTGGACACTAAATATACTCTGAACAAAAGTTGCTCCAAATTCGCTGCAAAAGCTTTATAAGAGCAGTTTGGAGTAAGGTAAAGAAGAATATCACAAAAATATTTCATTTCGTGTAAGTTTATGTTTCAACGATTCTGGGCTCCCTGGACACGAAAATATATATAACAAAAGTTGCTCCAAATTCGCTGCAAAAGCTATATACGAGAAGTTTGGAGTGTGGGGAACAAGAATATCACAAAAAATATTTCATTTCGTGTAAGTTGATATTTCGACTATTCTCGGCTCCCTGGACACGAAAATATATATCACAAAAGTTGCTCCAAATTCGCTGCAAATATATACGAGCAGTTTGGAGCGTGGGGAACAAGAATATCATAAAAATGTTTCATTACGTGTAAATAGATTTTACGACGATTCTCAGCTACCTGGACACGAAATATTCTCAGAACAAAATTTGCTCCAAATCGCTGCATAAGCTAAAAGCGAATAGTTTGGAGCGCGGGGAAGAATAGTATCACAAAAATGTATCACTAAGTGTAAGTCGATTTCTCGACGATTCTCGGCTCCCTGGTCACGAAAATTACATATAACAAAAGTTGCTCCAAATTCGCTGCAAATGCTATTTACGAGAAGTTTGGAGCGTGGGGAACAAGAATATTACAAAAATATTTCATTTCGTGTAAGTTGATATTTCGACGATTCTCGGCTCCCTGCACACGAAAAATACATATAACAAAAGTTGCTCCAAATTCGCTGCAAATTCTATATACAAGCAGTTTGGAGCGTGGGGAACAAGAATATCACAAAAATTTTTCATTTCGCGTAAGTCGATTTTTCGAGGATTCACAGCTCCCTGGTCACGAAATATACATATAACAAAAGTTGCTCCAAATTCGCTGCAAAAGCTATATACCAGCAGTATGGAGTATGGGAAACAATAATATCACAAAAATATTTCATTTCGTGTAAGTCGATATTTCGATGATTTTCGGCTCCCTGGACGCGAAAATATATATAACAAAAGTTGCTCCAAATTCGCTGCAAAAGCTACATACGAGCAGTTTGGAGTGTGGGGAACAAGAATATCACAAAAATTTTTAGTTTCGCGTAAGTCGATTTTTCGAGGATTCTCAGCTCCCTGGACACGAAATATATTATCCTAAGAAACGTTGCTCCAAATTCGCTGTAAAAGCTATATATGAGATGTTTGGAGTGTGGGGAACAAGAATATCACAAAAATTTTTCATTTCGTGTAAGTCGATATTTCGACGATTCTCGGCTCCCTGGACACTAAATATACTCTGAACAAAAGTTGCTCCAAATTCGCTGCAAAAGCTATATAAGAGCAGTTTGGAGTAAGGTAAACACGAATATCACAAAAATATTTCATTTCGTGTAAGTCGATATTTCGACGATTCTCGGCTCCCTGGACACGAAATTACATATAACAAACGTTGCTCCAAATTCGCCTCAAATGCTATTTACGAGCAGCTTGGAGCGCGGGGAACAAGAATATCATAAAAATGTTTCATTACGTGTAAGTCGATTTTACGAAGATTCTCAGCCTCCTGGACACGAAATATTCTCAGCACAAAAGCTGCTCCAAATTCGCTGCTTAAGCTATAAGCGAATAGTTTGGAGTGCGGGGAAGAAGATTCTCACAAAAATGTATCACTAAGTGTAAGTCGATTTCTCGACGATTCGCGGCTCCCTGGACACGAAATATTCTCAGAACAAAAGTTGCTCCAAATTCACTGCAAATGCTAATTACGAGCAGTTTGGAGCGTGGGGAACAAGAATATCACAAAAATATTTCATTTCGTGTAAGTTGATATTTCGAAGATTCTCGGCTCCCTGGACACGAAAAATAATTCACTGCAACTGCTATATACATTCAGTTTGAGGCGTGGGAAATCAGAATATCACATAAATTTTTCATTTAGCGTAAGTCGATTTTTCGAGGATTCTCAGCTCCCTGGACACGAAATATATTATCCTAACAAACGTTGTTCCAAATTCGCTGCAAAAGCTATATAAGAGCAGTTTGGAGTAAGGTAAACAAGCATATCACAAAAATATTTCATTCATATCGTGTAAGTCGATATTTCGACGATTCTCGGATCCCTGGACACTAAATATACTCTGAACAAAAGTTGCTCCAAATTCGCTGCAAAAGCTATATAAGAGCAGTTTGGAGTAAGGTTAACAAGAATATCACAAAAATATTTCATTTCGTGTAAGTTGATATTTCAACGATTCTCGGCTCCCTGGACACGAAAATACATATAACAAAAGTTGCTCCAAATTCGCTGCAAAAGCTATATAAGAGCAGTTTGGAGTAAGGTAAACAAGAATATAACAAAAATATTTCATATCGTGTAAGTCGATATTTCGACGATTCTCGGCTCCGTGGACACTAAATATACTCTGAACAAAAGTTGCTCCAAATTCGCTGCAAAAGCTATATAAGAGCAGTTTGGAGTAAGGTAAACACGAATATCACAAAAATATTTCATTTCGTGTAAGTCGATATTTCGACGATTCTCGGCTCCCTGGACACGAAAATATATATAACAAAAGTTGCTCCAAATTCGCTGCAAAAGCTACATACGAGCAGTTTGGAGTGTGGGGAAAAAGAATATCACAAAAATTTTTAATTTCGCGTAAGTCGATTTTTCGAGGATTCTCAGCTTCCGGAACACGAAATATATTATCCTAACAAACGCTGCTCCAAATTCGCTGCAAAAGCTATATACGAGAAGTTTGGAGTGTGGGGAACAAGAATATCACAAAAATATTTCATTTCGTGTAAGTTGATATTTCGACGATTCTCGGCTCCCTGGACACGAAAAATACATATAACAAAAGTTGCTCCAAATTCGCCTCAAATGCTATATTCGAGGAGTTTGGAGCGTGGGGAACAAGAATATCACAAAAATGTTTCATTTCGCGTAAGTCGATTCTTCGCCGATTCTCGGCTGGCTGGACACGAAATATTCTGAGAACAAATGTTGCTCCAAATTCGCCGCAAAAGCTATATACCAGCAGTATGGAGTATGGGAAACAAGAATATCACAAAAATATTTCATTTCGTGTAAGTTGATATTTCGACGATTCTCGGCTCCCTGGACACGAAATATACATTTAACATATGTTGCTGCAAATTCACTGCAACTGCTATATACGATCAGTTTGAGGCGTGGGAAATCAGAATATCACAAAAATTTTTCATTTCGCGTAAGTCGATTTTTCGAGGATTCTCAGCTCCCTGGACACGAAATATATTATCCTAACAAAAGTTGCTCCAAATTTGCTGCAAAAGCTAGATAAGAGCAGTTTGGAGTAAGGTAAACAAGAATATCACAAAAATATTTCATATCGTGTAAGTCGATATTTCGACGATTCTCGGCTCCCTGGACACTAAATATACTCTGAACAAAAGTTGCTCCAAATTCGCTGCAAAAGCTATATAAGAGCAGTTTGGAGTAAGGTAAACAAGAATATCACAAAAATATTTCATTTCGTGTAAGTCGATATTTCGACGATTCTCTGCTCCCTGGACACTAAATATACTCTGAACAAAAGTTGCTCCAAATTCGCTGCAAAAGCTTTATAAGAGCAGTTTGGAGTAAGGTAAAGAAGAATATCACAAAAATATTTCATTTCGTGTAAGTTTATGTTTCAACGATTCTGGGCTCCCTGGACACGAAAATATATATAACAAAAGTTGCTCCAAATTCGCTGCAAAAGCTATATACGAGAAGTTTGGAGTGTGGGGAACAAGAATATCACAAAAAATATTTCATTTCGTGTAAGTTGATATTTCGACTATTCTCGGCTCCCTGGACACGAAAATATATATCACAAAAGTTGCTCCAAATTCGCTGCAAATATATACGAGCAGTTTGGAGCGTGGGGAACAAGAATATCATAAAAATGTTTCATTACGTGTAAATAGATTTTACGACGATTCTCAGCTACCTGGACACGAAATATTCTCAGAACAAAATTTGCTCCAAATCGCTGCATAAGCTAAAAGCGAATAGTTTGGAGCGCGGGGAAGAATAGTATCACAAAAATGTATCACTAAGTGTAAGTCGATTTCTCGACGATTCTCGGCTCCCTGGTCACGAAAATTACATATAACAAAAGTTGCTCCAAATTCGCTGCAAATGCTATTTACGAGAAGTTTGGAGCGTGGGGAACAAGAATATCACAAAAATATTTCATTCCGTGTAAGTTGATATTTCGACGATTCTCGGCTCCCTGCACACGAAAAATACATCTAACAAAAGTTGCTCCAAATTCGCTGCAAATTCTATATACAAGCAGTTTGGAGCGTGGGGAACAAGAATATCACAAAAATTTTTCATTTCGCGTAAGTCGATTTTTCGAGGATTCACAGCTCCCTGGTCACGAAATATACATATAACAAAAGTTGCTCCAAATTCGCTGCAAATGCTATTTACGAGTAGTTTGGAGCGTGGGGAACAAGAATATCACAAAAATATTTAATTTCGTGTAAGTTGATATTTCGACGATTCTCGGTTCCCTGGACACGAAAAATACATATAACAAAAGTTGCTCCAAACTCGCTTCAAATGCTATATACGAGGAGTTTGGAGCGTGGGGAACAAGAATATCACGAAAATGTTTCATTTCGCGTAAGTCGATTCTTCGCCGATTCTCGGCTGGCTGTACACGAAATATTCTGAGAACAAATGTTGTTGCAAATTCGCTGCAAAAGCTATATACCAGCAGTATGGAGTATGGGAAACAAGAATATCACAAAAATATTTCATTTCGTGTAAGTCGATATTTCGACGATTCTCGGCTCCCTGGACACGAAATATACATTTAACATATGTTGCTGCAAATTCACTGCAACTGCTATATACGATCAGTTTGAGGCGTAGGAAATCAGAATATCACAAAAATTTTTCATTTCGCGTAAGTCGATTTTTCGAGGATTCTCAGCTCCCTGGACACGAAATATATTATCCTAACAAAAGTTGCTCCAAATTCGCTGCAAAAGCTATATAAGAGCAGTTTGGAGTAAGGTAACAAGAATATAACAAAAATATTTCATTTCGTGTAAGTTGATATTTCGACGATTCTCGGTTCCCTGGACACGAAAAATACATATAACAAAAGTTGCTCCAAACTCGCTTCAAATGCTATATACGAGGAGTTTGGAGCGTGGGGAACAAGAATATCACGAAAATGTTTCATTTCGCGTAAGTCGATTCTTCGCCGATTCTCGGCTGGCTGGACACGAAATATTCTGAGAACAAATGTTGCTCCAAATTCGCTGCAAAAGCTATATACCAGCAGTATGGAGTATGGGAAACAATAATATCACAAAAATATTTCATTTCGTGTAAGTCGATATTTCGACGATTCTCGGCTCCCTGGACACGAAATATACATTTAACATATGTTGCTGCAAATTCACTGCAACTGCTATATACGATCAGTTTGAGGCGTGGGAAATCAGAATATCACAAAAATTTTTCATTTCGCGTAAGTCGATTTTTCGAGGATTCTCAGCTCCCTGGACACGAAATATATTATCCTAACAAAAGTTGCTCCAAATTCGCTGCAAAAGCTATATAAGAGCAGTTTGGAGTAAGGTAAACAAGAATATATCAAAAATATTTCATATCGTGTAAGTCGATATTTCGACGATTCTTGGCTCCCTGGACACTAAATATACTCTGAACAAAAGTTGCTCCAAATTCGCTGCAAAAGCTATATAAGAGCAGTTTGGAGTAAGGTAAACACGAATATCACAAAAATATTTCATTTCGTGTAAGTCGATATTTCGACGATTCTCGGCTCCCTGGACACGAAAATATATATAACAAAAGTTGCTCCAAATTCGCTGCATAAGCTATATACGAGTAGTTTGGAGTGTGGGGAACAAGAATATCACAAAAATTTTTAATTTCGCGTAAGTCGATTTTTCGAGGATTCTCAGCTCCCTGGACACGAAATATATTATCCTAAGAAACGTTGCTCCAAATTCGCTGTAAAAGCTATATATGAGAAGTTTGGAGTGTGGGGAACAAGAATATCACAAAAATTTTTCATTTCGTGTAAGTCGATATTTCGACGATTCTCGGCTCCCTGGACACTAAATATACTCTGAACAAAAGTTGCTCCAAATTCGCTGCAAAAGCTATATAAGAGCAGTTTGGAGTAAGGTAAACACGAATATCACAAAAATATTTCATTTCGTGTAAGTCGATATTTCGACGATTCTCGGCTCCCTGGACACGAAATTACATATAACAAAAGTTGCTCCAAATTCGCCTCAAATGCTATTTACGAGCAGCTTGGAGCGCGGGGAACAAGAATATCATAAAAATGTTTCATTACGTGTTAGTCGATTTTACGACGATTCTCAGCCTCCTGGACACGAAATATTCTCAGAACAAAAGCTGCTCCAAATTTGCTGCTTAAGCTATAAGCGAATAGTTTGGAGTGCGGGGAAGAAGATTCTCACAAAAATGTATCACTAAGTGTAAGTCGATTTCTCGACGATTCGCGGCTCCCTGGACACGAAATATTCTCAGAACAAAAGTTGCTCCAAATTCACTGCAAATGCTAATTACGAGCAGTTTGGAGCGTGGGGAACAAGAATATCACAAAAATATTTCATTTCGTGTAAGTTGATATTTCGAAGATTCTCGGCTCCCTGGACACGAAAAATGATTCACTGCAACTGCTATATACATTCAGTTTGAGGCGTGGGAAATCAGAATATCATATAAATTTTTCATTTAGCGTAAGTCGATTTTTCGAGGATTCTCAGCTCCCTGGACACGAAATATATTATCCTAACAAACGTTGTTCCATATTCGCTGCGAAAGCTATATAAGAGCAGTTTGGAGTAAGGTAAACAAGAATATCACAAAAATATTTCATTCATATCGTGTAAGTCGATATTTCGACGATTCTCGGATCCCTGGACACTAAATATACTCTGAACAAAAGTTGCTCCAAATTCGCTGCAAAAGCTATATAAGAGCAGTTTGGAGTAAGGTAAACAAGAATATCACAAAAATATTTCATTTCGTGTAAGTTGATATTTCAACGATTCTCGGCTCCCTGGACACGAAAATACATATAACAAAAGTTGCTCCAAATTCGCTGCAAAAGCTATATACGAGCAGTTTGGGGTGTGGGGAACAAGAATATCACAAAAATTTTTCATGTCGCCTAAGTCGATATTACGCCGATTCTCAGCTCCCTGGTCACGAAATATACATATACCAAAAGTTGCTCAAAATTCGCTGCAAATGCTATATACGAGAAGTTTGGAGTGTGGGGAACAAGAATATCACAAAAATATTTCATTTCGTGTAAATTGATATTTCGACGATTCTCGGCTCCCTGGACACGAAAATATATATCACAAAAGTTGCTCCAAATTCGCTGCAAATGCTATATACGAGCAGATTGGAGCGTGGGGAACAAGAATATCACAAAAATTTTTAATTTCGCGTAAGTCGATTTTTCGAGGATTCTCAGCTCCCTGGACACGAAATATATTATCCTAACAAGCGCTGCTCCAAATTCGCTGCAAAAGCTATATACGAGAAGTTTGGAGTGTGGGGAACAAGAATATCACAAAAACATTTCATTTCGTGTAAGTTGATATTTCGACGATCCTCGGCTCCTGGACACGAAAATATATATCACAAAAGTTGCTCCAAATTCACTGCAAATGCTATATACGAGCAGTTTGGAGCGTGGGGAACAAGAATATCATAAAAATGTTTCATTACGTGTAAGTCGATTTTACGACGATTCTCAGCTGCCTGGACACGAAATATTCTCAGAACAAAAGTTGCTCCAAAATCGCTGCATAAGCTAAAAGCGAATAGTTTGGAGCGCGGGGAAGAAGATTATCACAAAAATGTATCACTAAGTGTAAGTCGATTTTTCGACGATTCTCGTCTCCTTGGTAACGAAATATACATATGACAAACGTTGCTCCAAATTCGCTGCAAATGCTATTTACGAGTAGTTTGGAGTGTGGGGAACAAGAATATCACAAAAATTTTTCATTTCGCCTAAGTCGATATTTCGCCGATTCTCAGCTCCCTGGTCACGAAATATACATATTCCAAAAGTTGCTCCAAACTCGCTGCAAGTGCTATATACGAGCATTCTGGAGCGTGGGGAACAAGAATAGCACAAAAATTTTTCATTTCGCGTAAGTCGATTTTTCGAGGATTCTCAGCTCCTTGAACACGAAATATATTATCCTAACAAACGATGCTCCTAATTCGCTGCAAAAGCTATACACGAGAAGTTTGGAGGGTGTGGAACAAGAATATCACAAAAATATTTCATTACGTGTAAGTAGATTTTACGACGATTCTCAGCTACCTGGACACGAAATATTCTCAGAACAAAAGTTGCTCCAAATTCGCTGCATAAGCTAAAAGCGAAGAGTTTGGAGCGCGGGGAAGAATAGTATCACAAAAATGTATCACTAAGTGTAAGTCGATTTCTCGACGATTCTCGGCTCCCTGGTCACGAAATATACATATAACAAAAGTTTCTCCAAATTCGCTGCAAATGCTATTTACGAGCAGTTTGGAGCGTGGGGAACAAGAATATCATAAAAATGTTTCATTACGTGTAAGTAGATTTTACGACGATTCTCAGCTACTTGGACACGAAATATTCTCAGAACAAAAGTTGCTCCAAATTCGCTGCATAAGCTAAAAGCGAATAGTTTCGAGCGCGGCGAAGAATAGTATCACAAAAATGTATCACTAAGTGTAAAACGATTTCTCGACGATTCTCGCCTCCCTGGTCACGAAATATACATATAACAAAAGTTGCTCCAAATTCGCAGCAAATGCTATTTACGAGCAGATTGGAGCGTGGGGAACAAGAATATCACAAAAATTTTTAATTTCGTGTAAGTCGATATTTCGACGATTTTTGGCTCCCTGGACACTAAATATACTCTGAACAAAAGTTGCTCCAAATTCGCTGCAAAAGCTATATAAGAGCAGTTTGGAGTAAGGTAAACAAGAATATCACAAAAGTATTTCATTTCGTGTAAGTCGATATTTCGACGATTCTCGGCTCCCTGGACACGAAAAATACATATAACAAAAGTTGCTCCAAATACGCTGCAAAAATTATAAAAGAGCAGTTTGGAGTAAGGTAAACAAAAATATCACAAAAATATTTCATTTTGTGTAAGTTGATATTTCGACGATTCTCGGCTCCCTGGACACGAAAATACATATAATCAAAGTTACTCCAAATTCGCTGCAAATGCTATTTACGAGTAGTTTGGACCGTGGGGAACAAGAATATCACAAAAATATTTCATTTCGTGTAAGTTGATATTTCGACGATTATCGGCTCCCTAGTTACGAAATATACATATATCAAAAGTTGCTCCAAATTCGCTGCAAAAGCAATATACGAGCAGTTTGGAGTAAGGTTAACAAGAATATCACAAAAATATTTCATTTCGTGTAAGTCGATATATCGACGATTCTCGGCTCCCTGGACACTAAATATACTCTGAACCAAAGTTGCTCCAAATACGCTGCAATAGCTATATAAGAGCAGTTTGGAGTAAGGTAAACAAGAATATCACAAAAATATTTGATTTCGTGTAAGTTGATATTTCGACGATTCTCGGCTCCCTGGACACGAAAATACTTATAACAAAAGTTGCTCCAAATTCGCTGCAAATGCTATTTACGAGCATTTTGAAGCGTGTGGAATAAGAATATCACAAAAATATTTCATTTCGTGTAAGTTGATATTTCGACAATTCTCGGCTCGCTGGACACGAAAATATATATGACAAAAGTTGCTCCAAATTCACTGCAAAAGCTATATACGAGCAGTTTAGAGTGTGGCGAACAAGAATATCACAAAAATGTTTCATTTCGCGTAAGTCGATTCTTCGCCGATTCTCGGCTGCCTGGACAGGAAATATTCTGAGAACAAATGTTGCTCCAATTTCGCTGCAAAAGCTATATACCAGCAGTATGGAGTATGGGAAACAAGAATATCACAAAAATATTTAATTTCGTGTAGGTCGATATGTCGACGATTCTCGGCTCCCTGGACACGAAATATACAATTTACATAGGTTTCTGCAAATTCACTGCAACTGCTATATACATTCAGTTTGAGGCGTGGGAAATCAGAATATCAGAAAAATTTTTCATTTCGTGTAAGTCGATATTTCAACGATTCTCGGCTCCCTGGACACTAAATATACTCTGAACAAAAGTTGCTCCAAATTCGCTGCAAAAGCTATATAAGAGCAGCTTGGAGTAAGGTAAACAAGAATATCACAAAAATATTTCATTTCGTGTAAGTTGATATTTCAACGATTCTCGGCTCCCTGGACACGAAAATACATATAACAAAAGTTGCTCCAAATTCGCCTCAAATGCTATTTACGAGCAGCTTGGAGCGCGGGGAACATGAATATCATAAAAATGTTTCATTACGTGCAAGTCAATATTTTGACGATTCTCGGCTCCCTGGTAACGAAATATACATATAACAAAAGTTACTCCAAATTCGCTGCAAATGCTATTTACGAGTAGTTTGGACCGTGGGGAACAAGAATATCACAAAAATATTTCATTTCGTGTAAGTTGATATTTCGACAATTCTCGGCTCCCTGGACACGAAAATATCTATCACAAAAGTTGCTCCAAATTCACTGCAAAAGCTATATACGAGCAGTTTGGAGTGTGGCGAACAAGAATATCACAAAAATGTTTCATTTCGCGTAAGTCGATTCTTCTCCGATTCTCGGGTGCCTGGACACGAAATATTCTGAGAACAAATGTTGCTCCAATTTCGCTGCAAAAGCTATATACCAGCAGTATGGAGTATGGGAAACAAGAATATCACAAAAATATTTCATTTCGTGTAAGTTGATATTTCAACGATTCTCGGCTCCCTGGACACGAAAATACATATAACAAAAGTTGCTCCAAATTCGCCTCAAACGCTATTTACGAGCAGCTTGGAGCGCGGGGAACATGAATATCATAAAAATGTTCCATTACGTGTAAGTCAATATTTCGACGATTCTCGGCTCCCTGGTAACGAAATGTACATATAACAAAAGTTGCTCCAAATTCGCTGCAAATGCTATTTACGAGCAGTTTGGAGCGTAGGGAACAAGAATATCACAAAAATATTTCATTTCGTGTAGGTTGATATTTCGACGATTCTCGGCTCCCTGGACACGAAAAATACATATAGTAAAAGTTGCTCCAAATTCGCTACAATAGCTATATACGAGCAGTTTGGAGCGTGGGGAACAAGAATATCACAAAAATTTTTCATTTCGTGTAGGTTGATTTTTCGAGGATTCTCAGCTCCCTGGACACGAAATATATTATCCTAACAAACGTTGCTCCAAATGCGCAGCAAAAGCTATATACGAGAAGTTTGGAGTGTGGGGAACAAGAATATCACGAAAATATTTCATTTCGTGTTAGTTGATATTTCGACGATTCTCGGCTCCCTGGACACGAAAATACATATAACAAAAGTTGCTCCAAATTCGCTGCAAGTGCTATTTACGAGCAGTTTGGACCGTGGGGAACAAGAATATCACAAAAATATTTCATTTCGTGTAAGTTGATATTTCGACGATTCTCGGCTCCCTGGACACGAAAATATATATCACAAAAGTTGCTCCAAATTCACTGCAAAAGCTATATACGAGCAGTTTGGAGTGTGGCGAACAAGAATATCACAAAAATGTTTCATTTCGCGTAAGTCGATTCTTCGCCGATTCTCGGCTGCCTGGACACGAAATATTCTGAGAACAAATGTTGCTCCAATTTCGCTGCAAAAGCTATATACCAGCAGTATGGAGTATGGGAAACAAGAATATCACAAAAAATTTTCATTTCACTTAAGTCGATATTTCGCCGATTCTCAGCTCCCTGGTCACGAAATATACATATACCAAAAGTTGCTCCAAATTCGCCTCAAATGCTATTTACGAGCAGTTTGGAGCGCGGGGAACAAGAATATCATAAAAATGTTTCATTACGTGTAAGTCGATATTTCGACGATTCTCAGCTCCCTGGTTAGGAAATATACATATATCAAAAGTTGCTCCAAATTCGCTGCAAAAGCAATATACGAGAAGTTTGGAGTGTGGGGAACAAGAATATCACAAAAATTTTTCATTTCGTGTAAGTGGATATTTCGACGATTCTTGGCTCCCTGGACACTAAATATACTCTGAACAAAAGTTGCTCCAAATTCGCTGCAAAAGCTATATAAAAGCAGTTTGGAGTAAGGTTAACAAGAATATCACAAAAATATTTCATTTCGTGTAAGTCGATATATCGACGATTCTCGGTTCCCTGGACACGAAAAATACATATAACAAAAGTTGCTCCAAACTCGCTTCAAATGCTATATACGAGGAGTTTGGAGCGTGGGGAACAAGAATATCACGAAAATGTTTCATTTCGCGTAAGTCGATTCTTCGCCGATTCTCGGCTGGCTGTACACGAAATATTCTGAGAACAAATGTTGTTGCAAATTCGCTGCAAAAGCTATATACCAGCAGTATGGAGTATGGGAAACAAGAATATCACAAAAATATTTCATTTCGTGTAAGTCGATATTTCGACGATTCTCGGCTCCCTGGACACGAAATATACATTTAACATATGTTGCTGCAAATTCACTGCAACTGCTATATACGATCAGTTTGAGGCGTAGGAAATCAGAATATCACAAAAATTTTTCATTTCGCGTAAGTCGATTTTTCGAGGATTCTCAGCTCCCTGGACACGAAATATATTATCCTAACAAAAGTTGCTCCAAATTCGCTGCAAAAGCTATATAAGAGCAGTTTGGAGTAAGGTAACAAGAATATAACAAAAATATTTCATTTCGTGTAAGTTGATATTTCGACGATTCTCGGTTCCCTGGACACGAAAAATACATATAACAAAAGTTGCTCCAAACTCGCTTCAAATGCTATATACGAGGAGTTTGGAGCGTGGGGAACAAGAATATCACGAAAATGTTTCATTTCGCGTAAGTCGATTCTTCGCCGATTCTCGGCTGGCTGGACACGAAATATTCTGAGAACAAATGTTGCTCCAAATTCGCTGCAAAAGCTATATACCAGCAGTATGGAGTATGGGAAACAATAATATCACAAAAATATTTCATTTCGTGTAAGTCGATATTTCGACGATTCTCGGCTCCCTGGACACGAAATATACATTTAACATATGTTGCTGCAAATTCACTGCAACTGCTATATACGATCAGTTTGAGGCGTGGGAAATCAGAATATCACAAAAATTTTTCATTTCGCGTAAGTCGATTTTTCGAGGATTCTCAGCTCCCTGGACACGAAATATATTATCCTAACAAAAGTTGCTCCAAATTCGCTGCAAAAGCTATATAAGAGCAGTTTGGAGTAAGGTAAACAAGAATATATCAAAAATATTTCATATCGTGTAAGTCGATATTTCGACGATTCTTGGCTCCCTGGACACTAAATATACTCTGAACAAAAGTTGCTCCAAATTCGCTGCAAAAGCTATATAAGAGCAGTTTGGAGTAAGGTAAACACGAATATCACAAAAATATTTCATTTCGTGTAAGTCGATATTTCGACGATTCTCGGCTCCCTGGACACGAAAATATATATAACAAAAGTTGCTCCAAATTCGCTGCATAAGCTATATACGAGTAGTTTGGAGTGTGGGGAACAAGAATATCACAAAAATTTTTAATTTCGCGTAAGTCGATTTTTCGAGGATTCTCAGCTCCCTGGACACGAAATATATTATCCTAAGAAACGTTGCTCCAAATTCGCTGTAAAAGCTATATATGAGAAGTTTGGAGTGTGGGGAACAAGAATATCACAAAAATTTTTCATTTCGTGTAAGTCGATATTTCGACGATTCTCGGCTCCCTGGACACTAAATATACTCTGAACAAAAGTTGCTCCAAATTCGCTGCAAAAGCTATATAAGAGCAGTTTGGAGTAAGGTAAACACGAATATCACAAAAATATTTCATTTCGTGTAAGTCGATATTTCGACGATTCTCGGCTCCCTGGACACGAAATTACATATAACAAAAGTTGCTCCAAATTCGCCTCAAATGCTATTTACGAGCAGCTTGGAGCGCGGGGAACAAGAATATCATAAAAATGTTTCATTACGTGTTAGTCGATTTTACGACGATTCTCAGCCTCCTGGACACGAAATATTCTCAGAACAAAAGCTGCTCCAAATTTGCTGCTTAAGCTATAAGCGAATAGTTTGGAGTGCGGGGAAGAAGATTCTCACAAAAATGTATCACTAAGTGTAAGTCGATTTCTCGACGATTCGCGGCTCCCTGGACACGAAATATTCTCAGAACAAAAGTTGCTCCAAATTCACTGCAAATGCTAATTACGAGCAGTTTGGAGCGTGGGGAACAAGAATATCACAAAAATATTTCATTTCGTGTAAGTTGATATTTCGAAGATTCTCGGCTCCCTGGACACGAAAAATGATTCACTGCAACTGCTATATACATTCAGTTTGAGGCGTGGGAAATCAGAATATCATATAAATTTTTCATTTAGCGTAAGTCGATTTTTCGAGGATTCTCAGCTCCCTGGACACGAAATATATTATCCTAACAAACGTTGTTCCATATTCGCTGCGAAAGCTATATAAGAGCAGTTTGGAGTAAGGTAAACAAGAATATCACAAAAATATTTCATTCATATCGTGTAAGTCGATATTTCGACGATTCTCGGATCCCTGGACACTAAATATACTCTGAACAAAAGTTGCTCCAAATTCGCTGCAAAAGCTATATAAGAGCAGTTTGGAGTAAGGTAAACAAGAATATCACAAAAATATTTCATTTCGTGTAAGTTGATATTTCAACGATTCTCGGCTCCCTGGACACGAAAATACATATAACAAAAGTTGCTCCAAATTCGCTGCAAAAGCTATATACGAGCAGTTTGGGGTGTGGGGAACAAGAATATCACAAAAATTTTTCATGTCGCCTAAGTCGATATTACGCCGATTCTCAGCTCCCTGGTCACGAAATATACATATACCAAAAGTTGCTCAAAATTCGCTGCAAATGCTATATACGAGAAGTTTGGAGTGTGGGGAACAAGAATATCACAAAAATATTTCATTTCGTGTAAATTGATATTTCGACGATTCTCGGCTCCCTGGACACGAAAATATATATCACAAAAGTTGCTCCAAATTCGCTGCAAATGCTATATACGAGCAGTTTGGAGCGTGGGGAACAAGAATATCACAAAAATTTTTAATTTCGCGTAAGTCGATTTTTCGAGGATTCTCAGCTCCCTGGACACGAAATATATTATCCTAACAAGCGCTGCTCCAAATTCGCTGCAAAAGCTATATACGAGAAGTTTGGAGTGTGGGGAACAAGAATATCACAAAAACATTTCATTTCGTGTAAGTTGATATTTCGACGATCCTCGGCTCCTGGACACGAAAATATATATCACAAAAGTTGCTCCAAATTCACTGCAAATGCTATATACGAGCAGTTTGGAGCGTGGGGAACAAGAATATCATAAAAATGTTTCATTACGTGTAAGTCGATTTTACGACGATTCTCAGCTGCCTGGACACGAAATATTCTCAGAACAAAAGTTGCTCCAAAATCGCTGCATAAGCTAAAAGCGAATAGTTTGGAGCGCGGGGAAGAAGATTATCACAAAAATGTATCACTAAGTGTAAGTCGATTTTTCGACGATTCTCGTCTCCTTGGTAACGAAATATACATATGACAAACGTTGCTCCAAATTCGCTGCAAATGCTATTTACGAGTAGTTTGGAGTGTGGGGAACAAGAATATCACAAAAATTTTTCATTTCGCCTAAGTCGATATTTCGCCGATTCTCAGCTCCCTGGTCACGAAATATACATATTCCAAAAGTTGCTCCAAATTCGCTGCAAGTGCTATATACGAGCATTCTGGAGCGTGGGGAACAAGAATAGCACAAAAATTTTTCATTTCGCGTAAGTCGATTTTTCGAGGATTCTCAGCTCCTTGAACACGAAATATATTATCCTAACAAACGATGCTCCTAATTCGCTGCAAAAGCTATACACGAGAAGTTTGGAGGGTGTGGAACAAGAATATCACAAAAATATTTCATTACGTGTAAGTAGATTTTACGACGATTCTCAGCTACCTGGACACGAAATATTCTCAGAACAAAAGTTGCTCCAAATTCGCTGCATAAGCTAAAAGCGAAGAGTTTGGAGCGCGGGGAAGAATAGTATCACAAAAATGTATCACTAAGTGTAAGTCGATTTCTCGACGATTCTCGGCTCCCTGGTCACGAAATATACATATAACAAAAGTTTCTCCAAATTCGCTGCAAATGCTATTTACGAGCAGTTTGGAGCGTGGGGAACAAGAATATCATAAAAATGTTTCATTACGTGTAAGTAGATTTTACGACGATTCTCAGCTACTTGGACACGAAATATTCTCAGAACAAAAGTTGCTCCAAATTCGCTGCATAAGCTAAAAGCGAATAGTTTCGAGCGCGGCGAAGAATAGTATCACAAAAATGTATCACTAAGTGTAAAACGATTTCTCGACGATTCTCGCCTCCCTGGTCACGAAATATACATATAACAAAAGTTGCTCCAAATTCGCAGCAAATGCTATTTACGAGCAGATTGGAGCGTGGGGAACAAGAATATCACAAAAATTTTTAATTTCGTGTAAGTCGATATTTCGACGATTTTTGGCTCCCTGGACACTAAATATACTCTGAACAAAAGTTGCTCCAAATTCGCTGCAAAAGCTATATAAGAGCAGTTTGGAGTAAGGTAAACAAGAATATCACAAAAGTATTTCATTTCGTGTAAGTCGATATTTCGACGATTCTCGGCTCCCTGGACACGAAAAATACATATAACAAAAGTTGCTCCAAATACGCTGCAAAAATTATAAAAGAGCAGTTTGGAGTAAGGTAAACAAAAATATCACAAAAATATTTCATTTTGTGTAAGTTGATATTTCGACGATTCTCGGCTCCCTGGACACGAAAATACATATAATCAAAGTTACTCCAAATTCGCTGCAAATGCTATTTACGAGTAGTTTGGACCGTGGGGAACAAGAATATCACAAAAATATTTCATTTCGTGTAAGTTGATATTTCGACGATTATCGGCTCCCTAGTTACGAAATATACATATATCAAAAGTTGCTCCAAATTCGCTGCAAAAGCAATATACGAGCAGTTTGGAGTAAGGTTAACAAGAATATCACAAAAATATTTCATTTCGTGTAAGTCGATATATCGACGATTCTCGGCTCCCTGGACACTAAATATACTCTGAACCAAAGTTGCTCCAAATACGCTGCAATAGCTATATAAGAGCAGTTTGGAGTAAGGTAAACAAGAATATCACAAAAATATTTGATTTCGTGTAAGTTGATATTTCGACGATTCTCGGCTCCCTGGACACGAAAATACTTATAACAAAAGTTGCTCCAAATTCGCTGCAAATGCTATTTACGAGCATTTTGAAGCGTGTGGAATAAGAATATCACAAAAATATTTCATTTCGTGTAAGTTGATATTTCGACGATTCTCGGCTCGCTGGACACGAAAATATATATGACAAAAGTTGCTCCAAATTCACTGCAAAAGCTATATACGAGCAGTTTAGAGTGTGGCGAACAAGAATATCACAAAAATGTTTCATTTCGCGTAAGTCGATTCTTCGCCGATTCTCGGCTGCCTGGACAGGAAATATTCTGAGAACAAATGTTGCTCCAATTTCGCTGCAAAAGCTATATACCAGCAGTATGGAGTATGGGAAACAAGAATATCACAAAAATATTTAATTTCGTGTAGGTCGATATGTCGACGATTCTCGGCTCCCTGGACACGAAATATACAATTTACATAGGTTTCTGCAAATTCACTGCAACTGCTATATACATTCAGTTTGAGGCGTGGGAAATCAGAATATCAGAAAAATTTTTCATTTCGTGTAAGTCGATATTTCAACGATTCTCGGCTCCCTGGACACTAAATATACTCTGAACAAAAGTTGCTCCAAATTCGCTGCAAAAGCTATATAAGAGCAGCTTGGAGTAAGGTAAACAAGAATATCACAAAAATATTTCATTTCGTGTAAGTTGATATTTCGACGATTCTCGGCTCCCTGGTAACGAAATGTACATATAACAAAAGTTGCTCCAAATTCGCTGCAAATGCTATTTACGAGCAGTTTGGAGCGTAGGGAACAAGAATATCACAAAAATATTTCATTTCGTGTAGGTTGATATTTCGACGATTCTCGGCTCCCTGGACACGAAAAATACATATAGTAAAAGTTGCTCCAAATTCGCTACAATAGCTATATACGAGCAGTTTGGAGCGTGGGGAACAAGAATATCACAAAAATTTTTCATTTCGTGTAGGTTGATTTTTCGAGGATTCTCAGCTCCCTGGACACGAAATATATTATCCTAACAAACGTTGCTCCAAATGCGCAGCAAAAGCTATATACGAGAAGTTTGGAGTGTGGGGAACAAGAATATCACGAAAATATTTCATTTCGTGTTAGTTGATATTTCGACGATTCTCGGCTCCCTGGACACGAAAATACATATAACAAAAGTTGCTCCAAATTCGCTGCAAGTGCTATTTACGAGCAGTTTGGACCGTGGGGAACAAGAATATCACAAAAATATTTCATTTCGTGTAAGTTGATATTTCGACGATTCTCGGCTCCCTGGACACGAAAATATATATCACAAAAGTTGCTCCAAATTCACTGCAAAAGCTATATACGAGCAGTTTGGAGTGTGGCGAACAAGAATATCACAAAAATGTTTCATTTCGCGTAAGTCGATTCTTCGCCGATTCTCGGCTGCCTGGACACGAAATATTCTGAGAACAAATGTTGCTCCAATTTCGCTGCAAAAGCTATATACCAGCAGTATGGAGTATGGGAAACAAGAATATCACAAAAAATTTTCATTTCACTTAAGTCGATATTTCGCCGATTCTCAGCTCCCTGGTCACGAAATATACATATACCAAAAGTTGCTCCAAATTCGCCTCAAATGCTATTTACGAGCAGTTTGGAGCGCGGGGAACAAGAATATCATAAAAATGTTTCATTACGTGTAAGTCGATATTTCGACGATTCTCAGCTCCCTGGTTAGGAAATATACATATATCAAAAGTTGCTCCAAATTCGCTGCAAAAGCAATATACGAGAAGTTTGGAGTGTGGGGAACAAGAATATCACAAAAATTTTTCATTTCGTGTAAGTGGATATTTCGACGATTCTTGGCTCCCTGGACACTAAATATACTCTGAACAAAAGTTGCTCCAAATTCGCTGCAAAAGCTATATAAAAGCAGTTTGGAGTAAGGTTAACAAGAATATCACAAAAATATTTCATTTCGTGTAAGTCGATATATCGACGATTCTCGGCTCCCTGGAAACT
This sequence comes from Hymenopus coronatus, assembly GCA_030762935.1. Lineage (NCBI taxonomy): Eukaryota > Metazoa > Arthropoda > Insecta > Mantodea > Hymenopodidae > Hymenopus > Hymenopus coronatus. The sequence continues at coordinate 15,502,982 of CM060890.1, forward strand.
AAATATACTCTGAACCAAGGTTGCTCCAAATACGCTGCAAAAGCTATATAAGAGCAGTTTGGAGTAAGGTAAACAAGAATATCACAAAAATATTTGATTTCGTGTAAGTTGATATTTCGACGATTCTCGTCTCCCTGGACTCGAAAATATATATCACAAAAGTTATTCCAAATTCGCTGCAAATTTTATTTACGAGCAGTTTGGAACGTGGGGAACAAGAATATCACAAAAATATTTCATTTCGGGTAAGTTGATATTTCGACGATTCTCGGCTCCCTGGTCACGAAATATACATATACCAAAAGTTGCTCCAAATTCGCCTCAAATGCTATTTACGAGCAGTTTGGAGCGCGGGGAACAAGAATATCATAAAAATGTTTCATTACGTGTTTGTCGATATTTCGACGATTCTTGGCTCCCTGGTAACGAAATATACATATAACAAAAGTTGCTCCAAATTCGCTGCAAATGCTATTTACGAGCAGTTTGGAGCGTAGGGAACAAGAATATCACAAAAATATTTCATTTCGTGTAAGTTGATATTTCGATGATTCTCGGCTCCCTGGACACGAAAATATATATAACAAAAGTTGCTCCAAATTCGCCTCAAATGCTATTTACGAGCAGCTTGGACCGTGGGGAACAAGAATATCACAAAAATATTTCATTTCGTGTAAGTTAATATTTCGACGATTCTCGGCTCCCTGGACACGAAAAATGCATATAACAAAAGTTGCTCTAAATTCGCTGCAAATGCTATATACGAGCAGTTTGGAGCGTGGGAAACAAGAATATAACAAAAATTTTTAATTTCGCGTAAGTCGATTTTTCGAGGATTCTCAGCTCCCTGGACACGAAATATATTATCCTAACAAACGCTGCTCCAAATTCGCTGCAAAAGCTATATACGAGAAGTTTGGAGTGTGGGGAACAAGAATATCACAAAAATATTTCATTTCGTGTAAGTTGATATTTCGACGATTCTCGGCTCCTGGACACGAAAATATATATCACAAAAGTTGCACCAAATTCACTGCAAATGCTATATAAGAGCAGTCTGGAGCGTGGGGAACAAGAATATCATAAAAATGTTTCATTACGTGTAAGTCGATTTTACGACGATTCTCAGCTGCCTGGACACGAAATATTCTCAGAACAAAAGTTGCTCCAAAATCGCTGCATAAGCTAAAAGCGAATAGTTTGGAGCGCGGGGAAGAAGATTATCACAAAAATGTATCACTAAGTGTAAGTCGATTTTTCGACGATTCTCGTCTCCTTGGTAACGAAATATACATATGACAAACGTTGCTCCAAATTCGCTGCAAATGCTATTTACGAGTAGTTTGGAGTGTGGGGAACAAGAATATCACAAAAATTTTTCATTTCGCCTAAGTCGATATTTCGAGGATTCTCAGCTCCCTGGACACGAAAATACATATAACAAAAGTTGCTCCAAATTCGCTGCAAATGCTATATACGAGCAGTTTGGAGAGTGGGGAACAAGAATATCACAAAAAAGTTTCATTTCGCGTAAGTCGATTCTTCGCCGATTCTCGGCTGCCTGGATACGAAATATTCTGAGAACAAATGTTGCTCCAAATTCTCTTAAAAGCTATATACCAGCAGTATGGATTATGGGAAACAAGAATATCACAAAAATATTTCATTTCGTGTAAGTCGATATTTCGACGATTCTCGGCTCCCTGGACACGAAATATACATTTAACATTTGTTGCTGCAAATTCACTGCAACTGCTATATACGATCAGTTTGAGGCGTGGGAAATCAGAATATTACAAAATTTTTCATTTCGCGTAAGTCGATTTTTTGAGGATTCTCAGCTCCCTGGACACGAAATATATTATCCTAACAAACGTTGCTCCAAATTCGCTGCAAAAGCTATATAAGAGCAGTTTGGAGTAAGGTAAACAAGAATATCTCAAAAATATTTCATATCGTGTAAGTCGATATTTCGACGATTCTTGGCTCCCTGGACACGAAAAATACATATAACAAAAGATGCTCCAAATACTCTGCAAAAGCTATATAAGAGCAGTTTGGAGTAAGGTAAACAAGAATATCACAAAAATATTTCATTTCGTGTAAGTTGATATTTCGACGATTCTCGGCTCCCTGGACACGAAAATACATAAAACAAAAGTTGCTCCAAATTCGATGCAAAAGCTATATACGAACAGTTTGGAGCGTGAGGAACAAGAATATCACAAAAATATTTCATTTCGTGTAAGTTGATATTTCGACTATTCTCGGCTCCCTGGACACGAAAATATATATCACAAAAGTTGCTCCAAATTCACTGCAAAAGCTATATACGACCAGTTTGGAGTGTGAGGAATAAGAATATCACGAAAATATTTCATTTCGCGTAAGTTGATACTTCGACGATTCTCGGCTTCCTGGACACGAAAATATATATCACAAAAGTTGCTCCAAATTCGCTGCAAATGCTATATACGAGCAGTTTGGAGCGTGGGGAACAAGAATATCACAAAAATTTTTCATTTCGTGTAAGTCGATATTTCGACGATTCTCGGCTCCCTGGACACTAAATATACTCTGAACAAAAGTTGCTCCAAATTCGCTGCAAAAGCTATATAAGAGCAGTTTGAAGTAAGGTAAACAAGAATATCACAAAAATATTTCATATCGTGTAAGTCGATATTTCGACGATTCTCGGCTCCCTGGACACGAAAAATACATATAACAAAAGTTGCTCCAAATACGCTGCAAAAATTATATAAGAGCAGTTTGGAGTAAGGTAAACAAAAATATCACAAAAATATTTCATTTCGTGTAAGTTGATATTTCGACGATTCTCGGCTCCCTGGACACGAAAATATATATCACAAAAGTTGCTCCAAATTCACTGCAAAGGCTATATACGAGCAGTTTGGAGTGTGGCGAACAAGAATATCACAAAAATTTTTCATTTCGTGTAAGTCGATATTTCGACGATTCTTGGCTCCCTGGACACTAAATATACTCTGAACAAAAGTTGCTCCAAATTCGCTGCAAAAGCTATATAAGAGCAGTTTGGAGTAAGGTTAACAAGAATATCACAAAAATATTTCATTTCGTGTAAGTCGATATATCGACGATTCTCAGCTCCCTGGTCACGAAATATACATATACCAAAAGTTGCTCCAAATTCGCCTCAAATGCTATTTACGAGCAGTTTGGAGCGCGGGGAACAAGAATATCATAAAAATGTTTCATTACGTGTAAGTCGATATTTCGACGATTCTCGGCTCCCTGGTCACGAAATATACATATACCAAAAGTTGCTCCAAATTCGCTGCAAATGATATATACGAGCAGTTTGGAGCGTGGGGTACAAGAATATCATAAAAATGTTTCATTACGTGTAAGTCGATTTTACGACGATTCTCAGCTGCCTGGACACGAAATATTCTCAGAACAAAAGTTGCTCCAAATTCGCTGCAGAAGCTAAAAGCGAATAGTTTGGAGCGCGGGGAAAAAGAATATCACAAAAATGTATCACTAAGTGTAAGTCGATTTCTCGACGAATCTCGGCTCCTTGGTCACGAAATATACATATAACAAAAGTTGCTCCAAATTCGCTGCAAATGCCATTTACGAGTAGTTTGGAGCGTGGGGAACAAAAATATCACAAACATTTTTCATTTCGCGTAAGTCGATATTTCGACGATTCTCGGCTCCCTGTGCACTAAATATACTCTGAACAAAAGTTGCTCCAAATTCGCTGCAAAAGCTATTTAAGAGCAGTTTGGAGTAAGGTAAACAAGAATATCAAAAAAATATTTCATTTCGTGTAAGTTGATATTTCGACGATTCTCGGCTCCCTGGACACGAAAATATATATCACAAAAGTTGCTCCAAATTCACTGCAAAAGCTATATACGAGCAGTTTGGAGTGTGGCGAACAAGAATACCATAAAAATGTTTCATTTCGCGTAAGTCGATTCTTCGCCGATTCTCAATTGCCTGGACACGAAATATTCTGAGAAAAAATGTGGCTCCAATTTCGCTGCAAAAGCTATATACCAGCAGTATGGAGTATGGGAAACAAGAATATCACAAAAATATTTCATTTCGTGCAAGTCGATATTTCGACGATTCTCGGCTCCCTGGTCACGAAATATACGTATAACAAAAGTAACTCCAAATTCGCTGCAAATGCTATTTACGAGCAGTTTGGAGCGTGGGGAACAAGAATATCAGAAAAATATTTCATTTCATGTAAGTCGATATTTCGACGAATCTCGGCTCCCTGGACACTAAATATAGTCTGAACAAAAGTTGCTCCCAATTCGCTGCAAAAGCTATATAAGAGCAGTTTGGAGTAAGGTAAACAAGAATAGCACAAAAATATTTTATATCGTGTAAGTCGATATGTCGACGATTCTCGGCTCCCTGGACACTAAATATACTCTAAACAAAAGTTGCTCCAAATTCGCTGCAAAAGCTATATAAGAGCAGTTTGGAGTAAGGTAAACAAGAATATCACAAAAATATTTCATTTCGTGTAAGTTGATATTTCAACGATTCTCGGCTCCCTGGACACGAAAATACATATAACAAAAGTTGCTCCAAATTCGCTGCAAATTTTATATATATACGAGCAGTTTGGAGCCTGGGGAACAAGAATCTCATAAAAATGTTTCATTTCGTGTAAGTCGATTTTACGACGATTCTCAGCTGCCTGGACACGAAATATTCTCAGAACAAAAGTTGCTATAAATTCGCTGCATAAGCTAAAAGCGAATAGTTTGGAGCGCGGGGAAGAAGATTATCACAAAAATGTATCACTAAGTGTAAGTCGACTTCTCGACGATTCTCGGCTCCCTGGTCACGAAATTAAAATATAACAAAAGTTGCTCCAAATTCGCTGCAAATGCTATTTACGAGCAGTTTGGAGCGTGGGGAACAAGAATATCACAAAAATATTTCATTTCGTGTAAGTCGATATTTAGACGATTCTCGGCTCCCTGGACACGAAAAATACATATAACAAAAGTTGCTCCAAATTCGCTGCAAAAGCTATCTACGAGAAATTTGGGGTGTTGGGAACAAGAATATCAAAAAAAAAAAAAAAAAAATAATTTCTTGTAAGTCGATATTTCGACGATTCTCGGCTCCCTGGTTACGAAATATACATATAACAAAAAGTACTCCAAATTCGCTGCAAATGCTATTTACGAGCAGTTTGGAACGTGGGGAACAAGAATATCACAAAAATATTTCATTTCGTGTAAGTTGATATTTCGACGATTCTCGGCTCGCTGGACACGAAAATATATATCACAAAAGTTGCTCCAAATTCGCTGCAAAAGCTATATACGAGCAGTTTAGAGTGTGGTGAACAAGAATATCACAAAAATGTTTCATTTCGCGTAAGTTGATTCTTCGCCGATTCTCGGCTGCCTGGACACGAAATATTCTGAGAACAAATGTTGCTCCAATTTCGCCGCAAAAGCAGAATGGAGTATGGGAAACAAGAATATCACAAAAATGTTTCATTTCACGTAAGTCGATTTTTCGAGGATTCTCAGCTCCCTGGACACGAAATATATTATCCTAACAAACGTTGCTCTAAATTCGCTGTAAAAGTTATATACGAGAAGTTTGGAGTGTGGGGAACAAGAATATCACAAAAATATTTCATTTCGTATAAGTTGATATTTCGACGATTCTCTACTCCCTGGACACGAAAAATACATATAACAAAAGTTGCTCCAAATTCGCTGCAAATGCTATATACGAGCAGTTTGCAGCGTGGGGAGCAAGAATATCATAAAAATGTTTCATTACGCGTAAGTCGATTTTACGACGATTCTCAGCTCCCTGGACACGAAACATATCATTCTAACAAACGTTGCTCCAAATTCGCTGCAAAAGCTATATACGAGAAATTTGGGGTGTGGGGAACAAGAATATCAAAAAAAAAAAAAAAATCATTTCGTGTAAGTCGATATTTCGACGATTCTCGGCTCCCTGGACACTAAAATATATTTCACAAAAGTTGCTCCAAATACGCTGCAAATGCTATATACGAGCAGTTTTGAGCGTGGGGAACAAGAATATCATAAAAACGTTTCATTACGTGTAAGTCAATTTTACGACGATTCTCAGCTGCCTGGACACGAAATATTCTCAGAACAAAAGTTGCTCCAAATTCGCTGCATAAGCTAAAACCGAATAGTTTGGAGCGCGGGGAAGATTATCACAAAAATGTATCACTAAGTGTAAGTCGATTTCTCGACGATTCTCGGCTCCCTGGTTACGAAATATACATATAACAAAAAGTGCTCCAAATTCGCTGCAAATGCTATTTACGAGCAGCTTGGAGCGTGGGGAACAAGAATATCACAAAAATATTTATTTCGTGTAAGTTGATATTTCGACGATTCTCGGCTCCCTGGACACGAAAAATACATATAACAAAAGTTGCTCCAAAATCGCTGCAAATGCTATATACGAGCAGTTTGGAGCATGGGGAACAAGAATATCACTAAAATTTTTCATTTCGCGTAAGTCGATTTTTCGACGATTCTCGGCTCCCTGGACACGAAATATATTATCCTAACAAACGTTGCTCCAAATTTGCTGCAAAACTATACCAGAGAAGTATAGAGTGTGGGGAACAAGAATATCATAAAAATGTTTCATTACGTGTAAGTCGATATTTCGACGATTCTCAGCTCTCTGGTAACGAAATATACATATAATAAAAGTTGTTCCAAATTCGCTGCAAATGCTATTTACGAGCAGTTTGGAGCGTGGGGAACAAGAATATCACAAAAATATTTCATTTAGTGTAAGTTGATATTTCGACGATTCTCGGCTCCCTGGACACGAAAATATATATCACAAAAGTTGCTCCAAATTCACTGCAAAAGCTATCTATATACGAGCAGTTTGGAGTGTGGCGAACAAGAATACCATAAAAATGTTTCATTTCGCGTAAGTCGATTCTTCGCCGTTTCTCGGCTGCCTGGACACGAAATATTCTGAGAACAAATGTGGCTCCAATTTCGCTTCAAAAGCTATATACCAGCAGTATGCAGTATGGGAAACAAGAATATCACAAAAATATTTCATTTGGTGTAAGTCGATATTTCGACGATTCTCAGGCTCCCTGGTCACGAAATATACATATAACAAAAGTTACTCCAAATTCGCTGCAAATGCTATTTACGAGGAGTTTGGAGCGTGGGGAACAAGAATATCACAAAAATATTTCATTTCGTGTAAGTCGATATTTCGACGATTCTCGGCTCCCTGGACACTAAATATACTCTGAACAAAAGTTGCTCCAAATTCGCTGCAAAAGCTATATAAGAGCAGTTTGGAGTAAGGTAAACAAGAATATCACAAAAATATTTCATGTCGTGTAAGTCGATATTTCGACGGTTCTCGGCTCCCTGGACACTAAATATACTCTGAACAAAAGTTGCTCAAAATTCGCTGCAAAAGCTTTATAAGAGCAGTTTGGAGTAAGGTAAACAAGAATATCACAAAAATATTTCATGTCGTGTAAGTCGATATTTCGACGGTTCTCGGCTCCCTGGACACTAAATATACTCTGAACAAAAGTTGCTCAAAATTCGCTGCAAAAGCTTTATAAGAGCAGTTTGGAGTGTGGGGAACAAGAATATCACAAAAATTTTTCATTTCGCCTAAGTCGATATTTCGCCGATTCTCAGCCCCTGGTCACGAAATATACATATACCAAAAGTTGCTCCAAATTCGCTGCAAAAGCTATATACGAGCAGTTTGGAGTGTGATGAACAAGAATATCACAAAAAATTTTCATTTCGCCTAAGTCGATATTTCGCCGATTCTCAGCTCCCTGGTCACGAAATATACATATACCAATAGTTGCTCCATATTCGCTGCAAAAGCTATATACGAGAAGTTTGGAGTGTGGGGAACAAGAATATCACAAAAATATTTCATTTCGTGTAAGTTGATATTTCGACTATTCTCGGCTCCCTGGACACGAAAATATATATCACAAAAGTTGCTCCAAATTCGCTGCAAATGCTATATACGAGCAGTTTGGAGCGTGGGGAACAAGAATATCATAAAAATGTTTCATTACGTGTAAATAGATTTTACGACGATTCTCAGCTACCTGGACACGAAATATTCTCAGAACAAAGGTTGCTCCAAATCGCTGCATAAGTTAAAAGCGAATTGTCTGGAGCGCGGGGAAGAATAGTATCACAAAAATGTATCACTAAGTGTAAGTCGATTTCTCGACGATTCTCGGCTCCCTGGTCACGAAATATACATATAACAAAAGTTGCTCCAAATTCGCTGCAAATGCTATTTTCGAGAAGTTTGGAGCGTGGGGAACAAAAATATCACAAAAATATTTCATTTCGTGTAAGTTGATATTTCGACGATTCTCGGCTCCCTGCACACGAAAAATACATATAACAAAAGTTGCTCCAAATTCGCTGCAAATTCTATATACAAGCAGTTTGGAGCGTGGGGAACAAGAATATCACAAACATTTTTCATTTCGCGTAAGTCGATTTTTCGAGGATTCACAGCTCCCTGATCACGAAATATACATATAACAAAAGTTGCTCCAATTTCGCTGCAAATGCTATTTACGAGTAGTTTGGAGCGTGGGAAACAATAATATCACAAAAATATTTCATTTCGTGTAAGTCGATATTTCGACGATTCTCGGCTCCCTGGACACGAAATATACATTTAACATATGTTGCTGCAAATTCACTGCAACTGCTATATACGATCAGTTTGAGGCGTGGGAAATCAGAATATCACAAAAATTTTTCATTTCGCGTAAGTCGATTTTTCGAGGATTCTCAGCTCCCTGGACACGAAATATATTATCGTAACAAAAGTTGCTCCAAATTCGCTGCAAAAGCTATATAAGAGCAGTTTGGAGTAAGGTAAACAAGAATATAACAAAAATATTTCATATCGTGTAAGTCGATATTTCGACGATTCTCGGCTCCCTGGACACGAAAAATACATATAACAACAGATGCTCCAAATACTCTGCAAAAGCTATATAAGAGCAGTTTGGAGTAAGGTAAACAAGAATATCACAAAAATATTTCATTTCGTGTAAGTTGATACTTCGACGATTCTCCGCTCCCTGGACACGAAAATACATAAAACAAAAGTTGCTTCAAATTCGTTGCATAAGCTATATACGAGCAGTTTGGAGTGTGGGGAACAAGAATATCACAAAAATTTTTAATTTCGCGTAAGTCGATTTTTCGAGGATTCTCAGCTCCCTGGACACGAAATATATTATCCTAAGAAACGTTGCTCCAAATTCGCTGAAAAAGCTATATATGAGAAGTTTGGAGTGTGGGGAACAAGAATATCACAAAAATTTTTCATTTCGTGTAAGTCGATATTTCGACGATTCTCGGCTCCCTGGACACTAAATATACTCTGAACAAAAGTTGCTCCAAATTCGCTGCAAAAGCTATATAAGAGCAGTTTGGAGTAAGGTAAACACGAATATCACAAAAATATTTCATTTCGTGTAAGTCGATATTTCGACGATTCTCGGCTCCCTGGACACGAAATTACATATAACAAAAGTTGCTCCAAATTCGCCTCAAAGGCTATTTACGAGCAGCTTGGAGCGCGGGGAACAAGAATATAATAAAAATGTTTCAATACGTGTAAGTCAATATTTCGACGATTCTCGGCTCCCTGGTAACGAAATATACATATATCAAAAGTTGCTCCAAATTCGCTGCAAATGCTATTTACGAGCAGTTTGGAGCGTAGTGAACAAGAATATCACAAAAATATTTCATTTCGTGTAAGTTAATATTTCGACGATTCTCGGCTCCCTGGACACGAAAAATACATATAACAAAAGTTGCTCCAAATTCGCTGCAAATGCTATATACGAGCAGTTTGGAGCGTGGGGAACAAGAATATCACAAAAATTTTTAATTTCGCGTAAGTCGATTTTTCGAGGATTCTCAGCTCCCTGGACACGAAATATATTATCCTAACAAACGCTGCTCCAAATTCGCTGCAAAAGCTATATACGAGAAGTTTGGAGTGTGGGGAACAAGAATATCACAAAAATATTTCGTTTCGTGTAAGTTGATATTTCGACGATTCTCGGCTCCTGGACACGAAAATATATATAACAAAAGTTGCTCCAAAATCACTGCATAAGCTAAAAGCGAATAGTTTGGAGCGCGGGGAAGAAGATTATCACAAAAATGTATCACTAAGTGTAAGTCGAATTTTCGACGATTCTCGTCTCCTTGGTAACGAAATATACATATGACAAACGTTGCTCCAAATTCGCTGCAAATGCTATTTACGAGTAGTTTGGAGTGTGGGGAACAAGAATATCACAAAATTTTTTCATTTCGCCTAAGTCGATATTTCGCCGATTCTCAGCTCCCTGGTCACGAAATATACATATACCAATAGTTGCTCCATATTCGCTGCAAAAGCTATATACGAGAAGTTTGGAGTGTGGGGAACAAGAATATCACAAAAATATTTCATTTCGTGTAAGTTGATATTTCGACTATTCTCGGCTCCCTGGACACGAAAATATATATCACAAAAGTTGCTCCAAATTCGCTGCAAATGCTATATACGAGCAGTTTGGAGCGTGGGGAACAAGAATATCATAAAAATGTTTCATTACGTGTAAATAGATTTTACGACGATTCTCAGCTACCTGGACACGAAATATTCTCAGAACAAAGGTTGCTCCAAATCGCTGCATAAGTTAAAAGCGAATTGTCTGGAGCGCGGGGAAGAATAGTATCACAAAAATGTATCACTAAGTGTAAGTCGATTTCTCGACGATTCTCGGCTCCCTGGTCACGAAATATACATATAACAAAAGTTGCTCCAAATTCGCTGCAAATGCTATTTTCGAGAAGTTTGGAGCGTGGGGAACAAAAATATCACAAAAATATTTCATTTCGTGTAAGTTGATATTTCGACGATTCTCGGCTCCCTGCACACGAAAAATACATATAACAAAAGTTGCTCCAAATTCGCTGCAAATTCTATATACAAGCAGTTTGGAGCGTGGGGAACAAGAATATCACAAACATTTTTCATTTCGCGTAAGTCGATTTTTCGAGGATTCACAGCTCCCTGATCACGAAATATACATATAACAAAAGTTGCTCCAATTTCGCTGCAAATGCTATTTACGAGTAGTTTGGAGCGTGGGAAACAATAATATCACAAAAATATTTCATTTCGTGTAAGTCGATATTTCGACGATTCTCGGCTCCCTGGACACGAAATATACATTTAACATATGTTGCTGCAAATTCACTGCAACTGCTATATACGATCAGTTTGAGGCGTGGGAAATCAGAATATCACAAAAATTTTTCATTTCGCGTAAGTCGATTTTTCGAGGATTCTCAGCTCCCTGGACACGAAATATATTATCGTAACAAAAGTTGCTCCAAATTCGCTGCAAAAGCTATATAAGAGCAGTTTGGAGTAAGGTAAACAAGAATATAACAAAAATATTTCATATCGTGTAAGTCGATATTTCGACGATTCTCGGCTCCCTGGACACGAAAAATACATATAACAAAAGATGCTCCAAATACTCTGCAAAAGCTATATAAGAGCAGTTTGGAGTAAGGTAAACAAGAATATCACAAAAATATTTCATTTCGTGTAAGTTGATACTTCGACGATTCTCCGCTCCCTGGACACGAAAATACATAAAACAAAAGTTGCTTCAAATTCGTTGCATAAGCTATATACGAGCAGTTTGGAGTGTGGGGAACAAGAATATCACAAAAATTTTTAATTTCGCGTAAGTCGATTTTTCGAGGATTCTCAGCTCCCTGGACACGAAATATATTATCCTAAGAAACGTTGCTCCAAATTCGCTGAAAAAGCTATATATGAGAAGTTTGGAGTGTGGGGAACAAGAATATCACAAAAATTTTTCATTTCGTGTAAGTCGATATTTCGACGATTCTCGGCTCCCTGGACACTAAATATACTCTGAACAAAAGTTGCTCCAAATTCGCTGCAAAAGCTATATAAGAGCAGTTTGGAGTAAGGTAAACACGAATATCACAAAAATATTTCATTTCGTGTAAGTCGATATTTCGACGATTCTCGGCTCCCTGGACACGAAATTACATATAACAAAAGTTGCTCCAAATTCGCCTCAAAGGCTATTTACGAGCAGCTTGGAGCGCGGGGAACAAGAATATAATAAAAATGTTTCAATACGTGTAAGTCAATATTTCGACGATTCTCGGCTCCCTGGTAACGAAATATACATATATCAAAAGTTGCTCCAAATTCGCTGCAAATGCTATTTACGAGCAGTTTGGAGCGTAGTGAACAAGAATATCACAAAAATATTTCATTTCGTGTAAGTTAATATTTCGACGATTCTCGGCTCCCTGGACACGAAAAATACATATAACAAAAGTTGCTCCAAATTCGCTGCAAATGCTATATACGAGCAGTTTGGAGCGTGGGGAACAAGAATATCACAAAAATTTTTAATTTCGCGTAAGTCGATTTTTCGAGGATTCTCAGCTCCCTGGACACGAAATATATTATCCTAACAAACGCTGCTCCAAATTCGCTGCAAAAGCTATATACGAGAAGTTTGGAGTGTGGGGAACAAGAATATCACAAAAATATTTCGTTTCGTGTAAGTTGATATTTCGACGATTCTCGGCTCCTGGACACGAAAATATATATAACAAAAGTTGCTCCAAAATCACTGCATAAGCTAAAAGCGAATAGTTTGGAGCGCGGGGAAGAAGATTATCACAAAAATGTATCACTAAGTGTAAGTCGAATTTTCGACGATTCTCGTCTCCTTGGTA